>JAIUCV010000027.1:1061214-2261214 GCA_026724425.1 Erythrophleum ivorense | reverse complement strand
GTAACGTTGACGTGATGCATGCGTGGGTGTGGTATGTATGCAAGTAATAAAAACCCTAAGCAAAACATGGTTGCAAGTGCAAAACATGTTGTTGTAGTACTTAGGGGTCGATCCACAAGAGAATGCGAATTGCACACTACACATTTGTAAAGATTTGGTTAAGCTAAATCAATAATATGCAAGGGGTTTTGTGTTTTTGTTTTATTAGAAAGAGTAAATAACAATGCAAGCTATACAAACAACATCAATTGAACAAAGATAAACCGTGAGAACATATGCCAAATCAATTGAAAAGATTGTCAAATCCGATTCCGAAACTCAAAACACTATGATGTGGTCATCCCACTTTCGTGGCTCCGACCACCTATACCTCTTAAACCAATGGACTCAGCTGTCGCATGGTCATTGAATAGTGAGGTATGCCTTAGGTTTAAGTGATGATTGTTCACAATAATCCTTAAGTCTACTTTCATAGCTCAAGATTTATTGCTCATCAAATACTAGATCCGGAGATATAACAAGCTTTTGGAGAGTATATCAACCTTAAATCATGTCGCTAGTTAGCTACTCTGGCAACAAGCATGAGGCGCAAATAAAGATGAAGAACCATGGGGTTTTCCCTTTATTCAACAACCGATTATTGAAGGCAATTATATCATATCCTCTTGGAAAGATCCATAATTCAACGATGAGTCTTAAAGGAGTAGAGAGAGTCTCATGGTTCTAATGGTAGGAGGCGGAGTGATAGAGGTCAAACCGCGGCTCCTCCATAGAGAGAAACCTCTAAAACCCTTGACTTAATCTAAAACATGCGAGTATGTACAAGATGCAAAGGAAAAGAAAGAGCAAGGAGACCACCTAAGTGGCTCCGGTTTATTGACTGAAAGAAGAAGAGAGTTGTGTTCTATGATATTCTGATGTCGATACAAGAGGCTAAAAGCAAGTATATATAGGTGAGGGGAGGCTAGGTCGGCTGAGTTAATGCGCAAAAGAGAAGAGGAAACTTTCCATTTCTTCTCCTCGCTTGAACTTGCTCACCAAGTCTTGAGTGAGGCGTGGCTGCCACCTTCTGATCGTGTGAAATGGCGTGGGCTTGAGTCTTGATGAAGTCCAGGCTTGGCCCGCAGTGATCCTGGTCCATTTCGCTCATCCAAGCTCCATGGGCTTCACTTACTCGCCAGACGGACATGTCTTGGGGGAAAAAGATCCTAGGCCGCATTTCTGCTCCAACTAGCCCAATTCCACTTCGCCGCGACGCATGACTCATTTATCTATCTTTCCATATAAAGATCTCATGATTTGGACGTCGGAAAGACCCTTTGCCGCGGTCATCTTTCGGATGCTTTGATTCTGTCCGAATGCGGAAGTCGGCCAACTTGAGTTTTGTTGAAGCTCTTGACTTGGGAACTTGCATGGATCATTGTTTGAAGCTCTTTTGCTCTATTTTGCCTTCTTTTTGCCATTTTGACCTGTTTGCTTCCTAAAACCACAATATACAAGAAAACTACCTCTTGGATACAAAATCATTATTATTAAGTAAGAAAACATAAGAAAAACCAAAGTAAAAACATGTAAAATATGGATATATCAACTCCCCCAGACTTAGCCTTTTGCTTGTCCTCAAGCAAACTAAGAAAGAAAAAGAGGTTTGAAAACATGAGAACTCTCAATGCATTTTGAAAATCCATGTTAGCTTATGTTTTAGTAATCCACATGAAAAACGGTTTTGGCTTTATGATGAGGGACATAAGTACTTACATTGAGTTTAGGAGTCATCCCAAAGTAACCCACACTCCATATGATCATCCGGGCTCACCTCCTTTGACTCCTTTAGTTTTTAAAGGTGCGGTCTCAACTAGGGGATATCGATCAAAGGGTTTATGATTTCTTTCTCATCCTCTTGTGTTTAAACACTTGTCTTGGCCCTTGTTTCACCTCTCTCTCTTCTCACTCCTTAAGTCGATTGATCCCTTTTTTTTTAGGGTAGCAAGGTATTTTTTTTTTTACTCGACTTCTTCTCCTCTTTGTGGAGGTTTTTGATGGATCTTCCATAGACGCGAGTATTGATGGTTGTAGCCACCTAATCCCCGGTTACTTGGATCAAAAGGTCTTCCATATACGCGAGTATTGATGGTGGTTGCCACCTAATCCCCGGTTACTTGGACCTTGATGCTTTTTCTTAAAATTGGAGGGGAGAGAGAGGGGAAACCGAACTCACGTAGACTTTCACTATTTGGTGAGGATGAGGAGTCGTGCCCTTTGTAAAACCAAGCCCCTAGCTGAGAAAGTTAAGTTCATTTAGGTGCGGAGTCAAAGATGGATCCTCCATCGGTCTTTTGGAAATGTGGCCATCTTTGGTAAACCGATCTGCTCAAAGTGTACATTGAGTGAATGTGTTGCCAAATACTGTTTCAATGGTCACTTAAACATTAGTGTAACATGGTTAGTTTCAAAGAAAATGTCATAATTCTCGGACAAAATTTTGGCTCAATAAAACGACTCAAAGAAAAATGAAAAATGAAAAATCAAAAAGAACAAACTGTTGACCAGAAAGGTGGAGGAAATGATAACAAAGAATTTTGAGGACTCCTCTGGTTACTTTGTATTGAAAATAGGTGATGGGATATATGAGGTGAGGGATGAGACCGATTTCTCAAACGCCGTCCACCTGTGGGAGAGAAATTGCACATGTAGAGAGTTCCAACTACTCCAGATACCGTGCAAACATGCCGTCGCAGCTGCTATCGAAGCCGGTGTGCCCGTTGAATCCTTGGCCGGTCCAACATACAAGATGGAAGGAACGAAACTCGCATATGGCTGTATGATTATGCCAGTTCCGTATATGGACAATTTACGCCCTCGTGCTGATGACGTTGGTGGGGGAAAATTGGCGCCTCCATCCGTTAGGAGGCCACCAGGGCGCCCAAGGAAGCAACGGATCTTATCTAGAGGCGAATTCAAGGTTAGTAACACGAGCCAACCGTATTCTTAGCCCTAAAACTTAGGTATTACTGATATTACTAATAATTTTGGTTATAAAACTTTACTAGAGGGTGAGCAGGAGACGGTGCAGTAGATGTAAGGGGAGAGGCCACAACAAGTCCACTTGCAAGGCGGCTCTGCCGGTAAGACAATAGTTTCATCTCAAACCCCGGGATGTATGATGCGGTACATTTGTTAACGCTAATACAATATCTAGTAACTTTGTTTGATAGTAAAAAGTGACGGTGATAAGGTTGTTAATTGTTTAGGGTTTAGGTATCGAGTTCGAGTTGCCTTATAACGGACGGTGGATTAAATTGACTAAATTATGTGCTTTCTAATGATATTGTTACATATTCGTATATGTTGCAGGGGCCGTAGGTTGCTAATAACAAAAGTTTTTTGGGTACGAAGTCCGGTTTCGGTTGATGGTGTATAAAGGAAAGACCATGAGGGTGTCCATAAATAATTGACGAAGCCACTACTCCTGTGTTAACTTATTTGTACGCGTTTTCTGCGGGGTACAACAATCCCACGCATAAATCCCCTACAAATATGCGCTAATCGTCGCCCTCCTTTGTATTATATAGTTAAGGCTGGACTTGATGTATGAAATTAGGTTGTCTAAAATCTATTCAAGGTTGTTTCCTTTTATGTTTATATGTTTCTACTCCGTAAAACCAAATGTTATGTGAAAAAGTTGTTAAAATTATTTCCCCCTACAGTACGTTTCTCAGGAATGGTTGGTGAAACCATATATGACGATGTTTTAGAGTGGGTATGACCGTTAACACAAATTAAAAGAGTATTCAAATATGGTTCCACGAATCGATGATATAGATGGTTCAAAAACTACAACATTGATTCATACAATGACTGCCTTACATCAACAACAGAAACCATAGTCGTAAGCCTAATAACAGAAAACATCGTTGGTTTTCGTATAGGTAACATAGATAACGTAAACAGTAATGATAATGGTGATAACGAAACCTTCATGGATCTGTCAACATTAACTGTTAAACTTGTATAATGATAACAGTGTTACCTTTAATATATTGGATATCAAATTCTTCTTATCATAAATTTAACCTTAACATTTTACTTTATAAAGTTAAAACCATAACATGTTGTCAATAGTTGTACGCGGGATAAGTGTCGCTACTACGTCATACTGTCTCAAACAAACACAGCGGTTCTAACAGATCACATAAAATATATTGTCTTCGACATATAGCATGAAAAGTTTCAGAAATTTTCAACAATGCAGGTAACTAGCTTCTTCAGGTCCTTCGGGAGGGAGTCAGGTTCGACGAGCCTGCACTCTTCAACACCCCCAATGGCATGTGCTTGCATGAATAGGATAGCCATTATCCCTGAATCAGCCGACTTCGCAATTTGAGGCAATCCGCCAGGTCTTTCGATCGAGAACGGGGTCAACCTTACTCCCTTCATATAAGGGTTATACGCAACTTGCCTGAACAGATGTGGCAACATCGTTGCCACAGGTTGAATGTTCTCTGTAATTGTTCACTCAGGCAGACCTTTTACATCGCAGTCAAGCACCTCGATTGTGTGGAAGAATAAGTTAACTGCGAGCGCAACCCAATGGATCTCGTTGAAGTTGAATGGGAGGTACAAGACGTCAACTTCTTCGAAAAGTTTAACGCGATCCGTATCTCCGTCACCCATGATAATTTTTTTAACGCTATCGGAGAATGGAAAAGCTTCGGGAAGTTGGGTTTTCGAGAACTTCGTGTACTGCCTAGTTAGATGAGCGACGAACTTGGACCCCAACACCTCCACCCTTAATCTCTTCCCGTCCCTTTCGTCTACCCGCAACATCCTTCGGGTCAATTGGCAAAATGCATCCACAATCTGCTAGACACGAATTCCTTAGGTCACATATGGTAGACTAACAATTAAATAACAATTAAATAAGCACTTGTTCGCTAAGTTGAGCAAGTGCAGCTTTTGGCAGCGATAGATGGGTTTTCTTGGCCATATTGTTTCTGCAGAGGGAGTTTTTGTGGATCCGGCTAAGATCGAGGCTATCAGAGATTGGCCTAGACCGAGTAGTGCTACCGAGATCAGGAGTTTTCTGGGTTTAGCAGGCTACTACAGAAGGTTCGTCAAGGGGTTTGCGAGTATGTCTCAGCCGATGACGAGGTTGACTGGCAAGGATGTGCCGTTTGTGTGGTCGCATGAGTGCGAGGAGAGCTTTGAGAAGCTCAAGGAGATGTTGACTAGTACACCAGTGTTGGCATTACCCGATCCGGGGAAGCCATATGTAGTGTACATGATGGGGCGTGGGTTTAGCTTCAAGTTTTAATATTTATAACCCAACCAAAATGAGCTGCAAGTGCACAGCTGTGTTGTAGTCGGGGTCGAACACAAGGAGGGTGTGATCTCGCTTCAAACTTGTGGTGATTGATGAGTAGCTAGAACAGAAAATATGTTGTTGTGGTGAACCTAAAATGAAAGGAAAACAAAGACAAGTAAGTAAAAGAGGTTGCTAACAATTAAGAGAAAGAGTTAGGCAAAGGATAATCTTTGAAAACATGTAATGAAGTGATGATTGCATTGGTATTTCATTATGAACTATCTTGAACACAAAACACTAAGGTATGGTCTTTCCACTTTCGTGGCTCCAACCACTATGATTAATCAGCCTAATAGACTCAACTTTCGATGGTTATTACAAGCTGTAATCATGCATTAATGGTTCAAGTAATGATAGAGTTCACTAGACTCCTTAGGTCAGCTTTCGTTACCTAAGACGCGTAGCTCACCAAATACTAGTTCTGGCAATACAACAAGCTTTTGGAGAGTGTATCAACCCTATATCAGATTGCTAGATGTACGGTAAATCAATCATGCATTAAGTTCAAATAAAGGTGAAGATTAGTTCATGAATAAAAGTCCCAATTGCAACCGCCAATCACATCACACAAGTTTCATTGATTTACCTCGCCTAACAAATGAATCTACTCGGACATGGTGCAATCAAACAAGCAAAGCATGATTGAAAGCATAATCACAAGTATAAGTAAGAGACAAGGTATAGAAGAATCTTCTATGTTGAAGAACAAGTCGAAATCTCCCTTGATAACTTGAAATCTCGAGTACAAAGGTAACAAAGTAAAGAAGAAGATGAAAGAACAAGGTTTTATGTGAGCTAGGGTCTTGAGCGGCGCCTCCTTTCTCCTGCCTGGACTGCGCAGCTCTCTCTCTCTCTGGTTCTTCTTGACGGCCAACCCTTGCTCTCCTTAGGTCGAGGCTAAAAGCTTGTATTTATAGGTTGAGAAGTCGCTAGGTTTTTGAAGTGCCGGAAAAGGAAACTTTCCGATGAGTTGGACATGAAGTTTTGCGACTTGAATCGGCCGGGATAAGGCCAAGGAAACCACCAGAAATAGGCTAGGCCTATGTTAAGTCGAGACAGGGTCCATGCCGCGGAATCCCGGGCCGTTTGTGGCACCAAGTCTCCATGGGCTTCATTTCCTCGCCTGGCGGACACGTCTTGGGAGAAAAATAGTTTCTCCGTTTTGGTTGATCCAAATGGCTTGAATCCACTTCTTCGTGATGCATGACTCAAATATCTATCCATCAAGACCAAGATCATGATTTTTGGACGTCGGGAAGACCCCTTGCTGCGGTCATCTTTCGGATGCTCCGGTTCAGTCCGAATACGAGAATCGGACAAATGGAGTTATATTGATGCTCTTGACTTGGAAACTTGCATGGATCATGGTTTGAGCCTCTTTTGCTCCTTTTTGAATCCTTTTTGATGTTTTAACCTGTTAAGACTCCAAAACCAACAAATACAAGAAAACTACCTCTAAAGGCATAAAACCTTATTGAAAATACTTGAAAACATAGATAAATACTAAGTAAAATCATGCAAAATATGGATATATCAACTCCCCCAGACTTATCTTTTGCTTGTCCCCAAGCAAACTAAGCATGGAAAAGAGGTTTGAAAACATGAGAACTCTTAAATCCTTTTGGAAATCCATGTTGACCTTTGTTTTAGTAATCCACACAAATCAGCAGCGGCATTGAGAATTAAGAACAAGGAAGTACATACCATGAGCTTTGCAATCGTCCCAAAGCGATCCACTTCTCTTTAGGCCATCCAAATTCTCCACCTTTGACTCCTTTTGTTTATAAAGGTGTGGTCTCAACTAGGGAGTATCGATCAAAGGGATTATAGACTCTTACCCATCCTCTTTTTATAAAACACATGTCTTGGCTCTTGTTTCACCTCTCTCTCTCTTCTCACTTCTTAAGTCGATTCATCCCTTTTTTAGGGTAGCATAGTATTATTTTTTATTCGACTTCTTCTCCTCTTTGTGGAGGTTTTTGATGGATCTTCCATAGACGCGAGTATTGATGGTTGTAGCCACCTAATCCCCGGTTACTTGGATCAAAAGGTCTTCCATATACGCGAGTATTGATGGTGGTTGCCACCTAATCCCCGGTTACTTGGACCTTGGTGCTTTTTCTTAAATTTGAAGGGGAGAGAGAGGGGAAACCGAACTCACATAGACTTTCATTTTTTGGTGAGGATGAGGAGTCGTGCCCTTTGTAAAACCAAGCCCCTAGCCGAGAAGGTTAAGTTCATTAAGGTGCGGAGTCAAAGATGTATCCTTCTTAAGCCCTTGGAGATGTGGACATTTTTGGTAGATTGATCCACTCATGGTGCTGACACGAACTCCCTTAGACAAACTCTGATGAAGGCTGATGGTTCGATGGCTCGAGAAAAGTAGAATGGCTTTTGACTCGATCGAGTCAGAGATGGATCGCTCGTTAGATCGAGTCAAGGATGGATGAGCGATTTTCGACTGTTGGCTCGTTAGCTCGAGGCAACGTTGGATGAATGAGTTAGCTCGAGGCAACAATGGCTGAGGGGTAACGACTATGGAGATTGAGCGAGGCGAGTATGGATGGTGATCGAGTGAGTTGTGATGAATTTAAGGATTCGATGAGGATGATCAAGGGTGATAAAATGGATTGTAACAGATAGAAGAGTTTCAAATCACAACGTGTATAGAAACTCGGATTTCAAGAACGCATTCAAGGAATCAGATTGAGAGAAGAAAGTTCAATTTGCTTCAAGCATATAGGTTCTTCGCTGAATCACAAAGGAGGCGACTCATGGGTTTATATATTCACCCTAGAGATCGAAACTCCAAACAACATGATGTTTGAAATAAAACAACAAAGCGTTTAAAATAAAACAACAAAGCGTCTAAGTACTAAGCCAAAGTGACTTGTACATTATTACCCATTGGCAATGACTCCTAAGTAACTCGACGTAGTGACTCATCTGCCTCGTTAAAAACCATACTGAGAAAACCCATTGGGACAAAACTCAATTATGGGAAAAAGAGTACAGACTCCTCACCTAAGTTACTTAGTTATCATTACCAGGGGAAGTCTTCAAAGTGACAATGTTGAAGACTTGGATCATCGGGAGATTGAAATATCCTTCTGCAATGAGCGAATGACCTTCCTTGGCCATCTCCCTTGCTCTAGAGCGAGTGATCCGTCCTACTACCTCCGGCTCGTCCTCAGCTTCTTGTTCCTTGCTAGCCACGATCATATCATCCTCTCCCTCTTGAAAAGGATTTGTCCTCAAATCTGAATCTTGGAGATCAATCTGATAGGCATTGTTGTTGATCTTCTTGACGACTTCAAATGGACCATCTACTCGTGGCATCAACTTGCTCTTCCTTTCTTCTGGGAATGGATCCACACCAAGTCTCCTTCTTCGAAAATGAGCTCCTTTCTGCCCTTGTTTGCTTGTTTCTCGTACTGCCTTGTCTTCTTCTCTATGTTCTCCTTGGCTTTAGCGTGTATCTTTCTGACCTGTTCAGCCTTTTCTTTGCCATCAAAGCTACATTTCACACTTAAAGGCAAAGGAATCAAGTCTAGAGGTGATTTGGGATTAAAGCCATAAACAATTTCAAAAGGAGAAAAGAGAGTGGCAGAATGCTTAGCGTGATTGTAAGCAAATTCCACGTGTGGTAGGCACTCTTCCCATGACTTGATATTACTCTTTACCAAGGTCCTGAGAAGTGTAGACAGCGTTCGATTCACCACTTCTGTTTGGCCATCAGTCTGAGGATGACAAGTGGTTGAAAATGACAGCTTGGTTCCTAGTTTAGCCCATAAAGTTCTCCAGAAGTGTCCTAAGAACTTTGTGTCTCTGTCTGAAACGATCACTTGAGGCATTCCATGCAGACGTACTACTTCCCTGAAAAACAAGTTAGCTACACGAACAGCATCATCTGTCTTGTGACTAGCTATGAAGTGAGCCATCTTGCTAAACCTGTCAACAACAACAAAAATCGAATCTCTACCATTCCTGGTTCGAGGTAAGTCAAGCACAAAATCCATAGAAATATGTGTCCATGGTTGAGAAGGAATAGGAAGGGGAGTATACAAACCGTGAGGTTGTACTTTACTCTTTGCCATTTTACAAACAGCACACCTAGAACAAACCTTCTCTACGTCTGACTTCATGCGAGGCCAATAGAAGTGATCTTGCAGTCCAGTTAGAGTCTTTGCTACTCCAAAATGTCCAGCTAGTCCACCTCCATGAGCTTCTCTAACTAACAGTTCTCTAATGGATCCTTGTGGTATGCACAAACGGTTGTTATAAAACAAATATCCATCCTGCCTAAAATATTTTTCAAAAGCAAACTTATGGCATTTGCCATAGCTCTCAGCAAAATCGATGTCAGTTTCATACAGATTTATTATATGCTCAAAACCATTTAACTTGGAAGTTAGAGTAGACACAAGAGTGTACCTCCTGGATAATGCATCTGCAACTACATTATCCTTACCTTTCTTATACTTAAGAATGTATGGAAAAGTCTCTATGAACTCCATCCACCTGGCATGTCTCTTGTTGAGTTTATGTTGGCCTTTAAGATGCTTCAAAGACTCATGATCTGTGTGGATGACGAATTCTTTGGGCCACAAATAGTGCTGCCACGTTTGAAGAGCTCTAACCAATGCATACAGCTCCTTGTCATAGGTGGGGTAATTGACAGTTGATCCTCCTAGCTTCTCACTGAAGTATGCCACGGGTTTCCTATCCTGCATCAAAACAGCACCTATACCCACTCCAGAGGCATCACATTCAATCTCAAAAGTTTTCATAAAGTCAGGAAGTACTAAGACAGGGGCTTTGATAAGCTTCTCTTTTAAGGTGGTAAACGCCTGTTCTTGTGCATCTCCCCATCTGAAACCAACGTCTTTCTTGATGACTTCTGTTAAGGCGCTGCAATGGTGCTGAAGTCTTGAACGAATCTTCTGTAGAATCCTGCTAATCCATGAAAGCTCCTGACTTCTGCAACATTTTTAGGTACAGGCCATTCTTTGATTGCCTTGATCTTTTCATCATCAACCCTGACTCCTTCTGCACTAACAACAAAGCCTAGAAAGACAACCTCAGTAGTACAGAATGAGCATTTAGAGTAATTTGCAAAGAGGGATTGAGAACGAAGAACATCCAGAACTCTGCGGATGTGTCCTAAATGTTCCCCCAAACCTTTACTGTAGATGAGTATGTCGTCGAAGTAGACCACAACAAATACTCCTATGAACGGTCTGAGAGCATGATTCATTAAACGCATGAAGGTGCTGGGAGCATTGGTGAGACCAAACGGCATGACTAACCATTCATACAACCCCTGCTTGGTCTTGAAAGCAGTTTTCCACTCATCTCCTTCCTTCATTCTGATCTGATGATAGCCACTCTTTAAATCGATTTTGGAGAAGATTGTTGACCCACATAACTCATCTAGCATGTCATCTAGCCTTGGGATAGGATGTCTGTACTTCACGGTTATGTTGTTGATAGCTCTGCAATCTACACACATCCTCCATGTTCCATCTTTCTTAGGAACTAACAAGACTGGTACAGCACATGGACTTAAACTTTCTCTGATATGTCCTTTACTCATCAGCTCTTCTACTTGTTTCTGAAGCTCCTTTGTCTCTACAGGATTGGTCCTGTAAGCTGGCCTGTTTGGTAGAGCTGATCCTGGTATCAAATCGATTTGATGCTCAATTCCACGGATTGGAGGTAAACCTGGAGGTATCTCTTCTGGAAAGACATCCTTGTACTCTTCTATGATCTCTATCATCTCATGTGGAAGCTCCTCTGCTGGCTTAGTACTAGCGAGTGTCTCCTTATAGACAAACATGAATGTTGTCATCTCAGGATCAAAGAGTTTGCTGAACTCGCTGTGATTGATGTATAGGCTGTTAGAAACTTTCTCTGTATCCTTGCGATTCATATGAAGCTGATCCTTGTAGATCTCGCTTGGTGTGAGTGGCAGAAGAGTGATCTTACGTCCTTTAAACTCAAAAGTCTGCTTGTTTGTATAACCATCGTGCGTAACCCTTCTGTCAAACTGCCATGGTCTGCCCAGCAAAACGTGGCTAGACTTCATAGGAATCACGTCACACAGCAGCTCATCTTCATACTTCCCAATCGCTAGGTTGACTACCACTTGTTGAGAAACAGTTAAAGCTCCTTTGTTATTCAGCCACTGTAGCTGATATGGCCTAGGATGTACGGTAGTCTTGAGATTGAGCTTCTTTACCATCTCTTCACTAGCAGCATTGGTACAGCTGCCACCATCTACAATCAAGGTGCAGACCTTGTCTTGAACTAAGCATCTAGTGTGGAAGAGATTCTCACGCTGTCCTCTATCATCTGGATGAACTTGAACACTTAAGGTCCTGCGTGCCACTAACATCTCTCCCATTGCTGCTGGTTCTTCTCCTTCTTCTAAATCAGCATCTGTTTCACTTTCTGAGCTGTCTTGAGGCACAATCTCTCCTCCTTCTTGAAGTAGAAACATCTTCTTATTAGGACAGTCCCTGTAGTAATGTCCCATTCCTTGACATTTGAAACACCTGATGTGACTAGTAGAAACTCCACTTCTTGGTTTAAATTCAACCTTGACCTCTTCCTTAACTGTAGCTGTCGCTGGTTTAGTGTCTCTGGTATAGGCTGGTTTGCTGAATTCTCTTGGTTTTGGAATGTTGGAAGTGAAAGTTGATCTCCCATTCTTTCTCTTGATCTGCGATTCAATCAGCTCTGCTTTATGTACCATCTCTTGTACATCTTCATAATTCTGCAGCTCCACCTTGTCTTGAATCTCTTTGTTAACTCCCCCAAGAAATCTAGACATCACCATGTCTTCACTTTCTCTCAGATCAGCTCTGATCATCAAAGTCTCCAGCTCCTGAAAGTAGTCTCGAACTGACTTAGTGCCTTGAATGAGACGCCTAAGCTTGTTGAGAGTCTCTCTCTGGTAGTGTGCAGGAACTGATGTGTGTGGGATATGCAAGTAAATAAATAACCCTAAAACAAACCGTGAGTTGCAAGTGCACAACAGACAATTGTAGTATTTAGGGGTCGAACCACTGAGGATTGCGGAATGTACACTTCAAGATCATGAGATGCAAACTAAGCTAGATCGACAATATGAAAAAGGGGTTTTGTGTTTTTTTGGTTTATGTAAAACATAAACATATTAACAATGCAAAACATAAAGCAAAAGATAAATATTGTTGAAAGGAAACATTCGCAAAGGCATGTGCCAAATCGATTGAAAAGATTGTTAAATCCGATTCATGAACTCAAAACACTAATGAAGGATTTTCCCACTTTCGTGGCTCCAATCCCCTATGTCTCTTAAACCAATGGGCTCAGCTTTCGCATGGTCATTGTAGGGTGAGACATGCATTACGGTTAGGTAATGATTGTTCACAAAACTTCTTAGGTCTACTTTCATAGCCTAAAACGATTTGCCCATCAAATATTAGATCCGGAGATATAACAAGCTTTTGGAGAGTATATCAACCTTAGATCAAGTCGCTAGTTGATCATCTCTAGCAACAAGCATTAGGTTTAAATAAAGATGGAGAACCACAAGGTTTCCCCTTTATTTAACAACCGAATAGCGAAGGCAATTATGTCATGTCCTCATTGAAGGATCCATAATTCAACAATAGATCTAAGAGATAGAAGGAGTCTCATGATTCCACTGAAAAGAGGCGGAGTGATAGAGATCAAACCGTGGCTCCTTCATGGAGAGAAACCTCTACTCATAGATGTATGCAAAACTTAAAGAAACATGTAAATATTTACAATGGGAAGAAAAGAAAAGGGAAGAGAGGAGACCACCTAAGTGGCTCCGAAATTTATTAAGAGATTCAAGGAATTGTAGGATTCTTGATACAAGAGGCTAAAATCAAGTATATATAGGTGAGAGGAGGCTAGGTCGGCTGAGTTAATGCGTGGGCGAGAGGAGGAAAGTTTCCTTTTCTTCTTCTCCTTTGAGCTTGCTCACCAAGTCTTGAGAGAGGCGCGGCCGCCGCCTCCAAATCGCGTGTAAGGATGTGGGCTTGAGTCCTGATGAAGTTTAGGCTTGGCCCGAAGTGGTCCCGGTCCATTTCGCTCATCCAAGCTCCATGGGCTTCACTTACTCGCCAGACGGACATGTATTGGGAGAAAAGGCTCCTAGGCCGCATTCCTACTCCAAATGGCCCAATTCCACTTCTCCTCGACGCATGACTCATTTATCTATCTTTCCATATAAAGATCGCATGATTTGGACGTCGGAAAGCCCCTTTGCCGCGGTCATCTTTCGGATGCTTCGATTCTGTCCGAATGCGGAATTTGGACTTTTGGAGTTTTATTGAAGCTCTTGACTTGGAAACTTGTATGGATCATTGTTTGAAGTTCTTTTGCTCCATTTTGACCCCTTTGTGCCATTTTGACCTGTTGGTACCTCAAAACCACAATATACAAGAAAACTACCTCTTGGACACAAAAACCTTATTATTTATGTTATAAAAGATATTAAAAACCATAGTAAAAACATGTAAAATATGGATATATCAACTCCCCCAGACTTAGCCTTTTGCTTGTACTCAAGCAAACTAAGCATGAAAGAGAGGTTTGAAAACATGAGAACTCTCAAATCTTTTGGAAATCCAAGTTGACCTTTATCTTAGTAATCCACATAAAACAGCAATGGCATTGAGAATTAAGAACAAGGAAGTACATACCATGAGCTTTGCAATCATCCCAAAGCAATCCACTTCTCTTTAGGCCATCCAAATTCGCCACCTTCAACTCCTTTAGTTTCTAAAAGTGTGGTCTCAACTAGGAAATATCGATCAAAGGGGTTATAGACTCTTACCCATCCTCTTTTTATAAAACACATGTCTTGGCTCTTGTTTCACCTCTCTCTCTTCTCACTTCTTAAGTCGATTCATCCCTTTTTTAGGGTAGCAAGGTATTTTTTTACTCGACTTCTTCTCCTCTTTGTGGAGGTTTTTGATGGATCTTCCATAGACGCGAGTATTGATGGTTGTAGCCACCTAATCCCCGGTTACTTGGATCAAAAGGCCTTCCATAGACTCGAGTATTGATGGTGGTTGCCACCTAATCCCCGGTTACTTGGACCTTGGTGCTTTTTCTTAAATTTGAAGGGTAGAGAGAGGGAAACCGAACTTACACAGACTTTTCACTTGGTAGTGAGGATGAGGAGTCATGCCCTTTGTAATGCCAAGCCCCTAGCCGAGAAGGTTAAGTTCATTAAGGTGCGGAGTCAAAGATGGATCCTTCTTATGCCCTTAGAGATGTGGATGTTTCTGGTAGATCAATCCACTCATGGTGCACATATGATGAAGTGTACTGCCAATAACTGATCAATGGTCACTTAAACATAGGCACAACAGTGGTTAGGTCCAAGATAAGGTCATAATTCTCGACAAAAATTTTGACTCAGTAAAAGCGACTCAATTAAATGAAAACAATGCAAAACAAAAATGCCAAAATGAACAAACTTATTAGTATAATCCCCCCAGACTTAACTTGCACCATCCCGGTGTAAGAAAAATCAGATTAAGAGAGGCAAAATGTGAAATAAAATGGAAAAGGGAAAGTTTAGGATGATGTTACCAAGTGTTGACCAGTTGTGATGAAGATCAGGGTCAGATAACGGATTGGGGCTCCTCTGTAGGCATGATTGGTCGGTGAATTTTGAATTTCCTGGTCTGATTCTCGCCGGTTGGCGTTTTGGTCGAGTTGGGCTCATTTGGTCGACCCGAGAAGAGTGCCATGAACCACAGCTCAAACCGTGAATATTTTACTGACCCATATTGAAATTTCATCGACCAACCTCATGTTTTAGGAACACTGGTGAAGTTTGGGGTCAAACGAACGAGCGGTTTGTGAGATTCTTCATTTGGTGGTCCATTCGGTCGACCGGATGATAGTGCAATAGACCACAGCTCGAATGATGAAGAATTCTCTGACCTATCTTGAAATTCCATCGACCAACCCCATATTTTATGACCACTGGTGAAGTTGTAGGCCATTTGAATGAGCGGTTTGAGAGATCCTTCACAAGGTGGTCAAACCGGCTCCGGGAGCTTCATCCTTTGCCCGTTTGATCTTTGCTTGGTCGTCTTCTGATTTTCTTCTGGAAAAGTGTTAATGAGGCTCCAAAAATTCATTTCCAGCTGGTGGTTGTGCTTGTGCCGTGATTTCGGTTTTGCCGGCCTTTGGGTGCACCGCTATCGACCGGATGAGGCATCTTTGCATATCTCCTGATCCGTCAACATTCCTCCATCCTATCTTTTGGATTTACCAACCAACATGGTATTGTGTAGCCGCCTGTGAATTTTGGTGGACATCGGTCACGTGGTTTGGGAGATGGTTGATGTTTGTCCTCCTTTGCACCCGTTTGGCCGAAAGAATCTCGCCGGATGGGATATCTTGAAATCTACTCGACCGTTTTGTGATTTTCTTTGACCGAAGTGATTCTTGTATCCTCCATTATCATTTCCAGGTCGTGCCCACCTTGTTTCTTGTGCCTTGTTGTGATCCTCCATTGAAACCGCCTTTAAACCGCCATGTGGTTTGTGGTTTTGGTCGGTTACAGCATCTCTCCTTTGTGTCCTTCCTGTCAAATATTGAAGTCCTTGCAAAATACTTGAAACCACTGTTAAGTTCGGTCTTAGATTGAGATCTCCAAGTAACCAACTTGAAGTTCACAATCTAAGAGAATATGGTATAAACTATAAAAACATGTTGGGTCTTGGTTTGGGATCCCAAAGTTCTGAAATAGTTTTATCATCAGTGAAATCAGTGTATAATTCAGTTTGACAAGTCAAGATTCATTCTCATTAACCATCAATATTAAGCAATTTAAACCATTAAATGTAACTAATGAAGTTCAAGGTTCAAATGCTTATCAAGTGAGGATCAAAGATGGTTTTTATTGAATGCATGAGGAGAAGTTACTTACCTTGATTGGAGATTTCGCCTTCTACAAGGGTGGGAACAAAGGGTGGGTCACTTTCTTGTTTTGGTCTTCTTTTGGTTCTTCATCCTAAAAACATTTTTTTGTATTCTTATGCAATTTTAAAAACTCCTGAGAAATAAAAATAAGTAGTTATGCATGCAATAATGATATGAAAATTTAAAATGAAAATAAAAACCATGTGGGTTGCCTCCCACAAAGCGCTTTGTTTTAAGTCATTTAGCTTGACTCCTTTTTTTCTTTTTAGGTGCGGGGAAGATCAACTAAAGGGTTTGGGATCCCTTTAGCTTCTCCATTCTCTGGTTCAGGGAGCTCATATGGTTGTTTGGGCTCTCCATAATGATCTCCCATGCCATCCTTGAAGACAAATGAACTCGGGAAAAGTTTTAAGGTGTACCCGAGTTTCTCCTTTGCATACGCTTAGAAACCGCTATGGACTCCATTGTTTCTTGTGGTTTTGAAACCATTGTAATCCTTCTTTTGATAACTTTATTTGTGCGTCCACAGCAAGTGGTCTTTACATCTTTCATGTCAAACATTGAAGCTCTTGCAAAAACACTAGAAATCACTTGTCAAAGCATTCTTAAATCGAGATCCTCAAGTAGTCAACTTGAAGTTCTTTATCTAAGATAAAATAGTATAAACTATAAAAACATTGTGGACCTTGACTAGAGATCCCAAAGTTCTAGAAATAGTTTAATCTTAAGTGAAATCAATGCAGAAAATGAGTAAGACATAGAAATCAATATTCATTCATTCAAAGACCACCAATTTTAAGCAGTTTAAACCACCAAAGATAATCAATTAAGTGTATGGTTCGAATGCTTATAAAAGGGAAAGATAGTATTGATTGAATGATATAGAAGGAAGTACTTACCTTGGATGGCGGAATCAAGGTATTCATGTTTTGGTCATGCCTAAGCTTAGGCTTCAAGATCCGGGGCATGACCATAAAACCTTTGATGCTTTAGTGATGAATCTCCTAGCTCTTGATGAATACAGCCATGATCTCATCTTGTAGAGAGACTCCCAAAAGTCCTCATTAAGATCATACCTTAGAAACTCCAACTTTGATCCAAGATCTCGGTTAGATTATCTTTGGCTTTCCATGAACTCTTCTAGTATAGCTTCTAGATTGGTACCTCTAGGCTCATTAGGGACGTAGTCGTGGTATTGATGAGGGTCCAGGCGTGAGTAGTGATTCATCTTTAGGTACCTATCAAACACAAAAACAAAAATTTAGAAAGCATGAAAATAAAAGATCTAGTCTTAGCTTTTATCAAGAAAACTCGAAGGTACAAAGCAATCCCCGGCAACGGCGCCAAAAACTTGATGTGTGTGGGATATGCAAGTAATAAATAACCCTAAAACAAACCGTGAGTTGCAAGTGCACAACAGACAATTGTAGTATTTAGGGGTCGAACCACTGAGGATTGCGGAATGTACACTTCAAGATCATGAGATGCAAACTAAGCTAGATCGACAATATGAAAAAGGGGTTTTGTGTTTTTTGGTTTTTGTAAAACATAAACATATTAACAATGCAAAACATAAAGCAAAAGATAAATATTGTTGAAAGGAAACATTCGCAAAGGCATGTGCCAAATCGATTGAAAAGATTGTTAAATCCGATTCATGAACTCAAAACACTAATGAAGGATTTTCCCACTTTCGTGGCTCCAATCCCCTATGTCTCTTAAACCAATGGGCTCAGCTTTCGCATGGTCATTGTAGAGTGAGACATGCATTACGGTTAGGTAATGATTGTTCACAAAACTTCTTAGGTCTACTTTCATAGCCTAAAACGATTTGCCCATCAAATATTAGATCCGGAGATATAACAAGCTTTTGGAGAGTATATCAACCTTAGATCAAGTCGCTAGTTGATCATCTCTAGCAACAAGCATTAGGTTTCAATAAAGATGGAGAACCACAAGGTTTCCCCTTTATTTAACAACCGAATAGCGAAGGCAATCATGTCATGTCCTCATTGAAGGATCCATAATTCAACAATAGATCTAAGAGATAGAAGGAGTCTCATGATTCCACTGAAAGGAGGCGGAGGGATAGAGATCAAACCGTGGCTCCTTCATGGAGAGAAACCTCTACTCATAGATGTATGCAAAACTTAAAGAAACATGTAAATATTTACAATGGGAAGAAAAGAAAAGGGAAGAGAGGAGACCACCTAAGTGGCTCCGAAATTTATTAAGAGATTCAAGGAATTGTAGGATTCTTGATACAAGAGGCTAAAAGCAAGTATATATAGGTGAGAGGAGGCTAGGTCGGCTGAGTTAATGCGTGGGCGAGAGGAGGAAAGTTTCCTTTTCTTCTTCTCCTTTGAGCTTGCTCACCAAGTCTTGAGAGAGGCGCGGCCGCCGCCTCCAAATCACGTGTAAGGATGTGGGCTTGAGTCCTGATGAAGTTTAGGCTTGGCCCAAAGTGGTCCCGGTCCATTTCGCTCATCCAAGCTCCATGGGCTTCACTTACTCGCCAGACGGACATGTATTGGGAGAAAAATCTCCTAGGCCGCATTCCTACTCCAAATGGCCCAATTCCACTTCTCCTCGACGCATGACTCATTTATCTATCTTTCCATATAAAGATCGCATGATTTGGACGTCGGAAAGCCCCTTTTCCGCGGTCATCTTTCGGATGCTTTGATTCTGTCCGAATGCGGAATTTGGACTTTTGGAGTTTTATTGAAGCTCTTGACTTGGAAACTTGTATGGATCATTGTTTGAAGTTCTTTTGCTCCATTTTGCCTCCTTTTGCCATTTTGACCTGTTGGTACCTCAAAACCACAATATACAAGAAAACTACCTCTTGGACACAAAAACCTTATTATTTATGTTATAAAAGATATTAAAAACCATAGTAAAAACATGTAAAATATGGATATATCAGGAACAAACTTCTTCCTCATCTGTGTGACAAGCTGATCCCAAGTGGTAATAGAAGGCTCTCTCTGTCGATGTCTAGTGAGTCCCAACTGTTCCCACCACAAGAGTGCATAGCCATTGAATTCAGAGATAGCTATCTTCACCTTTTTAAGCTCATAAGTCCCTTGAACCAAAAAGTTTGATTCCATCTTCCTTTCCCAGTCTAGATAAGCTTCTGGATCATTGGTGCCATGAAAAGGAGGATACTGAATCTTGAGATGGTTCAGTTGCTGCCTCAAAGGGTCATAGTCTCTGCCATTGCCTCTGTTTCTGTCTCTTCTTACAGTCTCTAGACTGTGATCTGAAGCCTCATCTTCTTCTGAATACTCACGATCTGATTCAATGTAGACTCGATGCCCAGCAACTTGTTCAACTCGACGGTGTGAACGTGTAGGTGGTGATGCGCGTGTAGGTGCTCTGTTAGTTCGATGATGCTCCCTTTCTCTGCTTTCTGCGTTTCTTCTCTGATTGAACAAAGTCTCTCTTCCTCCAGTGGGTAATCTGGTTGTTCTGGTTCGTGGTTGCTTAGAAGACGCCCCCACGTGTGCTTTACCCTTGGCAAGGCGAATAGCTTCATTAGGACTAGGCGGCTCAGACGAGTCTTGATCTGTAGCACTAGACTCTTTCATAAGATCTTTGATTTGCTGCTCAAATTTGTTGTTGAGTTGCTCTATCTGTTGAGTGAGTTGAGTAGCTACTGACTGGTTTGCCTCTTTAATCTGCTTAGCCATAGCTTGATTTAGAGCTTCCATGGCTTCTGCAGAAAGCTCCATTGTACCTGAAAGTTAAAAACACAAAAACTCGCAGTAACAAGTCTCTAAGTATGATAAACAAAGAAAACAAAACTCTTACGAAACAACTCCTAAAACAAAAGAAAAATCGAAACATACACTAAATCCTATAACAAAAGGGAAATCGAAACAGAAACTAAATCCTAAAACAAAAGGGAAATCGAAACAGAAACTAAATCCTAGAACAATAGGGAATGAGGGTTTAGGAATCGCTTAGCCTTGGCTCAGAGTTGGCTCTGATACCACATGACACGAACTCCCTTTGACAAACTCTGATGAAGGCTGATGGTTCGATGGCTCGAGAAAAGTAGAATGGCTTTTGACTCGATCGAGTCAGAGATGGATCGCTCGTTAGATCGAGTCAAGGATGGATGAGCGATTTTCGACTGTTGGCTCGTTAGCTCGAGGCAACGTTGGATGAATGAGTTAGCTCGAGGCAACAATGGCTGAGGGGTAACGACTATGGAGATTGAGCGAGGCGAGTATGGATGGTGATCGAGTGAGTTGTGATGAATTTAAGGATTCGATGAGGATGATCAAGGGTGATAAAATGGATTGTAACAGATAGAAGAGTTTCAAATCACAACGTGTATAGAAACTCGGATTTCAAGAACGCATTCAAGGAATCAGATTGAGAGAAGAAAGTTCAATTTGCTTCAAGCATATAGGTTCTTCGCTGAATCACAAAGGAGGCGACTCATGGGTTTATATATTCACCCTAGAGATCGAAACTCCAAACAACATGATGTTTGAAATAAAACAACAAAGCGTTTAAAATAAAACAACAAAGCGTCTAAGTACTAAGCCAAAGTGACTTGTACATTATTACCCATTGGCAATGACTCCTAAGTAACTCGACGTAGTGACTCATCTGCCTCGTTAAAAACCATACTGAGAAAACCCATTGGGACAAAACTCAATTATGGGAAAAAGAGTACAGACTCCTCACCTAAGTTACTTAGTTATCATTACCAGGGGAAGTCTTCAAAGTGACAATGTTGAATACTTGGATCATCGGGAGATTGAAATATCCTTCTGCAATGAGCGAATGAGCTTCCTTGGCCATCTCCCTTGCTCTAGAGCGAGTGATCCGTCCTACTACCTCCGGCTCGTCCTCAGCTTCTTGTTCCTTGCTAGCCACGATCATATCAGGTGCACATGTGATGAAGTAAACTGCCAAATACTGATCAATGGTCACTTAAACACAGGCACAACAATGGTTAGATCCAAGATAAAGTCATAATTCTCGACAAAAGTTTTGACTCAATAAAAACGACTCGATAAAATGAAAACAATGCAAAACAAAAATGCCAAAATGAACAAACTTATTAGTATAATCCCCCCAAACTTAACTTGCACCGTCCCGGTGTAAGAAAAATCAGATTAAGAGGGGTAAAATATGTAATAAATTTAAAAAGAGAAAGTTTAGGATGATGTTACCAAGTGATGACCAATTGTAATGAAGATCAGTGTCGGATAACTGCATAGGGCTCCTCTTTAGACATGATTGGTCGGTGATTTTTGAATTTCCTGGCCTGATTCTCGCCGGTTGGCGTTTTGGTCGAGTTGGGCTCATTTGGTCGACCAGAGAAGAGTGCCATGAACCACAGCTCAAACGGTGAAGATTTTACTGACCCATATTGAAATTGCATCGACCAACCTCATGTTTTAGGAACACTGGTGAAGTTTGGGGTCAAACGAACGAGCGGTTTGGGAGATTCGTCATTTGGTGGTCCATTCGGTCGACCGGATGATAGTGCAATAGACCACAGCTCGAATGGTGAAGAATTCTCTGACCTATCTTGAAATTCCATCGACCAACCTCATATTTTATGGACACTGGTGAAATTTGGGGCCAAACGAACGAGCGGATTTAGAGTTCCTTCACAAAGTGGTTAATTCGGCTCCGAGAAGAGTTTTCTTGACTTCTTTGTGATTGGCTCGTTCGTTCCTTGATTTTATTCTGGAATAATGATGTTGAAGCTCCAAGAATCCATCTACAGCTGGTGGTGTCTCCATGCCATGATTTCGGTTTTGCCGGCCTTTGGGTGCACCGCTATCGACCGGATGAGGCATCTTTGCATATCTCCTGATCTGTCAACATTCCTCCGTCCTATCTTTTGGATTTGCCGACCAACATGGTGTTGTGTAGCCGCCTGTGAAGTTTGGTGGACATCGGTCACGTGGTTTGGGAGATGGTTGATGTTTGTCCTCCTTTGCACCCGTTTGGCCGAGAGAATCTCGCCGGATGGGATATCTTGAAATCTACTCGACCGTTTTATGATTTTCTTCGACCGAAGTGATTCTTGTATACTCCATTATCATTTCCAGGTCGTGCCCACCTTGTTTCTTGTGCCGTGTTGTGATCCTCCATTGAAACCGCCTTTAAACCGCCATATGGATTGTAGTTTTGGTCGGTTACAGCATCTCTCCTTTGTTTCCTTCCTGTCAAAGATTGAAGTCCTTGCAAAATACTTGAAACCACTGTTAAGTCCGGTCTTAGATTGAGATCTCCAAGTAACCAACTTGAAGTTCACAATCTAAGAGAATATGGTATAAACTATAAAAACATGTTGGGTCTTGGTTAGGGATCCCAAATTTCTGAAATAGTTTTATCATCAGTGAAATCAATGTATAATTCAGTTTGACAAGTCAAGATTCATTCTCATTCATTAACCATCAATATTAAGCAATTTAAACCATTAAATGTAACTAATGAAGTTCAAGGTTCAAATGCTTATCAAGTGAGGATCAAAGATGGTTTTAATGAATGCATGAGGAGAAGTTACTTACCTTGATTGGAGATTTCGCCTTCCACAAGGGTGGGAACAAAGGGTGGGCCACTTTCTTGTTTTGGTCTCCTTTTGGTTCTTCATCCTAAAAACATTTATTTGTATTTTTATGCAATTTTAAAAACTCCTGAAAAATAAAACTAAGTAGTTATGCATGCAATAATGATATGAAAATTTAAAATGAAAATAAAAACCATGTGGGTTGCCTCCCACAAAGCGCTTTGTTTTAAGTCATTTAGCTTGACTCCTTTTTCTTTTTAGGTGTGGATGAGCTCAACTAAAGGGTTTGGGGTCCCTTTAGATTCTCCATTCTCCGGTTCAGGGGGCTTTCGTGGTGGTCTGGGCACGCCAAGATCATCTCCTATGCCATCTTTGAAGACAAATGCCCTCGGGAAGAGCTTTAAGGTGTTCATGAGCTTCTCCTTTGCGGTATGAGCTTCTTTTGGGTCCGGATCCTTAGGGGTAAGGATTATCATCTTGGCAAAGGACTTATGTACTCCATCAGGCTCCTCATCAGCTTCATTTTCGTCCAAGGTATGGAGCAAAACCGAGTAGATATCCGTGAAGACATCTTTATGTTTCAGCTTTGACGGTTTCATGGCCACTTTCGGTTTTGGATAGGGGTCACTCTCCTTGGCGTCTTTAGGCATTATGGCTCCTTTCTTTGGCATGTTAGAAGTCTTCTCTGGTGGCAGCTTGATCTCTCTTGGTGCTGTCTTGAAGTCGATGCTTTGATAGAAAACATCTTGTCGGATATTTCCTAGTGACATGCGGCTTCTCATGAAGTCTATGATCGCACCGGTGTAAGCTCTTCTTGACTCCCCTGGAAACAGCCCCGGTTTCTGGCTCTCCTTAGGATCAGCTTCTTTTTCTCCTTCTTGAGATGGTGTAGGGACAAGGGCGAGCTGGTTCTCCTTAGATAGGACAGCACTACAAAATGTATGAGGGTTTACCTCATTTTGCTTCCTTACGGCTTCCGCGGTTAGGACTGTGTAAACCCCCAACTTCTGGACACGAGTGGAGAGAGACTAAAACTTGATGCAAAGATCAGTGAACACATGATCTAGCTTCTCACAGAGGTTCTTGTTGATTTGCCTTTCCTCCTCCATGTATCTTTCCAAGACTACATCTATCTTCTCTTCTTGTTGAGCCGGTGCAACAGCTTGAGGGAAAGTGAAAGGCAGCTTCACTTGACAGATCCCTTGAGGGTAGACATGTTGCTTAGGCTGGTATTGAGCTCCTTGATAGACGTGCTTATACACAAAGTTTCCACCAATGTAGTCCACTTCCACTTTGTGCGGCCTAACCGGTGGGGGAAGTGCATAAAAGCTCATCAAGTCCATTCTTTCTCTTCTAGTGTGTTGTTTGAGTTAGACCTTCTTGTCCTGCACCTAAGACACACAAAGGAAGAGATTTAAGTAAAATTTTTTATGAGTTTTTAAGGTTTTATGAAAAACAGAAAGTAAAATGCAAGAAAGTAAGAACTAGACTAAAAATCAATCAAAAAGTTTGAAGGAAATGCAACAGCCTCCCCGGCAACGGCGCCAAAAACTTGATGGGGCGTGGGTTTAGCTTCAAATTTTAATATTTATAACCCAACCAAAATGAGCTGCAAGTGCACAGCTGTGTTGTAGTTGGGGTCGAACACAAGGAGGGTGTGATCTCGCTTCAAACTTGTGGTGATTGATGAGTAGCTAGAACAGAAAATATGTTGTTGTGGTGAACCTAAAATGAAAGGAAAACAAAGACAAGTAAGTAAAAGAGGTTGCTAACAATTAAGAGAAAGAGTTAGGCAAAGGATAATCTTTGAAAACATGTAATGAAGTGATGATTGCATTGGTATTTCATTATGAACTATCTTGAACACAAAACACTAAGGTATGGTCTTTCCACTTTCGTGGCTCCAACCACTATGATTAATCAGCCTAATAGACTCAAATTTCGATGGTTATTACAAGCTGTAATCATGCATTAATGGTTCAAGTAATGATAGAGTTCACTAGACTCCATAGGTCAGCTTTCGTTACCTAAGACGCGTAGCTCACCAAATACTAGTTCCGGCAATACAACAAGCTTTTGGAGAGTGTATCAACCCTATATCAGATTGCT
Organism: Erythrophleum ivorense; assembly: GCA_026724425.1. Taxonomy (NCBI): domain Eukaryota; kingdom Viridiplantae; phylum Streptophyta; class Magnoliopsida; order Fabales; family Fabaceae; genus Erythrophleum; species Erythrophleum ivorense. The sequence goes on along the minus strand of JAIUCV010000027.1, from coordinate 2,236,231 downwards.
AGATGTACGGTAAATCAATCATGCATTAAGTTCAAATAAAGGTGAAGATTAGTTCATAAAGTCCCAATTGCAACCGCCAATCACATCACACAAGTTTCATTGATTTACCTCGCCTAACAAATGAATCTACTCGGACATGGTGCAATCAAACAAGCAAAGCATGATTGAAAGCATAATCACAAGTATAAGTAAGAGATAAGGTATAGAAGAAGCTTCTCTGTTGAAGAACAAGTCGAAATCTCCCTTGATAACTTGAAATCTCGAGTACAAAGGTAACAAAGTAAAGAAGAAGATGAAAGAACAAGGTTTTATGTGAGCTAGGGTCTTGAGCAGCGCCTCCTTTCTCCTGCCTGGAATGCGCAGCTCTCTCTCTCTCTGGTTCTTCTTGACGGCCAACCCTTGCTCTCCTTAGGTCGAGGCTAAAAGCTTGTATTTATAGATTGAGAAGTCGCTAGGTTTTTGAAGTGCCGGAAAAGGAAACTTTCCGATGAGTTGGACATGAAGTTTTGCGACTTGAATGGGCCGGGATAAGGCCAAGGAAACCACCAGAAATAGTCTAGGCCTATGTTAAGTCGTGACAGGGTCCATGCCGCGGAATCCCGGGCCGTTTGTGGCACCAAGTCTCCATGGGCTTCATTTCCTCGCCTGGCGGACACGTCTTGGGAGAAAAAGATTTTCTCCGTGATGATTGATCCAAATGGCTTGAATCAACTTCGCCGTGATGCATGACTCAAATATCTATCCAGCAAGACCAAGATCATGATTTTTGGACGTCGGGAAGACCCCTTGATGCGGTCATCTTTCGGATGCTCCGGTTCAGTCCGAATACGAGAATCGGACAAATGGAGTTAAATTGATGCTCTTGACTTGGAAACTTGCATGGATCATGGTTTGAGCCTCTTTTGCTCCTTTTTGAATCCTTTTTGATGTTTTAACCTGTTAAGACTCCAAAACCAACAAATACAAGAAAACTACCTCTAAAGGCATAAAACCTTATTGAAAATACTTGAAAACAAAGATAAATACTAAGTAAAATCATGCAAAATATGGATATATCAGTACACAGATGCTTCAGGTGTTGGACTTGGTTGTGTTTTGATGCAGGAGGGCAGAGTGATTGCCTATGCTTCGAGGTAGTTGCAGGGCAGCGAGCGCAACCGTCCTACACATGATCTTGAATTGGGAGCAGTGGTTTCTGCACTCAAGATTTGGAGGTCTTATCTTTATGGTGGTAGAGTGCAGATCTTTACAGATCACAAGAGTCTACAACATATCTTTACTCAGCCTTTGCCGAATGCGAGGCAGACGCGTTGGGTGGAGTTTCTGGCAGACTATGACCTGGATAATGTATATCATACGGGCAAGGCCAACTAGTCGACGGAGGGTTGATTCAGATAGAGAGCGTGGTGTTGAGGCTTTGGTCAGCGAGATTAGTACATTGCGTCTTTGTGCTATTTCAGAGGAGCCTTTGGGTTTGGAGGCAGCTGATCAGGCAGATTTACTCAGTAGGATCAGAGTGGCTCAGCAGAGTGATCAAAGTTTGATTGATGCTTCGCAGGCGTCTGGTTCTGAGTATCAGGTCTCATCGAATGGGACTATCTTGGTTCGTGGGCGGGTTTGTGTGCCCAAGGATGTGGAGTTGAGACATGAGGTTTTGAGAGAGGCTCATTCGAGCAAGTTTTCGATTCATCCGGGTGCGACCAAGATGTACCGTGACCCCAAACGGTATTATCATTGGGTTGGGATGAAGAGAGATGTGGCAGATTGGGTTGCGAGGTGCAACACTTGTTCTTTGGTCAAGGTAGAGCATCAGGTGCCTAGTGGTCTTTTGCAGAGTTTACCCATTCCAGAGTGGAAGTGGGATATGATCACTATGGATTTCGTTGTGGGATTGCCTATCTCACGGACATTTGATGCTATTTGGGTCATTGTGGATCGCTTGACCAAATCAGCACATTTCTTGGCCATCAAGAAGACAGATGGAGCGGCTGTCTTGGCTAGGAAGTTTGTGCGAGAGATTGTGAGGCTGCATGGAGTGCCAGCCAGTATTGTGTCGGATAGAGATCCGAGGTTTGCTTCAGAGTTTTGGAGGGCATTTCAGACTGAGATGGGCACTAAGGTGCATATGAGTACAGCGTATCATCCGTAGACAGATGGGAAGTCAGAGAGGACTATTCAGACTTTGGAGGATCTGTTGAGGATGTGTGTACTGGATTGGGGTGGTCATTGGGCTGATCATCTGTGTTTGGCAGAGTTTGCCTATAACAACAGTTTTCAGTCTAGTATTGGCATGGCTCCATTTGAGGCTTTGTATGGGAGGCCATGCAGGACACCGTTATGCTGGACCCAAGTGGGGGAGCGCAGCATGTTTGGAGCTACTTTTGTTCAGGAGACGACGGAGAAGATCCGTGTCTTGAGGCTGAACATGAAGGAGGCTCAGGATAGACAGAGGACTTATGCAGATAGGCGGCGACGTGAGCTTGAGTTTCAGGTGGGAGATAGGGTTTATCTCAAGATGGCTATGTTGAGGGGCCCTAACAGGTCCATAGCAGAGAACAAGCTCAGTCCGCGTTTTATGGGTCCGTTTCCAGTGGTGGAGCGAGTTGGGCCAGTGGCTTATCGGTTGGAGTTGCCACCGATTATGAGCGCCTTTCACAAGGTGTTTCATGTTTCTATGTTGAGGAGGTGTTTGCATCCTTCAGAGGAGTTAGTGGTTGAGATTCCAGAGGATCTTCAGCAAGATATGACAGTTCCGGCGGTTCCTGTGAAGATTCTTGAGAGGAGAGTCAAGGTTCTGCGGAACAAGAGGGTGCCATTGTTGAGAGTCTTGTGGGACTGTAGTGGCACAGAGGAGCAGACTTGGGAGCCAGAGGCAAAGATGAAGCTGAAGTTCGGAAAGTGGTTCGACAAGCAGGCTGTGGAGTGAGCTTCTTCATCTTTGTGGCTCTAGTCTTGTTTTTGGTTTTGGTGTTGTTGGTTTTGGATTTATGTATTTTCGTTTTCGCTGTACGAGATACATTTTTGGAGTTATATGAGATGGAGTTTTTGTCTCGTATTTTGGTTTCGTGGTTTGGATGTTACAAGTTTCTTTGGTCGGTGGGGTCATTGAAAATTTTGGTCATATGATTATACGCGTTTCAGTGTTATTACTCGATACATCTAGAGACGGTGGGTCTTTAGAGTAGACGGTGGGTCTACATTTTTTGGGACGGTGGGTGCCCGGCAGACTTATATTGGGGGTCGCTACCTCAGTATGAGTGGTTTTTGTGACGGTGGGTCACAGTTTGGTTTTCGTGACGGTGGGTCACAGTTTGGATATTGACGGTGGGTCGCAGTATAGATATTGTGGCGGTGGGCCGCAATATAGATGTCGTGACGGTGGGTCACGGTATTGAGAGTAATAATGTCTTGAAACCTGCGTATAACATAGGACTAAAATGTGAGTTTTTGAGGTCCTGGAGAGACGTTTGTGTTGGGATTCGAGGACGAATCCAGTTTAGTGGGGGAGAATTGTAACATCTGCGAACCAGAAAGTTGTTTTAGAAGTGGTATCGGACGACATTAGGGATTTGGGAGTAGATTACATATGCTCTTTGGGGTGTGAATTGAGGATGGATTGTACATGTTCTTGTTTGATTGTTGTATAGTCGGTTTAAGGTTCAATCATCTCGAAGAAAATGTGTGAAAAGCTCTTGAGTACCTAGTGTCGATCGACACCAAAGGGGTGTGTCGATCGACACCGGTTATCGGGTTCGATTCCGGTTTAAGTCGATTGCGCGTTTGATTTGTGGTTTGAGTTGGTTTGGTCGATGGGTGTCGACCGACACCAAGGAAGGGTGTCGATCGACACCGGTTATTGAGAAATCGACCGGTTTGATTCAAGTCGGCTGGTTTTGTCCGGTTTAGGCGATGGAAACCCTATTCCGCGATTTAAAAGCCTGTGGCCGCGTGAAAAGGCTCAGTTTTCGAGACAGAGAGTTTTCAGAGAGAAGGAGGTGATTTCTTGGGCGATTTTGGAGTTTGGAGGCTTGTTCTGTTGCTGTTCTTCATTGTTTCATCTCCTTTCCTTCCTTTCAATCCTTTTCAAGGTGAGTGCGTGACTGTAGGTCCGTTAATCGTTAGAGGTTGTTTGATTTCGAGTTGTATTGTATTCTTGAGTTGTTTATGCTGGAAATCGTGTTTTGGATTGTATTGGGGCGTTGAAAACCCTTGATTGCGAGTTTGTATTTTTCTATGCGCTGTTTTGCAGCTTCTGGTGTCTGGGCGTCGAGCTGGTGTCGACCGACACTCGATGGGTGTCGATCGACACTCAGAAGGCTGGCGTCGATCGACACTCTTGAGGTGTCGGTCGACACCGACCTGGGTGGTCAGGAAACGTGGGTTTTTCCTGACTTGGAGGTTTCTGTTGTTGATTATTGTTCTTGTTGTTGATTATTATTGATGTATTGTCTAGTGTTTGACGTACTTGGCCTGTAGGCAGGATGATCCACTCACTAAGTATTTATGATAATACGTACGCATCTCTATTCCAATGTGATGCAGGTAACAGCAATGTTCTTCCGCGGAAAGAGACCGAGAGAAGAGGATGATGAGGCTAGGAATTTGATATTGTTGATCTTGTTGTGGTTGACAAGGAATTCATTCTTAGGGTGTTAGTTTTATTTTAATAATGTAGCAAACCTGGTGTTTAGGTTGCTTATTCTTTATTGGTTATTGGTTTATGGCTTTTGTTGAACTGATTATTATTATTTAATATTATTGATTTCTTTCGAGAATTTCCGCATTGATAATATTTAAAAAAAAAAAAAAAAGTTTGGTTGTTTCACAATCTACCAAAAACGCCCACATCTCTAAGGGCATAAGAAGGATTCATCTTTGACTCCGCACCAAATGAACTTAATCTTCTCAATTAGGGGCTTGGCATACAAAGAGCATGACTCCTCATCCTCACTAACAAGTAAAGTCTGTGTGAGTTCGGTTTCCCTCTCTCTCCCCTTCAGTTTTAAGAAAAAGCATCAAGGTCCAAGTAACCGGGGATTAGATGGCTACAACCATCAATACTCGCGTCTATGGAAGGCCTATGAATCCAAGAAACCGGGGATTATGTGGATACAACCATCAATACTCGCGTCTATGGAAGGTCCATTCAAAGAAGAAAAATCTCTAAACCACTAAAGAGAAGAAGTTGATAGAAAAAATACATTGCTACCCTAAAAAAGGGAGAAATTAACTTGAAGACATGAGAAGAGAGAGAGGAGAAACAAGAAGCAAGACATGTGTGTAATCAAAAGAGGATGGGTAAGAGACTATGAGCCCTTTGATCAATATTCCCTAGTTGAGACCGCACCTTTAGAAACTAAAGGAGTCAAAGGTGGCGAATTTGATGGTCCAAGGAGGAGTGGATTGCTTTGGGATGATTGCAAAACTCATGGTATGTACTCTTGTTTTTAATCTAAATGCCATTGCTGTTTTATGTGGTTTACTAAGATAAAGGCCAATGTGGATTTCCAAAAGATTTGAGAGTTCTCATATTTTCAAACCTCTCTTTCATGCTTAATTTGCTTGAGGACAAGCAAAAGGCTAAGTCTGGGGGAGTTGATAAAACCATATTTTACATGTTTTTCCTTAGTATTTTATTATGTTTTTGAATATTCTCAATAAGGTTTTATGCCTTTAGAGGTAGTTTTCTTGTATTTGTTGATTTTGGAGTCTTTGTAGGTTAAAACATAAAAAAGAATACAAAATGGTGAAAAAGTGCCTCAAACCATGATCCATGCAAGTTTCCAAGTCAAGAGCATCAATAAAACTCACAAGTGTCTGATTTCCGCAATCGAACATAACCAGAGGATCAGAAAGATGGCCGCGGTAGAAGGTCTTCCCGACGTCCAAAAATCATGATCTTTGTCTTTCTGGATATATAATTGAGTCATGCTTGACAGCGAAGTTGAATGAAGTCATTTGGAGTTTACACCAGGAAGGAACAGTTTTTTCTCCCAAGACATGTCCGTCTGGCGAGGAAATGAAGCCCACGGAGATTTGGTGTAACCCACGGCCCAGACTTCCGCGTTTTAGGCCTTGGCTCAACTTAACATAGACCTGGCATGGTCTTGGCGGTTTCCCTTCTGTTGTCTCGGCCCATACAAGTCGCAAAACATCAAGCCCGGCTCATCGGAAAGTTTCCTTTTCCGGCACTTCAAAAACCTAACCGACCCCTTACCTATATATACAAGTTTTTAGCCTCACGAAAAATGAGAGTTGGTGTGCGCCGTCAGAGGAAGAGGGAGAGCCGTCCTGGAGAGCAGAGAGAAGAGGCGTCTCTCAAGATCGAAGGCACACACACACTTACACAAAAATCCTTAAACACTTTTCTTTCTTTCTTTAAGTTTGTATCGGATCCGAAAGAGTTTCAAGGAGAGATTGACTTTTGTTCTTCATAAACAGAGAAGCTTTCTCATCCCTTATCTCCTTTTAATGCTCATCATGTTTTCACTCATCATATCTTGTGTTGTTTGCACCATGGTCGAGTAGATCCTTTGCTAGGTTTATGGTAAATCAATGAGCTCATGAATTGTCAACTTTAATCTTGTGAATTGGCATAATCTATTGGTTTCTTCACCTTTACTTGAGCATAATGTCGTTTGCCTTTATGATCAACTAGTATCGTATCTTGGGTTAGTATACTCTCCAAAAGCTTGCTATATTGCCGGAACTAGTATTTGGTGAGCAATAAGTTACAACCACCGAATGTTGAGTTGTGAACTATTGTGAACAATTAAATCTTGAACAACTTTAATGCATGTTTTCAACTTATAATAACCATCGAAAGTTGAGTCTATTAGGTTGATTAAACATAGTGGTTGGAGCCATGAAAGTGGGAAAACTATACTTTAGTGATTAATTTAAGTTCAAGAGCGGTTTGTAATATATCTCTTTCTTTTGATTAATTGTTGATGATTTGTGATGCTTTGAGATTTTCCTTATGCCTAGTGTTTTCTCTTATTGATTTTTTTTGCTATTTACTTGTTTACTACTTTAGTTTCACAAAAACCCAAACCACAATCTTGTTTTGTTTTAGCTTGATTCAACTCTTACAATTTGTAGTACAATCGATAGGTCCTTGTGGATTTGATCCCATCTATACTTACCTCGTTGTTGGGCACTTACAGGTACTTTTAGCGGGTTATTACTTGAAGCTTGTTTGTTCTTTTTGGCTTTTTATTTTACATTTTTCTTTGAGTCGTTTTATTGAGTCAAACTTTTGTCCGAGAATTATGACATTTTCATTGGAACTAACCATGTTATACTAATGTTTAAGTAACCATTGAGCAGTACGTGGCAATACATCTTACCACATGTACACCGTGAGCGGATCAATCTACCAAAAATGTCCACATCTCTAAAAAGCCGGTGGAGGATCCATCTTTGATTCCGCACTTTAATGAACTTAATATTCTCAGCTATGGGTTTGATATACAAAGGGCATGACTCCTCATCCTCACCAACAAATAAAGTCTGTGTGAGTTCGGTTTCCCTCTCTCTCCCCTTCAATTTAAAGAAAAAGCATCAAGGTCCAAGTAACCGGGGATTAGGTGGCTACAACCATCAATACTCGCATCTATGAAAGACCTATAGATCCAAGTAACCGGGGATTACAACCATCAAAACTCGCGTCTATGGAAGATCATCCAAAGAAAAACCTCTAAAAACCACTAAGGAGAAGAAGTCGAATAAAAAATACATTGCTACCCTAAAAAAGGGATGAATCGACTTGAAGAAATGAGAAGAGAGAGAGGTGAAGCAAGAAGCAAAAAGTCTGTTTAATCAAAAGAGGATGGGTGAGAGTCTATGAGCCCTTTGGTCGATACCCCTAGTTGAGACCACACCTTTAAAAACTAAAGTAGTCAAGGATGGTGGACCCAGATGGTCCTATGGAGTGTGGAATGCTTTGGGACGATTGCTAAACTCAGGGTAACTACTCTTGTTTCTCATCTAAATGCCAATTCTGTTTTTCATGTGGATTACTAAAGCATAAGTTAATTTTGATTTTCAAGAAGGATATGATTGCGAGTTCTCATGTTTTCAAACCTCTCTTTCTCTCTTAGTTTGCTTGGGGACAAGCAAAATACTATGTCTGGGGGAGTTGATATATATATCCATATTTTACATGTTTTTACTATGACTTTTAATATATTTTCTAGCATAATAATAAGGTTTTTGTGTATAAGAGGTATTTTTCGTGTATATTTTGGTTTTGGGAATCAAATAGGTCAAAATGGCAAAAAGGGAGAAAAATGGAGCAAAAGAGCCTCAAACCATGATACATGCAAGTTTCCAAGTCAAGAGCATAAATAAAACTCCAAGTGTCCGATTTCCGCGATCGGACAGAACTGGAGCATCAGAAAGATGGCCCTGGTAAAGGGTCTTACCGACGTCCAAATCTTATGATCTTGATCTTGTTGGATATGTCTTTGAGTCACACATCACGGAGAAGTGTAATGAAGCCATTTGGAGTTCACATCAGGACTACACTTTTTTTCTCACCAGACATGTCCGCCCGGCGAACAAGAGAAGCCCACAGAAGATTTGGTGTACAAAATGGACCGGATCCACTTCGGGACAAGCCTAAGCCTCACTAGGAATGAAGCCCACAGTCTATAATGCGTTTAAGAGGCGGCGGCCTTGGCCCATTCAAGAACTTGGCGTGCAAGCTCAAAGGAGAAGAAGAAATGGAAACTTGCCTCTTCTTGTGTGCGCCTTAACTCAGCCGACCTAAACCACCCTTCACCTATATATACTTGGTTTTAGCCTCTTGTATCGATATCCTAGAATCATCTCATATTACAGACACCTCTCAATAAATTTTCGGAGCCACTTAGGCGGTCTCCTTGCTTCTTTCTTTCTTTCCTTTTGCATTGTACATATTTACATGTTTCTTTAAGTTTATGTCTAGGATTAGAGGTTTCTCTCTATGAAAGAGCCACGGTTTGATCTCTATCTCTCTGCCTCTTTTCATTAGATCTATGAGACTTCTTCTAATTTCCTTAGACCCATTATTGAATTATGGATCCTTCAATGAGGACATGACATAATTGCCTTCGAGAATCGGTTGTTAAATAAAGGGAAACCTTGCGGTTTCCATTGTTATGTACACCTAATGCTTGTTACTAGAGTAGCTAACTAGTGACTCGATCTAAGGTTGATATACTCTCCAAAAGCTTGTTATATCTCCGGATCTAATATTTGATGGGCAATTCGTCTGAGGCTATGAAAGTAGACCTAAGGTATTTTGTTAACAATCATTACCAAACCGTAATGCATGTCTCACTCTACAATGAGCAACGAAAACTGAGCCCATTGGTTTAAGAGACATAGGGGATTGGAGCCACGAAAGTGGGAAGATCCTATACTAGTGTTTTGAGTTCAATAAATCGGATTTAACAAACTTTTCAATCGATTTGGCATCTTTCCTTTGCGAATGTATTTTGTTCAATAATGTTTTCATTATAGTTGTGCATTGTTCATATATTATTCTTATTTATAAAAAACAAACACAAATACCCTTTGCATATTATTGATATAGCTTGACAAAGTCTTGTTGAACATGTAGTGTGCAACTCGCAATCTCTTGTGATTCGACCCCTAAGCACTACAATTACATGTTGTGCACTTGCAACTTATGATTGAATTAGGGTTTTATTACTTGCATACACCCACGCATGCATCAGCTGTACATGTGGAAATCTTGGACCGTAAGCAGACCACAGAGAAGGGAAAGGAAAAATGGAAAGTGCAAGTTTGTAGGGAAGTTGATGGTATTTGAGAGTCAACTTGGGAGTGGGAAGCCCGGATGAAAGAGGGACATCCAGAGCTCTTTCAGGTCTAGAGCGGGGCACGGCCCCAGCCATGCAATTCGAGGACGAATTATTTGTAAGTGGGGGAGAATTGTCATGGCCCATTCCCTAATTCCCTAAAACCTAAATTAAAAAGCCCGTGGCGTAAGGTCCACGCCCGAAAACCCTAACCTAAGCCCTTAGCCTCCACCTATTTATACTTCATGTTCAGAGACAAGTAGGGTTAAGAGAAATCCAAAGCGAAGCTTTGCCAAAATTTATCCAGCCTTAGCAACCAAAGCAGTTCTGAACCGTCAACTAACTGGGAAATTTTCCGCCGATCTAAAAGGACTCAGATATATGTCTCTTTAGAAAGGTCTCTCTCTCATCTTTCCACAGAAACCGGAAACCTGTGATTCGGAGGTATATTAAGAGAGTTATGATCATTTCATTATAAGGTTTCAGATCTGTATATCCAAAATTTCTAATCCGAACAGTTTCTTGTGGTTTTTTTTGGGCTGGATTGCGGACGATCCAGAAGGACCCAGGAGCCGATCTTGATATCGTTGGAAAGAGGAGATTCTCAGATCAGATCTATAACCGGTAAGTTATCAACGGTTCTTTTTGGATAAAAGTTCCCCATAATTTGGAAATTTAGAAATCAGTTTTGATTAAGATCATGCTTGGTGTATTTGGGTATCATTTCTGATCAGATCCGAGGCATTCAGGACTAGTACTTAGCTGTTACCAAAGAAGGGCGTGTCAAGGAAGCTACTGGTTCAATTGGTTCTGTATGGAAAGGTAAATCCGATCTGATATTCACGTTGCTTGTTGGCCAAGACATGACAGAAACTGTCAAATCTCAGAACCCTAATCTGTTTTGGAAACGCATTCACAGTTTGGAAACGCGATTCCCCAAACGCAATTTCTCATAACGCATATGCGGATCATCAGAAATAGCGTTTCAATCGCAACCGTTCCAACCGCTATTTCTAAACCGCTTTAACCACTATTTTTCGGCGACTCCAAAACGCAACCGCTACTTTTCGGACTTAGTTTTTCAACGTGAACGCTAAGGTGAGGGTGGGATCCGTGGATTCTTAATGCTTTCTAGTGAATTAGTATTCGTAAATGCTAGGTTTAGAAGATTGTTTGTTGACTGTGTTGATGTGAGAGTTTGATGATTATTTATTCTTTATTTCGGATTTTCGTTTAAGACAAGCGCGGTTTTATTTCAATTATTTAAGTAAGAAAGATTTATGGTTAAGATGGTTTATGATTCAAATGATTTAAGAAGTTTGGTTTAATTAATAAAGGATTTGATTTTAGAAAAATATTTTTATTTATTTAAATGTTATTATTTTATTTTTTGTAACTTGCCGTCTTGGCTAAGTCAGAGAGATGGATGTTACATTTTGGTATCAGAGCCGAACCCATACGAGAGTGTGGAGTCAAGTGGGACTTGACTCACACCGTCAGGGGTGACGATCCTAGTGAGCAACAGGTATGTTGCGCTCAGTGAGTGGGGGTGAATTGTAACATCCCGATTTGTGATATATGAGGAGAGACTTAAGAGAATTGATTTGGCTACCTATGTCAACAAAGTGTTCTTACCTTTTCGGTCAAATGCCCATAAGTAACTCCAGAGTTAGGCGTGCTTGGGCTGGAGTAGTGGAAGGATGGGTGACCTTCCGGGAAGTCCTCTGCGGAACCGTGTAAGTGAGGCCAAAACACGGGAAAAGGTCGGGTGTTGATTACAGAGATAGTAAACAAGTCTCTAAAGCCTCCCAAATAAAACGCACCGACCATCGGACATGGGTGGGGCCCACGGGCCGAGAAAGGGCGTGGGTGACTAACCGGTAGGGGCGGTCGTAGCGTTATATTACATGTTAAGGGGATTTTCTGGGCAGTTCTATAATATATTCAAGAGTTGAAGCATCAGGACATGGTCACTGAAGAGTTAAGCTCAATACACTTTGGTATTGAAGCTCGTTTTCACAACTCTAGTGAACCGAAGATGGCTCAGGTTCAGCAAGGATAAATTTCACAGCTGAAGGGCATTGAACAAGATTTTAAATGCCGGAAGAATCAAGCAGGTTTAAAGTGTTTAAGCTGCTAAGGATCAGAACCGAAGATGGCTCAGGTTCAGCAAGGATAAATGTCACAGCTGAAGGGCATTGAACAAGATTTTAAATGCCGGAAGAATCAAGCAGGTTTAAAGTGTTTAAGCTGCTACTCAGGAACCGAGACTGGAATCCAAGAAACTAGAAGAAGCTACTCTCTCTCTCTAAAGTGTGCAGGTTGTTTGGTTGATCATCATGTTCTCAGGTGGAGATTTGTGAAGTGTGATAACTTGATGAACAACCCGGTTTGAATTTGAGCATGTTTGGGACCACAAGAAGATTAACTGTGATGGTTATTTAGTTAATCATGGTTGAGTTAAACTTTGGGATCAATTTGGTGTTGGGAATCGGCTATTGCAAAAGCAAGCAGTTGGTGCTTCTCCCGGCCAAGTACTTTATGTCTAGTTGTGCTCAAATGGGAAAGACACGGTTGGCAAGACGCAATCGCTATTCAAGATGAGATTTTGGCGTTTGAAGAAGATCATCATGCGATTGCTTTACATGGGAAGCCCTAAAAAAGTGCTAACAATATAGGAAGGCTTCGGTGACATGAGAGAGAGCTAGAGCGAAGACACACAATGTAGTCTTTATAGAGAGAGGGTGAGAGAAAACAGATTGAGCATAACCTTGTTCATAGTTTTCTCTAGAATAAGAGATGTTACAGAATGAGTTTTAAGTGCTAGTGAAGGGCATTAAAATGGGTCACTTGTAATCTCTTATTTGTAATCTCTCAAAGCTCTAGTGGATTCCGAGCTAAGTCTCGGGGAGATGTAGTGACCCTCGTTAACGGGCACAAACTCCTTAAATTGTGTGTGCTCCCATCTTCTTCTCTCTTTCTCTCTAACTCTCTTTTTGCTCTATTTTCTGCAACTCTCTATTTTACAGTATTCTGGTTCTTTACATCAAACTACATCATATCTTGGTGTGTTGTGGTTTAAGCTCATCTGAAGGACAAGTTCTTTGAGCCTATAAATCCTAAGAACAACTTTGACACTGAAATCAGTGAACAAATTAGCTCGGAACAAAGAAGAGTGATGCGATCGGAAATTGGAAAGATACCCTCATGAGTTTTGTATGTTTTGTTACCATCTGCAAAACCAACATAACATGGTGGTATAGTCTTTGTATTCAGAAGCAACGAGAAATCTCCTCTCATATGGCGAGATGCTCACATGTCGAGTATAAGATCACCATGCCTATTCTTACCAGTTAACTTGTTTGATGAGGCATTACCTGACTTTCTTGCATTTGCTCTCTCGTTGATAGGGAAAGCACATTCCATTTTTCCTGTTTAAGCACCGGGAAAGGGGATGAATTTGACGTTGTTGCATGTGCAATAATGACTCGAGGACCATTACTCTTGCTGCGGTCATTTGAGAAACTTCCTCGGCCTCTTCCTCTTCCTCTGTTACCGCTTCCTCCTCTTCTGTTTTGCGTCTGTGACCGCTCTTCCCACCAGTCGGGAAACCTGATATACCTCTATTTTACACCCTTTTTACATTGTTTTTATATACTTTATGCATGGTTTTACCGTGTCTTTTTGCTTTAAAAGGTAGTTTTTATGCATATATAGTGCCAAGAGTCATTTCAGGTCAAACGATGCAATTTGGAGCAAAACAAAGGAAAATGTCCTCAAAGCAGCCTCTTGCACTATCATTAACTTTGGAGGATCCTCAAAAACATTATACTCAATGTATTTCACTAAAACCAGTTTGCCGCGATGCCTACGTGAGTTAGCTTTCCAACGCAATTGGAATCATGCAATTTGGCCATGTAGAATGGGCGATATGATCGTTTTAGTGAAGAGTGTCAACGGAGCCGAAAACCGGACATCACCAAAGCCGCTCGACCAAAGCCGGTCGGACAGGGACTCCATGGCCCTCGTCCGACCCAACCTTCCTTCATGACGACGACCATCCGGTCGACCGAAGCCGGTCGAACAGGGACTCTAAGGCTCCCGTCCGACCCAACCTTTCTTCACCATTCCACGCGCGCTTGACCGCCCCGCTCGACCCATACGCCATCTCGACCGACCGGTCGACCTCCCCGCTCGACCACGACATGTCCCGATCGACCCGGCTCGTTTCCGAAGCCCGTTTTGCGCATTTTCAAGCCCAAATTCACGCCGACTTCTATTCTTCAACCAAGACCTAGGTCAAGCCGCCCTTCAAGTTCTGAAGCATTATAAATACATCTTTTTAGCCTTGTAACAGAGAGAGCCACACATAGAGATACAAAACATATTATTTTCAATACAAGTTCTTATAGTTTTTGCTTTCTTTCCTTGTCTCCTTCAAGAGAGGATCTCGAATCTCTGTTCTTATGAATATGAATTCGATTTCCTTCTCTATGTCTGAGTAGTTACCTTGTTAAGTGATAGGAAATCAAAGGATAGTGTTCATGCTTGCTTGATAATCGATATATAGAATTATGGTTTACATAAACTCTTCACCTTTGCTTGTGTTCATTGCTTGGTGTTGATCTGGCCAATCAACATATGATCCTAGGTAGATTTGAGCCACGGAAGTGATGAATCATTCGCCCGAACTTGTATTTGGTGGGCAAACTCTCTTAGACTGCGGAAGTTGATTTACTAGAGGTTGTGAACAATTGAGACTTGATCGAATGAATGCTTGTTAGATTATCTAAGGACATACCGAAAGTTTAGCGATTAGATAGATGAACATAGGGGTCGGAGCCACGGAAGTGGAAAGATCTAAATTAGTGTCTTGAGTTCTAGGTGGTACACATTCTTAAAACCCTAACAAGTCGAACTTGCTTGCTTGAATCACTCATCCCGGGATTATCCTATTGCTTAGCGCATTCCATCCATTGATTTACAACTTTATTTGCGTTGTTGACTTGCTTACTTTACTTGCTTTAATCGTGACAACAACCAAACTCATATTGCTTTCCTAGCTTAATCTCAATCTCATACCTTGTAGTGCACTAACTGGTCCTTGTGTTCGATAAACCCGTTACTACTCTCGATCTGTGCACTTGCAGAAAAGGGATAGAAATTGGGAAAAGCTTATCCCGCATTAAGTTTTTTGGCGCCGTTGCCGGGGACCAAAATCGTGCCTACAAGTTCTTGAAAGAGATCTAGTCTAGGTTTTTCCTGTTTTAAGTTATTTAATCTTGTTTTTCCTTTTTGTTTTTGGTTTTTTTAGGTTTTAAGTCTTTCTCCTAGATGGAAGAGGATTTGAGAAGTCCTAGTCCTATAAGGGCGATTTCTATACGCCACGTATCTCCTCCTAGAGACAGTCCAACAGAGAAGAGGATGTCGAACCCTCCAGCTATTTCACCTTCATGGGATTCTCGCAGTAGTCATCCCGGACTAGCACCCTTGAAGACCAAGAAGAACTTTCTCCCCTACCCTAATGCGGCCGAACTGGAGACATCTAGCCAAGCCTACTATGAAAGAGAAGAACACCTTCTAGCCTCACCAGAAGAAGAAATAGATCCGGAGCTGATTGAGTTTGTGAAGAGAGACAAATTCCATGATCTCTACAATGAGCATGCACTAGAACACATTGATCACTTTGAAGGTCTTTGTGATTCTTATGGAGTCTATAATTTTGAAAAGAAGCTAATGCTATTCAGCATGTCTTTAGCTAGGAGAGCTCTTGAGTGGGAGCAATACTCTCCCCCTTTTCAGATCAACACTTGGTTAGACTGCAGAGAAGCTTTCTTGAAGAGGTTCAGCAGGAACCCACCTTTCAAATCCAAGTATAACCAAAGCTCTTACCCTCACCACAACCAATCTTATGAAGAAGAAGATGATGCCTCTTTACCACCGAAGTCCATCAATGGCGACCTGATCAAGTATGTAGTAAGAGATCCTTTCCATGACTTCATATCGGAGTGTGCTCAAGAACATGTTGAGAACTTCGAAAATCTCTGTGATTACTATGGTTTGGGAGAGAACCCAAAGAACATCAGCTTGTTCCAAACATCCCTAGCTGGCCGAGCTCAAGAGTGGGTTAGATTTTCTGCCCAATATGATTTCAAGACATGGAGAAGATACAAGGAATTTTTCCTCAACAAGTTTGCCTGTGGACAACCCTATGTGCCGCTACTCAAATCCTACCACCCGCCCTATAGAAACCACCAAACTCCACCGCACATTGAGCAGCTGCCCCAAGCCACAGAAGGATTACCCCACAGCCCACGCCTCACCAAGCTTGAAGAGATGCTACAAGAGTACCTTGACTATCAAGTCACAAGTACAAGAGAGATGGAGAAGAAGATCGAATATGTTCAGCTCACCATTGGAGAAAAGATGGATGTTCTTTTTAACCAAGTTATCAAGCTTGACAAAGATATCAAGCAACTCAAGGATAACCATGATCGATCACTCAACCTTGTCAAGCTAGATGTTGCTGCAAAATACCATGAGCTACTTAGCAAGAGCATTGGTGCCCATAGCTTCAATGATGATAATTACAAACATCTTGGAATCATCTATAACCGGCTGTCAGCTGTAGAAGGATCTCTTTTCTCTAAGAACCAGAGAGAAAGAAGCCCCACACCCAAACCACCTCCTTTCCCTTGCAATGTCATCACAGCAATCTCCAAGGAAAACTCAGCACATCTTGTAAGAAAAGAAGAAGAAGGTCAAGAGTATGAGGAAGACTATGAAGATGATGAAGAAGAGAAGTAGAGTTTTAACAGCAATGCAAGCTCTAGAGGAAGTGAAACTAGTCCACAGCAAACTGATCCGCGATTCTCTCCACCTCCAGCTCGCACACTCGCCCTTCCTAGAATCACCGGCATTCAAAGAAAGAGAACCATCTTGGAAGAACCAGAGGATTCATTCCAATATGATCCCATCGACCCTACTAAGATAAGCCCAGAGAAGCTCAAGGAGTTTAACAAGAAGGTGAAGTCCATACCATTCTATGTCCCCTTTGAAGAAGCTTGGAACAACCATGATTTGGTTGAGTTTTTCTTTAGTAGCAAAGAAACCAAGGATGAGATTAAGCAACTCTTTAGGCAAGCCCGCCTCTCTATGTCATCTTATGCAGCAACCCTACCCCCATCTCCGCCCTCTACACCTCCTCCCAAGTGGTACAACAACCCCATCTCCCGAGAGAAGCTAGCTGAATTCAACCGCTTTGTCCAAACACTACCAGCAAGCATGACCTTTCATCAGGCCTGGAAGAACCACCCACTCACCAACTTCTTCCACAACTGCAAAGAGACCCCAGAAGAGATTCATGAGCTATTTGAGAAAGCTAAGAAGCAACCTTCTTTCATAAACCTCTACAAGGTAGAAGACCCAGGACAGTTTACCATACCCTACTTTGATAGCTACATTTGTGATTCTGGTTCATGCATGAACCTGATGCCCACACACACTGCCAAACTCCTTGGGATCACACGCCTACAACCTTCACAAATCAGCACTGGACTTGCTGATCTCACCATTGCAAAACCCAGAGGTGTTGTTTATGATGTCTTGCTCGAAATTGGAGATACAAAGATACTGGTGGATTTCCATATCATGAATATCAAAGGAGGAAGTGACATGCCTATTATACTTGGAAGATCATTCTTGGCAACTGCTGGAGCCATTATGGATTGGCCAAACCGACGCATCTCTCTTGCCAATGTCAACAAATCTGTTTTCTATGATACCGTCCCCGTTTTCACTTCTACCAAACATTCTCGGTTCATATCTCCTCATGAACCACCTGATCATCAACAAGGACGTGATGGGACAAGCACAAAAAGGCTTTGTCTCAGGCCATGTCCTTCCACTTCTTCTTAGAAGAGCCAAACAGTCAAGCTAAAGACCATAAACAAGCGCTGTATGGGAGGCAACCCATAAGGTCTTTTCTATCCCTTTTTAATCTTTGTTTTCATTTAATAGTTTTGTTTTGAAGTTTTGGATACAGAAATTTGAGAATCCAGCATGAAAGAAGCAGAAAGAAACCTCAGGAAAGAAGAATGCAGCACTCACCATGGTCGGGTCGACCAGGACGATCGACCGGTGCCTCGCCCGATCGACCGTATCCCCTCTTGCCGACCCACCATCCCCTCATTCCATCCCACCTCATTGCATACCATCCCACCTCATTTGCATATCACCCCACCATCATCCCACCACACTTTCATTCCAAACCCCATCACATACCACGCCTACTTGCTGTTCTACCACATGATGATCCTACTTCACCTACACTCAGGCGGCCCTTAAAGCTCTTTGCTGGTGTACAACAGCACTTGACCATCTAAGCCGGGATCTCATCCACATTATGGAGCAACATAGTAGCTGGACATATCATCCATCACACCATTCTTCGGTTTCTAATACCATATCAGGTTACATCTTTCCACTCATTCACAATTAATGCTTGTTTGATTATCTAAGGACATACCGAAAGTTTAGCGATTAGATAGATGAACATAGGGGTCGGAGCCACGGAAGTGGAAAGATCTAAATTAGTGTCTTGAGTTCTAGGTGGTACACATTCTTAAAACCCTAACAAGTCGAACTTGCTTGCTTGAATCACTCATCCCGCGATTATCCTATTGCTTAGCGCCTTCCATCCATTGATTTACAACTTTATTTGCTTTGTTGACTTGCTTACTTTACTTGCTTTAATCGTGACAACAACCAAACTCATATTGTTTTCCTAGCTAAATCTCAATCTCATACCTTGTAGTGCACTAACTGGTCCTTATGTTCGATAAACCCGTTACTACTCTCGATCTGTGCAATTGCAGAAAAGGGATAGAAATTGGGAAAAGCTTATCCCGCATCAAAACCCCACCAACTTCCAACAATTATCTTTCTCATGACTAGGCCACGTTGAGTGCATTGAGAAGCTCAATAACGTCCTGTAGATCCACTGGAAGCAGAATGTGCACTTCATTGATCTAGATTGTTCTCTTTTGGCAACAAAACCAATTGCGTTCTGTTGAGCATCACGTTCACCGACTTTGATCTCACCGAGATCAAGAGTAGCATCTGAGGAGACAATACCTTGACGAGCTTTGTCTAAACAAATAACAAACTGATGCATATTTTCTTCTTCGCGATCTTTCTCATATGCAGCAATTGAATGATCAGTACAAACCGTTAAGGGTTTATACATGTCCAATTCTTCCCATAACTTTGATAATCGACCAAAGTAGTCAAACACAGCTTGGCCATCTTGACGACACGCGGCCAACTGCTCTGTAATATGATTTACACAAACTTTATTTCACACAAAGAAAAGCTTTTTCAAGTTATCCCACGATTTGTGTGCATCTGTGCTTTAGGTAACGGTAGATCAGACTCTAGGTTCAATAGAAGTTCGAATCCAACCCACAGTCCTGGAGTTTACCGGAGCTAAAGCTCCAAATTTGGATCAGTAGCAATAGGTTTCAGTATTTTCCCTTCAATAAAACGAGCTTTCGTTTTGCACAAAGCGTGTTGGTCATCTCAGAGCACCATTCATTGTAATTTTCATTAGTTAACGTCACCGACCTAATAAGAGCTCTCGGGTTATCTGAGCCATAGAGGCTATACGGTGTGTGGTCAGTGTAGTGACCTTCGTATTCGTCCTCCAGTAGCACTGCTACTTATATCTTCGCTTTCACCCATATTTGGTGAATCTTACACGAAGAGCAGCAACTAAAAAACAAGTTTCGAAATCTTAAAACAATAACAACAAAAGAAAGAAAACGATTTAGTTCTCAGAATTTTATTGGTCTGATACCATGGTGGAAAAAAACTTTGAATATGGGATTGACAAAAGAATTATTGTACATAGTATTTATACATGTATGTAATTCTTATCTAAACACAATTTTAAGCTATCTTATTATATAAAGCTGGATGTGCGCGACGTGGTTGCGACACGTAGAATTTTTATAACTCATAGGATCGATACATATGTCAGCTTTAGTTTTACTCATTGAGATACTCACATGTGTATTGGAAAAACAAAAAAAAAAAACAAAAAAACCTAATTAAAAAGGTGTTAAAAAAAAGGAAAAAATATATTTGCTATAGTCTACCAGAAAAAGGAAAAATATATTTTTGCATGCCTCATAGTCTAAGATAAAAAAATGGAAAAGGTATATTTGCCATATTCCAACTGAAAATGTTTTATATTCTAACGGAAAAAAAGACAAAAATATTTTTGCATGCATCATATTCTAAGATAAAAAGGTTCCATCTTCTAATGGAAAAAAGAAAAAAATTATATTTTATGTCTTATCAAGCCTTATATAATAAGCTATAATCTTCAAAATTTAATTGTGCTTTTCCATCGTTTTTTTCCTCTCTCTAATTGTGTGCTTCCATCTTTCTTTTTCATTTTCTCTAATTTAGAATAAATATCCACAAAAGTTCCAGAAAGCAATAGAGATTATTTGACTCTAAATCGAAATTATCGTCGTATAGTTATAAATCTTACTATAACATCAACATTATTTATTATATAAATATATAATTATAATATGCTTATTATGAAATCATTATATGACTATTACTCTTTCATATATTTTTTATCGGATTTTCAATATAATTTTACTTACTAAGTAATCATATATTGTTTAATATTTTTTTGTTTCCTAAATTGTATAAAAAACATAAAACAAACACTGCGTATACGCGGGACGTTATCTAGTGGTGGTAATATATATTTTCACTCAGTAATACCAGTTGTACCAAGTTTGATGATTTGAGGCCACAATTCACTTTCATTCAACCACTGCAATAAATTAATTACATATTTGTATTCCCAAATATAACTATGATATTAAACACAAGATATAGTTTAAAATTCTAGGATATACAATTCACTCTAAAGTAATATTCTATTTATAATAATATTAGTTGCACTCAGTTGTCCTACTGCATGAACTCAAATTGGATAATTTCGGGTTCAATTTATGATATTATACTCATGATTCGTTACGATTCAACAATTGGTATCCAATTCAACCCATAAACTATGTTTACTAAACTAATGTGCATAATCATTTCAATTCTTTCTTTCATTTGTTCCATTATTTGCAAATGCCATTGGAAAGGAAAAGCAATTGAGAAAATGTACCATATATTAAAGTTCTATGCACCTCAGATATCTCAATGGAGGACAACGACTGTGGAAGGGAAAGAAGCAGAAGCTCATTTCTGAGCTTGATCGACAGAGTGAAAAGAGAGGAAAGGGGCAGATCTTGATTGAAGTTCTATGCACCTCGGATATCTCAATGGAGGACAACGACTGTGGAAGGGAAAGAAGCAGAAGCTCATTTCTGAGCTTGATCGACAGAGTGAAAAGAGAGGAAAGGGGCAGATCTTGATTGACACAGAGAAGCTCGCGTGAAAGAGAGATGAGGCCGAAGAGAGAGAAACAAGCGGAGGAGTGAGAAAAACGCAAATCACGTTTTATTTCGTGATTTCAATTAGTTTCGTAGTTATTTTCGATTGATTCATTAGGGATATTTTCGTCATTACGCAATTTTAGGGTATGAATATTAAATGGGGGAGATAAGTGATTTGTTTTCAACTAACAGGGGCACAAGAGATGATACCTCTAATCGTGTGTTTCCATTTTTCTTTTTCATTTTCTCTAATTTAGAATAAAAAATCATGTCCTCGAAAGTTCAAGAAAACAATGGAGATTATTTGGCTCTAAATCGAAATTATCGTACGTGTTATTCGAAATTGAAAAACTAGAAATCTAATTATAACATCAACATTATTTAGTATTTAAATATATATATTAATATGTTTATTACGAAATCATTATATGACTATTACTCTTTCAAATATTTATTATCGGATTTTCAAAATAATTTTACTTACTAAGTAATCATATTTTGTTTAACATTTTTTCTTAAATTATTGGGCTGCCTGCTTGTGACCCCCCCTACTATGGTCGTTCCGCCTATTCCTCTCTCAACTCTTAACCTCTTTACGAGTCCCCCAAAACTGATATATTCACTTACGAAACTCCCTAAACTTTTTTCCTGTATACAATTCCACCTTTTAGATTAAAAATTCCAAATTGTGATCAATTCTAATTAATCGCGTTTAAATAAACAGCGATTGCCTACCAAATTCTATAACCCGAGAACCCAGCTATCCGTTTCGATAAAAAAACCTGACCCCACACACTTAATTTTTTTGTATCAAGCCACAATTATTTCTGGGGAGTTTGGGTTCTTCTTCTTCTTCTTCGCTACAAACAGAGAAACAAAAAGTGATTTTCAGAAAGAGAGAAGAAACAGATTGTGGATGAGAAAGTGAAGTCGGATCTGGTGGTTCGGAATGCAACAATGGAGGAAATTGCTAGAGAGATGGCAAAAAAAAAAAAAAATGATGCAGAAACTGGCATGGATTTGTGAGAAGCTTATTGATTAGTTGTGTATTAGGAACAGATTAGGTGTTAGCTTCTTATGTCATGGATTATGGTATAAATCTTATTATGAATTTGTTACAATTCTTGTCATGTGTTAATATATTATGTTATAGTGTCGTGGGGGGTATGAATGTGTTGTCTCAAAAGGATGAAAGCTTTGATGTAACCATTACTTTAATACAAAATCTTTCAGCTTTTGTAATTGCAGACACAAGCTGCAGGTTTTACACGACCAAACACTCGATTATAGATTTTTTACTGCAGGTTTTTATTAGAGGTTTTGCTGCAGTTTTATCTTCACGATTTGCTGTATGTATTTCTTCATGTTTTTCTGCAGTTTCAACTTTGTAACTTATGTGATTTCTGCATCCTTCTCAACAACTTTACTCAATTACAAAATCTTATAGAATTGCCAAATCAAAGCTTATATATAGAAAAGAACGTAAATAATAAAACTTATATGTCTTTAACATTGTTGATACCAACAGAAGAAAAAAAACAGTGAATGGAGTCATTAAAGAGGCATGAGTGAATCCAAAACGACAACGAGACAACCAAATAAAACCAACAATCCCTTAAGAACTACACTTACTCAGTAATTTGAGAGGATAGTGTGAGTGAGATCGTTTCTGTAACATCCGTAAACCAAGAAGTGGAGTTTTTGCCTGGTGTCGAGCGACACCAAGGCTGGTGTCGATCGACACCGGCCGAATCGCAAAATTTCGGTTTGTTTCTATTTTGTTCGGTTCGCGTGGTTTGGGTTGGAAAAACCCTAAGACTCAAAATAAAAAGGGCTGGCCGCGTTTTGTAGCTCATATTTCGAGGTAGAGAAGTGTTCTAGGCTTTTTGGAGAGGTTCTGAGGAGATTGTGAAGTTTATGAGGTGTTTGCTGATTGTTCTTCCTTGTTCATCCTTTGTTTCTCCCTTTCAATCCAAATCCAAGGTGAGTGCGTGACTGTGGGCTCGGGATTTCTGGATCTAGGTTGTTAGATGAATGAATAGATGAGTTTATGTCGTTTTCGTGATGTTTATGTGTTGATTGTGGTGTTGAATCGTGTTTGGATTGATTTTTGTGTTATTTCTGTGTTTCTGCGTGATTCATTGCTCTTGGTATCGCCCAGTCGAGCGGGTGTCGATCGACACCAATCTGGTGTCGGTCGACACCAATGTTGGTTCAGGGTGGTTAACCGGTTTGAGCGAATTGGAATGGTTAATTGATTTGAAATTGAATTAAAATGGTTTAATCCGGTTTAATGTATTTAATTGGTTTTAATGGTTAATTGGTTTGATTTAATTAATTATTTTCGGATTAATAATTAATTAATATTATTATTTAATTATGAGAATTATTTAATAATTATTTGGAATTATTTTAATGGTGGAAAAATATTTAATAATTGTGGGAATTATTTAAAAGACTTTAATTATCTGGAAATTGCGTAATTGGCCCGTGGGCAGAGTGATCGTCTCACTAAGTATTTATGATAGTACTTACGCATCTCTTTTCCTGTGATGCAGGTGGTAGAAATGTTTAAGCGCGGAATCAAAGCCGAAGAAGAGGATGATAGGATTTATGTTTTATTCATTTTGCTTAAGTTGTTAGAATTATTTGATATTTGATTTATTTGATTTATTTGATTTATTTGATTATTGACTTCTGTTGTTGAATTGGATTTATGATTTATTGAATTATTTATTTTAAGACTTCCGCTAGAATTGTTTAAGTATTTTTTTTTAAAAAAAAGCTTGGTTGTTTCAGTTTCAGGACCTTGAGTTGGAGCATTATGAGCACCGTGAGATGAAATACCCTAAAAAGCATAGCAAAGACAAGATCAGAGACACAAGCAAAGCAAAAAAATGAAAGAAAAGATACGATCATGCATAAGCAAAGCAAAGAAAAGCATAACAAAGAGAAGATCAGACAAAAGCAGACACAATCGCACATACCTCTACTAATTCTGTTTCTAGTGTCTTTCTCGGCTTCTTCTTAGGATGTACTTTACAACCAGTGTAATTGTGGCCTTCTTCGCAACAGCTGTTACGAATGATGGGCAATCGCTGTTTTTCTCAAACACAATTTTACACGATGGAATATGTGGAATTGGGCAGCGAAATAAAGTTCAGGGGTTCACGCAATTAAATATATGGGTTTTAGGGGGATTTGTAAAGAGGTTCAAAGTTTAGGGGGGAAGAGGCGGAAGCAGCATTATAGGGGGGTCACAAGCACTCAACCCTAAATTATTTCAAAAAATATAAAACAAACACCGCGTATACCCAAGACTTTGGTGGTGATTGGTTTCCCCGCTACCACCCGCAAACGCAACATCTGCGGGTGGCAGCGGTTTCTGGCGTTTCATAACAATCACAACAACCGCTCTGTACCACTTTGTACCGCTCTGTATCGCTGAAAATCAAAAGCTCATTTCCGCAAGCGTTTGCGGTTGTGGGCGGTTGCGGATGAAAAAAAAAAAAAAAAAAAATCCGTTAAAAGCCGCTTGGATTTATTGAAGAAATTTTACAATATGTATTGGATAAATCCGTTAAATCCACGCCTTCCAGCACATTTTTCACAGTTCATCACAAGGCTTGGCGCAATTTTTGGTAGTGATTACGCATGAAGTAATAAGCAAGTCTTTATGAATTTTCTTTGTTTTAAATAATTATTCAATTGTTTTATTTACGGTTTTTCATTATTAATCATGTTTACTTTTTTATTTTATATTAATAATATGGTTATGGGTGTTCTGAATAATTATATTTTGTGTTTATTTTAGTAATTTTTGGTTAAACTGCTTTTGCACCCGCTGGCCAACCAGTCAAAAATATTCCGCAAACGCAACCGCTATGAATCGCCATACCAGTCGTACAAACAGCTTAATCCCATTTTTAACCTTCAAATCATGTTTAAGGAAATTTAATAATTAATAAATAATTAAATTATTAAATAATTAATAAATAATTTGTTAAAAAAAAAAAGAGAAGGAAAGAGTTTGTGTCGACACAAAGAGATCTTCTTTTTTCTCCTTAACGTTTGCCCTGCCTCTCGCCGCTCCTCGCCCTTCTTCCGCTCCTCGCCGCTCTTCGTCGCTCCTCGCCGCTCCTTGCCGTTCTTCCGCTCATCGCCTTTCTTACGCGAGTCGCCTTTCTTCCGCGAGTCGCCGTTCTTCCGCGAGTCGGCGTGCAGTCCTAGGCGTTCGGTCCTCGCCGTTCTTCCGCTCCTCGCCGTTCGCTCTATTCCGCGTTAGGGTTTAGGTAAGTTTGAAATTCGTACCCTCTTGCAATTTTTCGTACGACAATATGCAATTGGTATGTTGAATGTGTTGATTAAGTGTAGAAATTGATTGAATTGGTAAAATTGTGTTTAGATTTAGTAAAATTGCAATTGTGATTGAATTCGGGATTTATGGTTCGAGGTGGAGTTAATAGGTGCTAAATTTGCTTGTTTTGTTTTAGAAATTGCTTAATGTGAAGCATTGATTCTTCTTTTTCTTAACGATTTCTCGCATGTTTCTTTTCTAGATCATGGTTGCTTTCATATAAGTTCTTTCCATTGACTCATATAGCTTTCTCTCACGTGTTTGTTCAATGTAAGATTACAATTTGCTTTTTCTGCTTTGTATGCCCTTCTGCGTTTAGACATTTGAAAGAAAATTTAGCTAATTGCTTCCATATTAGCTTTCTCTTATGTGGTCATCGAATGTTTGTTTTAGCTCCTTGGTTATTCTGGAATTTCATTATAATTACTCTATATTCTCTGATATTGATGTACTTGTTTTTGTTGTTTTTATTACTTGTAGAAATGGATGCAGAGTTGCCTAAAAGATTGTATGAGCAAGGAACCGAACCACAAGTTGACAAGATCAACAATAGTTGCAAGACGTCGATATTGGATTTTCTGACTGCAAAAATGCCAAATAACAATGCAAGCTATACAAACAACATCAATTGCACAAAGATAAACCGTGAGAACATATGCCGAATCAATTGAAAAGATTGTCCAATCCGATTCCGAAACTCAAAACACTATGATGTGGTCATCCCACTTTCGTGGCTCCGACCACCTATACCTCTTAAACCAATGGACTCAGCTGTCGCATGGTCATTGAAGAGTGAGGTATGCCTTAGGTTTAAGTGATGATTGTTCACAATAATCCTTAAGTCTACTTTCATAGCTCAAGATTTATTGCTCATCAAATACTAGATCCGGAGATATAACAAGCTTTTGGAGAGTATATCAACCTTAAATCATGTCGCTAGTTAGCTACTCTGGCAACAAGCTAGCATGAGGCGCAAATAAAGATGAAGAACCATGGGGTTTTCCCTTTATTCAACAACCGATTATTGAAGGCAATTATATCATATCCTCTTGGAAAGATCCATAATTCAACGATGAGTCTTAAAGGAGTAGAGAGAGTCTCATGGTTCTAATGGTAGGAGGCGGAGTGATAGAGGTCAAACCGCGGCTCCTCCATAGAGAGAAACCTCTAAAACCCTAGACTTAATCTAAAACATGCGAGTATGTACAAGATGCAAAGGAAAAGAAAGAGCAAGGAGACAACCTAAGTGGCTCCGGTTTATTGACTGAAAGAAGAAGAGAGTTGTGTTCTATGATATTCTGATGTCGATACAAGAGGCTAAAAGCAAGTATATATAGGTGAGGGGAGGCTAGGTCGGCTGAGTTAATGCGCAAAAGAGAAGAGGAAACTTTCCATTTCTTCTCCTCGCTTGAACTTGCTCACCAAGTCTTGAGTGAGGCGCGGCTGCCACCTTCTGATCGCGTGAAATGGTGTGGGCTTGAGTCTTGATGAAGTCCAGGCTTGGCCCGCAGTGATCCCGGTCCATTTCGCTCATCCA
Source organism: Erythrophleum ivorense (assembly GCA_026724425.1). Classification (NCBI taxonomy): domain Eukaryota; kingdom Viridiplantae; phylum Streptophyta; class Magnoliopsida; order Fabales; family Fabaceae; genus Erythrophleum; species Erythrophleum ivorense. The sequence continues at coordinate 2,209,057 of JAIUCV010000027.1, read as the reverse complement.
AGCTCCATGGGCTTCACTTACTCGCCAGACGGACATGTCTTGGGGGAAAAAGTCCTAGGCCGCATTTCTGCTCCAAATAGCCCAATTCCACTTTGCCGCGACGCATGACTCATTTATCTATCTTTCCATATAAAGATCTCATGATTTGGACGTCGGAAAGACCCTTTGCCGCGGTCATCTTTCGGATGCTTTGATTCTGTCCGAATGCGGAAGTCGGCCAACTTGAGTTTTGTTGAAGCTCTTGACTTGGGAACTTGCATGGATCATTGTTTGAAGCTCTTTTGCTCTATTTTGCCTTCTTTTTGCCATTTTGACCTGTTTGCTTCCCAAAACCACAATATACAAGAAAACTACCTCTTGGATACAAAATCATTATTATTAAGTAAGAAAACATAAGAAAAACCAAAGTAACAGCATGTAAAATATGGATATATCAACTCCCCCAGACTTAGCCTTTTGCTTGTCCTCAAGCAAATAAGAAAGGAAAAGAGGTTTGAAAACATGAGAACTCTCAATGCATTTTGAAAATCCATGTTAGCTTATGTTTTAGTAATCCACATGAAAAACGGTTTTGGCTTTATGATGAGGGACATAAGTACTTACATTGAGTTTAGCAGTCATCCCAAAGTAACCCACACTCCATATGATCATCCGGGCTCACCTCCTTTGACTCCTTTAGTTTTTAAAGGTGCAGTCTCAACTAGGGGAGATCGATCAAAGGGTTTATGATCTCTTTCTCATCCTCTTGTGTTTAAACACTTGTCTTGGCCCTTGTTTCACCTCTCTCTCTTCTCACTCCTTAAGTCGATTGATCCCTTTTTTAGGGTAGCAAGGTATTTTTTTATTCGACTTCTTCTCCTCTTTGTGGAGGTTTTTGATGGATCTTCCATAGACGCGAGTATTGATGGTTGTAGCCACCTAATCCCCGGTTACTTGGATCGAAAGGTCTTCCATATACGCGAGTATTGATGGTGGTTGCCACCTAATCCCCGGTTAGTTGGACCTTGATGCTTTTTCTTAAAATTGGAGGGGAGAGAGAGGGGAAACCGAACTCACGTAGACTTTCACTATTTGGTGAGGATGAGGAGTCGTGCCCTTTGTAAAACCAAGCCCCTAACTGAGAATGTGTACATTGAGTGAATGTGTTGCAAAATACTGTTTCAATGGTCACTTAAACATTAGTGTAACATGGTTAGTTTCAAAGAAAAGGTCATAATTCTCGGACAAAATTTTTACTCAATAAAACGACTCAAAGAAAAATGAAAAATCAAAAATCAAAAAGAACAAACTTGTTAGTAATCCCCCCAGACTTAACTTGCACCGTCCCGGTGGAAGCAAATCCAATTAAGAGGGGTTCAAAAGAAAAGTGAAATTTGATGGGAATGTGTTTTGGATTGTGGTACCAAAGTGTGACCATAGGTCATGATGTGCGGTTTTGCTTTGTTGAGGGACTCCAAGTGTGATATGATAGCATCAAATCATTCCTTAGATGTATTTGGTCGGTGAGTTTTCAATCGTAAGGTATGATTCCGGCCAGTGTGCAGTGTGGTCGTGTAAGGCCCATGTGTCGACCAAGAATGAGGGCTGTGAACTACATGACAAACCGTTAAGAATTTTATGAACGGGATTGAAAATTTACCGTCCAATATGATGTTGTAGAGCCGCTGGTGGATTTTCATGTGATTTGGTCGAGCGGTTTTGAAAATTCGGCACCGGGTGGATCCTTCGGTCGGCCGGAAGGTGATGTGAGTGACCACAGCGTGAACCGTGAACAATGCGCTGACCGATCTTGAAATTCCACCGACCAATCATATATTTTAAGAGCCGTGGTGAAGTTTGAGGCCAAACGAACGGGCGGTTTGAGAGATCCATCACTTGGTGCTTCATTCGAACGATCCGGATAGAGTGGAATAGACCACAGCTCAAATGAGGACGAATTCTCCGACCGAGCTTGAAATTCCGTCGACCAACCTTATATTTTATGACCACTGGAGAAGTTTGAGGTCAAATGGACGAGCAGTTTGAGAGTTCCTTCACAATGTGGTATAATCGGCTCCGGGAAGAGTTGCTTGACCATCCTTGAATTTGGCTCGTCCGTCCGTTGATTTTCTTTTGGAAAACTGATATTGAAGCTCCAAGAATCCATTTCCAGGTGGTGGTGTTTCCATGCCGTGATTTTGGTTTTTGTCGGCCTTTGGTTGCGCGCCATCGACCGGATGTGGCATTTGTGCGTATCTCCTTATCCGTCAACATTTCTCCGTCCTATCTTTTGGATTTGCTGACCAACATGGTGTTGTTTGGTCGCATGTGAAGTTTGGTGGACTTCGGTTGAGCCGTTTGTGAGATGGTCGAGTGGGGGCTCCTCCTTGCTCGTGTGGGCGGGAAAATGGTACCGGACTTGACATCTCCAATATGACTCGACCGTTGAGTGATTTTCTTCGACCGAGTTGTCTCCGTAATCCGCCTTAAGCGTCCCAAGGTGTTGACCGCGTTGTTCGTGTTCCTGAACAAGGGTGGGATGATTGGGTGGGATTTGACCGGCTCATGAAGCATGCAAAACTCCTTTGATGGTCTTCTTTGGCACTTAATCATAAAACATGTTTATTTATTTTTTGATTTAATAAAATTCCCAAAAATTCAAGTTAATAATAAAATCAAAACAAAAGTTAAAAAGAAAAGAAAAATATGGGTTGCCTCCCATAAGCGCTAGTTTTAAGTCTTTATAGCTCGACTCCTTGTGTTCCTTAGGTATTAGGCGAGTGTGGAGGCTGTAGAAAGCTCCTAGTACTGGATGGCTCCAAGTGCATCTTGTCTTGTAACACTTCTTTGATCAAGTAACCTTGTTGTGAGCTTTCTCCTCCACTTGTGTACCGAAATCTTTTGGATGAGAAACCGGGAGGTGCAGCAACATAATAGGTGTCATTGTCAACATTGGCTAGTGAGATTCTCCTGTTTGGCCAATCCATGATTTCTCCAGCTGTTGCTAAGAAGGACCTCCCAAGTAGAAGGGCTTGGTCTTCCGGATCCTCCATAGTGACAACATAGAAATCGGCCGGGATGATGCAATCTTCAAAGGAAAGTTGAACATCTCTTACCTTGCCAAGCGGTTTGAATGAAGAGTTGTTGGCAAGCTTTATGCCCATGTTGGTCCTCTCCATGGACTCAATCAGTCCCAAACTTCTTGCTATCACAGCCGGCATGAGGTTCACACTTGAACCGGAATCGCATAGTGCATCATCAAAGAATTTTCCATTGATGGAGCAATGTATAAGAAAGTAACCTGGGTCATGAAGCTTGTGTAGTGTCCTTGGCGCAGGCATTTCCTCTCTTGCTTCATTATACATCTTCTCCACCTCGGCTAAGCTCCAATCATGAGTCCATACAAAGTCTTGAAGGTAAGGGCTCTTGTTGCAAGCGACATCAAAGGGCATATTGCTAGGGAACCTTTTTGCCATAAAATTGAAGTCATCAATGGTGTAATCCATTGATGAGCTCGCCTTCCTTTTCTCCTTAGGGACGGGTGGTAGTGAAGATCTTGGAGAAAGTGGTGTTCCTTCCGGCAACTTTCTTCCTCTTATCCTTGCTGTGCGCTTGCCTTGTCTCCTTTCATCCTCATCCCAAACCACTCTTGGATTAGTCTCTCTAGCGCCAAAAGCAACCAAAGCGTTGTTAGGCTTTGAGTTGGCCGCTTTTGTGTCTTTTGAAGCCTGGTCTCTTTCTTCCATATCCTCCAAGCGTTTGGTGAGGTCTTTGACTCCTTTGGAGGCTCCTCCGGTTGTATCTTGCCATAGTGTGGTCTTCTCAAGTAGCTCTTTGTATCTCTCTTCCACAAGACGCTTCAAGTCATTGATTGATACCTTGAATTGTTCTTGCCCTTCTACCAACATCACCATGGTTGAGTAAAGCTCCTTCTCTCTTTGGTTGACCTCCGATGCTCTCTTCTTGGCTTGGTGAGCAACAAGCAAGATTGAGTTGAGGCTCATGGTTGTGCCATTGAGGTTGTCTTCTAAGCCGGTGATCTTCTCATCCAGGTGGCTATCCATCTCCTTTGAGTTGAGGTTCAAGTCTCGGACTGCCTTGGTGTTGCCTCCAACGGTTGCGGCTTGTTCCCTTAGCTCCCCTTCCACTTCAATACACCTTGATTCGACTCTCTCCACTTGGTCAGAGAGGTTTCCGAACTTCCTATCAAGGTCATGCTTTAGAAACTCTAACCTTGTCTCAAGACTTTGGCTAGACTTTCTTTGGATTTCCATGAAGTCTTCTATCATGGCTTTGAGATTGTCATCTCTCCGCCTATTAAGCGCATGCTCTTGGTATGTGGGAAGGTTGGGGCGTGGACGGTGATGATGATGAGGTGGCTGGTGAGGTCGGCCTTGATAAACCGGATTGGCATTGGGATGAAATCTCCGGCCGGATTTGAATCATGTGACCGCCTTTGGACTTCATGGGGAAGAGGTTTTCTCCCTTCAAAGTGGTTACTTATGCTCGAGTAGTGGCTCATCCTTAAAGTACCTAAGGAACATAAGCGAAACAAAATTGCAAAAGTTAGTAAACATGAAACAAAAGATCTAGTCTTAACTTTTAATCTCATAAACGTGTAAGTGCAATGCACTCCCCGGCAACGGCGCCAAAAACTTGATGCATGCGTGGGTGTGGTATGTATGCAAGTAATAAAAACCCTAAGCAAAACATGGTTGCAAGTGCACAACATGTTGTTGTAGTACTTAGGGGTCGATCCACAAGGGAATGCGAATTGCACACTACACATTTGTAAAGATTTGGTTAAGCTAAATCAATAATATGCAAGGGGTTTTGTGTTTTTGTTTTATAAGAAAGAGTAAATAACAATGCAAGCTATACAAACAACATCAATTGAACAAAGATAAACCGTGAGAACATATGCCGAATCAATTGAAAAGATTGTCAAATCCGATTCCTAAACTCAAAACACTATGATGTGGACATCCCACTTTCGTGGCTCCGACCACCTATACCTCTTAAACCAATGGACTCAGCTGTCGCATGGTCATTGAAGAGTGAGGCATGCCTTAGGTTTAAGTGATGATTGTTCACAATAATCCTTAAGTCTACTTTCATAGCTTAAGATTTATTGCTCATCAAATACTAGATCCGGAGATATAACAAGCTTTTGGAGAGTATATCAACCTTAAATCATGTCGCTAGTTAGCTACTCTAGCAACAAGCATGAGGCGCAAATAAAGATGAAGAACCATGGGGTTTTCGCTTTATTCAACAACCGATTATTGAAGGCAATTATATCATATCCTCTTGGAAAGATCCATAATTCAACGATGAGTCTTAAAGGAGTAGAGAGAGTCTCATGGTTCTAATGGTAGGAGGCGGAGTGATAGAGGTCAAACCGCGGCTCCTCCATAGAGAGAAACCTCTAAAACCCTAGACTTAATCTAAAACATGCGAGTATGTACAAGATGCAAAGGAAAAGAAAGAGCAAGGAGACCACCTAAGTGGCTCCGGTTTATTGACTCACTACAACAAAACAGGCAATTTCCATCGACATGTTGCGTCGACCCAAAAAAGAGTCGTTAAAAACCTCTAATTTGCAACTAATTTACGACGAAAATTAATTTCGTCTTATAATCGTCGTAAACTGCGACCAAAATCAGTCGTCGTAAAATCGTCGTAAAATGCGAGGATTGTACGACGAATTGACCACTGTCGTCGTATCATCGTCGTAATTTGGGGACGAAAATAACTCGTTGTAAAATCGTCGTCCATTTACAACGGTTTTACGACGAATTAAACACTTTGACTTTAATCGACGTTAAATCGTGGTAAAGTTACGACGATTTCACAACGAATACAATATGTAGGTAATGAACATCGAATTTACAACGATTTAAAGTGTAAATATTTTTTCGAAGGGAAATCGTTGCAAACTTGCGACGTTTTTACATCAACCGAATTAGGTGAGCACATGGTTTAAAACGATTCTTACCGGTTTTTAACATCAGTTAAAGTCGATGGTAAGTGGTTGTAAAAGAAATTCCGTCGTTGGTAATTGGTTGGAAATTGGTTGGAATTGTCGTTGCAAATTCGTTGTTAATGTCCAAAAATTTTCTATATATACCGTGACCTCCAATAACCATCATTTCACTCTCAACTACTTAAACTTCTATCTCTCTAAAAAAACAGAAAAAAACAACTACTTCAAAAACTATGTCAATTTATCAGATACGAGAATGGATGTACAATCGTCAAGATTCCGACGGGTTGCTGAGGAAAGAGTTCAGAGATGGGCTTGAGGGATTCATGTACCAGGCCAGGACATTGCAAATTACGATCGAAAGCGGTAATAAGTACATGTATTGTCCTTGTCCAAAATGCAAGAATAGGAAATTTGTGCTTATCTCAAAAGTGTGGTCGCATCTGTTGAATAGAGGATTTATGCAGAATTATTATATTTGGTATTGTCATGGGGAAGGTCATGGGGGAAATGCAGCTAGTAGTAGCAGTAGTAATTATATTAATGAAGGAATGCGTTTTGAAGAAAATGTGGATCCCGTACTTGAACATCCTCCTGTTAATTACGGTAGAAGTGAAGTTCATAGAATGCATGAAATGGTAACAGATGCATTTCCGGAAACCGCAAGTACATATGGAGATCCTCATAATGTAGCGTATGAGGAACCCAATCCAGATGCAAAAAAGTTTTTTGATATTTTAGCAGCAGCAGATCAGCCTTTGTACGATGAATGTACAAAAGGGCACACAAAATTGTCAGTTGCAGCAAGGATGATGACTCTTAAAACTGATGGTAATATAAGTCAGTTTATCATGGATGGTTGGGCTGATCTAATTAAGGATATCTTACCAGATGACAATGTAGCTGCTGATTCGTATTACGAGATACAAAAGTTGGTGTTTAGCCTTGGGTTGCCTTCTCAGATGATAGATGTTTGTGTTGATAATTGCATGATATACTGGAAAGATGATGATAAGTTGCAGGAGTGTCGATTTTGTCAGAAGCCACGATACAAGCCACAAGGTAGTGGTCGAAACAAGGTACCGTACCAACGGATGTGGTACCTACCAATAAAAGATAGATTGCAAAGACTGTATCAGTCTGAGAGGACGGCAGGATTGATGAGATGGCATGCCGATCATTTGCAAACAGAAGGAGAGATTAGGCATCCATCTGACGCTAAAGCGTGGAAACACTTTCAGGCGGTTCATCCAGATTTCGCTAGCGAGAAAAGAAATGTCTACTTGGGTCTTTGCACGGACGGATTTAGTCCTTTCGGCATGTCTGGTAGGCAATACTCTCTATGGCCGATAATACTAACGCCGTACAATCTTCCTCCTGATATGTGCATGCAGAGAGAATTTCTATTTATGAGTATCTTGATTCCTGGCCCGAAGCATCCCCGGCGTTCCCTTGACGTTTTTTTTGCAGCCTTTGATAGAGGAATTGAAAGAGTTGTGGTATACCGGAGCTCGGACGTATGATATTTCGTGCAAGAGGAACTTTACGATGCGGGCAGTGCTTATGTGGACAATAAGCGACTTTCCTGCATACGGAATGCTTTCTGGGTGGACTACGCATGGGCGGTTATCTTGTCCGTACTGCCTCGATCGAACAGATGCATTTCAGCGTAAACACGGGAGAAAGACAAGCTGGTTTGACTGTCACCGCCGATTCTTACCGTTGAATCATAGATACCGGAGAAACAAGAAACTGTTTAGGAAGAACAAAGCTGTTCGTGCTCCTCCACCGGTGATTTTATCTGGAGAGTCTATAGAAGCGCAAATTGATCATTATGGCGCAGAGAGTACAGTTAAACGTGGTGGGAACTGGCACACCCCGGGGAATATGTCTGACGGATACGGGGAACAGCACAATTGGCATAAGAAGAGTATTTTTTGGGACCTTCCATACTGGAGCTCTCATCTTCTCAGACACAACCTCGATGTTATGCACATTGAAAAGAATTTCTTCGATAATATCATGCATACGGTGTTGAACGTAAAAGGCAGAACGAAAGACAGTGTAAAGTCAAGATTGGACTTGCCTGAAATTTGTTCACGGATTGAATTACATATTTCTAACCAGAGGGAAGTACCAGTTGCTATATTTCAGTTAGGGGCTGCGGAAAAGTTGTCCTTGTTCAAATGGGCAACGTCCGACGTGAAGTTCCCCGACGGGTATGTTTCTAATCTATCTAAATGTGTTGAAGGACGAAAGTTTTCTGGGATGAAAAGCCACGACTGTCATGTGTTTATGGAACGGTTATTTCCGTTTGTATTTGCGGAACTTCTACACCCAGAAGTACATGCGGCAATTGCAGGTATATTTTAGAAACAATATATTATATATATATGCATGCATTTATTAAATAATCTATATATGAAATAACAAAATCTCTTATGTTATATACAGCGATTGGAGTGTTCTTCCGAGATCTTTGTACCCGTACTCTTACCGTAGATGTTATTGGTAAACTCCAGCAAAATATTCCTATGTATTTGTGTAATTTGGAGCAGATATTTCCACCAGCCTTTTTTTATGTTATGGAACATCTAGCTGTACATCTTCCTTACGAAGCAGAGCTTGGTGGGCCAGTTCATTATCGGTGGATGTACCCGTTTGAGCGATTTATGGGGTACCTAAAAGGAAAAGCCAAAAATCTTGCAAGGGTTGAAGGATCGATCGTTTCTGGAAGTTTGTCTCAAGAAACTTCTCATTTCACTGACTTCTATTTTCCATCAAAAGTGCGCACACGTAAAAGGGCTACAAAACGATATGACGATGGTGGTGTTGGTCGGTCATATCCAGTGGAAGGTGTACCAGATATATTCACGTCAGTCGGCCGATTAGGTGGATGTATTAAAGAAGTATGGTGGGCAAACGAGAACGATCGTCATAGTGCACATACGTATGTCTTACTCAATTGCGAGGAAGTTACTCCGTTTGAGACGTAAGTCATTTATGTTATATATATATATATATATATGATGATTATGCAGGTTGTATTTGATTTAACAAATATATTCTATACATTAATTCCTTGAATTTTGCAGGGAATTTTGTAGACAGGTCCGGGAGTGTATCGACGGGGTTACAGATACAGAACTCAACAAACGGAAAGATCAGCACTTTGCGGAGTGGATTAAATCATCGGTTAGTTTGTATAATTAATATGACCCTATTACATATAGTAATTGAGTTTGTCAACGATTTGTTTATTAATATATATAGGTTAATCCTGGTGACGAAGCATATCCGCAATGGTTTCACGAGTTAATCAAAGGGCCAATATGGAGGATCACTTCTGCTCCTATGTATTGTACACGCGGATACGTGTTCCATACGTTCAACTATGGAAACGAAAGGGCTACTGCGAATTACGGTGTTTGCGTTAGGGGTGAGGTTGATTTCTATGGCGTGTTGCAAGATATTATTGAAGTGCAATACCCCGGATTGCTTGGTTTAAGATGTGTTCTCTTCAAATGTGATTGGTTTGACCCAACACTCGGCAGAGGCGTTCGAGAGAACACATATGGAGTTGACGTAAACCAATCTCGGCGTTACAACAAATTCGAGCCGTTTATCTTGGCGTCGCAAGCTGAACAAGTAACATTCGTACCATATCCGCGTGTTCGAACATCAGGAATTACTTGGTTATCTGTTGTTAAGTTATCTCCTAGGGGCACAATCGTTGGAGATCAGGATGAAATTCCGCCAATGCAGCAAGATCATTGTTCGGTTATACCAGATCCGGCGGAGAACACAACAGGGTCTATCTTCTTAATAGATCCTCAAAACCCACAAAGTGTAAATGTGGCTGACGATACCAGTGATGATGATGAAGAGGAGAGTGTTCCGGATGAATTTTCCGAAAGCGATGAACCGGATGATGATGAGTTCAGCGACCGAAATGACTCGGACGAGTATTGACAGAAGATATATTGTATTCTGAGATATTGTACCATATTGTATCATATTTGATATTTCTGTTAATTTGCACCTTATGTTATGAACTTCCCGTTTTGTTACTAATGATGAATAATTAAGTACTAAATATCATTTCCCGTTTTAGACATATATAACTCTATTTATTATTTGTAACTATGTTACGTTGTGATGGACAAAAACTATCGGAAAACAAATTTCCGCATTCAACGATCATCCCGTATGAAACAGACTTAGAAAATCAAATTTCCGTAACTTTTTCCAACATACCGACGATCAAGAGACGAATCGTCGTAAACTAGATGTAATTCATGAGGATTTCCCAGGCTACTTCACCAACGATGGAAAATCGTTGAAATTGCGTCGACATTACAACGATTCGATGTTAAACAGATGCATTGTGCATCGATATCCCTACGAGAATGAAAATACTGTTCCAAATTCGTGGTAATTTCGTTGCAATTGTCAAAAATAAATTAAAAAAAAATCTTCATCACTTGTTGAGATCAGATTATCCCATATAACAATGTTTAGGAAAGTTTAAACATTTTGCATGGGATACTCTGACGCAACAAGAGATGAGGAAGATTTATGATGTGTGTGAAAGAATATGGAGGGGGTGTTGGTAATTTTATAGGAAAATATGGTCATTTTCCAACATACCTGGAAAGTAGCAATCTTGTTGCACATAACGACGATCAAGAGACGGGTCGTCGTAAATTAGATGTAAGTTACAACGACTTTCCAACTATCCCAACAAAATTAGTAGTAAATTCGACGTAACTAACGATTTCCCGACTAATCACAAATACATACCAAATTCGATGGTAAAACGTTTGTAATTTTGTTATAAAACATTTTCCAACATCTAGGCCAGAGATCGTTCTTCCGGAAAATGTTCCCGTCAAGGATTTCCATTTTCCGAAGGACGATCACCGGATCTAGATGAGAGAAAAAGTCTTTTTGTTTTCAAATGTTGTGTGTGGTTGTGAACCAGGGGGTGTTGGTCCTTATATAGAAAATATTTTACACTGAACGACGATTTTCCAACGAATACTATACTTTAGATGGAAACTCGTCGTAATGACCGACGATTTGCCATCGACTACTGTACGGGCGATGGAAAATCGTCGTAAATTGCGACGATATTAGGACGACTAAACCCTAAAATGAAACCCTAAAATGAAACCCTAAACCCTAAAATGCCTTCAAAGACACCTCATATCGATTATAAGGCTAACCAAGCAACAAAAATTGACTATATGACATTGAAACTAAGTTTGTAGATGAAAAATCATTGAAAATATGTTTTCATAAACATTTTACATAGTATAAGGTTTACTTACATGTATTATAACAAGATATTGTCAAAATGAGGTTTTGAAAATTTTTTAGTTATCTTCATTTCAATTTATAACTTCTTATTCACAGTTTTTAAGCTTTTCATACTTCTATTCAAGCAAATAAGAGTTTGGGGCGAGTTTAGGGTTTAGGGTAAAATGTAGCGACGATTTTGCGACGAGTCGTTGGCAAGTCGTTGTTAAACGGAAAATAAAAAATTATTTCATCGTACCAAATCGAAAAGTGATAGTAGGCGCCGTAATATTGGATTCTAGTTGACCATCGAATTTACGACGATTATCGTGGGACCGACGTAAATGCGATGGTAAGTTTTATTTTTTTTCCAATTAATTTTTATAAAACAAATTGAAAACGCTTACCGTCGAGTTTACGACGACTGTGTGGGACCGACGTAAAACCGATGGAAATTTGCAACGATTTAGCGACGAAACTAATTATTTTCCACCACCAAATATTTCCGCTTCCCGCGTGCGGGAATATAAAACAAATTGAAAATGCGTACCATCGATTTTACGACGACTCTTGTGGGACCGACGTAAAATCGATGGTAAGTTGCGACGATTTAGCAACGACCCCACTTTCTCCGTTTCCCGTGCGGGAATATTAATTTAATTGGAAATGTAAATTTCCCTTTGGTTGGAAAATCGTCGTAATTGGCGACGACTTATCGATGACACTATTCATGTCGTTGGTAAATCGTCGTAAATTGCGACGATGTAGCGAGGACAACAAATTCTATATATATCAGCCTCGCCTCAGATTTGCATCGCCACAACTTCTTCCTCTCTCTACAAAAAAACCCTTTCTCACGAAAAAAACCCGTTATCATTCCAAACAACGGTTAGTTTTTTATTTATTTGATTTTTCATTTATATTTGTTTAATTTACTGTATTTTTCATTAGAAACGGTTTAGAAATGGGTATTTAGATTTGTTAGAAATAAATAGATATAGAATTTTAATTATATAATTGTTTAGAAAATTAGGTTAAATTATTATATATGTTTGTTTTTATTAATTTGCAGATGATTCCTCCATCCGGCCAAAACCAGTATTGTCATCAGTTCATGCCGGGCACAGGTGCTTCTGGTGGTTCTACTTCTACCTCGGGGGATACGAGGGTTCCGCCGACTCAGTCGCAGACGTCGCAATCTCAAGGATTTTATCCCCCCCCCCTCCCCCCCCGCCACCACCGCACCACGATCAACCCCCACCGCAATCCCATCAACTCCCACCACAACACCAACAACCGCCACCGCCGCCGCCCCCGCAGCAACATGTACAACTGCCTCAGCCCTATGCACATATGACCATTGAAGAGTTGCTAGCTTTACCCGGACGGGTAAATCTAGCTAGACTCCATCCAGAGAAGGAAGATGGAGCATCGTGGTACGTTAAAACGTTTAAATTTTTTAAAATTTAATGTATTAATTTAATATTTATATAATCTATTAAATATATTAATTAACAATTAACATTTTTATAAGTTTGGTGTCGAAAATTCGGTCTCGCGCAAATTGGTCGGCAGTCAGTCAAGATATCAGAGATACTTGGTTTAAGATGTTTGCGGTGATAATTTTTGAACTTTTTTTAATTTTAAATATTTTATATTTACTTAATTACTTATATTTGATATAAATAATTTCATTATAAATTCGTTTTTTTCAGCAACGGTACACCTGGGATCAAGCTCATAATGAGGAGGTGAAGGCACAATGGAAGGAGAAAGCCAAGTTGCGTACAAACAACACCGTCTCCGACTGGAAAAAGAGATGGCGGGCAAAGGGCAACGACGCAAAGCCGATAGGCGTCAGCCAAACGGTGTGGGACGGATTGGTTCAATTCTGGATGAAGCCAGATTCCATAGAGACCTCTATGAAGTGCTCTGCTTCCCGTTTATCGGTTGGTCCTGACGGCCAACCGAAGGTCGTCCCTCACTGCTCCGGTCAGACGTCTTTCGCCGGAAGACGTTTAGAGATGGTAATATCGCACTTTCATTTTCTTTTTAATTATTTATATATACAAATAATATAAATTATAAGATAATAAAAGTATAAATTAATTAAATTCATTTTTAGGCTGCGGAGAGAGGAGGTGTGCTCCCTCCATTGACGGATGTTTGGGAGAAGACCCACAAGAAGAAAGACGGAACTTTTGTATCTCCGAGAGCAGAGGAGATATGGAACGACGTGAACGCAAGGGTCGTTGAGGAACAAACGCAACGCTCCCAGCAGCTATCTCCCGGGGGATCCACTCAGGTGCAGTTGAGCACCGCCGAGATTGATCGCATCTTCGTACAGGTAAATATTAATTTATTGTTAATTAATTAAATTTTATTATATTACTCTATTATTTAATATCAATTCAATGTTTAAAATGGCAGGTCGCCCCTCAGAATAGGGGTAAAACTATTGGGATGGGATCAATTGCCAAGGTTCCTGTTGCTTCGGCACTTGCTCCGCCCCGCTGACGATCCGACGATGAAGAGCAGACCCAACTGCGGGCCAAGATTGCACGTCTTGAGCGGGAAATCCAAGATGAGCGTTCAGAGCGTTCAGATTACGACGCCATTTTCGAGCTCATGGCTAGGGAGAACCCGCAGATTGCCGCAATCTTGCAAGAAAAAAGGCGTAAACGAGAAGCGCTAGCTGCAACAAGAGCGCTAGAGAAGGCCGACAAGCAACGGGGAACGACGAGCGGGACGGCTGGTGATCTGTCCCCGTCAGAATTTGAATTTGTTTAAATATTTTTTTTTTTTTAATTTTGTGAAATATATTTTATTTCGTTTTATAATTTTTATTTTATTTCTTTTTATATTTTTTTTTAATTATTTTTATATTAGGTCGTCGTAAATACGACGTAGACGTTCGAATATTAATAAATAAAAAATTCGATGTTTCGTCGTTAAATCGTTGCAAGTGGCGACACTTTAACAACGTTATCGTTGTTAAATCGTCGTAAACTTGCATCGGTTTTACAATGTAGTTTTGCCTCGCCTTAACGACGATAACTATAACATCTGGTTAACAACGTTGTCGTTGTAAACGCGTCGTAGAATGGCATCGGTTTAACAACGTTTTTATGCCTCGAATTAACGACGATTTTAATAACATCTGATTAACAACGACTACTTACATCGACTTGACAACGTTTTTTCTTCAATTTGGTTTTCCGATTTTGTAATTGACCTGGTATATTTAACCGGTGTTTTACGACGACTTTGTTTGGTCGTAAATAGAAATGGCAAATACGTCGTTAATCGATCGTAAAGTTTACATCGATCTAACGACTAAACTAGTATTTCGTTGTAAATCAGTTGTTAATGTTACATCGAATATACGTCGACTAAAAACAACGAATTAACGACGAAAATTGTTTCGTCACAATTTACGACGAGTTTACGACGATTTCGAATTTACGTCGATCGATTACCGTCGATTTGAAAGTCGATGGAAATTCGATGTAATGGATGATTCCCGTCGATTTTACAACGATTCATGCCGATGGAAAAGGCCTGTTTTGTTGTAGTGACTGAAAGAAGAAGAGAGTTGTGTTCTATGATATTGTGATTGCGATACAAGAGGCTAAAAGCAAGTATATATAGGTGAGGGGAGGCTAGGTCGGCTGAGTTAATGCGCAAAAGAGAAGAGGAAACTTTCCATTTCTTCTCCTCGCTTGAACTTGCTCACCAAGTCTTGAGTGAGGCGCGGCTGCCACCTTCTGATCGCGTGAAATGGCGTGGGCTTGAGTCTTGATGAAGTCCAGGCTTGGCCCGAAGTGATCCCGGTCCATTTCGCTCATCCAAGCTCCATGGGCTTCACTTACTCGCCAGACGGACATGTCTTGGGGGAAAAAGATCCTAGGCCGCATTTCTGCTCCAAATAGCCCAATTCCACTTCGCCGCGACGCATGACTCATTTATCTATCTTTCCATATAAATATCTCATGATTTGGACGTCGGAAAGACCCTTTAACGCGGTCATCTTTTGGATGCTTTGATTCTGTCCGAATGCGGAAGTCGGCCAACTTGAGTTTTGTTGAAGCTCTTGACTTGGGAACTTGCATGGATCATTGTTTGAAGCTCTTTTGCTCTATTTTGCCTTCTTTTTGCCATTTTGACCTGTTTGCTTCCCAAAACCACAATATACAGGAAACTACCTCTTGGATACAAAATCATTATTATTAAGTAAGAAAACATAAGAAAAACCAAAGTAAAAACATGTAAAATATGGATATATCAGACCCGTGTGGACAGGCTCCGATTGGTGTATTTGTGTGTTATTGCTGGTGTGCTGATGGCAAAGGATGAGAAGATGTGCATCTCAGACGAGTACATCAAGCTGGTTATGGTTTTGATAAGCTGCGGGCTTATCCATGGGGTCTTCGCAGCTTTGATTATCTGGTGCAATCGATCATCAACACAAGGGTGAAATTAAGCAGTCCGAGGAGCTATGTTCTGAGAGGATTCAACTATGCTTTTCAGGTTTGGATTATGGAAGCTATACCTGATATCGGTACTATGCTGGGCACAAAGTTCAATGAGGTTGCCGTAGTTAGTCCGAGATGCTCAAACTGGCGTGTAACTAAAAGTCTGGCATATCACCAAATCATCAGCCTCGAGAACTCATTTGGATCAAAGGTGTGTTGTGCCAAACTGTTAGCTTTGTATGTGCTTATGTGTTTAGACATTTGAAAGATTATATAGTTAGAAAGAATGTGATTTGCACTAGCTTTGTTAGCTAGTTGCTTTTGTTTTTTGCTGAGTTTTTGTTAATGTCGTTGACTGCTGCGTTGGAAAATGGCTTTGAGATTAGCTTCTACACTCGTTTTTCAATATAAAAAATGGTTGCTGCATATATAAAAGCTGCGAAATTAGCTAGTTGTTGGGTGAGTAAGTCTTTTGTTCTGTTTTTCTTTGTTTTATATGTATATAAAACATATAACAACTGTTTGTCTTTGTTTTATTATCTGTTGTAGGATATTCTATATTCATATATCTCTTCAACCGGGAACATGGATGTGCTCCGTTCTCAGAACATTCTGAGAGATGACGAAATGAGAGACGAAAGGGTTGATCACCTAAACAACCTCATCATTACCTATGGGGATTCGATGAGCATGCCAGACCAGAACCTTCCAGTCCTGAGCAACAGGAAGAAGATGTGGAGCGTGAAAGCGGTGACGAAGTCAATGACTTCATGACGCCATGCGCAGATGATCAAGCAGCTTCTAGTTCCAGGAAGGGTAAGAGAAAGGTGGCTGACAAGGGTGCGGAGACACGCAAGCAGCACTTATTGACTCAACGTTGATATATCCATATTTTACATGTTTTACCTTGGTTTTTCTTATGTTTTCTTACTTAATAATAATGATTTTGTATCCAAGAGGTAGTTTTCTTGTATATTGTGGTTTTGGGAAGCAAACAGGTCAAAATGGCAAAAAGAAGGCAAAATGGAGCAAAAGGGCTTCAAACAATGATCCATGCAAGTTCCCAAGTCAAGAGCTTCAACAAAACTCAAGTTAGCCGATTTCCGCATTCGGACAGAATCAAAGCATCCGAAAGATGACCGCGGAAAAGGAGCTTTCCGACGTCCAAATCATGAGATCTTTATATGGAAAGATTGATAGATGAGTCATGCGTCGCGGCGAAGTGGAATTGGGCCATTTGGAGCAGATATGAGGCCTAGGAGCTTTTTCTCCCAAGACATGTCCGTCTGGCGCGTAAGTGAAGCCCATGGAGCTTGGATAAGCGAAATGGACCGGGATCACTGCGGGCCAAGCCTGGACTTCATCAAGACTCAAACCCACACCATTTCACGCGATCAAAAGGTGGCGGCCGCGCCTCACTCAAGACTTGGTGAGCAAGTTCAAGCGAGGAGAAGAAATGGAAAGTTTCCTTTTCTCTTTTGCGCCTTAACTCAGCTGACCTAGCCTCCCCTCACCTATATATACTTGCTTTTAGCCTCTTGTATCGACATCAGAATATCATTGAACACAACTCTCTTCATCTTTTCAGTCAATAAATCGGAGCCACTTAGGTGGTCTCCTTGTTCTTTCTTTTCCCGTTTGCATATTGTACATACTCGCATGTTTTAGTATAAGTCTAGGTTTAGGGGTTTCTCTCTAAGGGGGAGCCGCGGTTTGATCTCTATCACTCCGCCTCCTTCCTCTTGAACCATGAGATCCTCTCTACTCCTTTAGACTCGTTATTGAATCATGGATCTTTCAAAGAAGACATGACATGATAAGCCTTCGAGAATCGGTTGTTAAAGAAAGGGAAACCTTATGGTTCACCATCTTTATTCATACCTATAGCTTGTTGCTAGAGTAGCTAACTAGCGGCCTGATCTAAGGTTGATATACTCTCCAAAAGCTTGTTATATCTTCGGTCCTAATATTTGATGGGCAATTCGTCTTAGGCTATGAAAGTAGACCTAAGGAGTTTTGTGAACAATCATTACCTAATAGTAATGCGTGTTTCACTCTACAATGACCATGCGAAAGCTGAGCCCATTGGTTTAAGAAACATAGGTGGTCGGAGCCACGAAAGTGGGATGACCACATCTTAGTGTTTTGAGTTCATAGAAATCGGATTTAACAAACTTTTCAATCGACTTGGCTTTTGTCTTTTGCGGATTGTCTTTTGTTCAATAATGTTGTTTGTATAGTTTGCATTGTTATTTACTTCTTTGTTATAAAACAAAAATACAAAACCCTTGCATATTGATGATTTAGCTTAACCAAATCTTTACAAATGTGTAGTGAGCAATTCACATTCTCTTGTGGATCGACCCCTAAGTACTACAACAACATGTTGTGCACTTGCAACCATGTTTTGCTTAGGGTTTTCATTACTTGCATTCATCCCACACCCACGCATGTGATGTGATCATGGATATCTCACGAAAGCAGCTTGAAGCCGAGGATGCTTTGGCAATACCAAGTGGACCGATGACAAGATCAAGAGTTAAGGAGCTCGGTAATGCAATCACCATATTACTCACTCGAACTCAACCGTCTACAATTCATTTCGGAAAATGGAGAATAAAACCGTCTTGGTTGCTCGGGTGGACTAATAAACGGGTGATTCGTTTGTACTCTTTTTCCTGGCCTTTGGGTTTTTTCCCAAGTGGTTTTCCCAAAGGAAAGGTTTTAATGAGGCAAATGGGTCACTCCAGTCCATCTAGTCAACTAGAGCCCACAAGACAAGTCCAAGTCCAAAGAAGAGGAGAGGTTGGCGTGAGGAAGTTCAAGAGTTCATCCGAAATTCAGTTCATTCTATCTTAAATTTCTGTGCTAGTTATTGTCTTACTTTAATTCATTCTAAGCTTTAAAACTTTCGCTGGAGGGGGATTGTTCGGACACTTCTTTTTTTTATAAAATTTGGAGAGTGATTTCTCTTGTGTTCTTGAAGAACAAATCTCGATTGTTGGTGAGTCATATCCTTCAATCAATTTCGAATCACGGTGTGTTGTATCCGCGATTCAATCTGTGGCGATTTCAAGTGTGTCATATCTTGAAAAGTCATCGAGTAAATATCCGAGGTCTTCCGCAACCTTGGTGTGATCCGTTCAGTCCATCTCTATCCGTTTCTTTCGTTCTACCCCTCGAAAGTGTCGATTCTAAGTGGGATCATATCAAGTGGTATCAGAGCACACTTTCGAGATCGGTATTTGTATCTATCATCTTTGATCTTAGCCTTTTCTTTTCTCTCTTGTCCGTCTTTCATTTTACTTACCAGACCAATCGCTTGGTTTTTTTGGTCGATTCGAATTCAAAAAAAAAAAAAAATTCTCTCTATCTGAATTCAAGAATTCAAGCGTGCCTAATTTGTGTTTCTGGGGATTTTCCTCCTATTCGAATTTGCTTTGTTCCTTTCCTTTCTATCTGAAACTCAAAAAAAAAAAAAAAAAAAAAAATCTTTCAAGTGATTCGAATTTGCGTTGTTGGAGTTGTTCATCCGATTTGATCAGTTTTGTTCCAAACGAACCATTGAGAAAATCACTGAGAGAGAACTTGTTGAGCGCTGAGTGTTGAGAGAATTAAAAGGAGAGAAACACTTGTGAGGATCAAATTTTTCGTTTTCTTTACGTTTGTTAAGTGTGCAGGGAAACCAAGTCACTATGTCTATTCAATCCAGCGAAGGAGACGTGAATACCAACCAAATTCAAGGAGGAGGAAGTAACAATCTGAATATGCAAACGCTCATGGTAGAAATGAGGCGGATGGTGAGGGAAGAAATGGGTGCAGTCAATGAAAGGATTCATACGATTCAAGAGTCCGTTAATCAAGGGCTATTGCCGGATACGGCGAGAAGAAGAAGAAGAGCTCTACCTCAAGAAGAAGCTGATGAGGATGACCTGAATTACTACAACAGGGGTAGCCAAGCTTCTAATCGAAGCGAAAGGAGACCGAGACGAGTAAGAGAAGCAAGGGGTCGAAATGAAGACAATCTCAGTGGACTTAAATTGAAGATACCACCATTTCATGGGAAAAATTATCCGGATGTCTACTTGGAGTGGGAGAAGAAAATTGAGCTCGTGTTTGACTTTCAAAATTATTCGGAGCAAAAGAAAGTTCAAGTAGCGGCTACGGAGTTTAATGATTACGCAATTAATTGGTGGGATCAGATTGTGACCAGTCGGAGACGTAACCAAGAGCCGCCCGTAGTTACTTGGGAAGAGTTGAAAAATCTGATGAGGAAAAGATTTGTTCCAAGCCACTATCATCGGGAGTTGCATCAAAAGCTCAGACGTCTAACTCAAGGAAGTAAGAGTGTGGAGGATTATTATCAAGAGATGGAGTCTCTAATGCTTAAGGCCGACATAGAGGAAGATGTTGAGGCAACAATGGCCAGGTTTTTGAGTGGATTAGCTCGTGATATTCAAGATAGGATGGAGCTTAAAACTTACAACGATTTGGAAGAAATGCTTCATAAAGCTGTGTTGGTTGGACAGCAGACTAAGAGAAGAAATACTCATAGACTGTCTGATGGGGATTAAACTTTTCCCAATTTCTACCCCTTTTCTGCAAGTGCACAGATCGAGAGTAGCAACGGGTATATCGAACACAAGGACCAGTTAGTGCACTACAAGGTATGAGATCGAGATTTAGCTAGGAAAGCAATATGAGTTTGGTTGTTGTCACGTTGAAAGCAAGTAAAGAAAGCAAGTAAACAAAGCAAATAAAGTTGTAATTCAATGGGTGGAAAGCGCTAAGCAATAGGATAATCTCGGGATGAGTGATTCAAGCAAGCAAGTTCGATTTGTTAGGGATTTAAGAATGTGTACCACCTAGAACTCAAGACACTAATTTAGATCTTTCCACTTCCGTGGCTCCGACCCCTATGTTGATCTATCTAATCGCTAAACTTTTGGTATGTCCTTAGATATTCAAACAAGCATTAATTCGATCAAGTCTCAATTGTTCACAACCTCTAGTAAATCAACTTCCGCAGTCTAAGAGAGATTGCCCACCAAATACTAGTTCAGGCGAATGATTCATCACTTCCGTGGCTCAAATCTACCTAGGATCATATGTTGATTGGCCAAATCAACACCAAGCAATGAACACAAGCAAAGGTGAAGAGTTTATGTAAACCCTAATTCTATATATCGATTGTCAAGCAAGCATGAACACTATCCTCTGATTTCCTATCACTTAACAAGGTAACTACTCAGACATAGAGAAGGAAATCGAATTCATGTTCATAAGAACAGAGATCCGAGATCCTCTCTTGAAGGAGACAATGAAAGAAAGCAAAAACTATAAGAACTTTTATTGAATAATATTTTGTATCTCTATGTGTGGCTCTCTCTTTTACAAGGCTAAAAAGATGTATTTATAATACTTCAGAACTTGAAGGGCGGCTTGACCTAGGTCTTGGTTGAAGAATAGAAGTCGGCGTGAATTTGGGCTTGAAAACGTGCAAAACGGGCTTCGGAAACGAGCCGGGTCGAGCGGGGCGTGTCGGGGTCGAGCGGGGCGGTCGACCGGTCGGTCGGGCTGGTGCTCGGGTCGAGCTGGCGGTCGAACGGTCGCACGAGATGATGGTCGGACGCGCACGGGATGGTGGAAGGATGTCGGGTCGGACGGGAGCCTTGGAGGCCCTGTCCGACCGGCTCGGTCGACCGGATGGGTCGTGGACTTGAAGGAAGGTCGGGTCGGACGGGAGCCTTGGAGGCCCTGTCCGACCGGCTCGGTCGACCGGTGTCCTCCTGCGGTTAAGGACGGTCGGGTCGGACGGGAGCCTTGGAGGCCCTGTCCGACCGGTTCGGTCGAGCGGTTGGTGTAGACGTCCGGTTTTCGGCTGATTTGACACTCTTCACTAAAACGATCATATCTCCCATTCTACGTGGCCAAATTGCATGATTCCAATTGCGTTGTAAAGCTAACTCATGTAGGCATCGCGGCGAACTGGTTTGGGTGAAATCCATTGAGTAGAATGTTTTTGGGGCTCCTCCAAAGTAAATGATAGTGCATGAAGCTGCTTTGAGGACCTTTGCCTTTGTTTTGCTCCAAATTGCATCTTTTGACCTGAAATGACTCTTGGCACTATATATGCATAAAAACTACCTTTTAAAGCAAAAAGCCATGGTAAAACCATGCATAAAGTATATAAAAACGATGTAAAAAGGGTGTAAAATAGAGGTATATCAACTCCCCCAGACTTAGATCTTTGCTTGTCCCCAAGCAAATAGAATCCAAATCGGAGAAAGAGGTTTCAAAACATGAAAACTCACTTATCCTTTGGCACTTGTATCTTCCATTGCTCTGCTTTCACTTGGAGCAAAACTAACTTTGAATCTAGCCTTCCCGTTCTGACCTTGAGTTTAGCGAACCATACCGGACCCAACAAATCTCATCCAGCACTCCAAACTTTCCATTGTCAACTCCTTACAGTATTTAAAGCGTGCGGTCTTTACCAAGGGAGTATTGATCACAGAGCATTGACTCTTACCCATCCAAGTGTTTGCCAAGACAGTCCTTTTTAGCACATCCAGTTCCATTCCTCTCTCTTTCTCTCTTTTCTTTTGAAGGATCGATCTTTCCCTACTTTTCTAGGGTATCATTTTATTTTTTCTATCGATCCTTCTTCCCTTTGAATATTTTTCTTTTCTGGGAATATCATAGGATAGGCTTTTGCTTTTCCTTGTTTGAGTAGGTCTCCATAAGACACGAAGGTGCAGACGTATGCATTCCTCTTGCTTACACGTTTTCCTTGTGCTTAAAAGCTTTTGATTTTCATTTTGCAGATGAGAGAGAGGTGGACTGTATCTTTGGTGGACATGTCTCAACTAGACCGGGATGAGGAATCGGCTAATATGTATCTCAAGCCCCTTGACAAGAAAAATTAACAGTTCAATTAGGTGGTGGAGTTGACTTTAGATTGTCCGGGTACCTTAGAAATCTTGCCAAATCAGTAGGTCGATCCACCCTCAGTGGTTCCGTTGGGCATTGTTCGGTGTCAATATTCGCCTTTGTGATCACAAGAGCTTTGGCATGCTAATGGTAAGCTCCTAGGATAGATCATAGTTTCCTAACTTATTTTGACTCAATAAAACAGAGGTTTTGAAAAAGTTGATAAGAGAAATAGATATAAGATGAAGACAAGTCATGAACAAACGCATTAGTACCGACAATCCCCCCAGACTTAACTTGCACCGTCCCGGTGAAAGCAAATCCGATTAAGGGAGGTAAAAGAAAGAGGTAATAAGGCGTTTGTGAATTAGAGGAAAGATATAACCTGATATGGTATTAGAAACCGAAGAATGGTGTGATGGATGATATGTCCAGCGACTATGTTGTTCCATAATGCGGATGAGATCCCGGCTTAGATGGTCAAGTGCTGTTGCGCACCAGCAGTGAGTTTAAAGGGCCGCCTGAGTGTAGGTGAAGTAGGATCATCATGTGGTAGAACAGCAAGTAGGCGTGGGATGTGATGTGGTATGAAAGTGTGGTGGAATGATGGTGGGATGATATGCAAATTAGGTGGGATGGTATGCGAAAGAGGTGGGATAGTATGCAGGTGAGGTGGAATGGTATGTAGGTGAGTTGGGATGGTATGCAAGTGAGGTGGGATGGTATGCAAGTGAGGTGGGATGGTATGCAAGTGAGGTGGAATGGTATGTAGGTGAATTGGGATGGTATGCAAGTGAGGTGGGATGGTATGCAAGTGAGGTGGGATGGTATGCAAGTGAGGTGGAATGGTATGTAGGTGAGTTGGGATGGTGGGCCGGCAAGAGGGGACTCGGTCGATCGGGCGAGGCACCGGTCGACCGTCTTGGTCGACCCGACCATGATGAATGCTGCATTCTTCTTTCCTGAGGTTTCTTTCTACTTCTTTCATGCTGGATTCTCAAATTTCTGTATCCAAAACTTCAAAACAAAACTATTAAATGAAAACAAAGATTTAAAAGGGATAGAAAAGACCTTATGGGTTGCCTCCCATACAGCGCTTGTTTATGGTCGTTAGCTTGACCGTTTGGCTCTTCTAAGAAGAAGTGGAAGGACATGGCCTGAGACAAAGCTTTTTTGTGCTTGTCCCATCACGTCCTTGTTGATGATCAGGTGGTTCATGAGGAGATATGAACCGAGAATGTTTGGTAGGGGTGAAAACGGGGACGGCATCATAGAAAACAGATTTGTTGACATTGGCAAGAGAGATGCGGCGGTTTGGCCAGCCCATGATGGCTCCAGCAGTTGCCAAGAATGATCTTCCGAGTATAATAGGCATGTCACTTCCTCCTTTGATGTTCATGATATGAAAATCCACCGGTATCTTTGTATCTCCTATTTCGAGCAAGATATCATAAACAACACCTCTAGGTTGTGCAATGGTGAGATCAGCAAGTCCAATGCTGATTTGTGAAGGTTGTAGGCGTGTGATCCCAAGTAGTTTGGCAGTGTGTGTGGGCATCAGGTTTATGCATGAACCAGAATCACAAATGTAGCTATCAAAGTATCTTCCATTGATTGTGCAGGGAATGGTAAACTGTCCTGGGTCTTCTACCTTGTAGAGGGTTCGGAAAGATGGTTGCTTCTTAGCTTTCTCAAATAGCTCCTGAATCTCTTCTGGGGTCTCTTTGCAGTTGTGGAAAAAGTTGGTGAGTGGGTGGTTCTTCCAGGCTTCATGAAAGGTCATGCTTGCTGGTAGTGTTTGGACAAAGCGGTTAAATTCAGCTAGCTTCTCTCGGGAGATGGGGTTGCTGTACAGCTTGGGAGGAGGTGTGGAGGGTGGAGATGGGGGTAGGGTTGCTGCATAAGATGACATAGAGAGGCGGGCTCGCCTAAAGAGTTGCTTAATCTCATCCTTGGTTTCTTTGCTACTAAAGAAAAATTCAACCAAATCGTGGTTGTTCCAAGCTTCTTCAAAGGGGACATAGAATGGTATGGACTTCACCTTCTTGTTAAATTCCTTGAGTTTCTCTGGGCTTATCTTAGTAGGGTCGATGGGATCATAATAGAATGGATCCTCTGGTTCATCCAAGGTGATTCTCGTTCTTGAAATGCCGGTGATTCTAGGAAGGGCGAGTGTGCGAGCTGGAGGTGGAGAGAATCGCAGATCAGGTTGCTGTGGACTAGTTTCACTTCCTCTAGAGCTTGCATTGCTGTTAAAACTCTGTTGTTCTTCTTCATCATCTTCATAGTCTTCCTCATACTCTTGATCTTCTTCTTCTTTTCTTACAAGATGTGATGAGTTTTCCTTGGAGATTGCTGTGATGACATTGCAAGGGAAAGGAGGTGGGTTGGGTGTGGGGCTTCTTTCTCTCTGGTTCTTAGAGAAAAGAGATCCTTCTACAACTGACAGCCGGTTATAGATGATTCCAAGATGTTTGCAATTGTCATCATTGAAGCTATTGGCATCAATGCTCTTGCTAAGTAACTCGTGGTGTTTTGCAGCAACATCTAGCTTGACAAGGTTGAGTGATCGATCATGGTCTTCCTTGAGTTGCTTGATATCTTTGTCAAGCTTGATAACTTGGTTAAAAAGAACATCCATCTGTTCTCCAAGGGTGAGATGAACATATTCGATCTTCTTCTCCATCTCTCTTGTACTTGTGACTTGATAGTCAAGGTATTCTTGTAGCATCTCTTCAAGCTTGGTTAGGTGTGGGTCGTGGGGTAATCCTTCTGTGGCTTTGGGCAGCTGCTCAATGTGCGGTGGAGGTTGGTGGTTTCTATAGGGCGGGTGGTAGGGTTTGAGTAGCGGCACATAGGGTTGTCCACGGGCAAACTTGTTGAGGAAAGCTTCCTTGTATCTTCTCCATGTCTTGAAATCGTGTTGGGCAGAAAATCTAACCCACTCTTGAGCTCGGCCAGCTAGGGATGTTTGGAACAAGCTGATATTCTTTGGGTTCTCTCCCAAACCATAGTAATCACATAGATTTTCGAAATTCTCAACATGTTCTTGAGCACACTCCGATATGAAGTCATGGAAAGGATCTCTTACTACATACTTTATCAGGTCGCCATTGATGGGCTCCGGTGGTAAAGAGGCATCATCTTCTTCTTCATAGCATTGGTTGTGGTGAGGGTAAGAGTTTTGGTTATACTTGGATTTGAAAGGTGGGTTCCTGCTGAACCTCTTCAAGAAAGCTTCTCTGCAGTCTAACCAAGTGTTGATCTGAAAAGGGGGAGCGTATTGCGCCCACTCAAGAGCTCTCCCAGCTAAGGACATGCTGAATAGCATTAATTTCTTCTCAAAATCGAAAACTCCATAAGAATCGCAAAGACCTTCAAAGTGATCAATGTGTTCTAGTGCATGCTCATTGTAGAGATCATGGAATTTGTCTCTCTTCACAAACTCAATCAGCTCCGGATCTATTTCTTCTTCTGGTGAGGCTAGAAGGTGTTCTTCTCTTTCATAGTAGGCTTGGCTAGACGTCTCCAGTTCGGCCGCATTAAGGTAGGGGAGAAGGTTCTTCTTGGTCTTCAAGGGTGCTAGTCCGTGATGACTATTGCGAGAATCCCATGAAGGTGAAATAGCTGGAGGGTTTGACATCCTCTTCTCTGTTGGACTGTCTCTAGGAGGAGATATGTGGCGTATAGGAATCGCCCTTATAGGACTAGGATTTCTCAAATCCTCTTCCATCTAGGAGATAAACTTAAAACCTGAAAAATCAAAAACAAAAAAGGAAAAACAAGATTAAATAACTTAAAACAGGAAAAACCTAGACTAGATCTCTTTCAAGAACTTGTAGGCACGATAATGGTCCCCGGCAACGGCGCCAAAAAGCTTGATGGGGATTAAACTTTTCCCAATTTCTACCCCTTTTCTGCAAGTGCACAGATCGAGAGTAGCAACGGGTATATCGAACACAAGGACCAGTTAGTGCACTACAAGGTATGAGATCGAGATTTAGCTAGGAAAGCAATATGAGTTTGGTTGTTGTCACGTTGAAAGCAAGTAAAGAAAGCAAGTAAACAAAGCAAATAAAGTTGTAATTCAATGGGTGGAAAGCGCTAAGCAATAGGATAATCTCGGGATGAGTGATTCAAGCAAGCAAGTTCGATTTGTTAGGGATTTAAGAATGTGTACCACCTAGAACTCAAGACACTAATTTAGATCTTTCCACTTCCGTGGCTCCGACCCCTATGTTGATCTATCTAATCGCTAAACTTTTGGTATGTCCTTAGATATTCAAACAAGCATTAATTCGATCAAGTCTCAATTGTTCACAACCTCTAGTAAATCAACTTCCGCAGTCTAAGAGAGATTGCCCACCAAATACTAGTTCAGGCGAATGATTCATCACTTCCGTGGCTCAAATCTACCTAGGATCATATGTTGATTGGCCAAATCAACACCAAGCAATGAACACAAGCAAAGGTGAAGAGTTTATGTAAACCCTAATTCTATATATCGATTGTCAAGCAAGCATGAACACTATCCTCTGATTTCCTATCACTTAACAAGGTAACTACTCAGACATAGAGAAGGAAATCGAATTCATGTTCATAAGAACAGAGATCCGAGATCCTCTCTTGAAGGAGACAATGAAAGAAAGCAAAAACTATAAGAACTTTTATTGAATAATATTTTGTATCTCTATGTGTGGCTCTCTCTTTTACAAGGCTAAAAAGATGTATTTATAATGCTTCAGAACTTGAAGGGCGGCTTGACCTAGGTCTTGGTTGAAGAATAGAAGTCGGCGTGAATTTGGGCTTGAAAACGTGCAAAACGGGCTTCGGAAACGAGCCGGGTCGAGCGGGGCGTGTCGCGGTCGAGCGGGGCGGTCGACCGGTCGGTCGGGCTGGTGCTCGGGTCGAGCTGGCGGTCGAACGGTCGCACGAGATGATGGTCGGGCGCGCACGGGATGGTGGAAGGATGTCGGGTCGGACGGGAGCCTTGGAGGCCCTGTCCGACCGGCTCGGTCGACCGGATGGGTCGTGGACTTGAAGGAAGGTCGGGTCGGACGGGAGCCTTGGAGGCCCTGTCCGACCGGCTCGGTCGACCGGTGTCCTCCTGCGGTTAAGGACGGTCGGGTCGGACGGGAGCCTTGGAGGCCCTGTCCGACCGGTTCGGTCGAGCGGTTGGTGTAGACGTCCGGTTTTCGGCTGATTTGACACTCTTCACTAAAACGATCATATCTCCCATTCTACGTGGCCAAATTGCATGATTCCAATTGCGTTGTAAAGCTAACTCATGTAGGCATCGCGGCGAACTGGTTTGGGTGAAATCCATTGAGTAGAATGTTTTTGGGGCTCCTCCAAAGTAAATGATAGTGCATGAAGCTGCTTTGAGGACCTTTGCCTTTGTTTTGCTCCAAATTGCATCTTTTGACCTGAAATGACTCTTGGCACTATATATGCATAAAAACTACCTTTTAAAGCAAAAAGCCACGGTAAAACCATGCATAAAGTATATAAAAACGATGTAAAAAGGGTGTAAAATAGAGGTATATCACTGTCATATGGAGCTGGAGCGGCTAACACTAGGACGAATTACAGCCGAGAAGATAGGACCGTTACCAAGCCGAAACCGGATTTACAGCCCAACGCCAATATGGGAGACGCCAAGGGTAAAGCTGTAGCTATTTCGTCTAGAAGCCGGGACGTTAAGTGTTTCAAGTGTCAAGGAAGAGGACACTACGCCAATGAGTGCACCAACAAGAGAACTATGATTCTATTGGAGAATGGCGAGATTGAAACTGAGGAGGAAAAACTGGAAAGTGATGGTGAAACCGAGGATGAGGACATAGAGCTACCAGCCATTGGAGAGTTATTGGTAACAAGACGTTCTTTGAGTATTCAAGTTAAAGATACTGTCCAAGAGCAGCGGGAGAACTTGTTTCACACAAGATGTTTGGTACTAGGTAAGGTCTGCAGCCTTATTATTGATGGTGGGAGCTGTACTAATGTGGCTAGTGAAACAATGGTGAAAAAGTTAGGCCTAGAAGTTAGGAAGCATCCGAAACCTTTTAAGCTTCAATGGCTTAATGATGCTGGTGAAATGACGGTGAGCAGCCAAGTATTGGTTCCTTTAACCATAGGCAAGTATGAAGACGAAATTCTGTGTGATATTTTACCTATGGAAGCCGGCCATATACTATTAGGGAGACCATGGCAGTTCGATAGGAGGGTCTTACATGATGGATTTACTAACCGATACTCTTTTGAGTTTAATGGCCGAAAAACGATATTGGCTCCTTTGGCGCCATATGAGGTCCATCAAGACCAACTTAAGCTGAAGTCCCTGGAAGAAACCAATGTGAGAGAACCCCTAAACACACCACCTCAAAACAAAAGCGAGAGTTTGAGAAAAACCAAGAAAAAGGCATGTGAGAGTAAACCCGTGAGGCATTCAAATTTCTTTTTGAGGTCTAATGTGGTTAAGAGAGCTTTATTTTCTCAACAACCCGTTCTCTTATTTGTTTACAAGGAAACTTTGCTGAATCTTACTAACCCCGTACCGGAGTTGCCGAGTAAAGTTTCGTCTGTCTTGCAGGATTTTGAAGACGTCTTTCCAGAGGAAAACACTCAGGGGTTGCCGCCTTTGCGTGGAATTGAGCACCAGATTGATTTCGTACCAGGAGCTTCACTCCCTAACCGGCCAGCATACAGAACCAACCCGGTAGAGACTAAGGAGCTTCAAAGGCAAGTGAGTGAGCTGATGGACAAAGGGTACATACGAGAGAGCATGAGCCCTTGTGCTGTGCCAGTGCTGCTCGTACCCAAGAAGGATGGGACTTGGAGGATGTGTGTTGATTGTCGAGCCATCAACAATATCACTGTAAAGTATCGCCACCCTATTCCTCGTTTAGATGATATGTTAGATGAATTGCATGGTTCTAACTTATTTTCGAAAATTGATCTTAAAAGTGGATACCATCAAATTAGGATGAAAGAGGGTGACGAATGGAAAACAGCGTTTAAAACGAAACATGGCTTGTATGAATGGCTAGTTATGCCATTTGGTTTAACCAACGCGCCTAGTACTTTCATGAGGTTGATGAATCATGTATTAAGGAGCTTCATTGGAATTTTTGTTGTTGTCTACTTTGATGATATCTTAGTTTACAGCAAAAATTTAGAAGAGCATGTTAGTCATTTGGAAGCGGTTTTAATGGTGCTTAGGAAAGAGAAACTTTATGCTAATCTTGAAACAACCAAGCTTTTTTTTTTTTTTTTTTCTTTTTATCAATGCGGAAATTCTCAGAAATAAATCAATAATATTAAATAAATAAATGAATTCAACAAATAACCAATAACCAATAACCAATAAAACCAATAAATAAATAACTCTAGCAACCTAAACACCAGGTTTGCTACATTAATGAAATAACGACTAACATCCTAGAAAAGGTTCATTTCTAATCATCCATAAAATAATTCTTAAAACCAACATCCTAAATTCCTCTTCAGCCTCTTCTCTCGGTCTCTTTCCGCGGAAGAACATTACTGTTACCTGCAACACATTGGAATAGAGTTGCGTAAGTATTATCATAAATACTTAGTGAGTGGATCATCCTGCCTACAGGCCAATTACGTCAAACAATAGACAATATACCACAAGAAACAACAATAATGACAATGCAACAATAACAACACCAACTACCTGTCAGGAAACCCACGTTTCCTGACACCCAGGTCGGTGTCGACCGACACCTGAATGGTGTCGACCGACACCTGAATGGTGTCGATCGACGCCAGCCTTCTGAGTGTCGATCGACACTCAGCGAGTGTCGCTCGACACCAGCTCGACGCCCAGAAACCAACATCAACGAAAATCGCATACCAAATCGCAATAACACGAAATCTAAGGGTTTTCAACGCCCCAATACTATCAAACACGAAATCCAGCATAAACAATCTCAAGAACACATCAAAAATCCGAAATCACAAAGTCTCTAACGCTTAACGGACCTACAGTCACGCACTCACCTTGAAAAGGGATTGAAAGGAAGGAAGGAAGAAGAAACAACAACCACAAGCCTCAGAAACTCCACAAAACTCCTCCAAACTCTCAAAATCACCTTAGAATCACCTTTTTCTCTCTGAAACTCGAAAAGTGAGCTTTCTCACGCGGCTGGACTGTTTTAATCGAGACTTAGGGTTTCCAGACCCTTAACCAGCCCAAACCAGCCGACTTGAATCAAACCGGTCGATTTCTCAATAACCGGTGTCGATCGACACCCTCCCTTGGTGTCGGTCGACACCAATCGACCAAACCAACTCCAATTGCAAATCGATCGACTTAAACCGGAAATCAAACCCGATAACCGGTGTCGATCGATACTAGTCGTTCAGAAGAATTTAACACACTTTCTTCGCGATGCTTGAACCTTAGACCGACTGCACAACAATCAAACAAGAACATGTACAGACAACCCTCAATTCACACCTCTAAGAGCATGTGCCAACTACTCCCGAACCCCTAGCATCGTCCAACACCACTTCCAAAACAACTTCCAGGTTCACGGATGTTACAAATCTAAAAAAATGCACTTTTTGTACGAGTAATCTTGTGTTTCTAGGCTTTGTCATAAGTGCAGATGGCATCAAAGTAGACGAAGAAAAGGTTCGAGCTGTCCGAGAATGGCCCAGTCCGAAAACCGTAGGAGAAGTGAGAAGTTTCCATGGGCTAGCGGGATCCTATCGGAGATTTGTGAAGGACTTCAGTACCATAGCTGCTCCTCTCACTGAAGTGATCAAGAAAAATGTCGGATTTAAATGGGAAAAGGCACAAGAAGAAGCATTCCAAGCATTAAAGGATAAACTCACCAATGCTCCACTTTTATCTTTACCGAATTTTCTTAAAACTTTTGAAATAGAGTGTGATGCATCTGGTGTAGGTATTGGAGCTGTCTTGATGCAAGAGAAGAAGCCTATTGCCTTTTTCAGTGAGAAGCTTGGAGGAGCTACCTTAAACTATCCAACCTACGACAAGGAGTTGTACGCGCTTGTCCGAGCATTGCAAACATGGGAGCACTACCTCTGGCCAAAGGAGTTTGTCATTCATACTGACCACGAATCCTTGAAGCATTTAAAGGGTCAGCAAAAGCTCAACAAGAGGCATGCTAGGTGGGTAGAATTCATCGAAACGTTTCCCTATGTGATCAGGTATAAACAAGGTAAAGAAAACATAGTTGCTGATGCCTTATCTCGAAGGTATGCCTTGATTTCTACTTTGGATGCTAAACTGTTGGGATTTGAACACCTTAAAGATCTCTATCAACATGATTCTGATTTTCAAGAAATTTTTAAATCGTGTGAAAAGTTTGCTTTTGGGAAATATTTTAGGCATGATGGGTTTCTTTTTTATGAAAATCGGTTATGTTTGCCTAATTGTTTTGTGAGAGAATTGCTAGTTAGAGAAGCACATGGAGGAGGCTTGATGGGGCATTTTGGGATCGCCAAGACCTTAAAAGTGGTGCAAGAGCATTTCTACTGGCCGCTAATGAAAAGAGACGTCGAAAGAATTTGTGGGAGATGTGTCACGTGCAAACAAGCCAAATCAAAGGTACAGTCTCAAGGTATGTACACACCGTTGCCTATCCCTGATCAACCTTGGACTGAAATCTCTATGGATTTTGTGCTAGGATTGCCTAGAACTAGGACTGGAAAAGATTCGATCTTTGTGGTTGTCGATAGGTTCTCCAAAATGGCGCATTTTCTTGCTTGTCATAAAACTGATGATGCTTCTAATATAGCTGACGTGTTCTTTAAAGAAATAGTTCGTTTGCATGGAATGCCTAGGACTATAGTCAGTGATAGGGACTCAAAGTTCTTGAGTTATTTTTGGAAAACGCTTTGGTCTAAGCTAGGTACTAAGTTGCTGTTCTCAACTACTTGTCATCCCCAATCTGACGGACAAACGGAAGTAGTTAATAGAACTTTGTCTACCTTGCTGCGTGCCTTGATTAAAAAGAACTTAAAAACTTTGGAAGAGTGCTTACCGCATGTTGAATTTGCTTATAATCGATCAGTGCATTCCGCCACCAAGTTTTCTCCTTTTGAAATCGTTTACCGTTTTAATCCTTTATCCCCTTTGGATCTAACTCCCTTACCTTTGAGTGAAAGAGCAAGTTTGGATGGGAAAAAGAAAGCTGAACTTGTTAAACAGATTCACGAGAAAGCAAAGCGCAATATTGAGGAGAAGACAAAGTTGTACGCCAAACAGGCTAATAAGGGCAGGCGCAAGATGATTTTTGCAGAGGGAGATCTCGTTTGGATTCATCTCAGAAAGGATAGATTTCCGGCTGAGAGGAAGTCTAAGTTAATGCCTAGAGTTGACGGACCATTCCGAGTCACAAAGAGGATCAACGATAATGCTTACCAACTCGATCTCAAAGGTAAGTACAATGTGAGTTCAAGCTTTAACATTGCTGACTTAATTCCTTTTATTGCAGATGTTCCAGATTTGAGGACAAATCCTTTTCAAGAGGGAGGAGATGATGTGATCATGGATATCTCACGGAAGCAGCTTGAAGCCGAGGATGCTTTGGCAATACCAAGTGGACCGGGAACATGGATGTGCTCCGTTCTCAGAACTTTCGGAGAGATGACGAAATGAGAGACGAAATGGTTGATCACCTAAACAACCTCATCAGTGATAATAAAGATTGGAGTGATTACCTATGGGGATTCGATGAGCATGCCAGACCAGAACCTTCCAGTCCTGAGCAAGAGGAAGAAGATGTGGAGCGTGAAAGCGGTGACGAAGTCAATGACTTCATGACGCCATGCGCAGATGATCAAGCAGCTTCTAGTTCCAGGAAGGGTAAGAGAAAGGTGGCTGACAAGGGTGCGGAGACACGCAAGCAGCACTTATTGACTCAACGTTGATATATCCATATTTTACATGTTTTTACCTTGGTTTTTCTTATGTTTTCTTACTTAATAATAATGATTTTGTATCCAAGAGGTAGTTTTCTTGTATATTGTGGTTTTGGGAAGCAAACAGGTCAAAATGGCAAAAAGAAGGCAAAATGGAGCAAAAGGGCTTCAAACAATGATCCATGCAAGTTCCCAAGTCAAGAGCTTCAACAAAACTCAAGTTAGCCGATTTCCGCATTCGGACAGAATCAAAGCACCCGAAAGATGACCGCGGCAAAGGGGCTTTCCGACGTCCAAATCATGAGATCTTTATATGGAAAGATTGATAGATGAGTCATGCGTCGCGGCGAAGTGGAATTGGGCCATTTGGAGCAGATATGAGGCCTAGGAGCTTTTTCTCCGAAGACATGTCCGTCTTGCGAGTAAGTGAAGCCCATGGAGCTTGGATAAGCGAAATGGACCGGGATCACTGCGGGCCAAGCCTGGACTTCATCAAGACTCAAACCCACACCATTTCACGCGATCAAAAGGTGGCGGCCGCGCCTCACTCAAGACTTGGTGAGCAAGTTCAAGCGAGGAGAAGAAATGGAAAGTTTCCTTTTCTCTTTTGCGCCTTAACTCAGCTGACCTAGCCTCCCCTCACCTATATATACTTGCTTTTAGCCTCTTGTATCGACATCAGAATATCATTGAACACAACTCTCTTCATCTTTTCAGTCAATAAATCGGAGCCACTTAGGTGGTCTCCTTGTTCTTTCTTTTCCCGTTTGCATCTTGTACATACTCGCATGTTTTAGTATAAGTCTAGGTTTAGGGGTTTCTCTCTAAGGGGGAGCCGCGGTTTGATCTCTATCACTCCGCCTCCTTCCTCTTGAACCATGAGATCCTCTCTACTCCTTTAGACTCGTTATTGAATCATGGATCTTTCAAAGAAGACATGACATGATAAGCCTTCGAGAATCGGTTGTTAAAGAAAGGGAAACCTTATGGTTCACCATCTTTATTCATACCTAAAGCTTGTTGCTAGAGTAGCTAACTAGCGGCCTGATCTAAGGTTGATATACTCTCCAAAAGCTTGTTATATCTTCGGTCCTAATATTTGATGGGCAATTCGTCTTAGGCTATGAAAGTAGACCTAAGGAGTTTTGTGAACAATCATTACCTAATAGTAATGCGTGTTTCACTCTACAATGACCATGCGAAAGCTGAGCCCATTGGTTTAAGAAACATAGGTGGTCGGAGCCACGAAAGTGGGATGACCACATCTTAGTGTTTTGAGTTCATAGAAATCGGATTTAACAAACTTTTCAATCGACTTGGCTTTTGTCTTTTGCGGATTGTCTTTTGTTCAATAATGTTGTTTGTATAGTTTGCATTGTTATTTACTTCTTTGTTATAAAACAAAAATACAAAACCCTTGCATATTGATGATTTAGCTTAACCAAATCTTTACAAATGTGTAGTGAGCAATTCACATTCTCTTGTGGATCGACCCCTAAGTACTACAACAACATGTTGTGCACTTGCAACCATGTTTTGCTTAGGGTTTTTATTACTTGCATTCATCCCACACCCACGCATGTGATGTGATCATGGATATCTCACGAAAGCAGCTTTAAGCCGAGGATGCTTTGGCAATACCAAGTGGACCGATGACAAGATCAGAGTTAAGGAGCTCGGTAATGCAATCACCATATTACTCACTCGAACTCAACCGTCTACAATTCATTTCGGAAATATGGAGAATAAAACCGTCTTGGTTGCTCGGGTGGACTAATAAACGGGTGATTCGTTTGTACTCTTTTTCCTGGCCTTTGGGTTTTTTCCCAAGTGGTTTTCCCAAAGGAAAGGTTTTAATGAGGCAAATGGGTCACTCCAGTCCATCTAGTCCACTAGAGCCCACAAGACAAGTCCAAGTCCAAAGAAGAGGAGAGGTTGGCGTGAGGAAGTTCAAGAGTTCATCCGAAATTCAGTTCATTCTATCTTAAATTTCTGTGCTAGTTATTGTCTTACTTTAATTCATTCTAAGCTTTAAAACTTTCGCTGGAGGGGGATTGTTCGGACACTTCTTTTTTTTATAAAATTTGGAGAGTGATTTCTCTTGTGTTCTTGAAGAACAAATCTCGATTGTTGGTGAGTCATATCCTTCAATCAATTTCGAATCACGGTGTGTTGTATCCGCAATTCAATCTGTGGTGATTTCAAGTGTGTCATATCTTGAAAAGTCATCGAGTAAATATCCGAGGTCTTCCGCAACCTTGGTGTGATCCGTTCAGTCCATCTCTATCCGTTTCTTTCGTTCTACCCCTCGAAAGTGTCGATTCTAAGTGGGATCATATCAGCATGCTATCAAGTTTTTGGCGCCGCTGCCGGGGAATGCATTGCACTTACACGTTTATGAGATTAAATTTAAGACTAGATCTTTTGTTTCATGTTTACTAACCTTCTAACTTTTGTTTTCTTGTGTTTCTTAGGTACTTTAAGGATGAGCCACTACTCAAGCATGAGTAACCACTTTGAAGGAGGAAAACCGCTTTCCCATGAAGTCCAAAGGCGGCCACATGACCCAAATCCGGCCGGAGACTTCATCCCAATGCCAATCCCACCAAACTTTCGCCATCCGCTCTTTGCCGAGACTAGCCGAGAAGAACATCATCACTATCACCAAAACCGATCACCGGTTTATCAAGGCCGACCTCACCAACCACCTCATCATCATCACCGTCCACGCCCCAACCTTCCCACATACCAAGAGCATGCGCTTAATAGGCGGAGAGATGACAATCTCAAAGCCATGATAGAAGACTTCATGGAAATCCAAAGAAAGTCTAACCAAAGTCTTGAGACAAGGTTAGAGTTTCTAAGGCATGACCTTGATAGGAAGTTCGGAAACCTCTCTGACCAAGTAGAGAGAGTCGAATCAAGGTGTATTGAAGTGGAAGGGGAGCTAAGGAAACAAGCCGCAACCGTCGGAGACAACACCAAGGCGATCCGAGACTTGAACCTCAATTCAAAGGAGATGGATAGCCACCTGGATGACAAGATCGCCGGCCTAGAAGACAACCTCAATGGCACAACCCTGAGCCTCAACTCAATCTCACTTGTGGCTCACCAAGCCAAGAAGAGAGCATCGGAGGTTAACCAAAGAGAGAAAGAGCTTTACTCAACTATGTTGATGTTGGTGGAAGGACAAGAACAATTCAAGGTATCAATCAATGACTTGAAGCATCTTGTGGAAGGGACATACAAAGAGCTACTTGAAAGGAGCACACTATGGCAAGATACAACCGGAGGAGTTTCCAAAGGAGTTAAAGACCTCACCAAACGCTTGGAGGATATGGAAGAAAGAGACCGAGCTTCAAAGGACACAAAAGCGGCCGACTCAAAGCCTAACAATGCTTTGGTTGCTTTTGGTGTTAGAGAGACCAATCCAAGAGTGGTTTGGGATGAGGATGAGAGGAGACAAGGCAAGCGTACAGCAAGGATAAGAGGAAGAAAGTTGCTGGAAGGAACACCACTTTCTCAAAGATCCTCACAGCCACCCGTCCCTAAGGAGAAAAGGAAGGCGAGCTCATCAATGGACTACACCATTGATGATTTCAACTTCATGGCAAGAAGGTTCCCTAGCAATCTGCCCTTTGATGTCGCTTGCAACAAGAGCCCTTACCTTTAAGACTTTGTATGGCCACATGATTGGAGTTTAGCCGAGGTGGAGAAGATGTATAATGAAGCACGAGAGGAAATGCCTGCGCCAAGGACACTACACAAGCTTCATGACCCAGGTTACTTTCTTATACATTGCTCCATCAATGACAAATTCTTTGATGATGCACTATACGATTCCGGTTCAAGTGTGAACCTCATGCCGGCTGTGATAGCAAGAAGTTTGGGATTGATTGAGTCCATGGAACGGACCAACATGGGCATAAAGCTTGCCAACAGCTCTTCATTCAAACCACTTGGCAAGGTAAAAGATGTTCAACTTTCCTTTGAAGATTGCATCATCCCAGCCGATTTCTATGTGGTCACTATGGAGGATCCGGAAGACCAAGCCCTTCTACTTGGGAGATCCTTCTTAGCAACAGCTGGAGCAATCATAGATTGGCCAAACAGGAGGATCTCACTAGCCAATGTTGACAAGGACACCTATTATGTTGCTGCACCTCCCGGTTTCTCATCCAAAAGATTTCGGTACACAAGTGGAGGAGAAGGCTCACAACAAGGTTACTTGATCAAGGAAGTGTTACAAGACAAGATGCACTTGGAGCCATCCAGTACTAGGAGCTTCCTACAGCCTCCACACTTGCCTAACACCTAAAGAACACAAGGAGTCGAGCTATAAAAACTTAAAACTAGCGCTTATGGGAGGCAACCCATATTTTTCATTTCTTTTTACCTTTTGTTTTAGTTTTATTATTAACTTGAATTTTTTTTGGGAATTTTATAAAATCCACAAAAAAAAAAAATAAACATGTTTTAGGATTAAGTGCCAAAGAAGACTATTAAAGGAGTTTTGAATACTTCATGAGCCGGTCCAACCCACCCATTCATCCCACCCGGCGTTTTCAAGAAAGTTTCACAAAAAGGGGCAACCAAGGAACAAGAACAATGCGGTCAAGACCTTGGAATGCTAAAGGAGGATTAAGGAGACAAATCGGTCGAAGAAAATCACTCAACGGTCGAGTCAAATGGGAGATATCAAGTCCGGTAACATTTTCCCGCCCACACGAGTAAGGAGGAGCCCCCAACCGACCATCTCACAAACGGCTCGACCAAAGTCCACCAAACTTCATAGGCGACCAAACAACACCATGTTGGTCGGCAAATCCAAAAGATAGGACGGAGAAATGTTGACGGATCAGGAGATATGCAAAAATGTCTCATTCGGTCGCTAGCGGTGAACCCAAAGGCCGGCACAACAAAAAAATCACGGCATGGCGATACCACCAGCTGGAGATGGATCCTTGAAGCTTCAACATCATTATTCCAGAAGAAAATCAAGGGACGAACGAGCAAATCACAACGAAGTCAAGAAAACTCTTCCCGGAGCCGAATTGACCACTTTGTGAAGGAACTCTCAAACCGCTCGACCGTTTGACCTCAAACCTCTCCAGTGGTCATAATATATGAGGTTGGTCAATGGAATTTCAAGCTTGGTCGGAGAATTCGTCCTCATTTGAGCTATGGTCTATTGCACTCTCTCCGGATCGTTCGGATGAACCACCAAGTGACAGATCTTTCAAACCGCCTGTTCGTTTGGCTTCAAACTTCACCACGGCTCCTAAAATATATGATTGGTCAGTGGAATTTCAAGATCGGTCAGCGAAATGTTCACGGTTCTGGCTGTGGTCCCTCACCTCACCTTCCGGCCGACCGAAAGATCCACCCGATGCAGAATTTTCAAAACCACTCGACAAAATCACCTGAAACTCCACCAGCGGCTCTAAACCATCATATTGGACGGTAAATTTTCAATCCCGTTCATAAAATTTTTAACGGTTTGTTCTGTGGTTCACAGCCCTCATTCTTGGTCGATAAATGAGCCTAACACGACCAAACTGCAAACCGGCCGGAATCATACCTTAAGATTGAAAACTCACCGACCAAATCCATCTAGGGAATGATTTGATGCTGTCATATCACACTTGGAGTCCCTCAACAACGCAAAACCGTTCTTCATGACCTATGGTCACACTTTGGTAAGAAAATCCAAAACACATTCCCATCAAATTCACTTTTCTTTTCAACCCCTCTTAATTTGATTTGCTTCCACTGGGACGGTGCAAGTTAAGTCTGGGGGGGATTACTAACAAGTTTGTTCTTTTTGACTCTTTATTTTTCATTTTTCTTTGAGTCGTTTTATTGAGTCAAAACTTTGTCCGAGAATTATGACCTTTCCTTTGAAACTAACCATGTTACACTAATGTTTAAGTGACCATTGAAACAGTATTTGGCAACACATTCATTCAATGTACACTTTGAGCAGATCGGTCTACCAAAAACGGCCACATCTCCAAAAAGCCGATGGAGGATCCATCTTTGACTCCGCACCTAAATGAACTTAACCTTCTCAGCTAGGGGCTTGGTTTTACAAAGGGCACGACTCTTCATCCTCACCAAATAGTGAAAGTCTATGTGAGTTCGGTTTCCCCTCTCTCTCCCCTCCAATTTTAAGAAAAAGCATAAAGGTCCAAGTAACCGGGGATTAGGTGGCAACCACCATCAATACTCGCGTATATGGAAGACCTTTTGATCCAAGTAACCGGGGATTAGGTGGCTACAACCATCAATACTCGCGTCTATGGAAGATCCATCAAAAACCTCCACAAAGAGGAGAAGAAGTCGAATAAAAAAATATCTTGCTACCCTAATAAAAAATTAAAAATTAAAAAAAAAAAATTTGAAATATATTTTTCACAAATAACGAAATAATAAACATTTAACATCTACTAAAAATATGATCTCAGAAAAATGCATGAATCTATAAATATCATGAATATATAGTTCATAAGGATAAGAGTTTGAGTAGATTGTTTAGGGTTGAATGGTGTAAGTTGTAGAGTTTTGAAAATTTCTAGACCAATTGTTGTTTTGGTTTGTTATACGATTCAATGTTCGTTTACTTGTTATCCAAACTGTAAAATGACAATAGGGCAAGCACATTGTTACAAAATTTTATCTAAATTATTCGATTTACGGTTTAGGGTAAAGTAGATCTACCATGTAGATCTACCAAATAATTAATTCTTAAATTTAAATTAAAAATTAAATAAAAAATAATTTGACAACGAAACCTGTATGAATAATTAAAAGATAGACATTATCATCTACAAAAAGTATGATTGCATACAAATGAATCATTTATAGATAAGCAAAGACATTTAGGTTAAAACCTATAAATGTGTGAGGTCTACCGGGTACGTCTACCATGTAGATCTACCAAATAATTAAATCTTAAATTTAAATTAAAAATTAAAAAAAAATAATTTGACAAAAAAAATTGTATGCATAATTAAAAGATAGACATTATCATCTACCAAAAATATTATTGCATACAAATGAATCATTTATAGATAAGCAAAGACATTTAGGTTAAAACCTATAAATGTGTGAGGTCTACCAGGTACGTCTACCATGTAGATCTACCAAATAATTAAATTTTAAATTTAAATTAAGAAAATTTTAAAAAATAATTTGAAATAGTTTTTTCACAAATAACGAAATAATAGACATTTAACATCTACTAAAAATATGATCTCAGAAAAATGCATGAATCTATAAATATCATGAATATATAGTTCATAAGGATAAGAGTTTGAGTAGATTGTTTAGGGTTGGATGGTGTAAGTTGTAGGGTTTTGAAAATTTCTAGACCAATTGTTGTTTTTGGTTTGTTATATGATTCAATGTTCGTTTATTTGTTATCCAAACTGTAAAATGACAATAGGGCAAGCACATTGTTATAAAATTTTATCTAAATTATTCGATTTAGGGTTTAGGGTAAAGTAGATCTACCATGTAGA
This sequence comes from Erythrophleum ivorense, assembly GCA_026724425.1. Taxonomy (NCBI): domain Eukaryota; kingdom Viridiplantae; phylum Streptophyta; class Magnoliopsida; order Fabales; family Fabaceae; genus Erythrophleum; species Erythrophleum ivorense. The sequence goes on along the minus strand of JAIUCV010000027.1, from coordinate 2,167,940 downwards.
TCTACCAAATAATTAATTCTTAAATTTAAATTAAAAATTAAATAAAAAATAATTTGACAACGAAACCTGTATGAATAATTAAAAGATAGACATTATCATCTACAAAAAATATGATTGCATACAAATGAATCATTTATAGATTAGCAAAGACATTTAGGTTAAAACCTATAAATGTGTGAGGTCTACCGGGTACATCTACCATGTAGATCTACCAAATAATTAACCTAGCGGGAATCCCAAAATTTCAAATAGACGGGTGGATTTGGGGGGGATTTGAAATGTTTCGGTAATTTCGTGGTAGACCGTAGCGGTAGACCTCAGTTATAAAATAACCGGAAATAACCGGCTGAATTTGTTGAAATGAACCGTAAATTGAACACCTGAACCGAGATTAATTGAAATAACCGGTATTTGTTGCTTGAAACCGAAATAACCAACCGTACATCTGAACCGTTGTATATAATGCGATTTTAACCTTGAACTGTAAATTTTTAGGGTTTGTTAGAAGTTGAAGTCGGCGCTCTCGAGAGGCGATTTTCTTTGATTTCCGTGTCCGACGCCGTTTGTTCCGCCGCCGTTTGCTCCGCCTCCGTTTGCTCCGCCTCCGTTTGTTCACGCCGGTAATATCTCCGCCCTCTATCTAGTATCGTTAACATGTATCATTTCAGTCGGGGCTAACGGTTTATTGTTCGCAATATGTACAAATTGGTGCCGTCTTCGGTTCGTCGTCATTGGTAGAGTCTGAGCGCTCCTGTCGATTCCCTTTCCCAGTAATAACTCAGTCACTCACTCTTCTTACCATTTCCACTTTGTATAACCACATATAATCTCACCGAACTCCTGTGTCATTTTTTTTTAGATCTCGTTTCAGACATAGTTCCCGCTGATAAGGGCTTAGGACCGTCGTTTTTCGCAGAGATACAGGTATAATCTATAACTCATTCATGTCGTTTCTTCTTCGACATTTCGGCTGAAACATAGGTCAGTGTCGTTTGGGAAGAGCAAACCATAGAATTGATACATAGACATGCAGTAGACGTTTGCAGTAGACGTTTGCAGTAGACGTTTGCAGTAGACCTTTGCAGTAGACATTTGCAGTAGACCTTTTACGTAGACCTTTACAGTAGACCTTTTACGTAGACCTTTTACGTAGACCTTTTACGTAGATCTTTACGTAGACCTTTTACGTAGACCTTTTACGTAGACCGTTTCAGTAGACCGTTGTGAATGTACTGAGTTGGTCTTTCTCTGACTACTGTGTTATGTCTTGTGAATGTTACGTAGACCTTTCCAGTAGACCTTTTACGTAGACCTTTACAGTGGACCTTTTACGTAGACCTTTTACGTAGACCTTTTACGTAGACCGTTTCAGTAGACCGTTGTGAATGTACTGAGTTGGTCTTTCTCTGACTACTGTGTTATGTCTTGTGAATGTTACGTAGACCTTTCTATTAGACCTTTTCAGTAGACCTCCTACGTAGACTTTTTCAGAATTAATTGTGAATATACTGAGTTGGTCTTTCTCTGACTACTGTGTTATGTCTTGCGGAATGAAGAAGCCAACCCTTCCAAGAAGGTTTTACACAAGAGGAGCTGAACCCGAACCCCAAAAAAGCATTGCCTACTACAGCAACGACAGAAAGCTGTTCACTGCCGTGAAGGGACTCTTGAGTGATGCCGAGTGGGAAATGCTCTACGACTCGCGAGTTGGTGTCTTCTGCAAGTTTCACGACCTTAAATTCGAGTGGTCTTCGAAAGTGGTTCACAATATGCTCTCTTACCAGTTAGAGTGCAAGAGGAAGTATGAGATCTGGAGTGCGGTTGGGGCAAACCCACTTAGATTTTCCCTGCATGAATTTGAACATCTCACCGCCCTCAACTGCGACTATGTAGAGGATGAGGATCTTGATGACCCCAAGTGTGAGGTTACTCTAGAGATGAGAGCATTCTGGGAGAGGCTCGGAGTAGACGTTGAGGCTGGTCCGAGTCAACATCAGCTCAGACAAGCATGCAAATGGGCAACACACTGGCCGAGTGAGGACAAACTTAGGCTGGGTTACTTGGCCATCTATGCAGGCTTTATTGCGGCTCGGAGAACCACTTCCCACACTCCGGTGAACCTGGCCAGATTAGTGATGGATGAACAGAAGTTTGAGAGTTATCCGTGGGGGCGTGTAGCTTTCAAGAACCTGATGCAAGCCATCAAAGGAGCAGAGCTATGGAAGTCTGGATATGTGATGGATGGGTTTGTTGAGGTGCTACAAGTATGGGCCTATCGTTTCATGCCTAAATTTGGAGCCAATTTTGGTGCACCCATACCAAACGCTCCATCAACTCCGCTCCTGGCCTACAAAGGTATATGGGGCTTAAGAAACATTGGACAAACCATACTGAAGCAGGTACATACTTCGTTTTCAGACTAATGTAGACCTCTTAGCAAGAACTCTTACGTAGACGTCTTACGTAGACCTTTCCAGTAGACCTATTACGTAGACCGATTACGTAGACCTCTATAGTAGACCTCTATAGTAGACCTCTATAGTAGACCTCTTACGTAGACCTCTTTAATAACTTTACCTTATGTTTGTAGATGAACTTTGAGCACTGCATAGTGGTGGAGAGAGATCTTGTTTACCCAAAGTGGGATGATGATGAAGATGACCCAAACGTTGAGAATATTATCAAGGCACTGTACGGTGAACTAGGTGGTAGATGGAAGTAGAAGCCGGACGACTGGAATCCTCATGGTGTACTGGTGGCCAAGAATGCTAAATCCGGGGAGTCTGCGAAGAGCAATGTTATTAAAACCGGACCGGAAGGCGAACCGGATAAGCATCCGGGTCATGGTTCAATTTGGTTCGATCGGGTTGAATCCGGTTCATAATAATTTATGTTTATTTATTTTTAAATATAGAAATTTTAAAATACATATTATAAATAGTTAAGAGTTGATATAAAAGTATAAATATAAATATAATAGCATTAGAAAAATTAAATTAAACCTAATTTTGTAAATAACTTATAATCTAACATATAATTAGTTAATTGATCATATTAATTGTTTATAAACCAGACCAAAAACCCAACCCGGTCACATGTCCGGTTCACGGTCGAACCCGGTCCGACCACCGGGTCGGTCCGGTTTTCAAAACACTGGCGAAGAGGAAAAGATTAGCAGACCATGGAGAGGAGATGCAGAAGAGGCAGTGTCCAGAGACCGTTTCCGTTGCTGACGAAGGCTTCAGTCGCTTTGAGGAGAAGATTAAGAAGCTGTTTGAAGAGTGCAGCGAGAAGTTGACTGCGGAGATGAAGTTGGGCTTCGAACAGACTGATGCCAGGTTGTGGACCCTAACTGAGAAGGTGGTCAGCATAGAAGAAACCATCCGGGTTATGAAAGAAGCATCAAGGCATGCGGAGCCCGAAGAGTCTAAGGAGCCTAAGCCTAAGGAGCCTGAGAAGTCTGCGAAGGATGACGAGCCTTCCGGTGAAGAGGATAATGATGCAGAGGAGAAAGTTGGCGATAACACTGCCACTCCTGTGAAGAAGGTTACCGAGACAGCTACCACTCCTAAGAAGAAAAAAGATCGGGTTAGTGCTGATCCTGTACCTGATAGAGTCCTTCGAGTCAGGCATAAGCCTAAGAAGTACTTGTAGTTTATTTTGGTTTTGCTGATTTTTTTTTTTTATATGCCTGAACCTTGTTTGGTTCGTGTAAAACCTGAGAATATTTGTGCCATTTATACATCTCATTGCCCCAAATTTACATACAGTAATTACCAAATATTGATACATACTTGGTTCACATTTGCAGAAACAACATATATCTCCATGCGGGAGTGACAACGGTAACGATTCGGAGCTCGTTTTTGTTAAGGCGCATATGCCATCAAAAGAGCAAAGGGAGGACACGAAGAAGCAGCAACTAAAACAACAAGCGGCAATACTTGTTGCACATGCAAACGTAGATCGTCAGCGACAACTTGCCGCATCTCAACGGTCTCCGTATTTGGGAAATAGCACAGTGAAGGATATCATTGGTAACAAGCAACGGTTTGGGTACGATCCGTTCACGCCAGTAGATAAGGATAGGCTCTCAGCACTTAAGAAGGAGTTTAAAGGCATTTTGTAAGTAGTTTCTTAAAATTCCTCTTAATAATTATATTTATCCTGATGGTTTGATTAGTAACTGAGTGTTTTCTGTCTTCTATCAGTGGCCCTAAGAAACCTCTTTGGGACACTGACCATCAACTCCACTGGTGGTGGGAATTAGTCACCCGGACAGAATGGCTTGCGGATACGGTATACATGTTCTTTTACTCAGTAGACAATTGCAGTAGACAGATGCAGTAGACAGATGCAGTAGACCTTTATTCTTATGCTTTTCATGCGCGTAGACCGTTTCAGTAGACCTTTCCTGTAGACCTATCCAGTAGACCTATCCAGTAGACAGTTGCAGTAGACCGTTGAAGTAGACCTTTCCAGTAGACCTTTGCAGTAGACCTTTGCAGTAGACATTTCCAGTAGACCTTTCCAGTAGACCGATTACGTAGACCTTTGTAGTAGACAGTTGCAGTAGACAGATGCAGTAGACAGATGCAGTAGACCTTTATTCTTATGCTTTTCATGCGCGTAGACCGTTTCAGTAGACCTTTCCTGTAGACCTATCCAGTAGACCTATCCAGTAGACAGTTGCAGTAGACCGTTGAAGTAGACCGTTGCAGTAGACCTTTATTCTTATGTTTTTCATGTCTTCAGCGTTCTAACATGCATGTATATTTCAAAAATATTTTCAGCACATGGATGCAGTCTTGGACTTGTTTCGTCAGCACATGAAATTGCACCCGGAATGGTTTAGGAGTGAGCGAATCTGCTTTGCTGATAGTGGTCCTAGTATGTTGTGGACGAAAGACAAGTATAAGAGGTTTAAGGATTCTGAGCCGAGGAGAATGATGCAGAGGAGAAAGTTGGCGATAACATTGCCACTCCTGTGAAGAAGGTTACCGAGACAGCTACCACTCCTAAGAAGAAAAAAGATCGGGTTAGTGCTGATCATGTACCTGATAGAGTCATTCGAGTCAGGCATAAGCCTAAGAAGTACTTGTAGTTTATTTTGGTTTTGCTGATATTGTTTTTTTATATGCCTGAACCTTGTTTGGTTCGTGTAAAACCTGAGAATATTTGTGCCATTTATACATCTCATTGCCCCAAATTTACATACCGTAATTACCAAATATTGATACATACTTGGTTCACATTTGCAGAAACAACATATATCTCCATGCGGGAGTGACAACGGTAACGATTCGGAGCTCGTTTTTGTTAAGGCGCATATGCCATCAAAAGAAGAGCAAAGGGAGGACACGAAGAAGCAGCAACTAAAACAACAAGCGGCAATACTTGTTGCACATGCAAACGTAGATCGTCAGCGACAGCTTGCCGCATCTCAACGGTCTCCGTATTTGGGAAATAGCACAGTGAAGGATATCATTGGTAACAAGCAACGGTTTGGGTACGATCCGTTCACGCCAGTAGATAAGGATAGGCTCTCAGCACTTAAGAAGGAGTTTAAAGGCATTTTGTAAGTAGTTTCTTAAAATTACTCTTAATAATTATATTTATCCTGATGGTTTGATTAGTAACTGAGTGTTTTCTGTCTTCTATCAGTGGCCCTAAGAAACCTCTTTGGGACACTGACCCTCAACTCCACTGGTGGTGGGAATTAGTCACCCAGACAGAATGGCTTGCGGATACGGTATACATGTTCTTTTACTCAGTAGACCTTTGCAGTAGACAGTTGCAGTAGACAGGTGCAGTAGACAGATGCAGTAGACCTTTATTCTTATGCTTTTCATGCGCGTAGACCGTTTCAGTAGACCTTTCCTGTAGACCTATCCAGTAGACCTATCCAGTAGACAGTTGTAGTAGACCGTTGAAGTAGACCTTTCCAGTAAACCTTTGCAGTAGACCTTTGCAGTAGACCTTTCCAGTAGACCTTTCCAGGAGACCGATTACGTAGACCTTTGCAGTAGACAGTTGCAGTAGACAGATGTAGTAGACAGATGCAGTAGACCTTTATTCTTATGCTTTTCATGCGCGTAGACCGTTTCAGTAGACCTTTCCTGTAGACCTATCCAGTAGACCTATCCAGTAGACAGTTGCAGTAGACCGTTGAAGTAAACCGTTGCAGTAGACCTTTATTCTTATGCTTTTCATGTCTTCAGCGTTCTAACGTGCATGTATATTTCAAAAATATTTTCAGCACATGGATGCAGTCTTGGACTTGTTTCGTCAGCACATGAAATTGCACCCGGAATGGTTTATGAGTGAGCGAATCTGCTTTGCTGATAGTGGTCCTAGTATGTTGTGGACGAAAGACAAGTATAAGAGGTTTAAGGATTCTGAGCCGGATCGACATGGATTAGGAAGATGTCTACCAGGAGGTGCTTATGATTACTTTGAAGGGAAGAAACCAACATTCTGCCAAACGGTGAAGAAATGGGAAGTAGATATTGATGAGATCTACATGTCATAGAACGTGAAAGAGAATCATTGGGTTGCCTTGATGATTTCGATACCCAGAAGGCATATTACTGTGTGGGACAGCTTACCTGGTTATCTCAGTGAGGCTGTGTTGTCTCAATCCCTCGAGCCAACTGCTGTGATAATGCCTTATCTTCTTCGGCTCATGGCTGACATCAATGATAGAGACAGGTACCCGTTGGAGCGTTTCACACACGAGTATCTGTCTGGAAAGGATGTGCCTGCGCAAGACAATTGCAGTGACTGTGGAGTCTTCTGTCTAAAGTTCATCGAGTACCATAGCCTTGGGAGGCTTTTTCCGAAGACGCTACGTGGTAAGAACATGAAAGCTATAAGAGCAAAGCTTGCAGCGGACATATTCGTTGAGCTCAACTGTCGCGGACCACCAGAACGTGATTGGGATGATCTGGAGATATAGCTAGCTAGATATCTTTGTATATTAACTGGGTTTACTTTGGAAAAGCGCTATGGTACCATTTTTTCTCTGTACCTATAACTGACGCTCTATTTGTTTTTGGTGTAACCTATAACCTTGTTGATGAATCATAATGTAACTGTTTTCGGAGTAGACCTCTAATGTAGATCTCGAATTAGTGCAAGTGTTCTGATACATGAAAAAGCTGCATAGGTTGCGACTCGTATTAACTTAGATAAAAAAACATGAAAAAGCTGGAGACCTCCTGCGTAGACCGATTACGTAGACCTCCTGCGTAGACCTACCGCGTAGACCTACCGCGTAGACCTACCGCGTAGACCTACGACGTAGACCTCCTGCGTAGACCTAAGTCGTAGACCTCGTTTTCAGTCTACATCTTCGTTGTTCACCTAAATCAGTGCAAACGATTCAATTTTTAAAAACACATGTAATCATAAAACATTAACCATGAACACACAGTGAGTTGTAAGTAGCTTACACAATGAGGACGGGTATGCCCCGGTTGCCGGCACTTCGAACAACTATAAATTTTGTGCATCTTTCCTGGTTTGGTGCGTCTCTTCTTAGACAATTCTAGCCATGTCAGAAACCTAGATTTCTTTTTCCGGCCAGGAGCTGGCTTAACATCTGGAGGGAGGCAAATGTCTTCTTCTGGCTCTACATCATGTGTTGCCTCGGGGTATATGGGATGTGCATATGTCGCGTATAGCGCCTCTTTCGTGTAAGTCGTTGCAACGTTTTGCGACATGTGTATGTTTGCCTCAGTAGCCGCTGCAATCACATGTGAACAAGGGATTTGTTCAACTAGGAATACACCACATTCACATGAACGGGTTTCCCAATCAACAATATAAGGTCCTCCTCCACCTTTAACGTTGAACTTCCATCCATCTATGTGTTCCACATTTTATGATTCTGCATAGTGTGAACGGACAAACAGCAAATATTCAACTCCCTTACTGTATGGGGTGGGAAGACTCAAGGCGTCCTCTCGCCTTTTGTTAAACCACACCCCTAGCTTCTCTCGGATGTATTGCAGCAGACAAGGTATTGGAAAGCCCTTGGCTCTCTTCAGTGCGGAATTGATAGATTCAGCAATGTTACTCGTCTTAATGTTGTACCGATCCCCTGGAAAATGTACTCTAGACCACAACTTAGGATCCGCTTCCTCTAAGTATTGTGCAAGTTCCGGTTTAGCAGCTCGGATTGCGGCCATGCAACGGTTAAACTCCATGACCGTATGGGCGTAGGCAGCTCTTTTCACCAAATACATGATGTCCTTTGCTTGGTATTTTGTGACTATGTTATGTTGAAGATGGTAGTAACATATACCTCTAGTAACCCAAGGTAGAAAACGGAGACATGCATTATGTATGGAGGGATGCCTGTCCGAAACTATCACCATGGGATGAGGTGAAAAGCATTGTTGCAACTTGTCGAAAAACCAACCCCAAGATTCGTTACTCTCGGCATCTACAATCCCAAAAGCCAACGGGAAGACCTGAAAATTAGCATCCTGTCCGGCTGCAACAAGCAAAACTCCTCCATACTTTCCAGTTAAATGAGTCCCATCTACCACAATAACGCGTCTCAAATACTGAAATCCCAACATTGAAGCATTTAAGGATAAGAAGCAGTATTTGAATCGACCCATCATCACATACAATGTCAGTCACGGAGCCCGGGTTTGACTGCTTCACTCTTCTCCAGTACGAGGGCAACTTCGCGTATCCACCTTCTGGTGTTCCCCTAACGAAAAGTTTCGCAAATTTCAAAGCTCTGTAAGCAGTGGTATAATTAAGCTTAATTCCAAGCATCACCCTCATTGAGTTTGCAATATGTCTCGGGACAATTCCATCAATGATTCCAAACCGCTCTACAAAGATTTGTCCAAGATACCTTGGAGTACATCCCTTACGGAATCCGGCACGGTCCACAACAGAACATGTATGAAACTTGACATACTTTGTCACCCAGAACCTCTTTGCTTCATTCTTTATAGCAGCTCTGCACATCCACATGCATCCATCTACAAAACATTTGGCCACAAACAGCTTAGTAGTAGACTTATAAACCTTGAAGGCGAATCTGGACACCACTGCCTTTAGTCGCAAGGCAGATATGAGAGCATCCTTGCTTACATAGCTCTGATTCACATATATAGCGTCTGACCCATTTCCATTGATTCCTCCACCTTGACCATTCAAATCACCTTTGCGAAGCCTTTCCTCAAAATATTTTTTCTCCCAATCATCTTCATCTTGAACTTTCCCATACTCGCTATAGTCTGCGTCCGTGTCATCAACTTTCTTTCCTGTAAAAGCTTCATCCACATAGTCATCGTCCCCTACATCATCATCCTCTTCCTCAACTTCTTCATCTGAATTTGCATCCCAATTTATATCTGAAAGTTCCTCCTCTTCTTCATCCTCATCCTCATCGACATATCTATCCGCAGCACATGCGTTTTGCCTAACTCTATCAAGCTATGAACCTGCCCATCGTTGGTGACGTACATAGGAGGAAAGTCCGAGGGCATTTGATGGAGCATCACATCTGGCAATGGATAAGATATCTCCACCAGCTCTGCTTCCATATCCAACATATAGTCAGACTGTACCATTCTCACAAGCTCCTCATGGGTACAACCATCCCGCAAGTAGAACACTCTCCCTCCTTTTCCTTTATCCACCTCAAAATGCCATGACCTGTCTTCTACCATCAGCCATTTTCCATAGACGGAAGCTAAACAAACCATTTTCTGCAACAAAAACAAACAAACAAAACAACATAAGTAGAGTAGACCTAAGCAGTAGACCTAACGTGTAGACCTCCACATCGGTCTACCAATAAATTAAGCTAGTTAACTAATTTAAAAGAAAACCGAATAGAGCCTTAATCACACCAAATGAACATTTGAAACTCATATATAAGCAAGTAAACAAGTAAAAAAAACCAACAGTTCAAGAAAAAATTCAAAATCCTAGATATATTGACCCAAAAAACGATTTACAAAATAACACATAATAGTAGACCTACAACGTAGATCTACGTAGTAGACCTAATACGTAGACCTACAACGTAGATCTCTACTGAGGTCTATCCACGTGGAGGTTAGTTTTGCAATTGACCGAGAAAAATGTTTTTGACCGGAGGTCTACCGCGGAGGTCTACTCCACGTGGAGGTTAGTTTTGCAATTGATCGAGAAAAATGTTTGTTGCGGTAGACCTCGTTTTGATTAGTAGACCTCTGAATTGGTCTACGGAGCACAACGAGGTCTACGTTGTAGGTCTACCGCAAAAAGTAGACCTCAAAATGGTTAGTTTTCAGTTGACCCAAGTTTGACTTTCCTCTAGTAGACCTTCGCAGTAGACCTCAATTTTTTTGCGTTGACCAGATATTTTAGTAGACCTCACCTGAGGTCTACCAGACCCCGTAGACCTCACCTGAGGTCTACCAGACCCCGTAGCCCTCAACGGTAGACCTTTTTGAGGAAAGTCAAACTTTTGTCAACTGCGAAACCAACTTTTTTTTGTAGGTAGACCTAAGCCGTAGACCTCCAACAAACATTTTTCTCCATCAATTGCAAAACTAACCTCCACTTGGAGTAGACCTCCGCGGTAGACCTCCGGACAAAAACATTTTTCTCGATCAATTGCAAAACTAACCTCCACGTGGAGTAGACCTCAGTTGAGGTCTACGACTAGTTTTTTTTGTTTGCAAAGGAAATGTCGCGGTCTACCCTGCGTTGACCATTAGACCTCAACTGAGGTCTACTAAGTAATAATAGACCTCAACTGAGGTCTACAAAGTAATAGTAGACCTCAACTGAGGTCTACATTCGCGGACCAAAACTGAAATTCTTATAATTATGGAAGAAAATTTACATGGCCGTCGGAGAAAGGCTATTAGAGGGCTGATAACTTCGATTTAAGCCTTCAATAACGAGCTCCGGTCGTTGCTGTAAGCTAAACAATTGGAAATGCCAAGATCCAAGATTTGAGTTTGCTTATAGAGTTTTTAGGATGAAAATGGGGAGAAAATGGAAGAATAAGAGTTTATGAGATGAGAGAATGAGAAATGGTAGCTCAAACGTGAGTTTTCGGAGCATTAACAGCTCTAAATTGGGCGAAAATGGTGGTTGGCAATATTGATTATATGGCATTTTGGAAATTAAGTGTAGAAGATGTGAAACAACCAAGCTTTTTTTTTTTTTTTTTAAATAATTATCAATGCGGAAATTCTCGAAAGAAATCAATAATATTAAATCATAAATATCCGTTCAACAAATAAACCAATAACCAATAACCAATAAAGAATAAGCAACCTAAACACCAGGTTTGCTACATTATTAAAAATAGAGCTAACACCCTTAAATGATGAATTCCTAGTCAACCACAACAAGATAGCCAAAATCAAATTCCTAATCTCATCATCCTCTTTTCTCGGTCTCTTTCCGCGGAAGAACATTGCTGTTACCTGCATCACATTGGAATAGAGATGCGTAAGTATTATCATAAATACTTAGTGAGTGGATCATCCTGCCTACAGGCCAAGTACGTCAAACACTAGACAATACATCAACAATAATCAACAACAAGAACAATAAACAACAACTGAAACCTCCCTGTCAGGAAAACCCACGTTTCCTGACCACCCAGGTCAGTGTCGACCGACACCTCTATGATGTCGATCGACGCCAGCCTCCTGAGTGTCGATCGACACCCATCGAGTCGGTCGACACCAGCTCGACGCCCAGACACCATAAGCTACAAAAATCGCATAGAAAATCGCAAAACACACAATCAAAGGGTTTTCAACGCCCCAACACATCCAAAACACGATTTCTAGTATAAACAACTCAAGAACACAATCCGAACTCGAAATCAAACAAACTCCAATGAATAACGGACCTACAGTCACGCACTCACCTTGAAAAGGATTAGAAAGAAGGAAAGGAGATGGAACAACGAAGAACAACAACAGAACAAGCCTCCAAACTCCAAAATCACCCAAGAAATCACCTCCTTCTCTCTGAAAACTCTATGCCTCGAAAACTGAGCCTCTCTCGCGGCCACAAGGCTTTTAAATCGCGGAATAGGGTTTCCATCGCCTAAACCGGACAAAACCAGCCGACTTGAATCAAATCGGTCGATTTCACAATAACCGGTGTCGATCGACACCCATCGACCAAACCAACTCAAACCACAAATCAAACGCGCAATCGACTTAAACCGGAATCGAACCTGATAACCGGTGTCGATCGACACACCCCTTTGGTGTCGATCGACACTAGGTACTCAAGAGCGTTTTACAAATTTTCATCGCGATGAACGAACCTTAGACCGACTGTACAACAATCAAACAAGAACATGTACAATCAATCCTCAATTCACACCTCAATAAGCATATGTAATCCACTCCCAAATTCCTAATGTCGTCCGATACCATTTATAAAACAACTTTCTGGTTCGCGGATGTTACAATTCTCCCCCACTAAGCTGGATTCGTCCTCGAATCCCAACACAAACGTCTCTCAAAGACCTCAAAACTCACATTTTAGTCCTATGTTATACGCATGTTTCAAGACATTATTACTCTCAATACCGTGACCCACGGTCACGACATCTATATTGCGGCCCACCGCCACAATATCTATACTGCGACCCACCGTCACAATATCCCAACCGTGACCCACCGTCACAAAAACAACTCATACTGAGGTAGCGACCCCCAATATAAGCCTGCCGGGCACCCACCGTCCCAACAAAAGTAGACCCACCGTCTACTCTAAAGACCCACCGTCTCTAGATATAACGAGTAATAACACTGAAACGCGTATCAACATATGACCAAATTTTTCAATGACCCCACCGGCCAAAGAAACTTGTAACATCTCAACACGAAACAAAAATATGAGGCAAAAACTCCATCTCATATAACTCCAAAAATGTATATCGTACAACAAAAACGAAATACATAAATCCAAAACCAACAACAACAAAACCAAAAACAAGACTAGAACCACAAAGATGAAGAAGCTCACTCCACAGCCTGCTTGTCGAACCACTTTCCGAACTTCAGCTTCATCTTTGCCTCTGGCTCCCAAGTCTGCTCCTCTGTGCCACTACAGTCCCACAAGACTCTCAACAATGGCACCCTCTTATTCCACAGAACCTTGACTCTCCTCTCAAGAATCCTCACAGGAACTGCCGGAACTGTCATATCTGGCTGAAGATCCTCTGGAATCTCAACCACTAACTCCTCTGAAGGATGCAAACACCTCCTCAACATAGAAACATGAAACACCTTGTGAAAGGCGCTCATAATCGGTGGCAACTCCAACCGATAAGCCACTGGCCCAACTCGCTCCACCACTGGAAACAGACCCATAAAACGCGGACTGAGCTTGTTCTCTGCTACGGACCTGTTATGGCCTCTCAACATAGCCATCTTGAGATAAACTCTATCTCCCACCTGAAACTCAAGCTCACGTCGCCGCCTATCTGCATAACTCCTCTGTCTATCCTGAGCCTCCTTCATGTTCAACCTCAAGACACGGATCTTCTCCGTCGTCTCCTGAACAAAAGTAGCTCCAAACATGCTGCGCTCCCCCACTTGAGTCCAGCATAACGGTGTCCTGCATGGCCTCCCGTACAAGGCCTCAAATGGAGCCATGCCAATACTAGACTGAAAACTGTTGTTATAAGCAAACTCTGCCAAACATAGATAATCAGCCCAATGACCACCCCAATCCAGTACACACAGATCCTCCAAAGTCTGAATAGTCCTCTCTGACTGCCCATCTGTCTGCGGATGATACGCTGTACTCATATGCACCTTAGTGCCCATCTCAGTCTGAAACGCCCTCCAAAACTCTGAAGCAAACCTCGGATCTCTATCCGATACAATACTGGCTGGCACTCCGTGCAGCCTCACAATCTCTCGCACAAACTTCCTAGCCAAGACAGCCGCTCCATATGTCTTCTTGATGGCCAAGAAATGTGTTGATTTGGTCAAGCGATCCACAATGACCCAAATAGCATCGAATGTCCGTGAGATAGGCAATCCCACAACAAAATCCATAGTGATCATATCCCACTTCCACTCTGGAATGGGTAAACTCTACAAAAGACCACTAGGCACCTGATGCTCTGCCTTGACCAAAGAACAAGTGTTGCACCTCGCAACCCAATCTGCCACATCTCTCTTCATCCCAACCCAATGATAATACCGTTTGAGGTCACGGTACATCATGGTCGCACCCGGATGAATCGAAAACTTGCTCGAATGAGCCTCTCTCAAAACCTCCTGTCTCAACTCCACATCCTTGGGCACACAAACTCGCCCACGAACCAAGATAGTCCCATTCGATGAGACCTGATACTCAGAACCAGACGCCTGCGAAGCATCAATCAAACTCTGATCACTCTGCTGAGCCACTCTGATCCTACTGAGTAAATCTGCCTGATCAGCTGCCTCCAAACCCAAAGGCTCCTCTGAAATAGCACAAAGACGCAATGTACTAATCTCGTTGATCAAAGCCTCAACACCACGCTCTCTATCTGAATCCACCCTCCGTCGACTCAAAGCATCTGCCACCAAGTTGGGCTTGCCAGGATGGTAGACAATATCCAGGTCATAGTCTGCCAGAAACTCCACCCAACGCGTCTGCCTCGCATTCAGCAAAGGCTGAGTAAAGATATGCTGTAGACTCTTGTGATCTGTGAAGATCTGCACTCTACCACCATAAAGATAAGACCTCCAAATCTTAAGTGCAAAAACCACTGTTCCCAACTCAAGATCATGTGTAGGAAGGTTGCGCTCACTGCCCTGCAGCTGCCTCGAAGCATAGGCAATCACTCTGCCTTCCTGCATCAAAACACAACCAAGTCCAACTTCTGAAGCATCTGTGTACACTACATATGGCTTCCCCAGATCGGGTAATGCCAACACTGGTGTACTAGTCAACATCTCCTTGAGCTTCCCAAAGCTCTCCTCGCACTCATGCGACCACACAAACGGCACATCCTTGCCAGTCAACCTCGTCATCGGCTGAGACATACTCGCAAACCCCTTGACGAACCTCCTGTAGTAGCCTGCTAAACCCAGAAAACTCCTGATCTCGTTAGCACTACGCGGTCTAGGCCAATCTCTGATGGCCTCAATCTTAGCCGGGTCCACAGAAACTCCCTCTGCAGAAACAATATGGCCAAGAAAACCCATCTCCCTCTGCCAAAAACTGCACTTGCTCAACTTGGCGAAAAGCTTCTGCTCCCGAAGCTTCTCCAAAACAAGCCTCAAATGCGTCGCATGCTCCTCTGGACTCCTCGAATACACCAAAATATCATCTATGAAAATGATGACAAACACATCCAGAAACTCCCTGAACACGTCGTTCATCAATCTCATGAAAGCTGCCGGCGCATTAGTCAAACCAAAAGGCATGACCACAAACTCAAAATGCCCATACCTCGTCCGAAAAGCCGTCTTCCGAACATCTGCCTCATCTATCGGAATCTGGTGATATCCCGATGCCAACTCAATCTTGGAGAACCAAGTAGCACCTCTCAACTGATCTAACAACTCATCGATCCTCGGAAGTGGGTACCTGTTCTTCACTGTGACTCGGTTAAGTCCCCGGTAATCAATACACAACCGAAAACTGCCATCCTTCTTCTTTACAAACAACACTGGCGCTCCCCACGGCGAAACACTCGGTCTGATGAACCCTTTACTCAAAAGGTCCTCTAGCTGCTTCTTCAGCTCTGCCATCTCTGCTGGAGCCATCCTGTAAGGTGTCTTTGATATCGGAGCTGTCCCGGGCTCTAATTCAATCGTGAAAGGATCTGACCGAGA
The DNA here is from genome assembly GCA_026724425.1 of Erythrophleum ivorense. Lineage (NCBI taxonomy): Eukaryota > Viridiplantae > Streptophyta > Magnoliopsida > Fabales > Fabaceae > Erythrophleum > Erythrophleum ivorense. Next base: position 2,152,104 of record JAIUCV010000027.1, on the reverse strand, counting down.
TGGTGGCAATCCTTTCAGCGACCGAAATACATCCTCAAAATCCCGAACAACCTGAATATCCTGCAAAACCACCTCACCACTAGACTCTGTCATAGTAATCGTCGCCAAATAGGCTTCGCAGCCCCGCTCTAACAACTGCTCTGCCTGAATAGCTGAGATCACTATACTCCCTGAAGTCGGTCTCACTCCCTGATAAACCAACTTCCCTGCATCCCGCTCAAACACTACTCTACCTCTGTAGCAATCCAGATGAACTCGGTAAAAACATAACCAGTCCATCCCCAAAATCACGTCATACAGCTCCACCGGACTGATGACTAAATCTGCTGGCATAGACTGCCCCGCAATCTGCACATCAACTGCTCTAGCTCTGCCCGAAGTAGCCAGAAAACCACCACCGGCCACCTTGACAAAGCCTGAAGCCTCGCCATCGCTACTCCGAATACCACTACCCTCAGCTCTCTCCGGAGTAATGAAGCAGTTAGATGCTCCCGAGTCAAACAACACGTGAGACTCAAAACCGCCAACTAACAAGGTCCCTACACAATTCCGCAAGTGTTGAGAACCCCAAAACTCTATCACAGTAAAATAAAAGAAACAGACAACACCAAAATTCTACCTTTAAGAATTTACAAGTCTGAGTCAAAGATTATACCTGTGATCTGGCTTGACTGACTGGTCTGGCCCACCTCTGCCGGAGTATAAACCCTCGGCGCTCCACCTGACTGCAACGCTGCAATCTGAGCTGCTGACTGAATAGCCAACGGCTGCACCACTGACACAGACCTCTGCTGTAACTTGGGACACATTGGCTTGATGTGCCCTGGCTCCCGGCAATAGAAGCACACCGAAGTCTCTCTGGATCCCGCCCTCTTGGGGCAAGTCGCAACTCTGTGATCCAAACTCCCACACCCAAAACAACCACCCGTACTCGGGCTACTAGCAGATATCTCCTCTGCTCTCCTCTTCTGGCCCAGCGTAGGCCTGCCGCCCCTGCCATGACCAGAATTGTAACCTCTACGCTGCTGCTGCTGGCCCCGAGGATGGGTAGCAGGAGCAACTGCAACTGGAACAACTGCTGAGCTCACCGGCTCACGCAAATCCTCCTCAATGGAAGCTGCCAACTCCACTAAACCGGCTCTAGTGTGGTACATACCACCTCTGCACTGAGTCCTGATGTTCCTCCGAAGTCCCTGAAGAAACCTCGACATCAATGCCCGCTCACTCACTAGCTCACCACCAGAATGAACCACCAATCAGCAGAACTCTGCATCATACTCCCGAACAGACCTCTCGCCCTGAGTCAAGTCCAAAAATCTCAACTGCAGTCTGTCACAAGCCTCCTGCGGGAAAAACTTGTGGTTGAACTCTTCGACGAAATCAACCCAAGTCCAATCCGCTCTCCGGGTCCTAATAGACCTCCACCACAAATGTGCATCACCTCCAAGGTAGTGCACTGCCAACTCAACCTGAAACTGCTCTGGAGTAACACCGCCCTCAAACAGAGGCGTGCCAATCCTCTGCATATCCCTCATCATCTCCCGATAAGGCGAAAACCCAACCGCAACCCTGCTGCCCCGCAGCCTCCTGCTGCTCAACAAAACCGGCACCAACCTGTGCCCCGGCCGCCGGAGGTGCAACCGGAGCCTGCTGTGGAACTGCCTGAGGAAGACGTGCCAACAACTGCGTCAGTAGCCCCACTATCAACTCTCCCTGAGCTAAAGCAGCGCCCCCACCGGGAACCGCTCCAGCTCCTGCGCCACCACTCGCACCTGAGTTAGCCCCACCGGCCAACGAAACTGACTGAGTAACTGACGCTGCCGCCACACTCGGCGTTGCACTCTCCACTGAAACCTCAGCCTCTGACACACCACGACCAGCACCCCGACCTCCACGACCCGCTGCTCGCCCACCGTGACCAGCTCCTCTGCCCCCACGGGCTCCACCACGACCACGGCCACGACCGCGACCACGACCTGCATCCATTTCTCTGCACTTCCACCAAGTACAGAAAATGAGCAAAGTCAGCACAAAACACAAAACACAACACACAACTATCCAACTCACTTACCGCGGAAAACTGGAAGACCGAGATGAAGAGACTATACCACTACTGACTAACTCACATAATCGATTAAACACATAGTCCAATTCATCCAATGCTAACAGTCCTAAAACCGTATACGCTCTGATAACAAAATGAAACAACCAAGCTTTTTTTTTTTTTTAAATAATTATCAAAGCGGAAATTCTCGAAAGAAATCAATAATATTAAATCATAAATATCCGTTCAACAAATAAACCAATAACCAATAACCAATAAAGAATAAGCAACCTAAACACCAGGTTTGCTACATTATTAAAAATAGAGCTAACACCCTAAAATGATGAATTCCTCGTCAACCACAACAAGATAGCCAAAATCAAATTCCTCATCTCATCATCCTCTTCTCTCAGGCTCTTTCAGCGGAAGAAAATTGCTGTTACCTGCATCACATTGGAATAGAGATGCGTAAGTATTATCATAAATACTTAGTGAGTGGATCATCCTGCCTACAGGCCAAGTACGTCAAACACTAGACAATACATCAACAATAATCAACAACAAGAACAATAAACAACAACTGAAATCTCCCTGTCAGGAAAACCCACGTTTCCTGACCACCCAGGTCAGTGTCGACCGACACCTCTATGGTGTCGATCGACGCCAGCCTCCTGAGTGTCGATCGACACCCATCGAGTGTCGGTCGACACCAGCTCGACGCCCAGACACCAGAAGCTACAAAAATCGCATAGAAAATCGCAAAACACACAATCAAAGGGTTTTCAACGCCCCAACACATCCAAAACACGATTTCTAGTATAAACAACTCAAGAACACAATCCGAACTCGAAATCAAACAAACTCCAATGAATAACGGACCTACAGTCACGCACTCACCTTGAAAAGGATTAGAAGGAAGGAAAGGAGATGGAACAACGAAGAACAGCAACAGAACAAGCCACCAAACTCCAAAATCACCCAAGAAATCACCTCCTTCTCTCTGAAAACTCTCTGCCTCGAAAACTGAGCCTCTCTCGCGGCCACAAGGCTTTTAAATCGCGGAATAGGGTTTCCATCGCCTAAACCGGACAAAACCAGCCGACTTGAATCAAACCGGTCGATTTCACAATAACCGGTGTCGATCGACACCCTTCCTTGGTGTCGGTCGACACCCATCGACCAAACCAACTCAAACCACAAATCAAACGCGCAATCGACTTAAACCGGAATCGAACCTGATAACCGGTGTCGATCGACACACCCCTTTGGTGTCGATCGACACTAGGTACTCAAGAGCGTTTTACACATTTTCATCGCGATGAACGAACCTTAGACCGACTGTACAACAATCAAACAAGAACATGTACAATCAATCCTCAATTCACACCTCAATAAGCATATGTAATCCACTCCCAAATTCCTAATGTCGTCCGATACCATTTATAAAACAACTTTCTGGTTCGCGGATGTTACAAGATGAGGGGTATTTGGTCTTTAAGCAGACCTAGTAGACCTCAGTTGATGTCTACCACTCGAAATAGTAATGGCATTCTCGTAAATAATTGGACAAAAAAAATTGAAGAGGTTAGTTTTGCATTTGAATTCAATTTGTGGTCTAAAAGTGAAAACAGCCCTTGGTTTTTCTTATGTTTTCTTACTTAATAATAATGATTTTGTATCCAAGAGGTAGTTTTCTTGTATATTGTGGTTTTGGGAAGCAAACAGGTCAAAATGGCAAAAAGAAGTCAAAATGGAGCAAAAGGGCTTCAAACAATGATCCATGCAAGTTCCCAAGTCAAGAGCTTCAACAAAACTCAAGTTAGCCGATTTCCGCATTCGGACAGAATCGAAGCATCCGAAAGATGACTGCGGCAAAGGGGCTTTCCGACGTCCAAATCATGAGATTTTTATATGGAAAGATAGATAAATGAGTCATGCGTCGCGAAGAAGTGGAATTGGGCCATTTGGAGCAGATATGCGGCCTAGTAGCTTTTTCTCCCAAGACATGTCCGTCTTGCGAGTAAGTGAAGCCCATGGAGCTTGGATAAGCGAAATGGACCGGGATCACTGCGGGCCAAGCCTGGAATTCATCAAGACTCAAACCCACACCATTTCACGCGATCAGAAGGTGGCGGCCGCGCCTCACTCAAGACTTGGTGAGCAAGTTCAAGCGAGGAGAAGAAATGGAAAGTTTCCTTTTCTCTTTTGCGCCTTAACTCAGCTGACCTAGCCTCCCCTCACCTATATATACTTGCTTTTAGCCTCTTGTATCGACATCAGAATATCATAGAACACAACTCTCTTCATCTTTTCAGTCAATAAATCGGAGCCACTTAGGTGGTCTCCTTGTTCTTTCTTTTCCCGTTTGCATCTTGTACATACTCGCATGTTTTAGTTTAAGTCTAGGTTTAGGGGTTTCTCTCTAAGGGGGAGCCGCGGTTTGATCTCTATCACTCTGCTTCCTTCCTCTAGAACCATGAGATCCTCTCTACTCCTTTAGACTCGTTATTGAATCATGGATCTTTCAAAGAAGACATGACATGATAAGCTGATATACCTCTATTTTGTACCCTTTTTATATGGTTTTACTATGCTTTTTATAAGGTTTTTAAAGGCTTTCTGATCTAAAAAGGTAGTTTTTATGGATTTATAGTACTTAGAGTCTAAACAGGTCAAAAGATGCATTTTGGAGCAAAACACAGGATTTGGACTTCAAGACCGCTCCAGGACGTAGCATCAACTTTGGAAGGGCCTTAAAGACATTCTACTCAATGGAATTCATCAAATCCACTTTGCTGCGATGCCTACATGAGTTAGATTTGCAATGCAACTGGGATCACTCAGTTTGGTCGAGTAGATTGGGAGATGTCTCTATTTCCGTGAGACATATCAAAGGAGCTTTCTCGGACTGCATCAGTACATCAAACGGGAAGCAACGGCATGGAACCTTAAACTCAACGGATATAAATGAAACTCGGCACCAAGATAGCCAGATGAGTTAGTGTTCCAATGCAGTTGGAATTATGCAATTTGGATGAGCAGTTTAGAAGATATCACGTTTTGACCGAAGAGTGGTCTAGACAGCCGTAAACCGGATACATCAGCCATCCACATCCGGTCGACCGAGCCGGTCGGACAGGGACTCCATGGCCCTCGTCCGACCCGACATTCCTTCATGATGATGACCATCCGGTCGACCGAAGCCGCTCGGACAGGGCCTCCAAGGCTCCCGTCCGACCCAACCTTTCTTCACCATTCCACGCGCGCTCGACCGCCCCGCTCGACCCAGACGCCATCCCGACCGACCGGTCGACCGCCCGCTCGACCCAGACGCCATCCCGACCGACCGGTCGACCGCCCCGCTCGACCACGACTCTCCCGGTCGACCCGACCCCGCGAACACAAGCCCAATTATGCAGTTTCAACAATTCTCAGCCCGTTTCACCTAAACCGACCTTGGAAGACCTAGGGCACTATAAATACACTTTTTTAGCCTCATTAGAACAGAGAGACACAAGAGAGACACAACAGAGCCGCACAGGAGAGGAGCCACAAGAGAGGGCCGCACTAGGGAGATCCCCTTAGAGGGATTCTCCATTGTTTTACTTCCTTCTCATTGTTTTCCTTAGGGAGAAGATCCCTTCTTTGTATCTCAATATAGAGAAGATTCCTAAACCCTGTTCTCCTTATAATAATATGATTTCTTTCTCAGATTTGTGCTTGTTTACTTGCATCATGATTGAGTAGATTTCTAGTTAGGTTTTAGGGTTTCAAAGAGTTCATATGCTGATTATGATTTGATGAATTAACTAGGGATATCATTAGAGTCTTTGTCTCGTTTTGTTCACTTATTAATGCTGATTGCTTTACCGCGCATCTAGCAATCCGATCCTAGGTTGATTTGAGCCACGGAAGTGCTGTATCATTCGCCGGACCTATTCTTTGACAAGCTAGGTTTCTTAGACTGCGAAAGTTGATTTACTAAGCCTAGTGAACTGTATCCGAACTTGATCGATTTAATGCTTGATTAACTATCTAAGGACATACCAAAAGTTTAGCGATTAGATAAGTTATCATAGGAGTCGGAGCCACGGAAGTGGAAAGACTTATTTTCGTGTTTTGTGTTCTAGACGGATCTTACATCCCATATCCCTACATAGATAGAAATCAATCATCAAACTTATCATCTATGAATCTCTGAGAATTACCTATTGCCTAGCGTCTTTCCACCTTGAACTTACACCGCTTTTATTCTTGCTTTTACTTAGTTTAGTTAATTAGTATCTCAAAACCCAAAACCCCCTCATTTGTCCTAGCTTGATTAGACTCGCATAGCTCGTAGTGCACTTATCTGCTCCTTGTGTTCGATATACCCGTTGCTACTCTCGATCTGTGCACTTGCAGAAAAGGGATAGAAATTGGGAAAAGTTTAATCCCCATCATAAGCCTTCGAGAATCGGTTGTTAAAGAAAGGGAAACCTTATGGTTCACCATCTTTATTCATACCTAAAGCTTGTTGCTAGAGTAGCTAACTAGCAGCCTGATCTAAGGTTGATATACTCTCCAAAAGCTTGTTATATCTCCGGTCCTAATATTTGATGGGCAATTCGTCTAGGCTATGAAAGTAGACCTAAGGAGTTTTGTGAACAATCATTACCTAATAGTAATGCGTGTTTCACTCTACAATGACCATGCGAAAGCTGAGCCCATTGGTTTAAGAAACATAGGTGGTCGGAGCCACGAAAGTGGGATGACCACATCTTAGTGTTTTGAGTTCATAGAAATCGGATTTAACAAACTTTTCAATCGACTTGGCTTATGTCTTTTGCGGATTGTCTTTTGTTCAATAATGTTGTTTGTATAGTTTGCATTGTTATTTACTTCTTTGTTATAAAAAAAAAAAACCAAAACCCTTGCATATTGATGATTTAGCTTAACCAAATCTTTACAAATGTGTAGTGAGCAATTCGCATTCTCTTGTGGATCGACCTCTAAGTACTACAACAACATGTTGTGCACTTGCAACCATGTTTTTCTTAGGGTTTTTATTACTTGTATTCATCCCACACCCACGCATGCTGTCAAACGTGCAGCGAGAAAAGGTGGAGATAATATGGAAGACATGAAGTGCTTTTTGCGAGGTATGTTTCAAGAGCTGCAGGCACAGAATGCCCTCGATAATGAGGCCAGATATGGCAAATTAGAAAGCGAAGTCTCATCACTTAATACTGAGGTTTCACAACTTAAGGATTTGCTCAGTGAAGCTATAACCCAACGAAACATTGGAGAGCAACCAACATCTTCAAAGCCTGCTAGTGTCATCCCTCCTCCAACTGTCACTTCCACTAGGCCACAACGAAAGGTAAAGAAGAAAAAAAACTCTTAGACTTGCTTCTGTTTTTGTTATATGATGAGGCTATGTGTTTGTCATGCTGCTGTTGTAATTCCTAGATATTGTAAACTTGCTAAATAACTCTAGGCTGTTGTATTTCCTGCACTTCTGATCTTCTGTTTTTGTAATATGATGAGGCTATGTGTTTTGTCATGCTGCTGTTGTAATTCCTAGATATTGTAAACTTGATAAATAACTCAAGGCCGTTGTATTTCCTGCACTTCTGATCTTCTGTGTTTGTAATGAAAGTTTGTAAACAACTCACTACTTTATTTACGAGTTATCTTTACTATCAATTACTGATATTTGTATTCTTCAACTAGCAGGATAAAAACATAGACATATCGTTAGACAAGCTCCATGAAGTTAACTTAACTCAGAGCTCTGATGTGAATATGGAGATGAGTACACAAGCGGACCTCCAGCGAATGATTGGCGCACTTTCCCAAGATTCATATGTATCTGGTTTTGATCCAAACCAGCAGTCAATGGAGGAAGACCCACTTGTTTGTAGAACACCGCTGACTTCTTTACGACCCGTCTCTAGTAGGAATGCCGACAAGATTAAGACGCCAGTTTTAAAGGACTTTGATATTCCACAAAGCAGCCAACGAACTCCAGATTACGAGTTGGTGTACGTTTCTCATGAAGCGTGGGAACAATTGCAAGAGTGGTCGAAGTTGGCCACGTGAGTCCACAACAGTATTTATTTTTTCAAGTATATTCAATTTGTTTGACATTCTGACCTTGCTTTCTGGGAGACTATTTCAGGGAGTTACCACTCGGTCAAGTTGTTTTCAATGCACAATTTTCTCATCGTATAACAGGAGCAAACGAATGGCTAATGTACAACATCCTAGTTTTCACATTACAACATCCTAGTTTTATTTTTTCAGACTATGGATGCAGTAATGTACTTATTCCGGGAGAAGACATCTCTGCGGCGATGGAAGCCGGAAGGAGTCAGGTTCATGAGCTACGCATTTGTCATCGAAATAAAGAGCCAGCACCAACGATGGAAGCTTGACAAGAAAAAATTCGAACTAACGGAATTACTCATGTTGTACGGAAAAGGGGAGCTACCTTCTCACGGGAGAACATACAAGGTTTGGGATGTAGACATCAAACGTATCTACGTTCCCCTCAATGTGAACGGTAATCACTGGATCTCTTTATGCATCAACTTCGGTGAGCCAAGAATAGAAGTGTTTGATTGTGCAGGCTTGAAAAGATACAAAGAAGTGGATGCATTCGCAGTCATGATACCTCGTATTGTGAAAGAAGTTCAGCCGCCTCAGAAGAAGAAAATCTTAAACGTTGCACCATATTCAGTCACATACGTGCCAGTTGCGAACGACCTCAACAAAAGTGTTTGTGACTGCGGTGTGTATGCTCTAAAATTCATTGAGTGTCATGTGCTTGGACTTGATATTTCCTTGATCAACGATGGCAATATTCAGGAGGCCAGGCATAAGATTGCAATTGATCTGTTGCAGGCAGCAACTGACGAGGTGTTGGTCTGCCGAATGTCTCTGTATAAAGCTCCCACGTTTGAAACTCCAAGTGAGGTTGTAGACATTAGTTGACTATTGTAGAACTTACTTTTTTAAAAAGTTGCTATGCAGACATGATTCACGTTATTCTTTAAAAACTCATTGGTTACTCTTCCATGATTTTGGTGTTTATTTTAGAGTTATGTGTTTTTCCCTTTTGTAGATCGTTGCTTAATGTTGTTCTTTAAAATCAGTCATTATTCCAAAACAGAGCACATGCATTCGAAAACAGAGCACATGTGTACGACATCCACGTCGAAGTGAAATTGAAAACTTTGTCTCAAATAAACACAAACGTTTGAGCCAAAACAAGTAGTTAATAACGATTGTAACGATTGTCAATACCAAACACAAACTCCAAGTACAATATCACTAAAACCAAACAGAAATAACGATTGTCAATAAGAGAAACAACTGAAACAAATCGAAGTTAAAATCTGAAACAAATCGATGGATAACAAGAAACACATACTATATGGGCATATCACAAGTGGCTTTGTTGTGACCTTCGATTCCACATCGACTGCACTTGTGTTTCTTTTTACCTTGTGATGATCGTAACTTGTCTTCAACGGTTTCGTGTCTTCGTTTCCTTCGCCGACCAGCAGCTCTCCGTTATTCAGGACATGAAACTATGTCTTGTGCAACATCTATGGGAACTCGCCATTCATCCTCAGGACATGATATTGGATTAATTGTTTCCTCGTACGCCGTTCTCCAGAAATCAGTCTTGGATGTATCATCACTAAATAAATGTGCCTCCTTCCCTAAATGAAGACATGCTCTAATCGCGTGTCTGCAAGGAATTTTCTGCATATCGTACTTGGCGCACGTACATGAGCGTCTGACCAGATCAACAAGACATTCAAATATGTCGCCTCGCACAATCAGCCTATTCTCGTCAACTGGATAAACCTTAAATGTTTTACCCTTTTCAATCCTTCTAGCAATCTTCCTTTCCACGGCAATCGTTAAAGGATGCTTATGTTTCATAGCCAATATTCTACGCTTATAAAACCACTGCGTTAACATTTCTCTGATGCTGTCCAGAAGAGGAATTACAGGAAACTCTCTAGGTGATCTCAGTGCTGAATTTAACGACTCAGCGGGGTTATTGGTCCTAAGGTCATACCTGTAGCCAACAAAAAGGCAACGAGCCCATTTTCTCGCATCAACCTCCAACATATATTTTCCAACAGCTGGACTGTTTTTGCAAATATCCGTCATCAACCTCTGAAAATCGACGATCTTGTATGCTTTAGAAGCCTTTGCGACCAAGCCAGCCACACCTTTACCATGATAAGTTCTTATGACGTTGTTCAACAAATGGTGAATGCAAACTCCATGGCTAGCTCGTTGGTAAACTTTGGCAATTCAATTTTCAATGGAGAAATGTTTATCTGACACAAAAGCCAAAGCGTAATCATCTTGGATAACAACATGTAGTTGCCTCAAAAACCACTCCCATGAAAGATCATTTTCCGAATCAACAACCCCAAATGCAAGTGGATACAAATTAGAGTTATCATCCAAAGCCGTAGCAACTAGTAGAGTTCCTTTGTACTTATTCTTCAAAAATGTGCCATCAAGAACAATAACCTTTCGAATGGCTTCGTAGAAACCTCTTACACATTGACCAAAAGCAATAAACAGATATCTGAAACTTCCATCTAGATCCGTTTTGTAAGAAGTATGCGTACCAGGATTAGCTTCTTTTAGCATGTGCAAATACTTGGGTATTTTACCATAACTCTTCTCAGGTATACCTCTGACTATATTGATAGCATACTCATGGGACTCCCATGCTAAAGAGTAGGATATATCGCAACCATGATCTGTGCGCATAAGCTGTATGATATCGTTGGGTTTAGGACCTTCTTTGACACCCTCATATTTTTGCAAAATTAGGTTGCCTACTGTTTTTGCAGAGGCTGACCTAGCGGTTTTTTTCTTACTTGAAGGAGCACAAGTATGTTCACCCACGTACTTGTTGATAGTAAAATATGTCGACCCCTTTAGATTCACTGCACGAGCACCCCAATTGCAGTCCTTTTCTGTGCAGCGTATGGTCCAAAAATTTGTATCGGATTTAAGCACCTTGTAGTCGAAGTTGTGCTTCATTGCAAGGATTTCGAAATGTGCCTTCAAATGGTTTTTGCAGCTGAATTCTTGCTTCTTAACAGCTTCCACCAAAGACAAACAATCTTTATACTCGTTATCCCCTTCTTTTTCAGACCGCACACTGTCTTTATCATCATCAAGGTCAGAGATATGGCCATTGTTTATTTCTGCTTCATCGTCGAAATATCTGTTGTCTTCTCCATCAAATGAATCCGCAGTTGGGTCGTCAATCAAATCAATGTCGATTCCAATGTTTACATTTTGAACTGGATCCGTAAAAGTCACAAACAACTGTTTTGACGCTTGTTTCCTTATATATCCAACAAAAATTTTCAGTTGACGATCATTGTCGATTACTAGTCGGGGAGATGTTGTGTTGTTGATCAATCTGCTAGGCAAATAACTGAACTCAACATTGAACCCACTTTCGATTGAGTAGTCCTCCAATACCGTCGTCTTTAGCTCTTCAAAGGTAGTTGTAGATTCCAAAACAATTAATCTTTCTCCTTTTGTCTCCTCAGCAACAAAATTCCAACCCTTGATTGCATTTGATTTCCATGTGCCACTGGTTACATAGATATGCAACATAATAATCAAGACAAGAAAGAAACTGAAACACAAAATCTAAGAGAAAACTAGAGTAAAAGATAAGAAAAAGTAAAAAAGAAGAAGAAGATGATGAGATAATCGTGGAAGGAGGAGATGTAGGTTTTTTTTCTTTTTTGCTGAGAAAATAAATAAAAGGAAATATATTTTTTCAAAAGATTTTTAAATATTCAGTTACTATTTTTGCTATATTTTCTCAGATTTTCGTAGAAGATGAATTCTACCTTCCGTAGAAATAAGTGTCAACGGAAGAATGGTGTTTCTACTTACGGTAGAAGACGTTGTTTTGAGTAGATCACATAATCTATGAGTAGTAGAAGACAGTATTTTCGGCAGAACATGCAATCTAAAAAATGTAGAAGAGAGTGTTTACGGTAGAATACAGATTCTACGATTGGTAGGAAACAGTGTCTATGGTAGAATATAGATTATACCGGTGGTAGAAAACAGTGTAACACGTAGAACAATTGCAAACCATTCTACCAACTCGTAGAACGTATGATATTTAGCATAAGGCAAATTCTACGACGTTAGATGACTGAACAGACGGTAGAATTCATGTTCTACTACGGATAGATGTTAGAGCATCTAGTAGAAGACATATTCTACTTTGAAAACCAAACTTGGTAGAACCAAACTTCATTTAATTTTCTGAACTTCAAATTTCAAAAAACAATTGTAAAAAAATTCTCTAAAATCTTCATATAATATTATTGAATTTATTAAAAAAATTAGTAAAAATTTTAAATTGTAAAACTATTTATTTCATATTGTTAGTATATGCAAGGGTATTATAGTCCAAATTTAGAAAAATTCAAAAAATGTGTAAAAGGACAAGAGGTCTCATTTTTTGGGGTATATTCACAATTTCTCATTAAGTTATGGGCTCTATCGAACTTTAAAATGTTCACAAATCACAACCCATATACATATCGACGAGATTAGTATTAATCGCTTGAAAAATATTTTAAACCATGGATTGGATTGTCCGCGAGGCGGGGAAATTCCACGAAATTTAAATTTCTGATATAGTAAAGGTGATTTGTGAAGTGGTCAATCGGATGGCTGTGGTTTAATACAAGTATCTACGGTTGAGATTGAAAGAAGAGTATCGATTTCAACATTAAAAGTGACGTCTAACAAAAAGAAGAATCATTATCGAAAAGTTGTTGCAGTTTGTTTCCTTTTCCCTTTCGTTCTTAGCTTCTCCTCGAATAATTCTTATTCTGGATTTGTAATTCTTGAGGTTGGTGTGGAATTCTTTTGTTTTATGAACATTGGGATTCATTGTGAGGTGTTGAATTATATTTGTGACTTGTTCACGGTCTTATTGAATCAAAGGTATCAGCAAGCTCGGCGATTCTCGGAAAATGGTGGTTGAAACGAGATCTCACTCCAGTAACTCGGAGACAGCTGAATCGTTGTCATCACGGATGGATCTGATGTCATCGCGAATGGAGGAGGCGATCGCGAATCAAAACGCGATGATCGTGGAACAGAATAAGACGATTGCGCAACACAACGCAGAGATGCTGGAAGCGATGCGGATACTCACTCGTCCGCCGAATCCTACAACACCGAGTTCATCCCATCCGACGGTGTCTCCCGAACCGAGTCCACAACACCGATCTGCTGTGTCGATCAATTACGCGGGGGTTACTCGGTTGGCTAAGCTGGATTTTCCGCGGTTCAATGGAGAGAAATTGAAGGAGTGGTTGTTTAAGGCGGAGCAGTTTTTCGAGATCGATCATACGCCAGATGAAGTTAAGGTAGCGATCGTCTCGATTCACTTGGATGATTTAGCGGCAACTTGGCATCAATCAATGATCCAATCCGAATTCAACACTCATAATCTCAAGGATTGGAAGGTTTATAAGAAGTTGCTGAAGGATCGATTTGATGATGTTTTGGATGATCCGATTGCTGATCTAAAGAAGTTGTGTGAAACGGATGGCATTGTTGACTACCACAACAAGTTCGAAAACATCAGAACACGGGTGAATTTCTCAGAAGACTATTTGGTGCGCCACTATTTGGCGGGGTTGAAGTTGGAGACTCAAATGCATGTGAGAATGTTTGAACCTCAAACGGTGCGCCAGTGTTTGATGCTTGGTAGGCTCTACGAGAGGCTCATCCAGTCAAACGCTCAGTTTCTTCGGGAACCAACTCACGGCATGCTATGGCTTTCAAGGGAAACCTTACTTTCAGGAAGGAGCAGGGAAATTTTCAGCCTAAACCTCACACTCAGGAGAAACGAATTGCTAAGCCTCAAATGTTTCTCACCCCTGAAGAGATGGCTGATAAGAGAGCTAAAGGGGAATGTTACTATTGCCCTGAGAAGTATTCACGGGAACATTTCCTCACTCATAAGGACACGCAGTTGTTTTGTATGGCGACTGAGGAACGTAAAGAGGACGACGAGAGTGAAGTGGACACTGATGATGACGAACCTATGGGAGAAATTGCTCAAATATTGCTTAATGCTTTGACAGGTGTCTCGGATTTCAATACCATGAGAGTCAAAGGGGTTCACAGGAAACGTTCCTTGTTTATGTTGATAGATACTGGTTCCACTCACAACTTTTTGGATCCCTCGATGGCTAAGAAACTTGGTTGTGTGATGTTACCACCAGGGAATTCCAGAGTTTTAGTGGCATATGGCAATAAGCTTAAGGTCGAGGCACGCGCCGCACAATTCCAATGGGACTTTCAGGGGACGAGTTTTACTGATGATTTCATGGTGATTCCATTAAACGGCTGTGACGTGGTGTTGGGAGTTCAGTGGCTGAAGAAATTTGGCCCAATCACTTGGGATTTCCAGCGTTTAACGATGAAGTTTTTCTGGGGAAACAAGCGAGTTGTACTTCATGGCATTCATCCGGGTTCCGTGTGATATATCCATATTTTACATGTTTTTACCTTGGTTTTTCCTATGTTTTCTTACTTAATAATAATGATTTTGTATCCAAGAGGTAGTTTTCTTGTATATTGTGGTTTTGGGAAGCAAACAGGTCAAAATGGCAAAAAGAAGGCAAAATGGAGCAAAAGAACTTCAAACAATGATCCATGCAAGTTCCCAAGTCAAGAGCTTCATCAAAACCCAATTTAGCCGATTTCCACATTCGGACAGAATCAAAGCATCCGAAAGATGACCGCGGAAAAGGGGCTTTCCGACGTCCAAATCATGAGATCTTTATATGGAAAGATAGATAAATGAGTCATGCGTCGCGGCGAAGTGGAATTGGGCCATTTGGAGCAGTTATGCGGCCTAGGATCTTTTTCTCCCAAGACATTTCCGTCTGGCGAGTAGGTAAAGCCCATGGAGCTCGGATGAGCAAAATGGACCGGGATCACTGCGGGCCAAGCCTGGACTTCATCAAAACTCAAGCCCACACCATTTCACACGATCAGAAGGGTGCGGCCGCGCCTCACTCAAGACTTGGTGAGCAAGTTCAAGCGAGGAGAAGAAATGGAAAGTTTCCTCTTCTCTTTTGCGCTTTAACTCAGCCGACATAGCCTCCCCTCACCTATATATACTTGCTTTTAGCCTCTTGTATCGACATCAGAATATCATAGAACACAACTCGAAACTCTCTTCTTCTTTTCAGTCAATAAACCGGAGCCACTTAGGTGGTCTCCTTGTTCTTTCTTTTTGCATCTTGTACATACTCGCATGTTTTAGCTTAAGTCTAGGGTTTAGAGGTTTCTCTCTATGGGAGAGCCGCGTTTTGATCTCTATCACTCCGCCTCATTCCACTAGAACCATGAGATCCTCTCTACTCCTTTAGACTCGTTATTGAATCATGGATCTTTCAAAGAAGACATGACATGATAAGCCTTCGAGAATCGGTTGTTAAAGAAAGGGAAACCTTATGGTTCACCATCTTTATTCACACCTAAAGCTTGTTGCAAGAGTAGCTAACTAGCGGCCTGATCTAAGGTTGATATTGTAATAACCGTGAAGTGGAGTAAGAGGGATGACGGATATTCCTTCAGGAATGGGTAGAGAGATAAAAAAAAAAAGAGGAATGGTCGAAACAGAAGTGGATTCGACCGAGTAAAACTCAAGATATGAAGAAAAGAGTGATCGCGGTCGATAGCGGACTGCCGAAACCGATCGTCGAGTAGCCGAGAACGATCGGTGTACAGTCGAGAGCGGTACGCGGGCCGATTGTCGAACGAGTGTCCGGGACGTGACCAAGGCGAGAAACGGTCACGGGACGGACGGTAATCATGATTGGCCGTGGGTAATCCTGATTGACCGCGGGACGATCGCGGGAAGCACTCGGTCGAGTTATCGAACGGGAGTGCGGGATGCGGTCGCGGTACGAACGGAGCGCGAGGCGGACAGACCGCGGAACGGATCGAGAGAGTGTGAAACTCGATCAAACATGTGCTGAAATACACATGCCGGACTGTGATTGGTTGGAACTTAAGTGAGGCACATGTCACCCAAAGGAAGTTTCATGTGCATGGGAGAGTGACTCTTCAAGCCTATTTGCTTGAGGTGTCAACATGAGTATGTGCATGAGGAGCTAGCCATGTTAGGTGGCGATCAAGGAGACAGTTCGTGCTTAGACAAGGGCGAGGTGTCGCCGGTTTAAGGCATGCTTCTCCGCATGTGAAGGGAACGTTGCCATATGTCCTCGGAGGTGTCGATCGGACATTGGACCTCCGGTAACCATTTGTCTCCCCTGATGGCCTATAAATACCCCTCCCTCACCATGAGAAAACCATTTGATCGCTTGTTGTTCTTAGAGAAAAGAGAAAAGTGAAAAAGGAGTGGTTTAGGTGAGCGGTTCGATCGTGTGAGTTAGTGAGAGTAGGTTTGGGCAAGCGGTAAGGGTAAGAGCGTGGTGAAAGCTCTTGTGTTAGCTTCCGATAACGAGGTTTGGTCGGTAAGCTTTGGAACCCTTAACCCTTTTTATCTAAACCTTACCTAGAACCCGATCTAAACTATGTGTTGGATCTAGTTCGGGTGCAGTGAGAAGATCTCGGTTCTGTGAAGCAGTTCGGCTTGATCTTCGACGAAAGTAAGTTCCGGTAGCTTAAGAGTAAGCTAACGTGTTGTCATGCAGGGCCAAGGGCAAGAAGACACTTGTTTGTTTTCTTGATTGGGTGCATGTTGTGTGAGATCATGGTGAGAACCATGGATCTATTATGTTTGTGTGTAATAGATCATAGCGTGGTGAAAGTTATGGTTCTATTGTTTGAGTATGTTAGATCATAGCGTGGTGAAAGCTATGGATCTATTGTGTTTGAGTGTGTTAGATCATAGCGTGGTGAAAGCTATGGATCTATTGTGTGTAAGATCATGGTGAGAACCATGGATCTATTGTGTGTGTGTGAGGTCATAGCGTGGTGAAAGCTATGGACCTGTTGTGTGTGAGATCATGGCCCAAAGCCATGGATCTGTTGTTTGCTAGGACATAGTGTGGTGGAATCTATGTCTCTAGTTGCGTAAATAGATCATTGTGTGGTGAAACCAATGATCATAGCGGTGCTCGTGATGCTCCTCACCCCCTGACGGTTCATTCACTGAGAAACCCTCTTGGATGGATCGGCAGGATGACTCAGAGTGTACTTGGGTCGCTCCCATGCCTGAGTTCTGCACGACGGTGCAGTCGGGATGTGACCATCTGGGAGACAGAACTCGTGTGGGTTGAGAACCGTGGAAACGGCGACCCAACGGGATGTGACTGTCTGGGAGATGGAACTCGGGTGTGATGATCTAGTCAGGGTTTCTGTGTGATTCCTTGGTCGCTGATATCACAGTGATGATCTAGTCAGGGTTTCTGTGTGATTCCTTGGTCGCTGATATCACGGTTGAGGAGGTCCAGCATGATAGACATACCGCGTAGTTTTGGTGGTAGTGTCTATGCATAATAGTTTGGTGAACACTATTATGTTGTGTGATCACGGTGTGATGTTGTGTGATGTTGTGTGGTGTGTGTGAAAGCTTCCGCGTTTTCTTGTTGATTGATTGTGTGATTGATTGACTTGAAATATTTGCGTGCTTTGATTGTGGGGATAGTCGGGGTTGGGACTTATACTGTGATGTATAGAGGGTCCTGGACTCACTGAGTAATCTTAGATTACTCATGACGACTATTTGTTTTGCAGGTAAGCCGTAGTCCAATCCGGGCAAGGTAGCGTGGAACGTTAGGAGCTGGAGTAGGTTTCCTTGGCTTTTGTAAAACTCCGGTTTGTGATAAAATATGTATAATTACTTCTTTTGGCACTAGGCCTCGGCCGATCGAACATATATGTTTTTGTGATTTCCATCTTTAATGAAATAAAGTATATTTTTGTTAAAGATGGCTTGTTTGGATGATATTTGTTTTAGTCCAAACAAACACAACTCAGTTTTCGTTTTACGGGTTGCAAAGCCTTAGTAATACATAAACTGAGGTACGGGAACTGGGTGGGATCGGGCCATGTGTTGTGGAACCCCTCCGCGACTTGACCTGGACCTGCTTAGCCAACCCGACGTAGCATTCTCGGTTTAATCTACCGAACCGGGGGTGTTACAAATGGTGGTATCAGAGCATGGTTTATGATCATGCTCACGGACAAGCCTTTTCAAACGTTTTTCGAGTCAAAATGTGTCGCAAAAGCCAATTAGGATAATCCAGTACGTTCCATGAGTAAGGTTAGGACTCACCCTTTTTCTTTGGCAGATGTCAAATCAGGGTGGTGGTCAATCGTGGGGTTCGCAATCGGGTCGGGACGTGTCGGGGTCACAGTATATGAATATCTGTTCGGATACCACGATGTATTCGCAAGATAAAAGTATGTGGAGTGGGGAGGTGCATGGCTATATGCCAGCATTGGCGAGTGAGTCTGATTATGGAAATCAGTGGTACTATGGCCCATGGGATAACCCCATGCCGTCATACCCATCAATTTCGCATTCACCGGTAGGAAATCCGGGACATTTTCAAGAACCGCAAAGTTACCAGCATCCGAATGCTTTGGCTGGACAGCCAATGTCTGGAGCTGGGACGTCTGTGAGAGATGATACGGTGGAACAGCCGGGACAACAACAAGTAGATCCGACCTTGAGTATGGTGCATAATCTACTGTCCCAAGTGCTGCAGCAAGGTCAAGCTGGTGCAGGCAATGGAACGCCTCCTCCACCGGACTTCCTGAAAATTGTCACGATAATGAAGACATTGGGGACCTATAGATTTGCGGGGAACCCAGATCCTTATGCGGCGGACGCATGGATGCAATGTCTTGAGAAGAACTTCTCGTCGACCAGATGTCTCCCGGAGTTCAAGAAGGATGTGGCAGTGTATTATCTCGAGCAGGAAGCTCTGGATTGGTGGAATAGTCTTGATCGACAGACTTACCACACAATCTATAGTTGGGAGGTCTTTCGGGATGAGTTTAAACAAAAGTATTTCCCTCCAGAGGCGCATGATCGCTTGGAGCAAGCTTTCATTACGTTGACTCAAGGGAAACGGAGTGTGAGGGAGTATGAAGCGGAATTCATTAAGTTACAGAAGTATGTGACTTTTGGATACGGTGATGAGAAGGCGATGGTACGTAAGTTTCTACAAGGATTGAAGCCGGAGATCGGTGGCCGACTTCAAGCGGTGACCTATACTCATCTCTATGAAGTTATAGAGAAGGCGGTGAATGTGGAGACGTACCTCGGTAAGGAAGAAACGGTGACGGGCAAGGCTAAAGAGAATCGGAACCAAGGAGGTGGTTCGAACTCTAAGCAACCCCAGCCAGCAAGAAGGAATAATACGTCCAAATATGGAGAAGGACGTAAAGGTGGAGATTCTAGGCCAAACGATTATAGGCCTAGGAGCATGAAATGTTTTCAGTGTGGAGTGGAGGGACATATCTCACGAGATTGTCCAGGGGTAAGAAACTCAGCTCCGACCTGGGTGATATGTTTTGAGTGTGGTGAAAAGGGACATTATGCAAATGTATGTCCAAGGAGGAAAGTTGATACGTCCAAGGCGGACGGGAACCAGCCGTCAACTACCCGATATGCGAAAGAACCCCCGGTTAAGCGCCAAGCCACTGCAGGGAGAGTGTATGCTTTAGGCGCTGAGGTTGGTAAACCTCCAGAATTGTCAAGTGGTCCTATCACAGGTTTTCTTGGGTGCTAACTCTCTTTGTGTGAAAGATTGTTTGCTTGTGATATGAACTTGATTGATTGATAGATTAGATTGCATGTGGTGAAATTGCTTTCTTTTCTTGAGTGTGGTGAATGATCATGACTTGCATGTGGTGAAAATGCAAAGTCAAGTAATGATTATTCTTGTGGTTGTGATGGTGTTAGGAACATTACATGTTGATGGTAACCCCACTCATGTCTTGTTTGATTTGGGTGCGTCACATAGTTTTGTGACTCCTGATGTGGTGAAGAAGTTTCGAAGGATCTATGCGTTGAAAGAGGTAACTGTTTCCGTGCTAACCCCAGGAAACCAAATCCTTAGATCTTCGAACTTGGTGGTAGGTGTTCCCATAGAGATTGTGAAGAGAATCTTTAGGGAAAACCTACTAGTAGTGCCTATGGCCGGTTATGAGGTGATATTAGGCATGGATTGGCTATCTAGGTATAGGGCCAATCTAGATTGTAGTAAAGGAAGGGTCACCTTGGAGGGGGACCAAAAATCGGTGGTGGTTTACCAAGGGATACGGCCTAGTACGGGTGTCTCTGTGGTATCGGCATTAAGGGTGAGACAACAACTGATAGAGGAAAGTGCCTATCTAGTTGCCATTCGGGTGGTTGAAGCGGAAGTGGAAGAAGAAACGACGGTAGAGGATATACCGGTCGTTTGTGAGTATGAGAGGATGTGTTCAAGTCGTTGACGGAGTTACCTCCACCTCGGAGTAACCCGTTCACCATAAACTTGATACCGGAGGCGTCTCCTATAGCAAAGACTCCTTACCGGATGGCGCCGGCGGAACTGGCCGAGTTGAAGGCGCAGTTGGAGGATTTTTTGGAGAAAGGGTTTGTGCGATCAAGCTCTTCACCGTGGGGTGCGCCAGTATTATTCGTGAAGAAGAAGGATGGGAGCATGAGGCTCTGCATTGATTATCGAGGGATCAACAACATCACGATCAAGGATAAGTATCCACTTCCTAGGATCGATGAATTGTTGGATCAATTGCGGGGAGCAAGTTGGTTTTCGAAAATCGACTTGGCTTCGGGGTATCATCAAATCCCCATTGAGAGTAGGGATGTGATGAAAACGGCATTCAATACTCGGTACGGTCAGTACGAGTTTGTGGTAATGCCGTTTGGATTAACCAACGCACCGGCGGCGTTTATGCGGTTAATGAATGAAGTGTTTCACGATTACTTGGATAGTTTCGTGATCATCTTCATTGATGATATTCTGATCTACTCTCGGACCAAGGAAGAGTATGAGGAGCACTTAAGGAAGGTCTTGGAGAGGTTGAGAGATCAGAAATTATACGCGAAGTTTAGTAAGTGTCGTTTTTGGAAACGGGAGATAGGTTTCCTAGGACACAAGATCTCTGAACAAGGTGTGTCAGCAGATCCGGAGAAGATAGAGGTAATCCGAGATTGGCCTCGACCAACGAATGTGACGGAGGTGAGGAGCTTTCTTGCATTGGCCGGTTATTATCGGAAATTTGTGAGTGGGTTTTCATCCATAGCAAAACCGATGACAAAGTTAACAGGGAAGGGAGTCCCTTTTGTGTGGAGTGACGATGTGGAGAAAGCTTTCTTGAAGCTTAAGGAGGCTTTGACTACGGCACCGATACTAACGTTACCGGAGCCGGGCAAGCCGTATGATGTATACGCGGATGCGTCGAGAGTCGGATTGGGATGTGTTTTAATGCAAGAAGGGAAGGTGTTGGCCTATGCTTCCAGACAACTTAGAAAACACGAAGAGAACTATCCGACTCATGATTTGGAAATGGCAGCGGTTGTGTTCGCCTTAAGGATATGGAGATCATATCTTTATGGCGAGAGTGTTCAAGTATTTACGGATCACCAAAGTCTGAAATACTTATTCACTCAAGGAGATTTGAATTTACGGCAGCGGCGATGGATGGAGTTCATCGCGGACTATGATTTAAAGATCCAATACCATCCGGGTAAAGCCAATGTGGTGGCGGATGCTTTACGTCGACGAAGATTGGAAGTGAGCAAGGAGAAAGAATTGGAAGCTCTTAATGAGGAGTTCCAAACGATAAGGCTTTCAGCCTTGGAAGGAGAATCAAGTGAACCTTTGGGATTTCAAGCAGTAAACCAGGCGAGTTTAATCCAAAGGATTCGAGAGACACAATTGCGGGATGACAAGATCCGCAAGATTGTGGAAAAGATCGAGGAATCGGACGAGGAGGAGAATATGAGTGAGTATCAGTTGGCGAAGGATGGAACCTTAATGGTTCATGGAAGGATCTCCGTACCTGAAGGAGATGGGTTACGAGATGAGATACTAAGGATCGCACATCAGTCCGTACTAAGTATTCATCCCGGGAGCACAAAAATGTACAAAGACGTGCGAAGGTACTATCATTGGCCAGGCTTGAAGAAAGCGGTAGCCAAATGGATAGCACAATGCCAAGCGTGTCAACAAATTCAGGCAGAACATCGGGTGCCAGGAGGGCTACTTCAAAGTCTGCCTATACCGGAGTGGAAATGGGATTCCATAGCGATGGATTTGATCACCGGGCTACCAATTGCAAGGGGCCGGATGAACAATTCCATATGGGTCATTGTGGACCGGTTGACAAAGGTGGCTCACTTACTCGCAATCTGAGATTCAGACAAGGTAGAGACCTTGGCGGAGCTCTACATTAATCTGATCGTGAGACTACACGGAGTACCGGCAGATATAGTATCTGACCGAGATCCAAGGTTTACGGCAAAATTTTGGCAAGCGCTGCAAGGGGCATTAGGGACGGTACTAAATCTTAGTACGACCTTTCACCCTGAGACGGATGGACAGACGGAGCGTACCATCCGGACCTTGGAGGATATGCTAAGATTATGCATATTGGATTGGGGTGGAGTTTGGGAAGACTATCTTACCATTGATAGAATTTTCCTACAACAATAGCTACCACACGAGTATCGGTATGTCTCCGTATGAGGCGTTATACGGGAGGCCATGCCGTACGCCTTTGTGTTGGACGGAAGTTGGTGAACGAAGAGTGTTTGGTCCGCAAATGGTCGATGAGACTATGGACAAACTGCTCACTATCCGGGCCAACATGAAGAAGGCGCAAGATCGGCAAAAGAAGTATGCTGATCAAGCAAGACGGGATGTGAATTTTGAAGTCGGAGATATGGTATATCTCAAGGTATCGACTCAAAAAGGAAACGATCGATTCGGTAAGGTGGGCAAGCTAGCGGTACGCTACATAGGGCCATACCGAGTCTTGGGGCGAGTGGGGTTGGTGGCCTATCGGCTAGACCTACCCCCGGAGATGAATTTGCATCCAGTGTTTCACGTTTCCATGCTAAGGAAACATGTACCGGACCCAAAAGCGGTCGAACCAGAGAGGCTGGAAGAACTTAGACAAGATCTAACCTATCCAGAGGGACCTCTCAAGATTGGTCTTCGACGAGAGCGGAGGTTGAAGAACCGGACTATCCCACAAATACAAGTGTTCTGGGGAAAGCAGAACCGAATGGTTATTACGTGGGAAGACGAGGAACGGTTTCGTTCGAACTATCCGGAGTTCTTCAAGGAAGATATTTATGTGGAGGAAGGAGAGCCCTCGCATACTTAGAAGAATTCGGGACGAATTCTAATAAGGGGGGGAGAATGTAATAACCGTGAAGTGGAGTAAGAAGGAATGTGGATATTCCTTCTGGGAGGAGAGGAGAGATGAAAAAGAGGAGGAACGGTCGAAACAGAAGTGGATTTGACCGAGTACAACTCGAGTTATGCCGAAAAGCGTGATCACGGACGATAGCGGACTGCCGGGTCCGATCGTCGTGTAACCGAGAACGATCGCCGTACTATCGAGCGTGATATGCGGGTCGACTATTAAGCGTGCGTCCAGGACGTGACCAAGGCGAGAAACGGTCATGGGACGGACAGCATTTACGGTTGGCCGCGGGGAAAACGAGAATGGCCGCGGGACGATCGCGGGAAGCACTCGGTCGAGTTTCTCGAACGGGAGTGCGGGATGCGGTCGCGGCACGATTGAAGCGCGGGACAGACGGACCGCGGGATGGATCGAGTGAGTATAAGACTTGATCAAGCATGTGCTGAAATACACATGCCGACTTGTGATTGGTTGGAACTTAAATGAGGCACATGTCACATAAAGGAAGTTTCATGTGCATGGGAGAGTGACTCTTCAAGCCTATTTGCTTGAGGTGTCAACGTGAGAATGTGCATGAGGAGCTAGCCATGTTAGGTGGCGATCAAGGAGACAGCTCGTGCTTAGACAAGGGCGAGGTGTCGCCGATTTAGGCATGTTTCTCCGCATGTGAAGGAAACATCGCCATATGTCCACGGAGGTGTCGATCGGACATTGGACCTCCGGTAACCACTTGTCTCCCCTAATGGCCTATAAATACCCCTCCCTCACCATGAGAAAACCATTTGATCACTTGTTGTTCTTAGAAAAAAGAAAAAAGTGAAAAAAGAGTGGTTTAGGTGAGCGGTTCGATCGTGTGAGTTAGTGAGACTAGGTTTGGGCAAGCGGTAAGGGTAAGAGCGTGGTGAAAGCTCTTGTGTTAGCTTCCGATAGTGAGGTTTGGTCGGTAAGCTTTAGAACCCTTAACCCTTTTTATCTAAACCTTACCTAGAACCCGATCTAAACTATGTGTTGGATCTAGTTCGGGTGCAGTGAGGAGATCTCGGTTCTGTGAAGCAGTTCGGCTTGATCTTCGACGAAAGTGAGTTCCGGTAGCTTAAGAGTAAGCTAACGTGTTTTCATGCAGGGCCAAGGGCAAGAAGACACTTGTTTGTTTTCTTGATTGGTTGCATGTTGTGTTAGATCATAGCGTGGTGAAAGCTATGGATCTATTGTGTGAGATCATGGTGAGAACCATGGATCTATTGTGTTTGAGTGTGTTAGATCATAGCGTGGTGAAAGCTATGGATCTATTGTGTGAGATCATGGTGAGAACCATGGATCTATTGTGTTTGTGTGTATTAGATCATAGCGTGGTGAAAGCTATGGATCCATTGTGTTTTTGTGTGTGTGAGGTCATAGCGTGGTGAAAGCTATGGACCTGTTGTGTGTGAGATCATGGCCCAAAGCCATGGATCTGTTGTTTGCTAGGACATAGTGTGGTGAAATCTATGTCTCTAGTTGCGTAAATAGATCATTGTGTCGTGAAACCAATGATCTTAGCGGTGCTTGTGATGCTCCTCACCCCTGACGGTTCATTCACTGAGAAACCCTCTTGGATGGATCGGCAGGATGACTCAGAGATAGTACTTGGGTAGCGCCCATGGCTGAGTTCTGCACGACGGTGCAGCCGGGATGTGACCATCTGGGAGACAGAACTCGTGTGGGTTGTGAACCATGGAAACGGCAACCCAACGGGATGTGACTGTCTGGGAGATGGAACTCGGGTGTGATGATCTAGTCAGGGTTTCTGTGTGATTCCTTGGTCGCTGATATCACAGTGATGATCTAGTCTGGGTTTCTGTGTGATTCCTTGGTCGCTGATATCACGGTTGAGGAGGTCCAGCACGATAGACAAACCGCGTAGTTTTGGTGGTAGTGTCTATGCATAATAGTTTGGTGAACACTATTATGTTGTGTGATCACGGTGTGATGTTGTGTGATGTTGTGTGATGTTGTGTGGTGTGTGTGAAAGCTTCCGCGTTTTCTTGTTGATTGATTGTGTGATTGATTGACTTGAAATATTTGCGTGCTTTGATTGTGGGGATAGTCGGGGTTGGGACTTATACTGTGATGTATAGAGGGTCCTGGACTCACTGAGTAATCTTAGATTACTCATGACGACTATTTGTTTTGCAGGTAAGCCGTAGTTCAATCCGGATAAGGTAGCGTGGAACGTTAGGAGCTGGAGTAGTTTTCCTTGGCTTTTGTAAAACTCCGGTTTGTGATAAAGTATGTATAATTACTTCTTTTGGCACTAGGCCTCGGCCGATCGAACATATATGTTTTTGTGATTCCCATCTTTGATGAAATAAAGTATGTTTTTGTTAAAGATGGCTTGTTTGGATGATATTTGTTTTAGTCCAAACAAACACAACTCAGTTTTCGTTTTACGGGTTGCAAAGCCTTAGTAATACAGAAACTGAGGTACGGGAACTGGGTGGGATCGGGCCATGTGTTGTGGAACCCCTCCGCGACTTGACCTGGACCTGCTTAGCCAACCCGACGTAGCATTCTCGGTTTAATCTATTTATAGACCGAACCGGGGGTGTTACCAATGGTGGTATCAGAGCATGGTTTATGATCATGCTCACGGACAAGCCTTTTCAAATGTTTTTCAAGTCAAAATGTGTCGCAAAAGCCAATTAGGATAATCCAGTACGTTCCATGAGTAAGGTTAGGACTCACCCTTTTTCTTTGGCAGATGTCAAATCAGGGTGGTGGTCAATCGTGGGGTTCGCAATCGGGTAGGGACGTGTCGGGGTCGCAGTATATGAATATCTCTTCAGATACCACGATGTATTCGCAAGATGAAAGTATGTGGAGTGGGGAGGTGCATGGCTATATGCCAGCATTGGAGAGTGAGTCTGATTATGGAAATCAGTGGTACTATGGCCCATGGGATAACCCCATGCCGTCATACCCATCAATGACGCATTCACTGGTAGGAAATCCGGGACATTCCCAAGAACCGCAAAGTTACCAGCATCCGAATGCTTTGGCTGGACAGCCAATGTCTGGAGTTGGGACGTCTGTGAGAGATGATACGGTGGAACAGCCGGGACAACAACAAGTAGATCTAACCTTGAGTATGGTGCATAATCTACTGTCCCAAGTGCTGCAGCAAGGTCAAGCTGGTGCAGGCAATGGAACGCCTCCTCCACCGGACTTTTTGAAAATTGTCACAACAATGAAGACATTGGGGACCTATAGATTTGCGGGGAACCCAGATCCTTATGCAGCGGACGCATGGATGCAATGTCTTGAGAAGAACTTCTCGGCGACCAGATGTCCCCCGGAGTTCAAGAAGGATGTGGCAGTGTATTATCTCGAGCAGGAAGCTCTGGATTGGTGGAATAGTCTTGATCGACAGACTTACCACACAATCTATAGTTGGGAGGTCTTTCGAGACGAGTTTAAACAAAAGTATTTCCCTCCAGAGGCGCATGATCGCTTGGAGCAAGCTTTCATTACGTTAACTCAAGGGAAACGGAGTGTGAGGGAGTATGAAGCGGAATTCATTAAGTTACAGAAGTATGTGACTTTTGGATACGGTGATGAGAAGGCGATGGTACGTAAGTTTCTACAAGGATTGAAGCCGGAGATCGGTGGCCGACTTCAAGCGGTGACCTATGCTCATCTCTATGAAGTTATAGAGAAGGCGGTGAATGTGGAGACGTACCTCAGTAAGGAGGAAGCGGTGACGGGCAAAGCTAGAGAAAATAGGAACCAAGGAGGTGGTTCGAACTCTAAGCAAACCCAGTCAGCAAGAAGGAATAATACGTCCAATTATGGAGAAGGACGTAAAGGTGGAGATTCTAGGCCAAATGATTATAAGCCTAGGAGCATAAAATGTTATGAGTGTGGAATGGAGGGACATATCTCACGAGATTGTCCAAGGATAAGAAACTCAGCTCCGACCTGGGTGATATTTTTTTAGTGTGGTGAAAGGGGACATTATGCAAATGTATGTCCAAGGAGGAGAATTGATACGTCCAAGGCGGACGGGAACCAGCCGTCAACTACCCGATATGCGAAAGAACCCCCGGTTAAGCGCCAAGCCACTGCAGGGAGAGTGTATGCTTTAGGCGCTGAGGTTGGTAAACCTCCAGAATCGTCAAGTGGTCCTATCACAGGTTTGTTTGGGTGTTAACTCTCTTTGTGTGAAAGATTGTTTGCTTGTGATATGAACTTGATTGATTGATAGATTAGATTACATGTGGTGAATTGCTTTCTTTTCCTGAGTGTGGTGAATGATCATGACTTGCATGTGGTGAAAGTGCAAAGTCGAGTAATGATTATTCTTGTGGTTGTGGTGGTGTTAGGAACATTACATGTTGATGGTAACCCCACTCATGTCTTGTTTGATTCGGGTGCGTCACATAGTTTTGTGACTCCTGATGTGGTGAAGAAGTTTCGAAGGATCTATGCGTTGAAAGAGGTAAGTGTTTCCGTGCTAACCCCAGGAAACCAAATCCTTAGATCTTCGAACTTGGTGGTAGGTGTTCCCATAGAGATTGTGAAGAGAATCTTTAGGGCAAACCTACTAGTAGTGCCTATGGCCGGTTATGAGGTGATATTAGGCATGGATTGGCTATCTAGATATAGGGCCAATCTAGATTGTAGTAGAGGAAGGGTCACCTTGGAGGGGGACCAAAATGCGGTGGTGGTTTACCAAGGGATACGGCCTAGTTCGGGTATCTCTGTGGTATCGGCATTGAGGGTGAGACAACAACTGATAGAGGATGGTGCCTATCTAGTTGCCATACGGGTGGTTGAAGCGGAAGTGGAGGAAGAAACGACGGTAGAGGATATACCAGTCGTTTGTGAGTATGAGGATGTGTTCAAGTCGTTGACGGAGTTACCTCCACCTCGGAGTAACCCGTTCACCATAAACTTGATACCGGAGGCGTCTCCTATAGCAAAGACTCCTTACCGGATGGCGCCGGCAGAACTGGCCGAGTTGAAGGCGCAGTTGGAGGATTTGTTGGAGAAAGGGTTTGTGCGATCAAGCTCTTCACCGTGGGGTGCGCCAGTATTATTCGTGAAGAAGAAGGATGGGAGCATGAGGCTCTGCATTGATTATCGAGGGATCAACAACATCACGATCAAGGATAAGTATCCACTCCCTAGGATCGATGAATTGTTGGATCAATTGCGGGGAGCAAGTTGGTTTTCGAAAATCGACTTGGCTTCGGGATATCATCAAATCCCCATTGAGAGTAGGGATGTGATGAAAACGGCATTCAATACTCGGTACGGTCAGTACGAGTTTGTGGTAATGCCGTTTGGATTAACCAACGCACCGGCGGCGTTTATGCGGTTAATGAATGAAGTGTTTCACGATTACTTGGATAGTTTCGTGATCATCTTCATTGATGATATTCTGATCTACTCTCGGACCAAGGAAGAGCATGAGGAGCACTTAAGGAAGGTCTTGGAGAGGTTGAGAGATCAGAAATTATACGCGAAGTTTAGTAAGTGTCGCTTTTGGAAACGGGAGATAGGTTTCCTAGGACACAAGATCTCTGAACAAGGTGTGTCAGCAGATCCGGAGAAGATAGAGGTAATCCGAGATTGGCCTCAACCAACGAATGTGACGGAGGTGAGGAGCTTTCTTGGATTGGCCGGTTATTATCGGAAATTTGTGAGTGGATTTTCATCCATAGCAAAACCGATGACAAAGTTAACAGGGAAGGGAGTCCCTTTTGTGTGGAGTGACGATGTGGAGAAAGCTTTCACAAAGCTTAAGGAGGCTTTGACTACGGCACTGATACTAACGTTACCGGAGCCGGGCAAGCCGTATGATGTATACGCTGATGCGTCGAGAGTCGGATTGGGATGTGTTTTAATGCAAGAAGGGAAGGTGTTGGCGTATGCTTCCAGGCAACTTAGAAAACACGAAGAGAACTATCCGACTCATGATTTGGAAATGGCAGCGGTTGTGTTCGCCTTAAGGATATGGAGATCATATCTTTATGGCGAGAGTGTTCAAGTATTTACGGATCACCAAAGTCTGAAATACTTATTCACTCAAGGAGATTTGAATTTGCGGCAGCGGCGATGGATGGAGTTCATCGCGGACTATGATTTAAAGATCCAATACCATCCGGGTAAAGCCAATGTGGTAGCGGATGCTTTAAGTCGACGAAGATTGGAAGTCAGCAAGGAGAAAGAATTGGAAGCTCTTAATGAGGAGTTCCAAACGATAAGGCTTTCAGCCTTGGAAGGAGAATCAAGTGAACCTTTGGGATTTCAAGCTGTAAACCAGGCGGGTTTAATCCAAAGGATTCGAGAGGCACAATTGCGGGATGACAAGATCCGCAAGATTGTCGAAAAGATTGAGGAATCGGACGAGGAGGAGAATATGAGTGAGTATCAGTTGGCGGAGGATGGAACCTTAATGGTTCATGGAAGAATCTCCGTACCTGAAGGCGATGAGTTACGAGATGAGATACTAAGGATCGCACATCAGTCCGTACTTAGTATTCATCCCGGGAGCACAAAAATGTACAAAGATGTGCGAAGGTACTATCATTGGCCAGGCTTGAAGAAAGCGGTAGCCAAATGGATAGCACAATGTCAAGCGTGTCAACAAATTAAGGCAGAACATCGGGTGCCAGGAGGGCTACTTCAAAGTCTGCCTATACCAGAGTGGAAATGGGATTCCATAGCGATGGATTTGATCACCGGGCTACCAATTGCAAGGGGCCGGATGAACAATTCCATATGGGTCATTGTGGACCGGTTGACAAAGGTGGCTCACTTACTCGCAATCCGAGATTCTGACAAGGTAGAGACGTTGGCGGAGCTCTACATTAATCAGATCGTGAGACTACACGGAGTACCGGCAGATATAGTATCTGACCGAGATCCAAGGTTTACGGCAAAATTTTGGCAAGCGTTGCAAGGGGCGTTAGGAACGGTACTAAATCTTAGTACGGCCTTTCACCCTGAGACGGATGGACAGACGGAGCGTACCATCCGGACCTTGGAGGATATGCTAAGATTATGCATATTGGATTGGGGTGGAGTTTGGGAAGACTATCTACCATTGATAGAATTTTCCTACAACAATAGCTACCACACGAGTATCGGTATGTCTCCGTATAAGGCGTTATACGGGAGGCCATGCCGTACGCCTTTGTGTTGGACGGAAGTTGGTGAACGAAGAGTGTTTGGTCCGCAAATGGTCGATGAGACTATGGACAAGCTGCTCACTATCCGGGCCAACATGCAGAAGGCACAAGATCGGCAAAAGAAATATGCTGATCAAGCAAGACGGGATGTGAATTTTGAAGTCGGAGATATGGTATATCTCAAGGTATCGGCTCAAAATGGAAAAGATCGATTCGGTAAGGTGGGCAAGCTAGCGGTACGCTACATAGGGCCATACCGAGTCTTGGGGCGAGTGGGGTTGGTGGCCTATCGGCTAGACCTACCCCCGGAGATGAATTTGCATCCAGTGTTTCACGTTTCCATGCTAAGGAAACATGTACCGGACCCAAATGCGGTCGAACCAGAGAGGCTGGAAGAACTTAGACAAGATCTAACCTATCCAGAGGGACCTCTCAAGATTGGTCTTCGACGAGAGCGGAGGTTGAAGAACCGGACTATCCCACAAATACAAGTGTTCTGGGGAAAGCAGAACCGAATGGTTATTACGTGGGAAGACGAGGAACGGTTTCGTTCGAACTATCCGGAGTTCTTCAAGGAAGATATTTATGTGGAGGAAGGAGAGCCCTCGCATACTTAGAAGAATTCGGGACGAATTCTAATAAGGGGGGGAGAATGTAATAACCGTGAAGTGGAGTAAGAAGGAATGTGGATATTCCTTCTGGGAGGAGAGGAGAGATGAAAAAGAGGAGGAACGGTCGAAACAGAAGTGGATTTGACCGAGTACAACTCGAGTTATGCCGAAAAGCGTGATCACGGACGATAGCGGACTGCCGGGTCCGATCGTCGTGTAACCGAGAACGATCGCCGTACTATCGAGCGTGATATGCGGGTCGACTATTAAGCGTGCGTCCAGGACGTGACCAAGGCGAGAAACGGTCATGGGACGGACAGCATTTACGGTTGGCCGCGGGAAAACGAGAATGGCCGCGGGACGATCGCGGGAAGCACTCGGTCGAGTTGTCGAACGGGAGTGCGGGATGCGGTCGCGGCACGATTGAAGCGCGGGACAGACGGACCGCGGGATGGATCGAGTGAGTATAAGACTTGATCAAGCATGTGCTGAAATACACATGCCGACTTGTGATTGGTTGGAACTTAAATGAGGCACATGTCACATAAAGGAAGTTTCATGTGCATGGGAGAGTGACTCTTCAAGCCTATTTGCTTGAGGTGTCAACGTGAGAATGTGCATGAGGAGCTAGCCATGTTAGGTGGCGATCAAGGAGACAGCTCGTGCTTAGACAAGGGCGAGGTGTCGCCGATTTAGGCATGTTTCTCCGCATGTGAAGGAAACATCGCCATATGTCCACGGAGGTGTCGATCGGACATTGGACCTCCGGTAACCACTTGTCTCCCCTAATGGCCTATAAATACCCCTCCCTCACCATGAGAAAACCATTTGATCACTTGTTGTTCTTAGAAAAAAGAGAAAAGTGAAAAAAGAGTGGTTTAGGTGAGCGGTTCGATCGTGTGAGTTAGTGAGACTAGGTTTGGGCAAGCGGTAAGGGTAAGAGCGTGGTGAAAGCTCTTGTGTTAGCTTCCGATAGTGAGGTTTGGTCGGTAAGCTTTAGAACCCTTAACCCTTTTTATCTAAACCTTACCTAGAACCCGATCTAAACTATGTGTTGGATCTAGTTCGGGTGCAGTGAGGAGATCTCGGTTCTGTGAAGCAGTTCGGCTTGATCTTCGACGAAAGTGAGTTCCGGTAGCTTAAGAGTAAGCTAACGTGTTTTCATGCAGGGCCAAGGGCAAGAAGACACTTGTTTGTTTTCTTGATTGGTTGCATGTTGTGTTAGATCATAGCGTGGTGAAAGCTATGGATCTATTGTGTGAGATCATGGTGAGAACCATGGATCTATTGTGTTTGAGTGTGTTAGATCATAGCGTGGTGAAAGCTATGGATCTATTGTGTGAGATCATGGTGAGAACCATGGATCTATTGTGTTTGTGTGTATTAGATCATAGCGTGGTGAAAGCTATGGATCCATTGTGTTTTTGTGTGTGTGAGGTCATAGCGTGGTGAAAGCTATGGACCTGTTGTGTGTGAGATCATGGCCCAAAGCCATGGATCTGTTGTTTGCTAGGACATAGTGTGGTGAAATCTATGTCTCTAGTTGCGTAAATAGATCATTGTGTCGTGAGACCAATGATCTTAGCGGTGCTTGTGATGCTCCTCACCCCTGACGGTTCATTCACTGAGAAACCCTCTTGGATGGATCGGCAGGATGACTCAGAGATAGTACTTGGGTAGCGCCCATGGCTGAGTTCTGCACGACGGTGCAGCCGGGATGTGACCATCTGGGAGACAGAACTCGTGTGGGTTGTGAACCATGGAAACGGCAACCCAACGGGATGTGACTGTCTGGGAGATGGAACTCGGGTGTGATGATCTAGTCAGGGTTTTTGTGTGATTCCTTGGTCGCTGATATCACAGTGATGATCTAGTCTGGGTTTCTGTGTGATTCCTTGGTCGCTGATATCACGGTTGAGGAGGTCCAGCACGATAGACAAACCGCGTAGTTTTGGTGGTAGTGTCTATGCATAATAGTTTGGTGAACACTATTATGTTGTGTGATCACGGTGTGATGTTGTGTGATGTTGTGTGATGTTGTGTGATGTTGTGTGGTGTGTGTGAAAGCTTCCGCGTTTTCTTGTTGATTGATTGTGTGATTGATTGACTTGAAATATTTGCGTGCTTTGATTGTGGGGATAGTCGGGGTTGGGACTTATACTGTGATGTATAGAGGGTCCTGGACTCACTGAGTAATCTTAAATTACTCATGACGACTATTTGTTTTGCAGGTAAGCCGTAGTTCAATCCGGATAAGGTAGCGTGGAACGTTAGGAGCTGGAGTAGTTTTCCTTGGCTTTTGTAAAACTCCGGTTTGTGATAAAGTATGTATAATTACTTCTTTTGGCACTAGGCCTCGGCCGATCGAACATATATGTTTTTGTGATTCCCATCTTTGATGAAATAAAGTATGTTT
Source organism: Erythrophleum ivorense (assembly GCA_026724425.1). Taxonomy (NCBI): domain Eukaryota; kingdom Viridiplantae; phylum Streptophyta; class Magnoliopsida; order Fabales; family Fabaceae; genus Erythrophleum; species Erythrophleum ivorense. Next base: position 2,118,408 of record JAIUCV010000027.1, on the reverse strand, counting down.
TTGTTAAAGATGGCTTGTTTGGATGATATTTGTTTTAGTCCAAACAAACACAACTCAGTTTTCGTTTTACGGGTTGCAAAGCCTTAGTAATACAGAAACTGAGGTACGGGAACTGGGTGGGATCGGGCCATGTGTTGTGGAACCCCTCCGCGACTTGACCTGGACCTGCTTAGCCAACCCGACGTAGCATTCTCGGTTTAATCTATTTATAGACCGAACCGGGGGTGTTACAGGCAGGATGACTCAGAGTGTACTTGGGTAGCTCCCATGGCTGAGTTCTGCACGACGGTGCAGCCGGGATGTGACCATCTGGGAGACAGAACTCGTGTGGGTTGAGAACCGTGGAAACGGCGACCCAACAGGATGTGACTGTCTGGGAGATGGAACTCGGGTGTGATGATCTAGTCAGGGTTTATGTGTGATTCCTTGGTCGCTGATATCACAGTGATGATCTAGTCAGGGTTTCTGTGTGATTCCTTGGTCGCTGATATCACGGTTGAGGAGGTCCAGTATGATAGACATACCGCGTAGTTTTGGTGGTAGTGTCTATGCATAATAGTTTGGTGAACACTATTATGTTGTGTGATCACGGTGTGATGTTGTGTGATGTTGTGTGATGTTGTGTGGTGTGTGTGAAAGCTTCCGCGTTTTCTTGTTGATTGATTGTGTGATTGATTGACTTGAAATATTTGCGTGCTTTGATTGTGGGGATAGTCGGGGTTGGGACTTATACTGTGATGTATAGAGGGTCCTGGACTCACTGAGTAATCTTAGATTACTCATGACGACTATTTATTTTGCAGGTAAGCCGTAGTCCAATCCGGGCAAGGTAGCGTGGAACGTTAGGAGCTGGAGTAGTTTTCCTTGGCTTTTGTAAAACTCCGGTTTGTGATAAAATATGTATAATTACTTCTTTTGGCACTAGGCCTCGGCCGATCGAACATATATGTTTTTGTGATTTCCATCTTTGATGAAATAAAGTATGTTTTTGTTAAAGATGGCTTGTTTGGATGATATTTGTTTTAGTCCAAACAAACACAACTCAGTTTTCGTTTTAGTAATACAAAAACTGAGGTACGAGAACTGGGTGGGATCGGGCCATGTGTTGTGGAACCCCTCCGCGACTTGACCTGGACCTGCTTAGCCAACCCGACGTAGCATTCTCGGTTTAATCTATTTATAGACCGAACCGGGGGTGTTACAGATATACTCTCCAAAAGCTTGTTATATCTCTGGTCCTAATATTTGATGGGCAATTCGTCTTAGGCTATGAAAGTAGACCTAAGGAGTTTTGTGAACAATCATTACCTAATTGTAATGCATGTTTCACTCTACAATGACCATGTGAAAGCTGAGTCCATTGGTTTAAGAAACATAGGTGGTTGGAGCCACGAAAGTGGGATGACCACATCTTAGTGTTTTGAGTTCATAGAAATCGGATTTAACAAACTTTTCAATCGACTTGGCTTATGTCTTTTGCGGATTGTCTTTTGTTCAATAATGTTGTTTGTATAGTTTGCATTGTTATTTACTCTTTCTTATAAAACAAAACACAAAACCTCTTGCATATTGTTGATTTAGCTTAACCAAATCTTTACAAATGTGTAGTGTGTAATTCGCATTCTCTTGTGGATTGACCCCTAAGTACTACAACAACATGTAGTACACTTGCAACCATGATTTGCTTAGGGTTTTTATTACTTGCATACATCCCACACCCACGCATGCTATCACCGTGCGAGCCATAAAAGCGGAGAAGTTGAACAAATTGCAGGATGAAACCATACAACTGTCGATGCTGTGTGTGACGAATGACGAGGCACCTAGTGAGAGTCAATTCTTCTCTTTGGAAACAAAGACATATGCTGAGACGGATTATCCAGGGATCTCCACTTTGTTAGAAGAGTATAAGGACATTTTTGAGGAACCAGTGGATCTTCCTCCATTTCGAGAGAACCACAACCACAAGATACAACTCATAGAAGGAGCCAACCCGGTGAATCAACGACCTTACCGTTATGCAGTTCACCAAAAGAATGAGATTGATAAAATTGTTCAGGAGATGTTGGATGGTGGAACAATTCAGCAGAGTTCGAGCTCCTTTGCGTCCCCGGTGGTTTTGGTTAAAAAGAAAGATGGAACATGGAGACTCTGTGTGGATTATCGAAGTTTGAATGGGTTGACAGTGAAAGACAGATTTCCCATTCCGTTGATTGAAGATTTAATGGATGAGTTGAGAGGTTCTAGTATATATTCGAAGATCGATCTGCGCGCGGGGTATCACCAGGTCAGAATGTTTCCCGATGACATACACAAGACGGCTTTTAAGACTCACAGTGGCCATTTTGAGTATCTGGTTATGCCATTTGGGTTGACAAACGCACCTGCAACTTTTCAAGGGCTGATGAATGCAACGTTTAAAGAGTTCCTGCGGAAGTTTGTTCTCATCTTTTTCGATGACATTCTTGTCTACAGTAGCTCGGTGCTGGATCACATTACCCATCTTGGCTGCATTTTCAACGTTATGAGACAGCAGAAACTGTATGCCAAACGAAGCAAGTGTGCATTTGCTACACTACGAGTTGAGTATTTGAGCCATTTTATTGAGGAACGTGGCATTTCAACTGATCCACGCAAAATCCAGGCGGTGGAGTTATGGCCAACACCAACCAATTTAAAACAACTGAGGGGATTCTTGGGCTTAGCAGGCTATTATCGGAGATTTGTGAAGAACTTTGGCACAATTGCTCGGCCATTAACTCTGATAACGAAGAAGGATTGTTTTCTGTGGTCGGAAGAGGCCAACGGAGCATTTGAAGCATTAAAACGAGCTTTGTGCACAGCCCCGGTGCTAGCTCTACCAAGGTTTGATAAACCTTTTGTTGTTGAAACTGATGCCTCAGGCCAGGGGATTGGTGCAGTGCTGATGCAAGAAGGCCATCCTTTGGCATACATAAGCCGCCATTTGAGAGGGAAACAACTCCATCTTTCCATCTATGAAAAGGAGTTGCTGGCTGTGGTTTTTGCGGTCCAGAAATGGCGACACTATTTGCTCAATGGTCATTTTGTTATCAAAACTGATCAAAGGAGCTTGAAGTACTTATTGGAGCAGAGACTTAACACTCCAATTCAACAACAATGGCTTCCCAAGTTGTTGGAATTTGACTATGAGATTCAGTACAAGGAAGAGAAGGAGAACTTGGTAGCTGATGCTCTGTCATGAGTTAAAGGATCTGAAATATTACACATGGCTTTATCAGTCTGGGAATGTGATTTGCTTAAACAGATTCAAGACGCTTATGCGAGGGATGTTTGGATCCAGTCCGTCATCTCGGACCTGCAGACAAACCCTGAGACGAAGAAACAATTTACGTGGAGCAGAGACATCTTAAGGCGGAAGAGTAAGATTGTAGTTCCAAATGATGTACCGGTTCAAAATGCGATCCTTGAATGGCTCCATCGTTCTGGTATCGGTGGACATTCTGGTCGAGACGCTACGCATCAGCGTGTTAAGGGTATCTTTTACTGGAAGGGAATGTCTTAAGATATTCAACGCTACATTCGAAGTTGCTCTGTCTGTCAGCAATGCAAGTATGATACGGCTGCATCTCCGGGATTGCTTCAGCCATTGCCAATTCCGGTTACAATCTGGTCCGATATTTCTATGGATTTCATTGATGGCCTTCCTATCTCATCCGGAAAATCAATGATTTTTGTGGTGGTTGACAGATTGACAAAAGCCGCACATTTTATGGCCCTTGCTCATCCTTATACAGCACTTTCTGTTGCTCAGCTATTCTTGGATAATGTTTTCAAGCTACACGGACTTCCTACTTCCATAGTCAGTGACAGGGACGCAGTTTTTTTGAGTGAGTTTTGGAGGGAGCTTTTCACTCTACAGGGGGTTTCCTTGAATTACTCCAGTGCGTACCATCCACAGAGTGATGGCCAAACAGAGGTGGTGAACAGATGCTTGGAGACTTACTTGTGGTGTATGTGTAGTGACAGACCACATTTATGTAGTAAATGGCTTCCTCTTGCTGAATACTGGTACAACACAAGCTACCATAGCTCTGCTCAGATGACTCCTTATGAAGCAGTTTATGGTCGGGCTCCACCTCAACACTTACCCTACTTACCCGGCAAAAGTAAAGTGGCTGTCGTGGCTAACAACCTGCAGGAACGCGAGAATATGTTGCTAATCCTTAAGTTCCATTTGTTGCGAGCTCAACATCGAATGGAGCACCAAGCGAATCGGAAAAGGTCTGAACGAAGCTTTAAGATTGGGGACTATGTGTATGTGAAGCTGCAACCATATCGACAGGGTTCTGTGGTAATGCGTGTCAATCAGAAGCTGGCACCGAAGTACTATGGCCCATATAAGATCCTTGATACATGCGGTAAAGTTGCTTATAAGTTGGAGTTGCCGAGTAATAGTAGGATCCATCCGGTTTTCCATGTTTCTCAGCTCAAGCTACGTGTTGGTGATGTGGTGGTCAGCACTCAACTTCCCACAGTCATTCCGGACGTAATGACTAAGGAACCAGAGAGAATCCTCGAACGCCGAACAGTCAAGCGCTATAACAGAGCAGTCACTCAAGTCTTGGTGAAACGGTACAACGAAGATGAGAGTGAAGCTACGTGGGAGTTCTTGTTGGATTTGACCCAAAAGTATCCGACATTTCAACCATGAGGACTTGGTTGCTTGGAAGGGGAGAATTTGATATAGTAAAGGTGATTTGTGAAGTGGCCAATCGGATGGCTGTGGTTTAATACAAGTATCTACGGTTGAGATTGAAAGAAGAGTATCGATTTCAGCATTAAAAGTGACCTAAAGAAGAATCATTATTGAAAAGCTGTTGCAGTTTGTTTCCTTTTCCCTTTCGTTCTTAGCTTCTCCTCGAAGAATTCTTATTCTGGATTTGTAATTCTTGAGGTTGGTGTGGAATTCTTTTGTTTTATGAAGATTGGGATTCATTGTGAGGTGTTGAATTATATTTGTGATTTGTTCACGGTCTTATTGTATCAATTTCTTTTGCCACACCATCTCAAGCTGATGGCAAAACGCGCCAATTTCATGTCTCTGAAGTCTCTCCTCCCTTGTTCAGTTCCCAATTCCCAACCCCTAATTCCTTCTCATGGAATCAAATGAGGCACCATCGTTCTCGCTAGGGTTAGATCTTGATGGTACATTGGATCCCCAGTCGGGTTCCTATCAATACCCTAGCTCCCCCGGCGACGACGAGCATGTTCTTACTGTCTCAGATTCCAATCGAGAGTTTGATATAGGATTTTCAAGCCCGGTTCTCAAGCGGTTGCGACGGCGAAATAATATCGATTCTGCGAAAGATGACAGAGGCGTGGCCAGTGAGCTGTTAGGTTGCAAGGAGGATCGCGATGATGACATAGAGGAGCTCTCTTCTCCAGACACTGGTAATTACATTTTGAACTTTGGTTTCTCTTTTTTTTTTTTGTCAACGATTTTCATTAAAATACCATCAGCCTGTCGAACTTATAAAAGTTCTTAGTGCTTGTTTGGCTACAGAGTCAGCAAGGACATTAGACAAACGGGGGATAAACTTAAATTGAAGGAAATCAAAAGCTTGCTCGATCATCTCGATATCTTCAAGGATTCCATGCGTCTCCAAAATCTGTGATTTAGAGTTGATAGCTTTGATTAAGAAGAAGGCTAAGAACTGATGAAATGGAGCCATTGTTTCCTTCCAAGGTCTCAGGTAGGATACACACATCTCTATATAGTGTAACATTACTGCAACCAACAAATTCATTAGGAACGTGTTTTCTTATTAGGAAAGACTTAGTGGTCCATGATCATATAAGCAACGTGTTTCAATTCTAGTCTTAAAAAAAAAGATGCAAAATTCATTTTTGTTTAGCACACCACCATTGACTCATTCCTATATAAGGTATACAATGTATAGAAAAACAGAGAACCTGGAAAGCCCATGTTGTCTGTGATAGAAAAGTCTCTTTAGAATCAAAGACTGATGGGTTTCTTGTCTAATATCTTTAGCTGTTTCACAAAGGACTCCTCTGGATCTCGAGATTACATTTGCGACGGTGGTGTTTGTGTTCTACGAAGCTCCAACACCCCAACACTTCAAAAGGGTTAATTTATCATCTACTACTATCTCAGTTCTTGAAGATTTGTTGTCCAATTGTTTGTAATCGTTTCCTATCCATATATTGTCTTCCTTTTTAGCTTTCTAAAAATGCAATTTCGAAAGAGATCTTAATCCTGTACGGGTTAACGTAGATTTTATACCAGAGAAATTGATTTCGTATCCTTTGGTTCGAAAATATGAGGAAACTCATTGACTATAAAGTTTATATAAATGATCCATGAGATCATGATTGAATTCTTACCCATGGTGTAGATTTCAACGCTCCCTCTTTTTTTTTTTTTAACAAGAGATACAATACAAAATTATTTCGGTAAACCGGAAAACGTTCAACTAAAGACGGTTAAACCGAGTTTATATATCGTCTTGGTCCGAGAAGCCGTGAAACATGTCGAAGAAGAACAGCTTGGGTTTTAGAATTTGAGCGACTCTCTGGTCCATGGAGAAGCTGCGGAAGGTGGTGAACGAAATCGCCTACACGCGAGACCACAGTAATTCCCCTGCTCTTCACCGATCTCTCGTTCCCTTCCTCACATTCGCTTCTTCTCTCTACGGAGCCGCTCTCCAGATCCGCCGCTCTCTCTACCGCTCCTCCTTCTTCCAGCAACACCGGTGAGTTTTCCGATCATATGAATGGGTGTTGTAGGAGATTACACGATTAGTAACACTTCTGTGGTGCTGGGAAAAGATTGCCGGTTCCGGTGATCAGCGTTGGGAATCTGAGTTGGGGAGGAAATGGGAAAACGCCGATGGTTGAATACATAACGCAATTACTCGTCGATTCTGGAATTTCACCGCTTATTCTCACTCGTGTAAACCCTAATTACTTCCCCTTCCTGATACTCTTTTTACTTGAATTTCATCTGTTTTCCATTTTGGTCTGAGCTACAACAAATGTAGCAAATATGGAGCGTTTGCTTGTGAAATGAGTCTGCGTATTACCATAAGCATCTGAAATCAAGACTAATATTATAAAATATAGATATGATATTTGACTGCAGGGTTATGGTGGTGGAGATGAAGCCAAAATGCTTGAAAGACATGTTCAAGGTGGACCGACAAAGATCGGGGTTGGAGTAAACCGTGCAGCTACTGCTGCCTCGTTTTTCGAAAAGTATGGCTGCGTAAATCCTTCTTCTTTAAGGACATACTTTGGTCAATCTCTCCTCCATGGAAGAGCAGAAGCAGGGACTAGTTCAGAGAAACTTGGCTCTGTCATTCTAGATGATGGCATGCAGGTATATTTCTACAGATTTATGTATAAAAATGATAGCTTTATAGTGTACAAATGATATTGGTGAAAAAGAAATATGAACATTTGCACCTTTTTGTCGTTTGTGAATAGCATTGGAGTTTGTGTCGTGACCTCGAGATTGTGATGGTTAACGGGCTGAATCCATGGGGAAATGGTAATTTACTTCCCCTTGGTCCCTTACGGGAGCCTCTTGCAGCGCTTGAGCGGGCAGATATAGCTGTTGTACATAACGTCGACTTGGTGCGTTTAACAGATTTGTTTCCTTTCTTTTGGTGATGACTATTGAGGTTATAGTGGCTTTTTGATCATGCAGATGACTGAACAAAGCCTCATAGATGTTGAGAACACGATACATGGATTCAAGAACTCGATCCCGATTTTCTTCTCCAAGATGGTGCCCAAACACTTGTTCCATGTTAAGAATGCCATGTCACATGTATCTTTAGAAGCATTGCGCGATGCCACTGTGCTATGTGTTTCCGCAGTTGGATCCGCTGACGCGTTTGTCAAGAGCATCGGGAGGGTAAGTTGTTTTGTGCTATTCATAGTTCTTATGCTCATTGGATTTTGTAACAAATAATTCAGTTTTTGCTATGGTAACTAATGGGGTTATATATGTTTTGACAGACGGGAGCACGTTATGTTGATAGACTTGATTTCAGTGACCATCATATATTTGGAGCAAAGGTAGAAATGGTCTACTTTCACAGCTATTACTCTCAATTTGTCTCAGTGCCAAAAAGTCACAGAGATCCTATTTCTCATTTTGTACTGGCTTTTTTGACGATATATGTGCAGGATGTGGAAACTATGAGAAAGAGAGCCAAGGAACTAGAGCACAAATCTAATTCCAAGCCTATAATCCTTGTGGTGACGGAAAAGGTGAAAACCACTTTCTGTTTCTCTTGTTACTTTTGATTTTCATTTTTCACCAACATATACTAAACTCAAGAATTTCCAGTTCCTCTTTCTGATTTCGTCCTGGTTGTTGAAGCATGATTGAGTTTCAAGTCTAGACTCTAGACACATGAATCTAACTTTTCTTTTGTTCCGTTTGGGAATCCAGGATTATGATAGAGACCCGGAGATTCTCAAATGTCTGGACTCGTGCACAGCATTGGTTCTTTGCTCTGAGTTGCAAATAACTCCTTGTAAAGGAACTGATGTTGATGGCTTTAAATCTACACTTGGGAGAGTTCTGGCTACTAAGTTTTTTGTTTGCAGTTAGATTCAAGTTTATCTTACTGTATTCGTTTCTTGCGTCAGTGATATTCTTATAAAAGTAGGAATTTTGATGTTGAATTAGTTTAGTCTTAGAAATCAGCATATATGTCAGCCTTCACGGGAACTAGATTTTAAAGTAAGAGATTGCACTATTGATCCTTGTGGAGAGTATCTATGATATTACTACTTTTTAAGAAACGAGTATATCTTGAAAGACCTTGAATGCTTGATCTTGAGACGATATTTCGTCAGGTTTCAGTTTATCGATGTTGTTGTTACTCTCAATAAGAATAGTGAAATTTTCCTTTTGTAAATCCACAGTAGTAAGTAGATCCATGCATTAACAATTCACTCAATAATTAAGGTTAGAAAATTGTAATTTTCCTTAATGGTCCACCAAGTAGTGTATATATTATTGGGTTTCCATTAATCTAGCCACAATTAAAGTAGACCATTGATATTGAAAGACCATCATCCCAACTACCAAAAAAGTGAAAAACTGACTAAGTTAGGAAGCTAATGCAACCCTTCAGCCATGATTAGTTTGTTGTGGCACATAGATGAAAACTTGATTGCATTTGTTTGACTCTGGTAGATAGAGTGCCTCTGCAGTTCCTTTTCATGGTTTTGATTTGATATCGTATTTTCGATTTCTGTTGTTTTAATTTTTCCTTATAATTGGCAGGTACATTGTTTGCAGTAATTGAGGTTTCTACATAGAGTAACTTGAATACGTAAAAAGAATGAAAGCCAAAGGGGTTTGTAGAAATAGAGAACATTGTCATTGATCGATTGAAATAAGCTAATGGGCCTCTTGAACAGCAACCTTGAGGAGAGTTGCATCGACCATCTTTTTCAACATATCTATAGCGGGAAAACGGCCAATTAGTGCCCCAACTATGGTCAAAGGTGCCATTTAGTACCTCAACTATTTATGTGTGCTAATACGTACCCACACTATACGATATCGTGTTTTCAATACCTCAACTTTTCTCCGTTTGGCCGAAACATGCCTTGACTTTTCTTCCGTTAGTCAAACTCACGATTCCGTTAAACAGAGATGACTCGCTTGCCACGTAAGCTTCCCCGGATGTCAAAACGACGTCGTTTTGTCCAAAACCAAAAAAAAAAAGGAAATTTCTGGGTTAAAATTCAAATTTGGTTTAATCCCAATTTACTTTAACTAAATTTGAAATTATTATCAGTTTTTAAAACCAATTGGTTCAATAATATTCAATCAATTTTTTTTTTTTCTCAGCAACCCTGAAATTTTATTAAACTAACCTGTGAAATCTAATTTAACTTCAATCCCTTTTCTTCTTCAATCCCTTTTCTTCTTCATCTTCTTCCCCATAAATTTATTATTCTCTCTCTCTCTCTCTCCTCATCGTCCTATTCTTCCTCTCCCCTCACATCCTTCTCTTCCTCCTGCCACAACCTCCTCTCCACCACCGATGACCTCGACGACCTCTCTCTCTTCCACCGCGCTGCCGTCTCATCCTCCTATAATCGCTGTCTCATCTCCCTCTCCCTGTTTCCTCCCCCAAATATCACATTTCTCTTCTTCACAAACTCATATCTCATCTTCTCGCCTCTCTGAAAAAGCTTCTTCCAAAATCACGAACATCTCTACAACACCTACATCCACCCAGATCCATCATTAGTCAACATCTCTCTGCTTCTCGATTCGCCAGTCAACGCCAAATTCATCCCCTGCGAAGAAAACCGCACAGCCTTTCTTCTTCACGGTAATACCGAAGCAGCCAGTCCGTCATAACCTGCTGTGAATTGGAGGAATGTATATCAGACACAAAACGGATAATCAATTTGTTCTTTTTTCTCAATCCAAATTGGATCTCTAAGAAGAGAAGAAGATAATAAAATTGATAAATTCGATCGAGAAATTGGGTTAAACTGAGAAAGAAGAATTTGATTGATTCAATAAAATTCAATCAATTGGTTATAGAAAACCAAAAATAATTATACGGTTTAATCAAACTAAACTAGGATCAAACCAAAATTGGACTCTAAATCAGAAAATCAATTTTTCATTTTGATTTTGGACAAAACGACGTCGTTTTGACATCCGGGGAAGCTTATGTGGCAGGCGAGTCATCTCCGTTTAACGGAATCGTGAGTTTGACTAACGGAAGAAAAGTCAAGGCATGTTTCGGCCAAACGGAGAAAAGTTGAGGTATTGAAAATACGATATCGTATAGTGTGGGTACGTATTAGCACACATAAATAGTTGAGGTACTAAATGGCACCTCTGACCATAGTTGGGGCATTAATTGGCCGTTTTCCCTATCTATAGCATCATCGACTCTCCCAACCCTAGCATATCCATTGATCATGGATCTAAACGTGGGAACATCAGGACACAAATACTGGTCAGAGCACATTTCCGCAAACAAATCTTGTGCTTGAGACATCATCCCGCGATCGCAGAACTTTGTAATGATATTAGCGTAACACCGAGAGGACCTCGTCAACTCGGGCCTCCTGAAAGCCTCGAGGGCTTCCTTGAAATGCCCCAGCTTGAAACACGCATTCACCATAGTACCAAAGGTCTCTCTGTCAAAGGTCTTAGAATTGGTTATCATGGAGTTGAACAGCTTCCAAGCCTCTGTTTGCTTACCGTTGTCGAGCAGCATCTCCAAAAGGGTATTCCCAGTGGCTGCACTCACTACTTGTTCCCCTTTCCGAGACCTGTAAATCTCAATAGCTTTCTCGTCCTCGCCTTGCTTGAACCAGTAATCCATAAATGTAGCATCCACGACCGTTCTTCTTCTGCTGGGACCATCAGACATGGCGTAGGTTTGGTTCATTTCATCAACTAATTCATAAGCCTTGTCCTTGTTCCCTAGATCCAAGAAGCCGCGGATGAGATAGCTGTATACCACCGAGTCAGTGAGCTCTCTTCTACCCTTTACAAAGACGAGAGCATCATAGATCCTCCCGGTGTCGACCAAGACTTTGGTCAACAACCTGATGGTGTCGACATTTACACGATCACGATTATAGAAGGAACTGCATTGGTTGAGTGCTTCATCTACACGGTTTTCGTCGCAATGGGCTTTGATCATGTGGTTGAAGGAGACGGCGGAGGATCCGAGTGAAGATATCATGCAGAAGAAGTCGCACAGAGCGATTGCGTCGCCATACCATTTGGCGGCGCACATGGCGCCGATGATTTCGTTGCGCATGGTGTTCTCTGAATCCAAGCCGCGGTATTTTTCCATGACAGCTAGACTCGAGACATCTGCCGCCTGTTGCAATTGACAAAGCTCGATCAGTGAGCTGACTCGGAAGCGTAGAGAAATAGGACGCTCATCGATGGGAGAGACGGTCGCCTTCCGATCCAGATTCAAGGTGAATCTGTCCGTTTTCCGTGGGATCTCCTTAGGAAAGTCCAAGTAGGGTAAAGAGACCATGTGACGCTTTGAGAGAGGGAAATTGTTGTTGTTAATGCGGAGGACGAAGAGACTGCGGCGGAGGGACATGGCGGCGGCGGAGGAGAGACACTGTGAGAGCTGTTGAAGTAAGTTTGAAGATAGCTTAATTTAGAAGTTATTCTAATCCTAAACAAAGTTATGGTTAGAGATAAGGATCATAGAATATTTAGGAGTCATCTAAATATTTGTGTTTAGATGATAGGATTAGGAATTGGTTTTAAGTCTCTATATAAAGGATGTCAAAGTGTGACATAACCTTGTGAAAGTTTTTAGAGATTGAGAGATTGTGTGAGATTAAGTTTTGAGTTATTTTTCTTAATCTATTAAAAGAGAGTTGTTCTTTTAAATTCTTGATCTCCTGAAATTAGATTTGGTATCAGAGCCTTACGCTAACAACAAAACAACGAAGATCTTACAATCCAAAGACCTTGTGGATCAACCATGGCAGACGACGACACAGCTATCATACCAACACCTCCGCCGAAAGCTAAGGATTTTTCTGCACCACCGGCTCATTGTCCGATGTTATCCGAGACCAATTATACCGTATGAGCCATGAGAATGCGCAATTTGTTGAAAATCTATAAAGTTTGGGATACGATTGATTCAGGCATCACCGACGAAGACAAAAACCAGACAGCTATTGGCGTGATCTTTCAGGCGTTACCGGAACATCTCATTCTACAAGTTGGTGATCATCTTACCTCTAAAGCAATCTGGGACACTCTTCAAATACAGAACATTGGAGCAGAACGAGTTCGAGCCGCCCGTTTACGGACCCTTCTTGCTGAATTTGAAAGAATGACGATGTTGGATTCTGACACAATACAACTCTTCTCCGGGAAATTATCAGAGATCGCTTCTAAAACAGCTTCTCTTGGTCATAAAATAGAGGAATCGAAACTTGTAGCTAAGCTCCTCGATAGTGTGCCACAAGAGAAGTTTATTCCGATAATCGCTTCCCTCGAGCAAGTTTTGGACCTTGAAACTACCAGCTTTGCAGATATAATTGGACGATTGAAGACCTATGAAGAATGATTCAATAGGGCAAGAGACAGAGGCGATTAGCAGACCAAGCTCCTCTACGCTGACTCTTTTCAGAACAGTGCTGGCAGAGGACAAGGACGAGGCAGAGGAAGAGGACGAGGAAGAGGACGATTTGGCTATCAGCAGAGGGATGCGTCCAAGATAACGTGTTATCGATGTGACAAACTTGGACATTACGCATCTGATTGCCCAGACCGTCTTCTTAAACTTGCAGGTACAACAACAAACGAGACAACTGAAGATGATTCCAAAGAAGCAGAAGCACTTATGGTACATGAAGTTGTGTATCTGAACGAAAGGAATATCCAGTCAGAGATGTTTGAGACGTGTTCAGATAAGGTATGGTACCTTGATAATGGAGCTAGCAACCACATGACGGGAAATCGAATGTGGTTCTGCAATCTTGATGAATTAGTCATAGGCAAAATGAGATTTGGTGATGACTCTTGCATTAGTATCAAAGGGAAAGGTTCTATTTTGTTCTGTAGCAAGAGTGGAGATAAGAAGGTACTCTCTGATGTTTATTACATCCCAGATCTTAAGAGTAATATCATCAGTTTGAGACAAGCGACTGAATCTGGTTGTGATGTGAGGATGAGAGAAGACTACCTTACTCTACATGACAGTAACGGTACTCTTCTAGTCAAAGCAAGTCGCTCTAGGAACAGGCTTTACAAAGTGCATTTAGAAGTCGAAGCCACCAAGTGTCTGCAGCTAGCAACATCAAGCGTAGATTCTACACAATTGCATGCTCGACTCGGACATATCAGTCATGCCACTATCAAGAATATGGTGACTAAAGAACTAGTTCATGGGATATCTAGTGCGTCAAGAGCAGAAGAAACATGTTCATCATGTTTACTTGGTAAACAAACGAGAAAAGTATTTCCAATAGCAACTTCATTTAGAGCATCCAAACCCCTAGAACTGGTTCATGGAGATTTATGTGGACCAATTTCACCACCTACAGCTGCAAACAAGAGATTCATCTTCGTTTTAATTGATGATCATTCAATTCGAGGTATATGTGGTCTATTCTCTTGAAAGAGAAGAGTGAGGCGTTTGAAAAATTTAAAGTTTTTAAAACTTTGGTTGAGAAAGAGACCAACTCTACTCTTAAGACGTTGAGGACTGATAGAGGTGGAGAGTTTGTGTCTAATGAATTTAAGGATTTCTGTGAAAAGGAAGGCATCAATAGACATCTTACAGCTCCTTATACACCTCAGCAGAATGGTGTGGTGGAAAGAAGAAATAGAACTCTAATGGAGATGACTAGAAGTATCCTAAAACACATGAGAATGCCAAACTTTCTATGGGTAGAAGCTGTGAGACACGCAACTTATATCATCAATAGAGTGGGAACAAGATCTCTTGAGAATCAAACACCTTATGAAGCTTACAAAACCAGGAAGCCAAACGTTGATCATCTAAAAGTTTTTGGCTGCATCGCATACGCCAAGATCGAAGCACCACACCTAAAGAAACTAGATGATAGAACAAAAGCGTTGGTACATCTCGGAGTAGAACCTGGTTCAAAGGCATATCGACTCTTCGATCCTTCAAATCGGAAAGTCATAGTGAGTAGGGACGTGGTGTTTGATGAAAACAAAGGCTGGAATTGGAATCACTCAAGTTCTGAGACTCACAAAGAACCAGGAATGTTCACACTCAGCTTTGGGGATTTTGGAAATCATGGAATTACAGAAGAAGAAGTTACAGAGGAAACAGAGCCAAGCGAAGAAAATTCACTTGGTGAAGATGGTAACACGTTTGAAGCTGCAACCGAAACTCCGAGTATTGAAGAAGAAACTCCGAGTACTGATTTAGAAGCTATACAACAAATGCCAACGACACGATCAGGTAGACAAATCATTAAACCAAGTTACTTGAGTGATTATGTACTACTAGCAGAGAGTGAAGCAGAATACCTACTCCTCAATTAATGAAGAACCGTGGGATTTCAAAGAAGCAAGTAAGATGAAAGAGTGGAGAGACGCTTGTGAAGAAGAAATAAAATCCATAACAAAGAACATGACATGGTCTTTAGTGGATCTTCCCAGAAATTGCAGATCAATTGGATTAAAGTGGGTTTTTAAAATCAAACGCAACTCAGATGGAAGCATTAACAAGTATAAATCAAGACTTGTAGCGAAAGGATATGTGCAATGACATGGTGTTGATTACGATGAAGTATTCGCCTCTGTAGCTCGCATTGAAACAGTTCGATTCATCATCTCACTAGCGGCATCCAATGGTTGGGAAATACACCATATGGATGTAAAAACAGCATTCCTTCATGGAACTAAAGGAAGATGTTTATGTGAGTCAACCGGAAGGATTTGTAATCAAAGGAGAAGAAGGGAAAGTCTACAAACTTCACAAAGCTCTCTATGGACTTAAGCAAGCACCACGAGCATGGAACACTAAGCTGAACCAGATTCTCAGAGATTTGAGCTTCGTCAAGTGTTCTAAGGAGCCTTCTCTATATAGAAAAGAAGGACAGGGACAACTTCTTATTAAGGCCGTCTATGTGGATGATCTCTTAGTCACTGGGTCGAACCTGCAACTTATACTATATTTCAAAGAAAGTATGGCTACAAAATTTGAGATGACTGACTTGGGAAAACTCACCTATTACCTTGGCATAGAAGTTATTCAAGAAGAGAATGGAGTCAGATTGAATCAAGAAAGATATGCCAACAAGATCCTTGAGGAAGCAGGGATGAAAGATTGTAACTCTGTAACAACACCGATAATGTTAAGTGTGGAGCTATCCAATTCAAAATTAGAGAAGCCTATCAACGAGAAAGACTACAGAAGGCTGGTTGGATGTCTCAGATACTTGTTGCACACACGCCCTGATTTATCATATGTCGTTGGAGTTTTGAGCAGGTATATGCAGGAGCCAAAAGAATCACATGGAGCTGTAATGAAACATGTGCTCAGATACCTTAAAGGGACACTCGATTATGGACTATTCTTCAACAAAGGAGACAAGAGTGGCTTGATTGGTTACAGTGATAGCAGTCACAGCGTGGATGCAGATGATGGAAAGAGCACAAGTGGTCATGTTTTCTATCTCAATAAGTGTCCGATTACATGGTGTTCACAGAAGCAGCCGGTTGTCGCACTATCCTCATGTGAAGCTGAATTTATGGCTGCTACATAAGCTGCAAAACAAGCCATTTGGCTTCTAGAGCTTCTGGCTGAAGTAAGCGGTTCTGAATGTGAAAAGGTGGTGATACGAGTTGATAATAAGTCAGCCATTGCTCTCACTAAAAACCCAGTGTTTCATGGTAGAAGCAAACACATCCATCGGAAGTTTCACTTCATTAGAGAGTGCGTTGAGAATGAGCAAGTGGAGGTTGAGTATGTTCGTGGAGAAGAGCAGAAAGCTGACATACTTACTAAGGCACTTGGTAAGAACAAACTTGGAGTAATGAGAGATCTCATTGGTGTGCAAAGCGGCTCAAAAGAGGACTTCAAGCTTAGAAGGGAGAATGTTGAAGTAAGCTTGAAGATAGCTTAATTTAGAAGTTATTCTAATCCTAAACCAAGTTATGGTTAGAGATAAGGATCATAGAATATTTAGGAGTCATCTAAATATTTTTGTGTTTAGATGATAGGATTAGGAATTGGTTTTAAATCTCTATATAAAGGATGTCAAAGTGTGACATAACCTTGTGAGAGTTTTTAGAGATTGAGAGATTGTGTGAGATTAAGTTTTGAGTTATTTTCTTAATCTATTAAAAGAGAGTTGTTCTTTTAAATTCTTGATCTCCTGAAACTAGATAGCGACATACGTATACTCTTCTGCTAATCTAACTTTTTTTCCCCTCAATTCTCAATTAAGCTGAAGAGAACGGAAAAAATATAAAAAAATAAAGGAAACAAGATATATATTATTTGGTTGCATATCAAAATAGTGATACTGATCAGTGAGAGAACAAAAGAAAAGAAAATATTTGATTTCCCTAACTGGAAGTCTTTGACGTGTTCTCCAAGAGTGACGGTCACAAGCACACATAAAATGTTTAACAGAATGTTTGCATACCTTATCATATCACCTTTAGAATATACTTTGTATATAGGATCAAAGAAAATAAAATAAAATATTTGGCAATTCTGATGTAATAAGTGTTTGCCGTGTCCACCTAGTCCAAGAGTGACGTCACAATAGATCTTATATTGTGGAAGATTTCTTTCATCAGAAAGCAAAACATGTTTCTCCGCCGCTGCTTCCTGAGAAACACTTGCTCTCACTCTCTCCCTTCCCTTTGTTGCTTCTCCACCTCTGTCTCAGTCTCCTTCGGCTCACCTCCACCGCGGCGAGAATACATGCCCAATTCCGACTGCCGAGCCATCCCTCTACGCGACAGAGTTGCTTATCTGATCCGCTTGTCAGACCTGGATACGGCGGCCAAGCACGCGCGCCTTGCTCCCTATGCGAAGCATAATGATAACGAAGATGATGATGTTGGTAATGGTAACTGGAATGGTCGGCGGCTCTGGAACTGGGCCGATCATGATGAGTGCGCCGTAGATTGGGTCTGTGGCGCAATCATCGTCGCCATGTGCAAAGCCAGGAGGTATAGAGACGCCCTTGATTTGATCCATTATTTCTTCAAGGAGCACAAGATGGTACCGCCAAAGGGTTCCTTCTGTCACGTACTCAAAGGAGTCTTGGACGACTCTTCAAATGCTACAATGACCCTCCTCTGGGTGAAACGGTTGGCCCAAGCCGGATGCTTCGATGAAGCCATGGATCCGCTCGAGAATGTACGTGCTTTGGTGCCTTTCGCTATGCGACTGGAGGTGTCCAACATTCTCATTTGAGGACTTTTGGATCTCGGGGATCTCAAAGAGGCTCGTAAACTCTTTGACGAAATCAAACTCTTTGCCGACATCAATAGTTCAATCAGGCTCGGCACTGGCCACAACCGTCTCGCCCTTGCAGGTGCCACATTCATGGAGTATTGGTTCAAGAAAGGTAAGGAGGAGGAAGCTATGGAGTGGTACAACAACATATCAACTATGGAGCTGAAAGATATTCAGTCACCTGGTGCCATAGCACTCTTGCAAGTTCTTTTAAAGTATGACAAGAAAACCCAAGCTTGGGCATTGTTCCACGCTCTTTCAGATTCTAGTTCTGATACACCACATTATCATCATGTGGATAAAAATACACTTATTACAATAATGGTGAATGAGTGTTTCAAGATGGGCCGGCTTCACACTGCCATCCTGACGTTCAAGATTCCCTTTAGCTATCCGTATCCAGAAGCTAGTGGTTACGGAAACATTATCACTAGGTTTTGCGAGCTAGGGTTGTTATCCGAAGCAGAGTATTTCTTTGCAGAAATGCGGATAAAATGCATAAACCCTGACCTTTCCACATACAAAGCCCTCATGGATGCATATGTAAAGGCAGAGAGAGTCGACGATGTTCACCGAATGTCAAACCACATGGTCGATGAATTTCTGTAAAATAAGAGAATGATTTGAATGTTGCGAGTTGTATTGATGAGACCATAAGGTCATGTATTTATACAAGAGCTAAAACCGACTTATGTCCTAACTAGAAAAGGAAAGACGAGAAAAAAGATAAATACAACCAGGAAAAGGAATGCTTATAGATCAATCTAGAATATGTCCTAAGATTTCCTACTACCCCCCTCAAGTTGGAGCATGTAAATTTTGAATGCCCAACTTGAAAAGAAATGCATCGAACTCCTTCTTGCCAAGAGCTTTGGTAAGAATATCAGCAAGTTGTTCTGTTGTTGAGACGTGAGATGCTTTGACCAGTCCTTTAACAATCTTCTCTCTAATAAAATGACATTCGCGTTCTATATGCTTGGTCCTTTCATGAAAAACTGGATTAGCACTGATGTGAAGAGCAGCTTGACTATCTGATGTACATATATTTCAACATGTTTTAGCATCATTTATCCATCGCTTTCGTGCATTTATCACATCATTTCACTGCCATTTACATCCATATGCATCCACTTCTCTTAGATGATAGTTTGCATAAGCATTTGCATCAATCCTTGCATTATTTGCCATTTCAGGTACTTTTGGAGCAGATGGAGTGTTGGCCAAGGAATGGGATGAAGTGAAGCTCAAGGAAGGAGATGGAGTGATGGCCAAGAAAGAAGCAGAAGCAAACTCGACCTACGGACTCGATCAACCACCTCGAGTTGGTGCCAAAGGTGGCGCCTTTACACGGACTCGACCGGTACATCGAGTCGGTGGTCGAGTTGGTGCCAAAGGTGGCACCTTTACGCAGACTCGACCAGATCACATGAAGTTGGCACCTCGAGTCTGCAGCACGTGTTATTTTTACCTTTTTCTAAACCTAGTATAAATAGCTTAATTATGTCATTTTGTGCCAGATGATGTTTTTAACACTCTGATAAACCTAAAATCGCCTTTCCTTTGTTCTTAGTTTGTAATTTAGATTGCTTCCATGTTTTGAATCTTTTGAATTTACTTTCTTCAATAAAGTTATTCACCTTGCTCCCTTCTTCATGTTGATTCAAGTTTCATCTTTTTCTGATTTTATTTTACATATGGCGATTTTAGAGTAGTGATTTAGGGTTCTTGAGGATGGGTTAGGTTAGTGTAGATCCTTGATCTCCTAGGGTGTTTAAGCTTAGATTAACCATTTCCCTTCTTGATTAGTGTTATTAATGCTTTTTCCTTTCTGATCAATTGGAAAATGAGTTCAAGGCATTTCACACCCAGAAGGTGTTTGATGAAATGCCTCAACCAACTTCTCCAAGAGATTTGTAATTCATACCTGAGATGTTAGTGTTCTTGAATGCATTTTGGCTTAGCAAACTGAACTTAATGCTTCCTGAGGTGTATTCCGCCATGATAGTGGGTCTGGAAAAGCCTCAGGTTCGATGGCCTTCACCATGAGAGTGGGTTGGTGCTGTGATGAAGTTTGCCGCCTAGGGTTAGCTCTTTATGAGTTTCGTTAAACACCATTAGTTAGGTCAAGGTTTTGCATCAGTCGATTACCCCAATCCTCAAGCCCTTATTCATATTCTGTTTTACTCTGTTTTTATATTTGTGTTCAATTTAGTTCATTTCAAGCATTCTGGTTTTTACTTTTAGTTTCTCACTTTTGATTTGTTTTGTTCTCCCTTGTTAGTTTTTACTTTCTGTCATTTAAACTGATAGATTACATTTCCCCCATTATGCATTTGGCTTGACTTACATCATCTTGACATTATCTTGATTGCATAGCATTCACAAGCATTTGGATTGATTCCTTTAAGTACTGCATCGGCTAGATAGTGCTTTAGGATTAATTGTTAGTAAAATCCTACTATCAATTTGGCGCCGTTGCCAATTGTTTGTTTGTTTGCTACGTTTCGGATATCAAGTTACATAAGATCAAGTTCGTATACAATTACCAATTTACTGCAATTGCCTATTCTCTCTGCCTTTCTCATTTCAGGAACTCAGCTTGCAGACTCTACGTGCAGACTCGACCAAACACATCGAGTTAGTACTCTAGTTGCATGCAAACGAGATCTAAGGGCAGTGGCAACTTGATACACTACTTGGACGACATCAACCGACTGAACAGATCATCACGGGTTCCGGTTGAGCAAGTCAGAGAGGACAATCAGGGACACCAGGTCCGGGAAGAGAATCAGGCACCACAGACAGAGGATACTCAGTGTGTCGACAACATGGCTGAACCTCAGCGTGCTGCAAGGCCTATTGGAGCGGGTGATGCTCCAAACGCACATACGCAGAGGCAGGGGATTGTTCCTCCACCGGTGCAGAACAACAATTTCGAGATCAAGTTGGGTATGATCAATCTCGTGCAGAACAAGATGTTCCACGGCTTGCCATGCGAGGATCCAATTGACCACTTGGATGAGTTCGATCGCCTCTGCAACTTAACGAAGGTCAATAGCGTTTCTGAAGACGCCATCAAGTTACGCCTTTTCCCTCTATCTCTTGGAGAGAAGGCGCACCAGTGGGAGAAGAATCTGCCCCACGGTTCTATCACTACATGGAATGACTGCAAGAAAGCATTCCTAGCCAAGTTTTTCTCAACAGGACGCACTGCTAAGCTCCGTAGCGACATCTCGGGTTTCCAGCAGAAGAATGGGGAAACGTTTTCAGAAGCATGGGAGCGGTTCAAGTGCTATACCAGTCAATGCCCACACCACGGTTTCAGTAACGAGTCCCTTCTCAGCACCATGTATAGAGGAGTTCTCCCGAAGTACCGACAGATGCTTGACACTGCGAGTAATGGGGACTTTCTGAATGGTGACGTTGAGGATGGTTGGCAGCTTGTAGAGAACATGGCTCGGTCAGATGGCAACAACAACGAAGAGTACGATCGCACAACACGCAGCTCTGTAGAGTCAGATGACAAGTTGAAAAAGGAAGTGAAGGGCTTGAATGAGAAACTGGACAAGCTACTTCAGGCTCAGTCCAATATGAAACATGTTCACTTCATCTCTGAAGACGAATTTGTTCCTGTCCAAGAAGGGGAGGCTGAACAGCAGACTGAGGAGATTAGTTACATTCAGAACAACCAGGGAGGCTACAACCAAGGCTACTACACCTACAAGTCTAACCCGAACCTTTCCTATAGAAGCACCAATGTCGCCAATCCTCAGGATCAGGTCTACCCTCAACAGACACAGCAGAGTCAGCATACGCAGCAGCAGAGTCAGCCTCAACAGCAGCAAGTGTTCGTTCCGAGAGGGCAGTTTGTGAGCCAACAGGGCGGCTATCCACCTAGACAGCAGCAGGGAGCACCACCAGGGTTTGCTCCTCAGCAGGTACAAGCGCCACAGCTTCAGGAACCCGACATGAGCGCCATGTTACAGCAGCTGTTGCAAGGTCAAGCTAATGGAGTTATTGAGACAAGTAAGAAGCTTGCGGAGATGAACAGCAAGCTTGATTCCTTAAACTCCAGGATTACGACCATTGAGAACAACCGTGCCTCCTCTTCTACAGAACACCCTGGTCAACTCCCTGGGAAGGCCATTCAGAATCCCAAGGACCATTGCCATGTCGTCCAATTCAACGCTGATGAAGAACAGGCTGCTGAGAACGAACGAGCCATTCAGGAGATTACACAACTTCTTTACGGTTGTGATGTTGATTGTTCACCAGTCTCAAAGACTACACTCGATCGAGTTGAGAAGGAAGCCTCGATCGAGTCCAACACTTGTTCCCCTACTCACCATGATCTTCTGACTCGATCGAGTCAGCATCCACCCGAACCCAGAACGTTTATCCCACTCGTCTCTAAACCTATAACATCTTGTCCAAGCAGAGTCCTTCCCAAGCTCAAAGATCAGGGGAAATTCACAATTCCGTGCTCTCTTGGTCATTTGCAGCTCGATGATGCGCTTGTTGATTCTGGAGCTAGTGTCAACTTGATTTCGCTTGGTATGGTTAAGAGGTGACTGCCCAGCACTTGATGAAGCAGCCTGGTCCATCTATCATGTTTGGAGATGCTTCCTCAAAACCACCACTTGGTCTTATCCTAGATTACCCTGTGAAGATTGGAAGTTGCACCATACCCACAGATCTCACTGTTCTGGATATGGTTGATAAGAAGGAGGTCCCTTTCATACTTGGAACCCCGTTCCTCACTACAGCAGGAGCCTTCATCGATTTCCCAAACAGGCTAGTGATCCTCCACCATGTGAACAGCCAAGTCTCATATCCAGTAAAAACTTTTTCTACAGAGTATTGTGGGACCATCACAACTGCGGAGTTGGACTGCAATGTGTTTACTCCCGATACTATTGAGTATGAAAACGAGCTGCATATTGCGCCTCCCGAGCGTGTTAAGAATGAGCCGGGAATCATTGATGGCGAAAGCCTTTTTGCAATGTTCACTGAGCCACTAGGAAGGGCTCAACTGGGGAGGGTGAGGATGGTTTCACAGGCTGTTCACAAGGGTAGAAAGAAAAGAACCAAGGAACCCAAACCCGTTACCTCTACCCCATCTCCGTCTACGGTGATTATGCTACCGATGGAACTCAAGGAAGGGAAACTTGAGTATAAGATCACATTCACGGGAAGGTCTAAACCCTTCTCGAGTGCCAGAGCTATCGTCAGCCCCGAGATACAGAACGATCCGATTAAGCTACAAGAGCTTCTCTCTAAGGTTCTGACCATCACCCCTGAAGACAGGCCTAACTCCAACCCCCACTAGCCAAAGGAAGAACGGTCAAGCTTAGCGACCTTAAACAAGCTCACTTGGGAGGAAGTTCCATGGATATCCTTGTACATATTTCTTTAAATTGCTCATCTAATATGTTTTGTTGTGTTTTTCTGTTTAAGTTTTTCAGAATAAGGGTTTGAGCCAAAGGAATCCAGTTCAAAACGGGGCTCCTACACTCGATCGAGTGAGGCACTGACGAAAAATCAGCTCGGCCGAGCTTGATTTAACTTGATCGAGTTAACCTGGTTTGGTAAGAGACTCCTTTGCTTTCGACTCCCCTCTTTTCACATCCTGTGTTTTATTGTCCTTGCTTTTGCTTTTCTCTCATTCTTTCTCTTAAACTTCTGTTACACAAGGGACTGTGTAATTTAAGTTTGGGGGAGGGTCTGAGAGCCATTTGATATTGTGTTTTGTTTTCTTATTTCAATTTTTCATCTCTTGATTCTGCATGCATTTAAGGCATAGAAAACCACTAAAAATTGAAAAAAATTTCGAAAAATCTCAAAAATATTCATGTTGTTGCATTCACATTTGTTAGATTAAGTCTGCATTGCATCACATAGCTTCACAATCATGCTGCATTGTTGATACAGCCTTGTAAAATAACCATCTCATGCGACATGATTTGTGCCTTGGTTTTTGATTCTCTGATGCATTAGGGTGAGATTGAAGCATTTAAAACGAAACCATGCTTAACTTGATCACGTCATGACATGCACATCTCACTTGATCACTGATGCGATTTGATGTTTATCCCTGCCTAATCTGAACCATAATTTTGACTTCTAAATACCATTGCATGCATTGAAAGCAACTCATGGATAGTATACATATCTGGACAATCTTTTCCCATTTGTTTATCCTCTTTGTTTGTCCAGATAGCTTTTTATCCCATACCCTGAACCTAAGCCTTTTCCTTTGAACCCCCATTAATCTTGTGTGAGCTTGTGAGGCCTTGTTTCGATTGTGCTTAGCAGAACGTGTTGAGTTTAAACCGGCAAGAGTAGGGTTTCTAGGTAACTAGTCTGTACTTGGGTATATTTTTCAAGCTAAGTTTGGGGGTATCGGGTTGGTTTATTGGCGAGTCCGTTTTCATGTTCAAGGGATTGCCAAAAGAAAAGCGTTTAAGTCTAAAGCAGGGGAGTTGGTTTGTGTTTCAAAAGGGTCTAGTAAAGGTTTGGGAACGGTTTTAAAAAGAGAAAAGGGTTCTAGGTATAAAATAAAAGAAAGCAATTGCTTCAGCTAGTTAAAAGAAAGAAAAGAGTTCCCTAAAGTGTTTGACTTCCCAAACCGCTAGATGTTACCATAAGAACACCACTCCCTTTGCTAGTTTAAAAGAAAAGAAAGAAAAGAGCAAGTGCTCCTCTGTGTCTATAGGTGCAAAGCCTAAAGGGTAGTCAGGAGTTTATCTTTGTTTCTCTTCGGGTCTGGGCATTAACTCGATCGAGTCAGGCTAAGTAGTTAGAGATTCTGCTCTTTGCATCATCCTTGGTTATAACTCTTAGCCTTCTGCCAAAGCATTGTCCTTTCACTGAGAGATCCCCGTTCCTTAAACCGTTTTATGCTTGTGAAGAAACCGTTTTCCTCTCTTGACCATACCCAGACCCAAATGAGTTGTTGATTTGCATGTTTCTGGTTCGCTGTTCATCATTAATAAATGTTAAAGGGATTTGCTGATAAGAATGCATTGTTTGAGTGACTGTGAAGTTGGATTGATCTTTTTAAGCTTGGTTACGAATTTCAGGAAGTAGCTCTCACCTTGATGCATCTTAGAACCTTGAACTTAGACATATATCAAATCGTTTTTGCTGGTTGTTTTAGGATATATCAACATTGTTTTCAAACCTCATCCCTTTCTCTATTCTTGTTTGTTTGCTTGAGGGCAAGCAAAAGATAAGTTTGGGGGTGTTGATGTACATATATTTCAACATGTTTTAGCATCATTTATCCATCGCTTTCGTGCATTTATCACATCATTTCACTGCCATTTACATCCATATGCATCCACTTCTCTTAGATGATAGTTTGCATAAGCATTTGCATCAATCCTTGCATTATTTGCCATTTCAGGTACTTTTGGAGCAGATGGAGTGTTGGCCAAGGAATGGGATGAAGTGAAGCTCAAGGAAGGAGATGGAGTGATGGCCAAGAAAGAAGCAGAAGCAAACTCGACCTACGGACTCGATCAACCACCTCGAGTTGGTGCCAAAGGTGGCGCCTTTACACGGACTCGACCGGTACATCGAGTCGGTGGTCGAGTTGGTGCCAAAGGTGGCACCTTTACGCAGACTCGACCAGATCACATGAAGTTGGCACCTCGAGTCTGCAGCACGTGTTATTTTTACCTTTTTCTAAACCTAGTATAAATAGCTTAATTATGTCATTTTGTGCCAGATGATGTTTTTAACACTCTGATAAACCTAAAATCGCCTTTCCTTTGTTCTTAGTTTGTAATTTAGATTGCTTCCATGTTTTGAATCTTTTGAATTTACTTTCTTCAATAAAGTTATTCACCTTGCTCCCTTCTTCATGTTGATTCAAGTTTCATCTTTTTCTGATTTTATTTTACATATGGCGATTTTAGAGTAGTGATTTAGGGTTCTTGAGGATGGGTTAGGTTAGTGTAGATCCTTGATCTCCTAGGGTGTTTAAGCTTAGATTAACCATTTCCCTTCTTGATTAGTGTTATTAATGCTTTTTCCTTTCTGATCAATTGGAAAATGAGTTCAAGGCATTTCACACCCAGAAGGTGTTTGATGAAATGCCTCAACCAACTTCTCCAAGAGATTTGTAATTCATACCTGAGATGTTAGTGTTCTTGAATGCATTTTGGCTTAGCAAACTGAACTTAATGCTTCCTGAGGTGTATTCCGCCATGATAGTGGGTCTGGAAAAGCCTCAGGTTCGATGGCCTTCACCATGAGAGTGGGTTGGTGCTGTGATGAAGTTTGCCGCCTAGGGTTAGCTCTTTATGAGTTTCGTTAAACACCATTAGTTAGGTCAAGGTTTTGCCTCAGTCGATTACCCCAATCCTCAAGCCCTTATTCATATTCTGTTTTACTCTGTTTTTATATTTGTGTTCAATTTAGTTCATTTCAAGCATTCTGGTTTTTACTTTTAGTTTCTCACTTTTGATTTGTTTTGTTCTCCCTTGTTAGTTTTTACTTTCTGTCATTTAAACTGATAGATTACATTTCCCCCATTATGCATTTGGCTTGACTTACATCATCTTGACATTATCTTGATTGCATAGCATTCACAAGCATTTGGATTGATTCCTTTAAGTACTGCATCGGCTAGATAGTGCTTTAGGATTAATTGTTAGTAAAATCCTACTATCACTATCACACTGAAGAGTCATTGGTTCTGGATGAGATACGCCAAGATCAAGTAAAAGAGCTTTGAGCCATATAAGCTCTTTCGTAACTGCAGTCATAGCTCGATACTCTGCCTCAGCAGAAGATAAGGAAACTGTATCTTGCTTCTTAGTCTTCCAGGAAATTGGTGATGAACCAAGTTGCACAAACCAGCCTGTAAGAGAACGGCGAGTTAGAGGACATGCGGAAAAGTCGGAGTCACACCAACCAGTGAAGTGAAACGGTGAATCAGCACGAAGAAGAACTCCTTGACCAATTGTCCCTTTGAGATACCGAACAACCTTTACAGCAGCCAGCCAATGTTCCTCGCGAGGAGTATGCATGAATTGTGACAAAATATGAACGGCATAAGTAAGATCAGGTCTTGTCGCGACAAGATAGATAAGTCGTCCCACCAAACGACGATAGCGTTCCGGATCAGATAAGATAGCCCCATCAGCGAGACTTAGCCGATGATTTTGATCAATCGGAGAACCAGCTGGTTTGCATCCTAGTAAGCCGACTTCAGTCACAATATCAATGGCATATTTTCGTTGGCACAAGTAGATGTCAGTGGGATTACGAGCTACTTCAAGGCCAAGGAAATATTTAAGAAATCCCAAGTTCTTCATGTGAAAGCATGTAGACAAATAATCTTTGAAGGTCGTGATATCCGGAGATGATGATCCCGAGATGATTAAATCATCAACGTAAACTAGAATTCGAAGTGAGACACCTCGTCTAGAGTATACGAAGAGGGAATAATCAGAGATAGTTTGAGAAAAGCCATAAGAGAGAAGGGCATCAACAAGCTTGGCGAACCAGCAACGAGGAGCTTGTTTGAGACCATAAAGAGACTTGCGTAGACGACAGACGCGTGTATCATTAGGCGAAGAAAAGCCTTGAGGTAATTTCATATAAACATCCTCGTGAAGGTCTCCGTGAAGGAATGCATTATGCACATCCATTTGATGCACTTCATGGTTCTTCTTAACTGCAAAATCAAGAAATACACGAACCGTGGTCATCTTAGCGACAGGCGAGAAAGTATCTGTATAATCAATTCCCTCTTTCCGATGATTGCCGAGAACAACTAATCGAGCTTTGTATCGTTCGATGTCGCCAGAAGATAAATATTTGATCGTGAATGCCCATTTGCTGCCAAGAGCTGTTTTACCAGCAGGTAACCAGCAAGTAATTCTTGAAGATCCCATGTGTGGTTTCTTTCAAGAGCTTTTATTTCGGATATGATATACCTCTATTTTGTACCCTTTTTTATATGGTTTTACTATGCATTTTATAAGGTTTTTAAAGGCTTTTCGATCTAAAAAGGTAGTTTTTGTGGATTTATAGTACTAAAGAGTCTAACCAGGTCGAAAAATGCATTTTGGAGCAAAACCACAGGATTTGGACTTTACGCCGCTCCACGACACAGCATCAACTTTGAAAGAGCCCCAAAAACATTCTACTCAATGGATCTCACCAAAACCAGTTCTCCGCGATACCTACATGAGTTAGCTTTCCAACGCGATTGGAATCATGCAATTTGGACGTGTAGAATGGAAGATATTATCATTTTAGTGAAGAGTGTCAAATCAGCCGAAAACCGGACGTCTACACCGGCCGCTCGACCGAGCCGGTCGGACAGGGCCTCCAAGGCTCCCGTCCGACCCGACCGTCCTTAACTGCACAATGACACCGCTCGACCGAGCCGGTCGGACAGGGACTCCAAGGCTCCCGTCCGACCCGACCTTCCTTCAAGACGACGACCATCCGGTCGACCGAGCCGGTCGGACAGGGACTCCATGGCCCTCGTCCGACCCGACCTCTTTTCACCATCCCGTGCGCGCCAGCTCGACCCGACCATCATCCCGACCGACCGGTCGACCGCCCCGCTCGACCCGGTCACCATCCCGACCGACCGGTCGACCGCCCCGCTCGACCGCCGCCGTCCCGCTCGACCCGCCTTAGCCGACTAAGGCCCGTTTTGCACGTTTTCACGATTTACTCGGCCCGTTTACCTAATCTCGACCCCTGGAAGACCTAGCACTATAAATACCACCTTTTTAGCCTCTTTAGAAGAGAAGAACCACATACCCGCATTGTATTAGAGTTTATTAGATCTACTTTTGTTCTTAGAGATTGCAAGGAGAGGATCTCTCCTCCTTACCACAATTTGGAGAAGTTTTCTGAACCTTTGTTCTATATTTATGCTTTCTTCATCATCTTTTTGTGTTGTTACTTTGATTATGTCTGAGTAATTCACTTGTTAGGTCGTGGGTTAATCAAAGAGTCCATGCATTGTTAGGGTTCTAAATCAAATTAGGGGTTCATCATTATAGATCTTCACCTTTGCTTGATCTTATTGTTGCATGCTTTTCTGATCAACTAGCATCAGATCTTAGGTAGACTTGAGCCACGGAAGTGCTGTATCATTCGCCTGAACTAGTATTTGGTGGGCAACACTTCATAGACTGCGGAAGTTGATCTATGCGGGGTTGTGAACAATTGAGACTTGAACGAATTAAAGCTTGTTTAACAATCTAAGGACATTCCGAAAGATTAGCGATTAGGTTAGTTAACAAAGAGGTCGGAGCCACGGAAGTGGAATGATTTTACATCTGTGTTTTGAGTTCTAGACGGCACCCAATTAAACCCCCTAATAAGTTGATTTAACCTAGTAATCGTGGATCTCTGCGAGTCTCCCATTGCCTAGCGCTTTCGTACCTTGATCTTTCACCGTTTTTACATCGCATTCAATTAGTTTAGTTAGCTATCTTACCAATCACAATTAAAACCCTTATCTTGTCCTAGCTAAATTTGAATTACATAACTTGTAGTGCATCTCTCTGCTCCTTGTGTTCGATAAACCCGTTACTACTCTCGATCTGTGCACTTGCAGAAAAGGGATAGAAATTGGGAAAAGCTTATCCCGCATCAAGCTTTTTGGCGCCGTTGCCGGGGAGCATTACAGCTGCCTACAAGTTCTTAAGACTGATCTAGCCTAGGATTTTAATTTCAGTACTTGCAAATTTAATTTTCAGTTTTTCTTTCTTTACATTTAAAAACATTCTCTTTGTGTATTTCAGGTGAAAAATCTGAGCAGAAGACCTTGAGATGAGTGATTCGGAAAGTCATTCAGAAGATGAAAACGCTGCCGCAGCAGCCATGATGTTTAGACAACCGCAGGATCCACCGCTGAATACACTCGGTGATAGCATACCCGTGCGCCTGGACAAAGAAACTATGGGGGATTTTGACTCGGCCCCTACATTGCTTTTAAGCCGAAATCCTATTCATCCGCTGCTCCCGGAAGGAAGGGATTATGAGATCTCACCGGAAGTAATTGCTCTGGTAAAGCAAAACCAGTTCCAAGGATTAACAGAGGAGAATCCTTTAGAGCACATTGATGCATTTGAAGAAATATGTGGGACCATTAGTGCGGATGGAGCTCCCAAAGATTATTTGAAATGCGAGCTTTTCTCCTTCACACTCAAAGGGAAAGCCATAAGATGGGTAAAATCCCTTCCAGCTCAGTCCATCACGACTTGGAAGGAATACAAAGGAGCATTCCTAGGACACTTTTTCACTAAGCAAAGGGCGAATTTGTTAAAGGAAAAGATTTCTAGTTTTTAACAAGGGCCGGTGGAGCCATTTCATGAAGCATTGGAGCGCTTCAGGGATTACACAAGAGAATGCCCGAACCATTGTTTTTCAGAAGGAAACCTATGGAACATCTTCTATAGAGGGATAGACAAGAAATGTCGATTCTCACTCGACACTGCAAGTAACAGAAACTTCATGACCAGGACAGTGATGGAAGCAAAGACTTTGATTGAAAATTTGGCATCCAGTGACAGTGACAACTTCATAGGGCATGAGAAGGCTGTTAAAGCAATAAATTCAAACCTAAGTCGAGAAGAGTATAATGAGATGAGAGCAATCATGGTAACAATATTGAGGAATCAGCAAAATTCAGTGAGTAATAGAGAGGGCTGTATGACTTACGACATAGATGGACGAAGATGTTTAGGAGATTTTGCACCTGAATTCCAAGAAGAAGTTAATTTTGTTGGCATCAGAGATCAACACTTCAGGCGAGAGCACAAAGATTCACAAGTGTGGAAAGATGAGCCTTTAGAATCCGAATATCAACAGAAAATTCAGAATGGAGAAAGATACCAGCAGTATGGGTATAGACCGCAGAATGTCAGGCAAGGTGCATATGGAAGAAGCTCCATGGAATCACGAGACAACCTTGACCCAATGATAAGTGAGCTCTTGGACTCACATCGGAAACACTTGAATGAAGTTGAAGAAAAGCTGGATTTTATATGTAGGGACATGAATGAAAAATTTGACCTCATCGCTGCCGCCACAAAGAGTTTAGACTTCAAAATTGCTGAAATAGCCGGAACTGTTAAGAGGGAAGTGGGAGTCCTTCCTGGAAAAGTAGAGATAAACCCCAGAGGTGAAAATGTTGCTGCCATAACCCTAAGGAATGGGAAGGAATATGAACCACCAGCCTACCCTGAGGAAGAATTAACCCCAGCCAGAAAGGATAAACCTTTAGAGTATGTTATAATTGGAGATGGAGAAGAGCCACCTAAAGAAGTACGGGTGCGCACAGAACCAGGAATTCAAGAACAAGATATTGACCCCCCAGTCATACCAAAGGTTTATCAACCAAAGATTCCATACCGAAATGTTCTTAACCAGCCAAAGAAAGAAAAGGAGCAAGCCAAACTTAAGGATCTAGTTAGCCAGCTGACAGTCAGGCTACCATTCGTAGATGCTTGCCATATCATACCGTCTCTAAAGAAGTATATGAAGGCTATACTTACAAGCAATGTAAGTCTAGAAGAAGGAGCCATGATGATCACCAAAGAGTGCAGTGCGATCCTCCAGAACAGAATGCCGGAAAAACTTGATGATCCGGGAAGTTTTGTTCTAGCTTGTGAGATTGGAGGAACACTTTTCGACCGGGCCCTTTTCGATTTGGGATCAAGCGTCAATTTAATGCCCTACTCAGTAGCGAGACTACTAGGAATCACAAACTTTAAACCTACAAAAATCTCTCTTGTTTTTGCAGATCGATCCGTTCGACGCCCCATAGGGGTTGTTTTGGACATAACCATTGTTGTACGAGGATGCAACATCCCAGCCGATTTCGTGGTCCTGGAATTGGAGCATGAACCCAAGGATCCTATAATACTAGGACGTCCCTTTTTAGCCACTGCCGGAGCAATGATAGATGTGAAGAATGGGAAGATTGACCTTCACCTGGGAGATATTGTTATGAACTTCAAAGTCAACAGAACGATCGATAGACCTATAATGGATGGTCAAACTTTTTGGATTGGAGAGGCAAAAGAAGAGATATTGGAGGATATGTTACTTCATGATCCTCTTGAATTAGCCTTAACCCGAGCTGAAGAAGAGTTGGGTTATGCAGAAAGAGAAGCACAAGGCTTAGTAAAATTCATGGATTCGGTCGAAGCATACAAAGAACTAGTGGCATACATGGATTTGAAGGGAAGTAAAGAAGAGGTAGCCAAAGCAGAGAAACAAAAATCAGCTCCCCAGCCAGAACCAGACCCATGGTGCCCCTTGAGAGCACCAAAAACAGACCTAAAACCGCTCCCTGTTGGGCTGAGGTATGAATATCTAGGTCCAAATGAAACTTATCCTGTGATAATAAACTCCGGACTAACCAATGAGGA
Organism: Erythrophleum ivorense; assembly: GCA_026724425.1. NCBI lineage: Eukaryota > Viridiplantae > Streptophyta > Magnoliopsida > Fabales > Fabaceae > Erythrophleum > Erythrophleum ivorense. Next base: position 2,085,989 of record JAIUCV010000027.1, on the reverse strand, counting down.
GACTGTTTTACTCGTTCACGAACTAAGAAAGCACAGAAGGGCCCTCGGTTATTCTTTGGATGATATAACATGAATCTCACCAAACCTCTGCATGCATAGAGTCATCTTAGAAGACGGATCCAGCTCATCAATTGAACATCAGAGACGGCTTAACCCGAACCTTAAGGAAGTAGTCAAGAAGGAAATAATGAAACTTTTGAATGCAGGGATAATTTACCCAATCTCGGATAGCAAATGGGTTAGTCCAGTACACGTGGTACCAAAGAAGGGAGGGATCACAGTTGTTAAGAATGAGCAAGACGAGCTAATCCCTACCAGGACGATAACAGGACACCGGATGTGTGTCGATTACAGGAAGCTTAACTCAGCCACCCGAAAAGATCATTATCCTTTACCATTCATAGATCAAATGCTTGAGCGCCTTGCTAATCATCAATAATACTGTTTTCTTGATGGATATTCAGGATTTTTCCAGATACCAATACATCTGAATGATCAAGAGAAGACAACCTTCACATGTCCGTATGGCACTTTTGCCTATAGAAGAATGCCTTTCGGTCTATGCAACGCACCAGCCACTTTCCAAAGATGCATGATGTCCATATTCACCGACTTTATAGAGGAAATCATGGAAGTATTCATGGACGACTTCTCAGTATATGGTTCATCCTTTAAGGCATGCCTAGCAAATCTTGGAAAAGTTTTACAGCGATGTGAAGATAAACACTTAGTTCTCAATTGGGAGAAATGTCACTTCATGGTCAGAGATGGGATTGTCCTCGGGCATCGAATTTCAGAAAAAGGAATCGAAGTAGACAAAGCCAAGATTGAAGTCATGACAAACCTACAACCTCCAAAGAGTGTAAAGGATATAAGGAGTTTCCTCGGCCACGCCGGATTCTACAGGAGGTTCATCAAGGATTTCTCAAAGATAGCAAGACCATTGACACGACTGTTATGCAAAGACATCATATTTGAATTCACGGATGAATGTCATGCCGCTTTCACCAAGATCAAGGAGGCCTTAGTTAGCGCACCAGTTGTCCAGCCACCAGATTGGGAACAACCCTTTGAGATCATGTGTGACGCCAGCGACTATGCAGTAGGAGCAGTGCTTGGACAATGAAAGGATAAGAAGTTACATGTCATCTACTATGCTAGCCGAACTCTAGATGAAGCACAATGCAAATATGCAACCACAGAGAAAGAACTCCTTGCCATAGTCTTTGCATTCGAGAAATTCAGATCATACTTGGTAGGCTCCAAAGTAATAGTTCATTCTGACCATGCCGCACTGCGATATTTATTGTCTAAAAAGGATGCAAAGCCAAGGCTTTTAAGATGGATATTACTCCTCCAAGAGTTTGACCTCGAGATAAAGGATAGAAAAGGTGCAGATAACAGAGTGGCGGATCACCTTTCACGCATGAGAGTTAATGAAACCATGCCATTGGATGACAGGCTGCCTGAAGAAACTGTTTACGCGGCCCAATCTACAACCATGACTCATACGTCAAGCCATCCCAAACCAAAGCCAAGAATTTCATCAGCGAACACTCCATGGTTTCGCCACATTGCAAACTTCATTGCAGCAGACCATCCACCCCCGCAATTCTTTGGCTACAGAAAGAAGAAATTTCTCCGTGACATTAGACGGTATTTTTGGGATGAACCTTATCTTTATAAAAAATGCTCTGACGGTATGTTTCGTAGGTGTATTCCAGAGGAAGAGATAGAGGGAATATTATTCGCCTGCCACAGCTCCAGCTATGCCGGTCATTTCGCCACTTACAAAACAGTTTCTAAAGTACTTCAATCAGGATTCTGGTGGCCGACCATGTTTAAAGATGCCCACGCCTTCATATCCCGATGTGATGCCTGCCAAAGAATGGGAAACATAAGCAAAAGAAATGAGATGCCACAAAATTTCATTCTAGAAGTAGAAGTTTTCGACGTATGGGGAATAGATTTCATGGGACCTTTCCCGACATCTTTTGGTGACCAATACATTCTAGTTGCAGTGGACTATGTTTCGAAATGGGTGGAAGCAATAGCAAGCCCGACCAATGATGCTCAAGTTGTTATAAAGATGTTCAAATCTATCATCTTCCCGAGATTTGGAGTACCAAGGATTGTCATTAGTGACGGGGGATCTCACTTTATCAACAGGATTTTCGCCAACCTTTTGAAGAAGCATGGAGTGACACACAAAGTTGCTTCCCCATATCATCCTCAGACTAGTGGCCAAGTGGAAATCTCAAACAGAGAACTTAAAAGCATCCTACAAAAGACTACAGGAAAGACTAGAAAGGATTGGAGTGCCAAGTTAGATGACGCTCTATGGGCGTACCGCACTGCTTTCAAAACCCCACTAGGCACAACCCCTTTCCACTTAGTCAATGGAAAAGCCTGTCACCTCCCTGTTGAGTTAGAATATAAGGCGGCATGAACAGTAAAGGAGTTAAACTTCAACCTTAAAACAGCAGGAGAAAGAAGATTCATTCAACTCAATGAGCTTGATGAGATCCGCCACCTTGCATATGAGAATGCGAAGATATACAAAGAAAGGACCAAAGCTTTCCATGACAGGAAGATCATACCAAAGACATTCGCACCAAATGATCAAGTCCTCCTTTTCAACTCCCGTCTAAAACTTTTTCCCGGGAAGCTTCGTTCTAGATGGTCGGGGCCATTCAAAATCAAAGAAGTTCGGCCATACGGAGCAGTTGTACTACTAACTCCATCCGGAGGCGAATTCACAGTCAATGGGCAAAGACTTAAACCGTATCTAGCCAATACAGAGACATCACAAGAAGTCCGAATCGATTTGGACGATCCCTCACCAGTCTGAATCACAAACGGTCAAGCTAAAGACCTTAAACAAGCGTTGTATGGGAGGCAACCCATAAGTTTTACTCTCCTCTTTTACTTTTTGTTTTATTTTACTGATTTTTGTTTTGCTTTTGAAGTTTTGGATACAGATATTTGAGAATCTAACATGCAAATTGAGAAGAAACCTCGGAAAATGAAGAAAGGAGAAATTGTCCCTTCCAACATTAACAATGAATGTGGCAAGGAACAACCACGTTCATATATCCGTTTGCTCCAGCAAAACAGCATGCCTCACCTTCGGCGGACTTCAAGAGCTTTTACCATGGACGCATGGTACTTGATCATCTACACCGGGATACAAGCCATTGCTTTGGAGTTCATTCTAACGCACCATGGGACATATTTTACCAAACTTATCAACAGCCAAAGACAGCAACATACCACCAATAGGTTATCTCTTCATGGACTTAATGTCTAATCAGGTTACATATTTCCTCTCATTCGCAAACGCCTTACTCCCTTTTTCTTTTACCTCCCTTAATCGGATTTGCTTTCACCGGGACGGTGCAAGTTAAGTCTGGGGGGGATTGTCGGTACTAATGCGTTTGTTCATGTCTTGTCTTCATCTTATATCTATTTCTCTTATTAACCTTTTTCAAAACTTCTGTTTGATTGAGTCAAAATCTTAGTTGGAAATTATGATCTATCTCTATGATTCTCCGGTGTTGTGCTAACAATCTATGACCCTAGAGCGGACATCAGTTGCAGACATAAGCCTAACAGAACCTCTAACGGTGGATCGACCTACTGACTTGGCAACATTTCTAAGGTACCCGGACAATCTAACGTTAACTCCACCCTAATCAATCTAGTTTTTCTTGTCAAGGGACTTGGCATACAGATGAGTCGTTCCTTGCTTGATCTCAAAAGGGTGTGTCCAATACAAAGTGCAGTTCTCCTCTCTCTCAGAAAAATAAAAATCAAAAGCTTTTAAGCACAAGGAAAACGTGTAAGCAAGAGGAATGCATACGTCTGCACCTTCTTGTCTTATGGAGACCTACCAAAAACAAGGAAAAAGCAAAAGCCTATCCTATGTTATTCCCCAAAAGAAAAAGAAAGGGAAGAAGGATCGATAGAAAAAATAAAAGGATACCCTAGAAAAGTAGGGAAAGATCGATCCTTCAAAACAAAAGAGAGAGGAAAAGAACTCAAAAGCTTAAAAAAGGACTATCCTGGAGAGACTCAAGTGGGTAAGAACAAGTGCTTAATGATCGATATTCCCTTGATAAAGACTGCACGTTTTAAATTTATGCAAGGAGTTAACAATGAAAAGTCTGGAATGCTGGATGAGACTAGTTGAGTTTGGTATGGTTCGTTAAACTTGCCGAGCATTATGTGAAGCTAGTCTAACATTGGTTATGTTTTTAGTGGAATACAGGAGAGAAAGCCGCCACCGGTTTCTCAAAAAGGATAAGGAGTTTCTACGTTTTCAAACCTCTTTCTCTGATTTGGATTTTATTTGCTTGAGGACAAGCAAAGATCTAAGTCTGGGGGAGTTGATATACCTCTATTTTGTACCCTTTTTTATATGGTTTTACTATGCTTTTTATAATGTTTTTAAAGGCTTTTCGATCTAAAAAGGTAGTTTTTGTGGATTTATAGTACTAAGAGTCTAAACAGGTCGAAAGATGCATTTTGGAGCAAAACCACAGGATTTGGACTTTACGCCGCTCCACGACACAGCATCAACTTTGAAAGAGCCCCAAAAACATTCTACTCAATGGATCTCACCAAAACCGGTTTGCCGCAATACCTACATGAGTTAGCTTTCCAACGCAATTGGAATCATGCAATTTGGACGTGTAGAATGGAAGATATTATCATTTTAGTGAAGAGTGTCAAATCAGCCGAAAACCGGACGTCTACACCGGCCGCTCGACCGAGCCGGTCGGACAGGGCCTCCAAGGCTCCCGTCCTACCCTACCGTCCTTAACTGCACAATGACACCGCTCGACCGAGCCGGTCGGACAGGGACTCCAAGGCTCCCGTCCGACCCGACCTTCCTTCAAGACGACGACCATCCGGTCGACCGAGCCGGTCGGACAGGGACTCCATGACCCTCGTCCGACCCGACCTCTTTTCACCATCCCGTGCGCGCCAGCTTGACCCGACCATCATCCTGACCGACCGGTCGACCGCCCCGCTCGACCCGGTCACCATCCCGACCGACCGGTCGACCGCCCCGCTCGACCGCCGCCGTCCCGCTCGACCCGCCTTAGCCGACTAAGGCCCGTTTTGCACGTTTTCACGATTTACTCGGCCCGTTTACCTAATCTCGACCCCTGGAAGACCTAGCACTATAAATACACCTTTTTAGCCTCTTTAGAAGAGAAGAACCACAGACCCGCATTGTATTAGAGTTTATTAGATCTACTTTTGTTCTTAGAGATTTCAAGGAGAGGATCTCTCCTCCTTACCACAATTTGGAGAAGTTTTCTGAACCTTTGTTCTATATTTATGCTTTCTTCATCATCTTTTTGTGTTGTTACTTTGATTATGTCTGAGTAATTCACTTGTTAGGTCGTGGGTTAATCAAAGAGTCCATGCATTGTTAGGGTTCTAAATCAAATTAGGGGTTCATCATTATAGATCTTCACCTTTGCTTGATCTTATTGCTGCATGCTTTTTTGATCAACTAGCATCTGATCTTAGGTAGACTTGAGCCACGGAAGTGCTGTATCATTCGCCTGAACTAGTATTTGGTGGGCAACACTTCATAGACTGCGGAAGTTAATCTATGCGGGGTTGTGAACAATTGAGACTTGAACGAATTAAATCTTGTTTAACAATCTAAGGACATTCCGAAAGATTAGCGATTAGGTTAGTTAACAAAGAGGTCGGAGCCACGGAAGTGGAATGATTTTACATCTGTGTTTTGAGTTCTAGACGGCACCCAATTAAACCCCCTAATAAGTTGATTTAACCTAGTAATCGTGGATCTCTGCGAGTCTCCCATTGCCTAGCGCTTTCGTACCTTGATCTTTCACCGTTTTTACATCGCATTCAATTAGTTTAGTTAGCTATCTTACCAATCACAATCAAAACCCTTATCTTGTCCTAGCTAAATTGGAATTACATAACTTGTAGTGCATCTCTCTGCTCCTTGTGTTCGATAAACCCGTTACTACTCTCGATCTGTGCACTTGCAGAAAAGGGATAGAAATTGGGAAAAGCTTATCCCGCATCAGGATCCCATAGCATCACGCCAAACTTTAACTTCCATTGCTTGTTTGAAAGAGCGAGGTTCAACGTGAGCCGTAATTGCCGCAAGGAAGCTGCGATGGTTAGATGAAAATTTGTCACATGAGACAAAGGCACAAACAGGATAAAACGAACCTGAGGATGGCTGAGGAGAGAGTGAAGTTGTAGAGAGAGAGAGAGGTGGAGAGATGGAGACTGTACCAACTATGTAATCTCGTAGTTTAGAGGAAGGTAACTTGGATCGATGACCCCGACCAAGCATTTCCTCTAACTGCTCTTCTGAATTTGCAACTTGTGTATTTTCAGAATCTGAATTCGTCTGTGATGCTGTCCCAATGATTTCAGAACTAGGTGTGTTATTAGGCTCTGTATTGCTGTCGTCTGAAACAGAGGAGGCAAGATCTGCAGTATTCGATGTATTCTCGGATACAAGAGGAGCTGTAGTTAAGGGATTATCATCGCCATCATTGATTATAGCAGGAGAAGGTGGAGAAACAGTTGTAAATTCTGAGATTGGTGCAGCAACACTGTCTGCAAAGGGAAAAACTGTCTCCAGAAAAACCACATATCGAGAGTGGAAAATATCATCATTGTCCAAATCATAGAGGGTCCATCCTTTCTTCCCGGAAGGATAGCCTAAGAAAACACAGCGACGACTACGTGGAGCGAATTTTTCACCTTTATTATTCATGTTATGTGCGTATGCAAGGCAGCCAAGGACACGGAGATGTGTAAATGATGGGGAAGAACCATAGAGTTTCTCATATGGAGTTTTTCCCGCAAGGAGAACTGAAGGAGTTCTATTGACAAGATGACAGGCAGCAAGGACACATTGTCCCCAAAAACGCAGAGGGAGATTAGCTTGAAACTGAAGAGCTCGAGCAACATTCAAAATATGTCGATGTTTGCGTTCTACCCGTCCGTTTTGTTGTGGCGTATAAACGCAAGAAGTCTCATGGTTGATTCCTTGTTCTTGAAAGAAACGAGTAAGGCATAAAAACTCTGTTCCGTTGTCGCTCCGTAAGGTCTTTACCTTCTTAGTAAATTGTGTTTCGACCCACGCCAAAAAATTCCGGATGTGCTGCGAGACTGCTGCTTTGTCGGGAAGTAGATATAACCAAACTGCTCGTGAAAAATCATCAACGATTGTCAAAAAATAACGAGAGCCACAAGTTGTTGCCGTCCGATATGGACCCCAAACATCACAATGTATTAAATCAAAAACTGCTTTGGCATTAGATAAACTGTCGGGAAAACATTGTCTAGTTTGTTTTGCGCGGACGCAAACATCACAATTCGTAACAGAAGTCTCACTATGAGAAGAAAAATCTGTAAGTCCGGGAGCCATTCCAGTAATGCGAAAAGATGGATGACCCAAACGCTGATGCCACAAAACTAAATCATCACCAACGTTTGCTTGTAGAGAAGTCATCGAGTCAAGTCCCCGAAACCGGTACAGTCCCTCTCCCTCTCTTTTACCCGCTCCAATCAGCATCCTCGTAATGCGGTCCTGTAAAATCAGTAAACGATCAGTAACCTGACCAACTAAATAGTTGTCAGTCAGAAGTTGTCCAAAAGAGATCAGGTTTCTGTGAAATCCATCTACGAGAAAGACATTATTCAAGTAGATTCGAGAAGATAGTCTAACAGTCCCCTGTTTGGACGATATAACATTAGCACCAGCCGGCAAAATAACTGAGATTGGAGGAATATCATGAATGTTTTCTAGTAACTCAATACGGCCTGTCATGTGATGAGTAGCTCCAGTATCTAAGATCCAGAAGTTATCATCTATCTTACCATTCAAGGGCTCCTCTTTTTTTCCTTCATTTATCAAGCGTTGAACAATCTGCCATTGATCATCGGTGATCCCGCTTAAACCTTGACGGTCGTTGTCAGAGATAGCTGGAGCTGAACCTAGAGTAGCAACATTAGCCGTAATTATTTGAGTGTTGTTAACTTGAGGGTTGCCTTGACCACGACCAGTAGAGGGGGTAGGAGTACGAGAATCATTCCTTCGAGGCCGTTCTTCCCACCAGTCTGGATAGCCAATAACTTTGAAGGAAGACGTTACTTCGTGTCCTGTACGACCGCAACCAGTACACACTCGTGATGGGTCACGGTTAATTGGTCGAGATGAATTTGGATTGTTGCCTTGTCTTGGTAAATCCCGAGTTGAGATTGTTTGAGGAGGACGCTTGGAATGATCATATGATGAGGCCTGTGAGGCAAAGCTCATTACTGGAGTCTCCGTGGTTATGGATGCATTCAGACGAATTGTTTCGTTTTGCATAATCGTCTGATATACACTGTCAAGGTTAGGAAGCGGTGTGATCGCACAAATCTGAGAGCGGATAACACCATGAGTTGATTCATCAAGGCCTGAGAGAAAATCGTGAATCTGTTCAACCTCTTTTTCTTTGTCGTGAGTTGTGTTTAAGTCACATTCACACTTGTGACAATCACATCTTTTGAAGTTCATACATTCAGTGATTCCATCCCAAAGCTTTGTCAATCGACCAAAATAGTCGTCTACGGATGAACCATTCTGTTTACAATTTGCCAAAGAGTTACGAAGCTGTTGTAGACGAGCTCCGCTTTTGATGGAGTAACACTTTTTGATGATATCCCATAGATCTTTCGCGTTTTCTCGTGTGGAGATAGACGAACGAATCTTTGGTACGATCGTTTGTTTGATCCAACCGACTAACAAGTGATTGTTAGCGGTCCAATCTTCAAGGTCGGGAGAATTAGCCGCCGGTTTTGGTATGCTTCCGTCCAGGAAGCCAAACTTTTTCCGAGAGCTAAGAGCCATGCGAAAATTGATGGCACATTCATCGTAGTTAGACCCATTGAGCAGTGGTTGAGAGATCACAGCTCCTGGGTTGTCACTAGCCGTTAAATCATACGGAGAAATCGTCTTCCGTGTAGGATTAGGAACGACAACAGGATTGAGAGCCATCTTGTTGAAGCAGATTGATGATGATGAGGATGGATGCTCTGTTTTGGATCGCTAAAACAGAGTAAGGATGTGAACTCAAAAAAAAAAAAAAAAATTGATGAACGAAAATTAGGTCTTCAGATCTTCATGCTCTGATACCATGTAAAATAAGAGAATGATTTGAATGTTCGAGTTGTATTGATGAGACCATAAGGTCATGTATTTATACAAGAGCTAAAACCGACTTATGTCCTAACTAGAAAAGGAAAGACGATAGAAAAGATAAATACAAACAGGAAAAGGAATGCATATAGATCAATCTAGAATATGTCCTAAGATTTCCTAATAATTTCTCAGCCAAATTGCTAAGCTCTCTCGCCTCTCCTTTCCTATTTATTGTTGATCACTTTTTGTTTTGAGCAAACTAATCATCACTACTATCTTGGAACATTTCTTAATTAAGTTTGCAACATTTATATCCGGTGAAGCAAAATTAGAAGATTTGCACTGAGGTTTCGTAGCATTTTATTATATACTACACATTTTATTTTAGTTTTGTATTATTGGTCAGCCTGAATAAAACTCAAAACTCTTTCGTTTGCTTCGGATGTGTTGGAGGTGGGCTTAGCACCCCTCCAACTGGGCCGGCCCATGTCAAAGGAAGCCCATATCAGACGAAGCCCGTTAGCTTTTCCAGGCCCGCCGAGCAAAACTATCTGTTGCTATAAATAGTGCAATAACTCCTCCTCGGAAGGTGGTTGGAAAAATTAGGAGAACTATACTTAGAAAAATACTCTGCCGAGCTCCTTATTCGCAAGTTAAAGCCCTGTCAATCGATTGACCGCCGAACTCACGATTCCCGTCAAGTTCGTCAATCAACCGATCGCCGAGCTCTTTGTTCACCAATTCAGTCCGCCGAGCAACCTATTAAGCTCGAAATCCAGTCGACGACATTCATCAACTTGTGCCGAACTCCTCATTTAGTAATACGAGGTCGTCTCAGGCCGAGCTCATCTGTGTAATTTGCCGATCATCTTACTTCTTAATACGAAAGTCTTAGCCCCCATCTTTTATCTCAAACGAACCTATCACCATCATTTGTACTCCAATAGGATGGTAATGGGGTCACATTACTTTTTTTCTTCCTTCAAAATATATAAAGAATAACCAACCATACATGGATTTATTTTTAAGAATAAACTAAACTCACTCCTAAAACTTGTAGTTTGAAAAGAGTAAAATGACACGACAAAAGAGTGGAGTAAGATAACCTTGAATCTAACTGCAAACACCAAACTTATTAGCCAGAACTCTCCCAAGTGTTGATTTAAAGCCATCCACATCAGTTCCTTTACAAGGAATTGAATTATTTGCAACTCATAGCATAGAACCAATACTGTGCACGAGTCCAGACATTTGAGAATCTCCGGGTCTCTATCATAAACCTAGATTCCCAAAAAGAACAAAAGAAGTTAAGTCTAAACCTGAAACTTAACAATGCTTGAACAATCAGGACCAAATCAGAAAGAAACTGGCAATTCTTGTTAGTGAAAAATGAAAATCAAAATGATAACAAAAGTAACAAGAAGAAACAGAAAGTGGCTTTCACCTTTTCTGTCACCACAACGATTATAGGCTTGGAATTATATATGTGCTCTAGTTCTTTGGCTCTCTTTCTCATAGGGGGATGTTGATGTGAGCGTGGGATTGCTTCAAGTTTTACCCACCAGAACTACCTGCAAGTGCACAACAACGAGGTAAGTATAGATGGGATCGAATCCACAAGGACCTATCGTTTGTACTACAAATTGTATGGAGGTTGGATCAAGCTAAAACAAAATAGAGTTTTGTTTGGATTGTAAATGAATGGAAATCAATAAGTGGAGTTACTAGGCATTAGGCAAACCTCAAGTCATCATGAACCATTAACAAGATAATCAAATGGAAGGGATATAATAAAAACCGTTCATGAACTCATAACACAAAGATATAGTTATCCCACTTTCGTGGATCAAACTACTATGTTAAATCAACCTAATAGACTCAACTTTCGATGGTTATTATAAGTTGAAAACATGCATTAAGGGTGTTCAAGTTATGATTGTTCACAATGACTCACAACTCAACTTTCGATGGGTGTGATTCATTGCTCACCAAATACTAAGTCCGGCAATATAGCAAGCTTTTGGAGAGTATATTAACCCAAGATCCGATGCTAGTTGATCAGAAAAGCAAGCGGAATTATGCTCAAGTAGAGGTGATGAAACCAAACAAATTATCCAAACCTAAAAGATTAAAGCTAACGATTTCATGAACCCATCGGCTTAGCCTTTAACCTAGCAAGGAAACTACTCAATCATGGCGCAAACAACACAAGACATGATGATTGAAAACATGATAAGTATTAAAAAGAGGTAAAGAATGAAGGAAGCTTCTCTATGTATGAAGAACAAAGTCGATTTCTCCTCAATACTCTCTCGGATTCAATACAAAAGTAAAGATAAAGAACAATCGCCAAGGTTGTTAAGTGCAAGTGTGTGTGCGTCTTGGATCTTGAGAGGAAACCTCTTCTCTCTGCTTCTGGGATAGCTCTCTCTACTCCTCTGACGGTGCACTCGCTCTCTCCTTAGGTCGAGGCTAAAAGCTTGTATTTATAGGGTGGAAGTCGCTAGGTTTGTGAAGGGTTGAAAAAGGAAACTTTCCGGTTAACCGGCCTTGATGATTTGCGACGTGATTGGACCGAGTTCAGGACAAGTAAACCACAAAAAGCAAGCTGGGCTTGTGTTAAGTCGAGACAGGGTCTATGCCGCGGAATCCCGGGCTGTTTGTGGAGCCAAGTCTCCATGGGCTTCGTTTGCTCGCCTGGCGGACACGTCTTGGGAGAAAAAGAGTTTCTCCATGATGGTTGATCCAAATGGCTTGCATCCACTTCTCCGTGATGCATGACTCAAATATATATCCATCAAGACCAAGATCATGATTTTTGGACGTCGGAAAAACCTTCAACCGCGGCCATCTTTCGGATGCTCCGGTTCTGTCCAAATGCGAGAATCGGACAAATGGAGTTATATTGATGCTCTTGACTTGGAAACTTGCATGGATCATGGTTTGAGGCTCTTTTGGAATCATGCAATTTGGCCATGGAGAATGGGAGATATGATCGTTTTAGTGAAGAGTGTCAAAAGAGCCGAAAACCGGACATCATTAAAGCCGCTCGACCGAGGCCGGTCGGACAGGGACTCCATGGCCCTCGTCCGACCCGACCTTCCTTCAGGAGGACGACCATCCGGTCGACCGAAGCCGGTCGGACAGGGACTCCAAGGCTCCCGTCCCACCCGACTTCTTTTCACCATCCCGTGCGCGCTCGACCGCCCAGCTCGACCCAACCACCATCCCGACCGACCGGTCGACCGCCCCGCTTGACTATGACATGTCCCGATCGACCCGGCTCGTTTCCGAAGCCCGTTTTGCACGTTTTCAAGCCCAAACTTACACCGCCTCTTATGTTTCGACCAAGACCTAGGTCAAGCCGCCCTTCAACTTCTGAAGCATTATAAATACATCTTTTTAGCCTTGTAAAAGAGAGAGCCACACATAGAGATACAATAACATATTATTTTCAATACAAGTTCTTATAGTTTTTGCTTTCTTTCCTTGTCTCCTTCAAGAGAGGATCTCGGATCTCTGTTCTTATGAATATGAATTCGATTTCCTTCTCTATGTCTGAGTAGTTACCTTGTTAAGTGATAGGAAATCAAAGGATAGTATTCATGTTTGCTTGATAATCGATATATAGAATTAGGGTTTACATAAACTCTTCACCTTTGCTTGTGTTCATTGCTTGGTGTTGATCTGGCCAATCAACATATGATCCTAGGTAGATTTGAGCCACGGAAGTGATGAATCATTCGCCTGAACTAGTATTTGGTGGGCAAACTCTCTTAGACTGCGGAAGTTGATTTACTAGAGGTTGTGAACAATTGAGACTTGATCGAATTAATGCTTGTTTGATTATCTAAGGACATACTGAAAGTTTAGCGATTAGATAGATCAACATAGGGGTCGGAGCCACGGAAGTGGAAAGATCTAAATTAGTGTCTTGAGTTCTAGGTGGTACACATTCTTAAAACCCTAACAAGTCGAACTTGCTTGCTTGAATCACTCATCCCGCGATTATCCTATTGCTTAGCGCCTTCCATCCATTGATTTACTTGCTTACTTTACTTGCTTTAATCGTGACAACAACCAAACTCATATTGCTTTCCTACCTAAATCTCAATCTCATACCTTGTAGTGCACTAACTGGTCCTTGTGTTCGATAAACCCGTTACTACTCTCGATCTGTGCACTTGCAGAAAAGGGATAAAAATTGGGAAAAGCTTTTCCCGCATCAAGCTTTTTGGCGCCGTTGCCGGGGACCAAAATCGTGCCTACAAGTTCTTGAAAGAGATCTAGTCTAGGTTTTTCCTGATTTAAGTTATTTAATCTTGTTTTTCCTTTTTGTTTTTGGTTTTTCAGGTTTTAAGTCTTTCTCCTAGATGGAAGAGGATTTGAGAAGTCCTAGTCCTATAAGGGCGATTCCTATACGCCACGTATCTCCTCCTAGAGACCGTCCAACAGAGAAGAGGATGTCGAACCCTCCAGCTATTTCACCTTCATGGGATTCTCGCAGTAGTCATCCCGGACTAGCACCCTTGAAGACCAAGAAGAACCTTCTCCCCTACCCTAATGCGGCCGAACTGGAGACGTCTAGCCAAGCCTACTATGAAAGAGAAGAACACCTTCTAGCCTCACCAGAAGAAGAAATAGATCCGGAGCTGATTGAGTTTGTGAAGAGAGACAAATTCCATGATCTCTACAATGAGCATGCACTAGAACACATTGATCACTTTGAAGGTCTTTGTGATTCTTATGGAGTCTATAATTTTGAGAAGAAGCTAATGCTATTCAGCATGTCTTTAGCTGGGAGAGCTCTTGAGTGGGCGCAATACTCTCCCCCTTTTCAGATCAACACTTGGTTAGACTGCAGAGAAGCTTTCTTGAAGAGGTTCAGCAGGAACCCACCTTTCAAATCCAAGTATAACCAAAGCTCTTACCCTCACCACAACCAATCTTATGAAGAAGAAGATGATGCCTCTTTACCACTGGAGTCCATCAATGGCGACCTGATCAAGTATGTAGTAAGAGATTGATTTAAGATCCAAAGGGGATCTCAAGATTAAGCGAGATGGATTCAAGCAACTGGCCGAAGGGCTCTCTTTGCTAGAACAAGAGATGATAGGACGAGGTGGATGATGGAGGTAAAGCAATTGGCCGAAAGGCTCTCTTTGCTTTATCTAGCGAATGGAAGATGGATGAGTGTGATATGGATCGATAGACAACACACACAGCTGATGAATGAAGCTATGCTAAGTCTAGTTTGAATTCGGGAGCCAAGGGGAAACCTCACAAAGCTCAAGAACTCGGCGGCTGCTCTCTCTTTGAAAGAAGACGGCTATCTTTATTGATTAGGGTAAAAAGCGTGTCTTACAATGTCGCAAAGGAGCTTTATAAATACCTCATCGACCTTGACCTTCAAGGGTCTAAATGAAACGCAAATCACAACAACAAAAGGAAAGAAACAAAGCGAGAAACAAAACGCAACACTTAAACCATTGTTCATGAAACTAATCAAAACGCAAAGCATAATTAAAGAAAGGTCCTGCAAAAGAAAGGAAACTTGTGAGTTTAAATCAAAGTAATAATTCAAGAGCTCACATTGTTATATCGTGGAGATCATGGCCTTAGCCTCCTCCTTGAGTCTTCTCCGCTTGAATGATGAGAAGAGTTGAGCTGAGATGAGTCTTAAGTAGTGGCCATGTCGTCTTGACTCCTTCTTAATCGACGGTCTTTGTGTCCTCTTTATCGTGGTCTATATCTTCAAGATTGATCATGATGTCCACGGCCTTGTTGAACTCCTCCAAGCTTGATCATGATGTCCACGGCCTTGTTGAACTCCTCCCTGAGCTTTCTTGTTCCTGACCTTGTTCTTGGCCCAATTTTAATGCTAGGTATGATCTGTCTGATATCTTCTTGAATGTGATCTTCTAGTTTGATGTCCACATCAGAGATCCTTTCCATGACTTCATATCGGAGTGTGCTCAAGAACATGTTGAGAACTTCGAAAATCTCTGTGATTACTATGGTTTGGGAGAGAACCCAAACAAGATAATCTTGTTCCAAACATCCCTAGCTGGCCGAGCTCAAGAGTGGGTTAGATTTTCTGCCCAACATGATTTCAAGACATGGAGAAGATACAAGGAAGTTTTCCTCAACAAGTTTGCCCGTGGACAACCCTATGTGCCGCTACTCAAACCCTACCACCCGCCCTATAGAAACCACCAACCTCCACCGCACATTGAGCAGCTGCCCCAAGCCACAGAAGGATTACCCCACAGCCCACACCTAACCAAGCTTGATGAGATGCTACAAGAGTACCTTGACTATCAAGTCACAAGTACAAGAGAGATGGAGAAGAAGATCAAATATGTTCAGTTCACCCTTGGAGAAAAGATGGATGTTCTTTTTAACCAAGTTATCAAGCTTGACAAAGATATCAAGCAACTCAAGGAAGACCATGATCGATCACTCAACCTTGTCAAGCTAGATGTTGCTGCAAAATACCATGAGCTACTTAGCAAGAGCATTGGTGCCCATAGCTTCAATGATGATAATTGCAAACATCTTGGAATCATCTATAACAGGCTGTCAGCTGTAGAAGGATCTTTTTTCTCTAAGAACCAGAGAGAAAGAACCCCCACATCCAAACCACCTCTTTTCCCTTGCAATGTCATCACAGCAATCTCCAAGGAAAACTCATCACATCTTGTAAGAAAAGAAGAAGAAGATCAAGAGTATGAGGAAGACTATGAAGATGATGAAGAAGAGAAGCAGAGTTTTAACAGCAATGCAAGCTCTAGAAGAAGTGCAACTAGTCCACAACAAACTGATCCGCGATTCTCTCCACCTCCAGTTCGCACACTCGCCCTTCCTAGAATCACCGGCATCCGAAGAAAGAGAACCATCCTGGATGAACCAGAGGATTCATTCCAATATGATCCCATCGACCCTACTAAGATAAGCCCAGAGAAGCTCAAGGAGTTTAACAAGAAGGTGAAGTTCATACCATTCTATGTCCCCTTTGAAGAAGCTTGGAACAACCATGATTTGCTTGAGTTTTTCTTTAGTAGAAAAGAAACCAAGGATGAGATTAAGCAACTCTTTAGGCGAGCCCGCCTCTCTATGTCATCTTATGCAGCAACCCTACCCCCATCTCCGCCCTCTACACCTCCTCCCAAGTGGTACAGCAACCCCATCTCCCGAGAGAAGCTAGCTGAATTCAACCGCTTTGTCCAAACACTACCAGCAAGCATGACCTTTCATGTGGCCTGGAAGAACCACCCACTCACCAACTTCTTCCACAACTGCAAAGAGACCCCAGAAGAGATTCAGGAGCTATTTGAGAAAGCTAAGAAGCAACCTTCTTTCAGAACCCTCTACAAGGTAGAAGACCCAGGACAGTTTACCATACCCTGCACAATCAATGGAAGGTACTTTGATAGCTACATTTGTGATTCTGGTTCATGCATAAACCTGATGCCCACACACACTACCAAACTCCTTGGGATCACACGCCTACAACCTTCACATATCAGCATTGGACTTGCTGATCTCACCATTGCACAACCCAGAGGTGTTGTTTATGATGTCTTGCTCGAAATTGGAGATACAAAGATACCGGTGGATTTTCATATCATGAATATCAAAGGAGGAAGTGACATGCCTATTATACTTGGAAGATCATTCTTGGCAACTGCTGGAGCCATCATGGATTGGCCAAACCGCCGCATCTCTCTTGCCAATGTCAACAAATCTGTTTTCTATGATGCCGTCCCCGTTTTCACTTCTACCAAGCATTCTCGGTTCATATCTCCTCATGAACCACCTGATCATCAACAAGGACGTGATGGGACAAGGACGTGATGGGACAAGCACAAAAAGGCTTTGTCTCAGGCCATGTCCTTCCACTTCTTCTTAGAAGAGCCAAACGGTCAAGCTAAAGACCATAAACAAGCGCTGTATGGGAGGCAACCCATAAGGTCTTTTCTATCCCTTTTTAATCTTTGTTTTCATTTAATAGTTTTGTTTTGAAGTTTTGGATACAGAAATTTGAGAATCCAGCATGAAAGAAGAATGCAGCACTCACCATGGTCGGGTCGACCAGGACGATCGACCGGTGCCTCGCCCGATCGACCGTATCCCCTCTTGCCGACCCACCATCCCCTCATTCCATCCCACCTCATTGCATACCATCCCACCTCATTTGCATACCATCCCACCTCATTTGCATATCATCCCACCATCATCCCACCACACTTTCATTCCCAACCACCACGCCTACTTGCTGTTCTATCACATGATGATCCTACTTCACCTACACTCAGGCGGCCCTTAAAGCTCATTGCTGGTGCGCAACAGCACTTGACCATCTAAGCCGGGATCTCATCCACATTATGGAGAAACATAGTAGCTGGACATATCATCCACCACACCATTCTTCGGTTTCTAATACTATATCAGGTTACATCTTTCCTCTCATTCACAAACGCCTTATTACCTCTTTCTTTACCTCCCTTAATCGGATTTGCTTTCACCGGGACGGTGCAAGTTAAGTCTGGGGGGATTGTCGGTACTAATGCGTTTGTTCATGTCTTGTCTTCATCTTATATCTATTTCTCTTATCAACCTTTTTCAAAACTTCTGTTTTATTGAGTCAAAACCTTAGTTGGAAGTTATGATCTATCTCTATGATTCTCCGGTGTTGTGCTAACAATCTATGACCCTAGAGCGGACATCAGTTGCAGACATAAGCCTAACAGAACCTCTAACGGTGGATCGACCTACCGACTTGGCAACATTTCTAAGGTACCCGGACAATCTAACGTTAACTCCACCGTAATCAACTTAGTTTTTCTTGTCAAGGGACTTGGCATACATATGAGTCGTTCCTCACTTGATCTCAAAAGGGTGTGTCCAATACAAAGTGCAGTTTTCCTCTCTCTCAGAAAAATGAAAATCAAAAGCTTTTAAGCACAAGGAAAACGTGTAAGCAAGAGGAATACATACGTCTGCACCTTCTTGTCTTATGGAGACCTACCAAAAACAAGGAAAAAGCAAAAGCCTATCCTATGTTATTCCCCAAAAGAAAAAGAAAGGGAAGAAGGATCGATAGAAAAAAATAAAATGATACCCTAGAAAAGTAGGGAAAGATCGATCCTTCAAAAGAAAAGAGAGAGGAAAAGAACTCAAAAGCTTCAAAAAGGACTATTCTGGAGAGACTCAAGTGGGTAAGAACAAGTGCTTAATGATCGATATTCCCTTGATAAAGACCGCACGTTTTAAATTTATGCAAGGAGTTAACAATGGAAAGTCTGGAATGCTGGATGAGACTAGTTGAGTTTGGTATGGTTCGCTAAGCTTGCCGAGCATTATGTGAAGCCAGTCTAACATTGGTTATATTTTTAGTGGAATACAGGAAGCCACCACAGGTTTCTCAAAAGGATAAGGAGTTTCTACGTTTTCAAACCTCTTTCTCTGATTTGGATTCTATTTGCTTGGGGACAAGCAAAGATCTAAGTCTGGGGGAGTTGATATACCTCTATTTTACACCCTTTTTACATCGTTTTTATATACTTTATGCATGGTTTTACCGTGGCCTTTTGCTTTAAAAGGTAGTTTTTATGCATATATAGTGCCAAGAGTCATTTCAGGTCAAACGATGCAATTTGGAGCAAAACAAAGGAAAAGGTCCTCAAGGCAGCCTCATGCACTATCATTAACTTTGGAGGAGCCTCAAAAACATTATACTCAATGAATTTCACCAAAACCAGTTTTCCGCGATGCCTACATGAGTTAGCTTTCCAACGCAATTGGAATCATGCAATTTGGCCATGTAGAATGGGAGATATGATCGTTTTAGTGAAGAGTGTCAAAAGAGCCGAAAACCGGACATCATCAAAGCCGCTCAACCGAGGCCGGTCGGACAGGGACTCCATGGCCCTCGTCTGACCCGACCTTCCTTCATGACGACGACCATCCGGTCGACCAAAGCTGGTCGGACAGGGACTCCAAGGCTCCCGTCCGACCCGACTTCTTTTCACCATCCCGTGCGCGCTCGACCGCCCAGCTCGACCCGAGCACCATCCCGACCGACCGGTCGACCGCCCCGCTCGACCACGACATATCCCGATCGACCCGGCTCATTTCCGAAGCCCGTTTTGCACGTTTTCAAGCCCAAACTTACACCGCCTCTTATGTTTCGACCAAGACCTAGGTCAAGCCGCCCTTCAACTTCTGAAGCATTATAAATACATCTTTTTAGCCTTGTAAAAGAGAGAGCCACACATAGAGATACAATAACATACTATTTTCAGTACAGGTTCTTATAGTTTTTGCTTTCTTTCCTTGTCTCCTTCAAGAGAGGATCTCGGATCTCTGTTCTTATGAATATGAATTCGATTTCCTTCTCTATGTCTGAGTAGTTACCTTGTTAAGTGATAGGAAATCAAAGGATAGTATTCATGTTTGCTTGATAATCGATATATAGAATTAGGGTTTACATAAACTCTTCACCTTTGCTTGTGTTCATTGCTTGGTGTTGATCTGGCCAATCAACATATGATCCTAGGTAGATTTGAGCCACGGAAGTGATGAATCATTCGCCTGAACTAGTATTTGGTGGGCAAACTCTCTTAGACTGCGGAAGTTGATTTACTAGAGGTTGTGAACAATTGAGACTTGATCGAATTAATGCTTGTTTGATTATCTAAGGACATACTGAAAGTTTAGCGATTAGATAGATCAACATAGGGGTCGGAGCCACGGAAGTGGAAAGATCTAAATTAGTGTCTTGAGTTCTAGGTGGTACACATTCTTAAAACCCTAACAAGTCGAACTTGCTTGCTTGAATCACTCATCCCGCGATTATCCTATTGCTTAGCGCCTTCCATCCATTGATTTACTTGCTTACTTTACTTGCTTTAATCGTGACAACAACCAAACTCATATTGCTTTCCTACCTAAATCTCAATCTCATACCTTGTAGTGCACTAACTGGTCCTTGTGTTCGATAAACCCGTTACTACTCTCGATCTGTGCACTTGCAGAAAAGGGATAAAAATTGGGAAAAGCTTATCCCGCATCAAGCTTTTTGGCGCCGTTGCCGGGGACCAAAATCGTGCCTACAAGTTCTTGAAAGAGATCTAGTCTAGGTTTTTCCTGATTTAAGTTATTTAATCTTGTTTTTCCTTTTTGTTTTTGGTTTTTCAGGTTTTAAGTCTTTCTCCTAGATGGAAGAGGATTTGAGAAGTCCTAGTCCTATAAGGGCGATTCCTATACGCCACGTATCTCCTCCTAGAGACCGTCCAACAGAGAAGAGGATGTCGAACCCTCCAGCTATTTCACCTTCATGGGATTCTCGCAGTAGTCATCCCGGACTAGCACCCTTGAAGACCAAGAAGAACCTTCTCCCCTACCCTAATGCGGCCGAACTGGAGACGTCTAGCCAAGCCTACTATGAAAGAGAAGAACACCTTCTAGCCTCACCAGAAGAAGAAATAGATCCGGAGCTGATTGAGTTTGTGAAGAGAGACAAATTCCATGATCTCTACAATGAGCATGCACTAGAACACATTGATCACTTTGAAGGTCTTTGTGATTCTTATGGAGTCTATAATTTTGAGAAGAAGCTAATGCTATTCAGCATGTCTTTAGCTGGGAGAGCTCTTCATTTGGTGGTCCATTCGGTCGACCGGATGATAGTCCAATACACCACAGCTCAAATGATGAAGAATTCTCTGACCTATCTTGAAATTCCATCGACCAACCTCATATTTTATGGGCACTGGTGAAGTTTGGCACCAAACGAACGAGCGGATTGAGAGTTCCTTCCCAAAGTGGTCAATTCAGCTCCGTGAAGAGTTTCTTGACCATCCTTGAATTTGGCTCGTTCGTCAGTTGATTTTCTTCTGGAATAGTGATATTGAAGCTCCAAGAATCCATTTCCAGCTGGTGGTGTCTCCATGCCGTGATTTTGGTTTTTGTCGGCCTTCGGTTGCCCGCCATCGACCGGATGTGGCATCCGCGTTCTCATTCCTCTGTCCGATCTTTTGGATTTGCCAACCAATATGGTATTATCTGGCCGCCTGTGAAGTTTGGTGGACATCAGTCACGTGGTTTGGGAGATGGCTAATGTTGGTCCACCGTTGCACCCGTTTGGCCGAGAGAATCTCGCCGGATGGGATATCTTGAAAGCTACTCGACCATTTTGTGTTTTGCTTCGACCAATGTGATTCTGTTTCCCTCCTTTAGTGTTCCCAGGTCGTGCCCGCCCCTTGGTGTCGGTTTGGACAAGGGTGGGATAAATGGGTGGGACATGTTCTTGTGTGGTCTCCGCTTGGGTCGTCATCCTTAAAAAAAAATGTTATGAATGCAAAAATGATGTGAAAACTGAAAATGAAAAAGAAATACCGTGTGGGTTGCCTCTGATGTGAGCGTGAGATTGCTTCAAGTTTTACCCACTAGAACTACCTGCAAGTGCACAGCAACGAGGTAAGTATAGATGGGATCGAATCCTCAAGGACCTATCGATTGTACTACAAATTGTATGGAGGTTGAATCAAGCTAAAACAATAGTAGGGTTTTGTTTGGATTGTAACTGAAATGGAAGTGTCAAACTAGTAAAAGAGAGTGGAAATTAATAAGTGGAGGTACTAGGCATTAGGCAAACCTCAAGGCATCATGAATCATTAACAAGATAATCAAATGGAAGGGATGTAGTAAAAACCGTCCATGAACTCATAACACAAAGATATAGTTATCCCACTTTCGTGGATCAAACTACTATGTTAAATCAACCTAATAGACTCAACTTTCGATGGTTATTATAAGTTGAAAACATGCATTAAGTGTGTTCAAGTTATGATTGTTCACAATGATTCACAACTCAACTTTCGATGGGTGTGATTCATTGCTCACCAAATACTATTTCCGGCAATATAGCAAGCTTTTGGAGAGTATATTGACCCAAGATCCGATGCTAGTTGATCAGAAAAGCAAGCGGCATTATGCTCAATTAGAGGTGATGAAACCAAACAAATTATCCCAACCTAAAAGATTAAAGCTAACAATTTCATGAACCCATCGGCTTAGCCCTTAACCTAGCAAGGAAACTACTCGATCATGGCGCAAACAACACGAGGCTTGATGATTGAAAACATGATAAGTATTAAAAAGAGGTAAATAATGAAGGAAGCTTCTCTATGTATGAAGAACAAAGTTGATTTCTCCTCAATACTCTCTCGGATTCAATACAAAAACAAGAACAATCGCCAAGGTTGTTAAGTGCAAGCGTGCGTGTGTCTTGGATCTTGAGAAAAAAAACTCTTCTCTCTGCTTCTGGGACAGCTCTCTATTTTCTCCTCTGACGGCGCACACGCTCTCCCTTTAGGTCGAGGCTAAAAGCTTGTATTTATAGGGTAGAAGTCGCTAGGTTTGTGAAGTGTTGAAAAAGGACACTTTCCGGTTAACCGGCCTTGATGATTTGCGACGTGATTGGACCGGGTTCAGGGAAAGTAAACCACCAAAAGCAAGCTGGGCTTGTGTTAAGTCGAGACAAGGTCCATGCCGCGGAATCCCGGGCTGTTTGTGGCGCCAAGTCTCCATGGGCTTCGTTTGCTCTGGCGGACACGTCTTGGGAGAAAAAGAGTTCTTCGTGATGGTTGATCCAAATGGCTTGAATTCACTTTGCCGTGATGAATGACTCAAGTATCTATCCAGCAAGACCAAGATCATGATTTTTGGACGTCGGAAAGACCTCTTGCCGCGGTCATCTTTCGGATGCTCCGGTTCTGTCCAAATGCGAGAATCGGACAAATGGAGTTATATTGATGCTCTTGACTTGGAAACTTGCATGAATCATGGTTTGAGGCTCTTTTGCTCCTTTTTGAATCTTTTTGATGTTTTAACCTGTTAAGACTCCAAAACCAACAAATACAAGAAAACTACCTCTAAAGGCATAAAACCTTATTGAAAACACTTGAAAACATAAATAAATACTAAGTAAAATCATGCAAAATATGGATATATCAACTCCCCCAGACTTATCTTTTGCTTGTCCCCAAGCAAACTAAGCATGGAAAAGAGGTTTGAAAACATGAGAACTCTTAAGTCCTTTTGGAAATCCATATTGACCTTTATTTTAGTGATCCACATAAAACAGCAACGGCATTTAGAATTAAGAATAAGAAAGTACATACCATGAGTTTTGCAATCATCCCAAAGCAATCCACTTCTCTTTAGGCCATCCAAATTCTCCACCTTTGACTCCTTTAGTTTCTAAAGGTGTGGTCTCAACTAGGGAATATCGATCAAAGGGGTAATAGAATCTTACTCATCCTCTTTTGATAAAACACATGTCTTGGCTCTTGTTTCACCTCTCTCTCTTCTCACTTCTTAAGTCGATTCATCCCTTCTTTAGGGTAGCATAGTATTTTTTTTATTTTTTTTATTCGACTTCTTCTCCTCTTTGTGGAGGTTTTTGATGGATCTTCCATAGACGCGAGTATTGATGGTTGTAGCCACCTAATCCCCGGTTACTTGGATCAAAAGGTCTTCCATAGACGCGAGTATTGATGGTGGTTGCCACCTAATCCCCAGTTACTTGGACCTTGGTGCTTTTTCTTAAGTTTGAAGGGGAGAGAGAGGGGAAACCGAACTCACATAGACTTTTACTATTTGGTGAGGATGAGGAGTCGTGCCCTTTGCAAAACCAAGCCTCTAGCCGAGAAGGTTAAGTTCGTTATGGTGTGGAGTCAAAGATGTATCCTTCTTAAGCCCTTGGAGATGTGGACGTTTTTGGTAGATCGATCCTCTCATGGTGCACATGTGATGAAGTAAACTACCAAATACTGATCAATGGTCACTTAAACACAGGCACAACAATGGTTAGGTCCAAGATAAAGTCATAATTCTCGACAAAAGTTTTGACTCAATAAAAACGACTCGATGAAAAGAAAAATGATGCAAGATGAAATGCCAAAATGAACAAACTTTATTAGTATAATCCCCCCAGACTTAACTTGCACCGTCCCGGTGTAAGAAAAATCAGATTAAGAGAGGTAAAGACGTAATAAAATGGAAAAGGGAGAAGTTAGGATGATTTTACCAAGTGGTGACCAGTTGTGATGAAGATCAGGGTCAGATAGCTCATTGGGTCTCCTCTGTAGGCATGATTGGTCGGTGAATTTTGAATTTCTAGGTTTGCATTTTGGTTGAGTATGGCTCATTTGGTCGACCCGAAATGAGTGCTATGAACCACAGAACAAACCGTTAAGAATTTCATGTACCATATTGAAATTTTACAGTCCAAGTTGATGTTTTAGAGCTCCTGGTGAAGTTTGAGGTCAAACAAACGAGCAGTTTGGGAGATTCGTCATTTGGTGGTCCATTCGGTCGACCGGATGATAGTGCAAAAGACCACAGCTCGAATGATGAAGAATTCCTCGACCTATCTTGAAATTCCATCGACCAACCTCATATTTTATGGGCACTGGTGAGGTTTGGCGCCAATCGAACGAGCGGATTGAGATTTCCTTCACAAAGTGGTCTATTCGGCTCCGGGAAGAGTTTCTTGACCATCCTTTCCAGCTGGTGGCGCCAATCGAACGAGCGGATTACTGATATGGAAGCTCCATGAATCCATTTCCAGCTGGTGGTGTCTCTATGCCGTGATTTCGGTTTTTGTCGGCCTTCTGTTGTCCGCCAACGACCGAATGTGGCATCTGTGCTTATCGCCTCATCCGTTCACATTCCTCCGTCCGATCTTTTGGATTTGCCGACCAATATGGTATTGTCTGGCCGCCTGTGAAGTTTGGCGGACATCGGTCACGTGGTTTGGGAGATGGCTGGTTTTGGTCTTCCGTTGCACCCGTTTGGCCGAGAGAATTGCGCCGGATGGGATATCTTGAAATCTACTCGACCGTTTTGTTACTTTCTTCGCCCGATGTGATTCTTCCTCCCTCCTTTAGTTTTCCCTGGTCGTTCCCGCCCCTTGGTGTCGGTTTGGAAAAGGGTGGGATGAATGGGTGGTGCATGTTCTTGTGTTGTCTCCGCTGGGGTCGTCATCCTAAAAAAAATATTATGCATGCAATAATGTTGTGAAAACTGAAGATGAAAAAGAAAAATACCGTGTGGGTTGCCTCCCACAAAGCGCTTATTTTAAAGTCATCTAGCTTGACTCCTGTCTGTCTTAGGCTTGAGGTGCATCGGCTAAGGGGATGACTTCTTCTTCTCCCTTGTCCGCGTTTGCTAGGTAAGGCTTTAGCCTCTGTCCGTTGACAGTGAAGTCTCCTCCACTAGGGTCCCAAAGAACCACTACTCCATATGGTTTCACCTCTTTAATCTTGAACGGACCGGACCATCTTGAGCGGTGTTTACCGAGAAAAAGCTTAAGCCGTGAATTAAAGAGTAAAACCTGGTCATTTGGAGCAAAGGACTTTGGCACTATCTTCCGGTCATGGAACGCCTTAGTCTTCTCCTTGTAAATCTTTGTGTTCCCATATGCCATATGTCTTATCTCCTCCAATTCATTCAGTTGAATCAAGCGCCTCTCAGCTGCGGTTTTGAGATTATAGTTAAGCTCCTTGACCGCCCAAGCCGCCTTATACTCCAGCTCTACTGGTAAGTGGCACGCTTTCCCGTAAACGAGATGGAAAGGTGTTGTTCCCAGTGGTGTCTTGAAGGCTGTCCTGTAGGCCCAAAGAGCGTCATCTAGCTTAGCTGACCAGTCCTTCCTTGTTTTCCCGGTTGTCTTTTGTAGTATGCTCTTTAGTTCTCTGTTTGAAATCTCCACTTGTCCGCTGGTTTGTGGGTGATATGGGTTTGCAACCTTGTGTCTAACTCCATACTTCCTCAATAGGTTAGAAAATACTCGGTTTATGAAGTGGGAACCTCCATCACTAATCACAACTCGCGGCACTCCAAACCTCGGGAAGATGACTGATTTGAAAAGCTTGATGACAACATTGGAATCATTTGTTGGAGCGGGAATGGCTTCCACCCATTTTGACACATAGTCAACAGCTACAAGGATGTATTGGTCTCCAAAAGATGTGGGAAAGGGTCCCATGAAATCAACCCCCCACACATCAAAGACTTCTACTTCCAAGATAAAATTTTGGGGCATCTCATTCCTTTTGCTAATGTTTCCCATCCTTTGACAAGCATCACATTTTGAAATGAATACCTGGGCATCTTTGAACATTGTTGGCCACCAGAAACCGGCCTGTAAGACCTTTGAAACTGTCTTGAATGTGGCAAAATGGCCGGTATAAGCTGATCCATGACAGCCATGAAATATTCCCGCGATTTCTTTCTCCGGGACACATTTTCTGAACATCCCATCTTGGCATTTCTTGTAAAGGTAAGGCTCGTCCCAGAAGTAGAATCTTATGTCTTTCAAAAATTTCTTCTTCTTGTACCCATAAAATTGTGGAGGTTCAATGTCGGCTGCAAGGTAATTGGCTATGTGGCTATACCAAGGCGTACCGAAGGCGATTCTCTTGTCTGGGACGGGTGGTGGTGTGTTGGTGACCCTTGTTATTGGTATGGCGCTGACGGAATAGACTGTTTCTTCCGGCAATGAGTCGTTGATGGGGAGCTGCTCTTCTATCCTCATCCGAGAAAGATGATCCGCCACACTATTTTCCGCACCTTTTCTGTCGACGATCTTTAAGTCAAACTCTTGTAGTAAGAGAATCCACCGGATGAGACGTGGCTTTGCATCCTTCTTGGATAGAAGATATTTGAGTGCAGCATGGTCAGTGTGAACGATGACTTTAGACCCGACAAGGTAGGATCGGAATTTCTCAAACGCAAAGACAATTGCGAGCAGCTCTTTCTCAGTGGTGGCGTAGTTGCATTGCTAATGAAGTTCACGTCTCTTTCATGATCGCCAAAGCTCTCATGACCTATCTCCTCATCTAAGGCTTGATTATCTTCAAGGGCTTGACATAGCCTCGGTTGTCCCTCCAAAAGCTTAGAGATCATGGATTTGATCTCCTTGAATTCGGTTTGCTCCGGTCTTGTATTTATCGCCTTAATGGTTTCCTCATAGCTTGGCTGGTTCTTGCTGTCAATGGCCGCCAGGTTGTCTATTAATGTCTTTGCCTCCTCAATGGACTTGCTCATGAAATCCCCATTGCTAGCTATGTCAAGGCATAGCTTGTACTCTCGCCTAATCCCGTCATAGAATGTGTTCCATAGATTGACATCCGAGAAGCCGTGTCGTGGGCAATCTCTTATGTATTCTTTGAAACGCTCTAGGGCCTCATGGTATGGCTCTATAGGACCTTGCTGGAAGCCTGAGATCTTGCTCCTCATCAAGATTGCCCTCTGTTTGGTGTAGAATTGTCCAAGAAAAGCCTTCTTGAACTCCATCCATGTTGTGATTGAGCCAGACGGCAAAGATTTTAGCCATCTAAGTGCTTTGCCCGCCAAAGTGAAAACAAAGAGCCGGCACCTTAGGTAATCTCCTGGAACTCCATTGGCGCTTGTAGTGCTTCACAATTCCTCAAAGGAATCAACATGATCCAAAGGATCCTCCTCAAGTAGTCCATGGTATTGACTTTGCTTCACCAATGCGATAACCCGCGGCTTAATCTCATATCGTTGACCTTCTTGTGTCCGGATGGGGCTACGGCTTTGTAGAAGCTATGGTCTCGAGTCACTGTCCCCTATGGTCTCCTGATACGGCCCTAGCTGGTGGTCTCCTGATTCAGCCCTAGCTGGTGGTCGCCTTGGTTTGGCCGATGTATTAACACGCCATTGTTAAACTCCGGTTCATCTCCGTTTATCGACAAACGGTTTCGAACTCCGTCTAAGAGCTGCCCATCAGCACGATTAGCACCAAGAAAAACACCAACCCGTGGCTCCTGGTCATGTTCTATGTGATCCATGGCCTAGCTTAAGGCTGCACCTACAAAAGTTTAAAAACAAACTAAAAGGAAAAAGAATGAAATAACAAAGCAAAAACAGAAAGGCGTTTTAGTCTAGATCCTAATCCAAACTTGTAGACAAGAAGGTCCCCGGCAACGGCGCCAAAAACTTGATGTGAGCGTGGGATTGCTTCAAGTTTTACCCACTATAACTACCTGCAAGTGCACAGCAACGAGGTAAGTATAGATGGGATCGAATCCACAAGGACCTATCGATTGTACTACAAATTGTATGGAGGTTGAATCAAGCTAAAACAATAGTAGGGTTTTGTTTGGATTGTAACTGAAATGGAAGTGTCAAACTAGTAAAAGAGAGTGGAAATCAATAATTGGAGGTACTAGGCATTAGGCAAACCTCAAGGCATCATGAATCATTAACAAGATAATCAAATGGAAGGGATGTAGTAAAAACCGTCCATGAACTCATAACACAAAGATATAGTTATCCCACTTTCGTGGATCAAACTTCTATGTTAAATCAACCTAATAGACTCAACTTTCGATGGTTATTATAAGTTGAAAACATGCATTAAGGGTGTTCAAGTTATGATTGTTCACAATGACTCACAACTCAACTTTCGATGGGTGTGATTCATTGCTCACCAAATACTAAGTCCGGCAATATAACAAGCTTTTGGAGAGTATATTAACCCAAGATCCGATGCTAGTTGATCAGAAAAGCAAGCGGCATTATGCTCAAGTAGAGGTGATGAAACCAAACAAATTATCCCAACCTAAAAGATTAAAGCTAACGATTTCATGAACCCATCGGCTTAGCCTTTAACCTAGCAAGGAAACTACTCAATCATGGCGCAAACAACACAAGACATGATGATTGAAAACATGATAAGTATTAAAAAGAGGTAAATAATGAAGGAAGCTTCTCTATGTATGAAGAACAAAGTCGATTTCTCCTCAATACTCTCTCGGATTCAATACAAAAGTAAAGATAAAGAACAATCGCCAAGGTTGTTAAGTGCAAGTGTGTGTGCGTCTTGGATCTCGAGAGGAAACCTCTTCTCTCTGCTTCTGGGATAGCTCTCTCTACTCCTCTGACGGCGCACTCGCTCTCTCCTTAGGTCGAGGCTAAAAGCTTGTATTTATAGGGTGGAAGTCGCTAGGTTTGTGAAGTGTTGAAAAAGGAAACTTTCCGGTTAACCGGCCTTGATGATTTGCGACGTGATTAGACCGAGTTCAGGACAAGTAAACCACAAAAATCAAGCTGGGCTTGTGTTAAGTCGAGACAGGGTCTATGCCGCGGAATCCCGGGCTGTTTGTGGAGCCAAGTCTCCATGGGCTTCGTTTGCTCGCCTGGCAGACACGTCTTGGGAGAAAACGATTTTCTCCGTGATGGTTGATCCAAATGGCTTCAATCAACTTCTCCGTGATGCATGACTCAAATATCTATCCAGCAAGACCAAGATCATGATTTTTTAACGTCGGGAAGACCTCTTGCCGCGGTCATCTTTCGGATGCTCCGGTTCTGTCCAAATGCGAGAATCGGACAAATAGAGTTATATTGATGCTCTTGACTTGGAAACTTGCATGGATCATGGTTTGAGGCTCTTTTGCTCCTTTTTGAATCCTTTTTGATGTTTTAACCTGTTAAGACTCCAAAATCAGCAAATACAAGAAAACTACCTATAAAGGCATAAAACCTTATTGAAAACACTTGAAAACATAAATAAATACTAAGTAAAATCATGCAAAATATGGATATATCAGCCTCCCACAAAGCGCTTATTTTAAAGTCATCTAGCTTGACTCCTGTCTGTCTTAGGCTTGAGGTGCATCGGCTAAGGGGATGACTTCTTCTTCTCCCTTGTCCGCGTTTGCTAGGTAAGGCTTTAGCCTCTGTCCGTTGACAGTGAAGTCTCCTCCACTAGGGTCCCAAATAACCACTGCTCCATATGGTTTCACCTCTTTAATCTTGAACGGGCCGGACCATCTTGAGCGGCGTTTACCGGGAATGAGCTTAAGCCGTGAATTAAAGAGTAGAACCTGGTCATTTGGAGCAAAGGACTTTGGCACTATCTTCCGGTCATGAAACGCCTTAGTCCTCTCCTTGTAGATCTTTGTGTTCTCATATGCCAGATGTCTTATCTCCTCCAATTCATTCAGTTGAATCAAGCGCCTCTCAGCTGCGGTTTTGAGATTATAGTTAAGCTCCTTGACCACCCAAGCCGCCTTATACTCCAGCTCTACTGGTAAGTGGCACGCTTTCCCGTAAACGAGATGGAAAGGTGTTGTTCCCAGTGGTGTCTTGAAGGCTGTCCTGTAAGCCCAAAGAGCGTCATCTAACTTAGCTGACCAGTCCTTCCTTGTTTTCCCGGTTGTCTTTTGTAGTATGCTCTTTAGTTCTCTGTTTGAAATCTCCACTTGTCCGCTGGTTTGTGGGTGATATGGGCTTGCAACCTTGTGTCTATCTCCATATTTCCTCAATAGGTTGGCAAATACTCGGTTTATGAAGTGGGAACCTCCATCACTAATCACAACTCGCGGCACTCCAAACCTCGGGAAGATGACTGATTTGAACACCTTGATGACAACATTAGAATCATTTGTTGGAGCGGCAATGGCTTCCACCCATTTTGACACATAGTCAACAGCCACAAGGATGTATTGGTCTCCAAAAGATGTGGGAAAAGGTCCCATGAAATCAATCCCCCACACGTCAAAGACTTCTACTTCCAAGATAAAGTTTTGGGGCATCTCATTTCTTTTGCTAATGTTTCCCATCACTACAAGAAAAATGAGTATCCTTAGCGTCCGAAAAACGCTATCTAATGATTTTATAGCGTTTAGTTAAACGCTGTATCATCGCCCGCGATAATAGGTCATAGACTTTAGATAGCGCTTTTTGGTACTGCTATCGTACTTTCATTTAATATAACGTTTTTTATTACGTCATCGTATATTATACAATAGCAATTGTAATCTGTTATTAATTGTTTTATGCATAGCGTTTTAAATTTTAAATTTTAAATTTTAAATTTTGGATTTTGAATTTTGAATTTGGAATTCTAAAAGCTCCAATTTTAATTTACAAGAACAAAAAAAATAATCTGTATTGATAATATTAATTTATAAAGACATGTTCTCTCCTGCTAAATATAATCAGTTACTCTATCTTTTATCATGAACCAAAAAAAAAAAAAAAACTTATTCGACAAAATTAAGTAATTTATTCCCTTATGTATCAATGCTAAGTGCCTAAGTCCATAAAGTCGTCGAGGAAGTGAGCATTCATTGGAGCAGGATCTTCAACACATATATCATTGCACAAGTTTCTTGCAAAGTCCTCAGAGTCACTCTGCAAATCACTAATGGACCAAAAAAGACAGAGGGAGAAGATTATTGCAAAACATCAGTTTCTAGCTTTAACACTAAAGAAACACTAGAAAACCTTTAACTTTAACAAGCCATACATGCTCAAGATTCATCAGTGAACATTGCAAAACATCAAAAGATTTAGTCATTACCAAGGGAGGAAGCGCATCATGACGTCGCCATCTCCAGGTGCACCACATCCACCTACTTCATCATCAGCGTAGGCCGATGAGCCCGCAATAGGCCCATCACCCACCCTGCGTTTCCATAATCATGGAATGAAATAAAGATGAAGGAAGCTATACTAATAACCAAAGAAATGTGCACATTTCATTACCTGCCAGGAATCTTGAATGTGGCTCCATTGGTCGATGTCCCAACAGCTATATGCCCCATCTATTGAAAGACTACACTCAGTTTTTCTAACCATAACAACAACAAAAAGGATAATTAGAGAAAATAACTGAAACTCATCTTACTTTGTCAATGACAGCCATTGATATGGTATCGTGATTGTGCTGAGAGTATGTCATTACCATTCTTGCAGCTCTTATACCGTCTATGACATACCACATTGCAGCAACAGCTCCAACCTCCATAGTCACCTAAGCATGTCCTTAGAATAACCAGAAAAAAGCTGACTTGATAGTCATTCTTCAAGATCTTGATGCAAATGGGATCATAGAACGGGGAAGTTGATGATAATTACCCCATTCATGACTAAAGCATCAATCATGGTCTCACCGTTCTCATTCGGACTTCCTCCAGGTCCAACTATCAACACCAACAGATCAACATTTTCACTTTCAAAAAGTAACATTGGAGAGGTGTAAAGGATAGAGCAAGAAGAAAAGACAAAAGCTCACCTGTACCGTCACAGCGGAGTTCCTCACAAGCAAAACCAAAAGAGGAACAAAATCAAAAACAAAAACCATCGCTAAGCTGTTAAATCTCACAGATCCATAAACCATTTTGATCCCAATCAAATCGATTCAAACCCAGATTCTGCAACCAAACAGAAAACGATGAATCCCAAAACTAAAGAGAAAGCATTTCACCACGGAATCCCTCACGGATTAAAATTTTACAGAAAATTACTGAGATCTACGTAAATTTATATCAAAACAATCACCCAACAGGCCAACAGCGAAAGATCAGAACCGTGATTAGACAAAATAGCTCCAAAAACCAACCTGAGAAATCCCTAATTCGCGAAACCCCGCCAGAGAAATTTGCAACCTTCTAAGAAGCAAAAACTCCATACTAAAGAAATCCCAACTCTTGAATCACAAAACCAGCAAAAATCATCACTGTAAAACTCAAAACGATACAAATCATACAGAAACACTGAGAGAGATGAGAGCGTGAGAGGGAGGAGGCGATATTGGGGGGTGAGAGATGAAGAAAACAAATTAGGTTTACGAGGCGAGACATAATCGTTTAACTATTAATATTATTAATCAATATTTTCTAAAAAAATTAGACGCAAAACAGTGAAATCTTTTGACCCCCCGCCACTTAAAACGAAAAAAAATAAGCGGGAGTAAAAAGTTTTTAGAGTACAATATATTATAGCGTTTATCATTTGGTAAACGCTGTGAAAAAAATTAGATATAGAGCAACCATAGCAGAAACACATGGAACGCTATGTTAATATGCTATTAATACTCACTATTCTTGTAGTGCATCCTTTGACAAGCATCACATTTTGAAATGAATACCTGGGCATCTTTGAACATTGTTGGCCACCAGAAACCGGCCTGTAAGACCTTTGAAACCGTCTTGAATGTGGCAAAATGGCCGGCATAAGCTGATCCATGACAGCCATGAAGTATTCCCGCGATTTCTTCCTCTGGGACACATTTTCTGAACATCCCATCTTGGCATTTCTTGTAAAGGTAAGGCTCGTCCCAAAAGTAGAATCTTATGTCTTTCAAGAATTTCTTCTTCTTGTATCCATAAAATTGCGGAGGTTCAATGTCGGCTGCAAGGTAATTGGCTATGTGGCTATACCAAGGCGTACCGAAGGCGATTCTCTTGTCCGGGACTGGTGGTGGTGTGTTGTTGACTCTTGTAATTGGTATGGCGCTGACATAATAGACTGTTTCTTCTGGCAATGAGTCGTTTATGGGGAGCTGCTCTTCTATCCTCATCCGGGAGAGATGATCCGCCACACTATTCTCCGCACCCTTTCTGTCGACGATCTTTGAGTCAAACTCTTGTAGTAAGAGAATCCACCTGATGAGACGTGGCTTTGCATCCTTCTTGGATAGAAGATATTTGAGGGAAGCATGGTCGGTGTGAACGATGACTTTAGATCCGACAAGGTAAGATCAGAACTTCTCAAACGCAAAGACAATCGCGAGCAGCTCCTTCTCAGTGGTGGCGTAGTTGCATTGTGCTTCATCCAGAGTCCTGATATATCCATATTTTACATGTTTTTACCTTGGTTTTTCCTATGTTTTCTTACTTAATAATAATGATTTTCTATCCAAGAGGTAGTTTTCTTGTATATTGTGGTTTTGGGAAGCAAACAGGTCAAAATGGCAAAAAGAAGGCAAAATGGAGCAAAATAACTTCAAACAATGATCCATGCAAGTTCCCAAGTCAAGAGCTTCAACAAAACCCAATTTAGCCGATTTCCACATTCGGACAGAATCAAAGCATCCGAAAGATGACCGCGTCAAAGGGGCTTTCCGACGTCCAAATCATGAGATCTTTATATGGAAAGATAGATAAATGAGTCCTGCGTCGCGACGAAGTAGAATTGGGCAATTTGGAGCAGTTATGCGGCCTAGGATCTTTTTCTCCCAAGACATGTCCGTCTGGCGAGTAAGTAAAGCCCATGTCTTGCATATTGTTGATTTAGCTTAACCAAATCTTTACAAATGTGTAGTGTGTAATTCGCATTCTCTTAACATCGGCTACAATGCCAACCGGTCATCTAACCGATCGATCCGCAAAGACTAATTGAATCTTTGTTGGTCTGAAGTTAGTGATCCCAAGTCGTCTGGCCACCGTGTAAGGCATCAAGTTCACACTAGAGCCCAAGTCACAAAGGCATCGCTTGAAAGTTGTACCTCCGATTTGACAAGATAGCACAAAGCTGCCCGGATCATCAAGCTTCTCCGGGGTTTGGTTTTGTAGCACATCACTGCATTCTTGAGTAATCAACATCACACCTTCTTCCAAGCTTAGGTTGCTTGTCAAGATACTCTTCATGTACTTTTTCAAAGATGGTATGATCATGCAAGCGTCAACAAACGGTAGCCTAACACTTAGCTGGCTTACAAGATCTTTTAGCTTTGCTTGCTCCTTCTCCTTCTTAGGCTTCTTCACAGCCCTAGGGAAAGGTGCTTTTGGCTGGTACACTCGAGATATCAATGGTGGGATGATTTCCTCTTCTAACTCTCCATTGCCCGCATTGTTGTTCTCCGGTTCATTCTCTTCTATCACGATAGTATGCTGGGTCGACTCCTTCTCAGCTCCCTCCGGCATCTGTACTTCATCTAGTTGCGTCCCACTCCTAAGAGTGATGGCGGCAATGTGCTCCTTTTTGGGGTTTACTTCGGGTTGGCCGGGAAGGACTCCCAACGGTTTCTTGATTGAGCCGGCTATGTGAGCTATTTGAAGATCAAGTCGCTTCACGTGGGATTCAAGAGAATCAAACTTACTATTCAGGTCATAGTATATGTGGTGCATCTTCTCATGAATCTCCTTGTTGGCCCGCCTTTGCTCATAGATGAACTCATAGACCAGAGACTTGAGTTCGCCTTCTTGATCTTCTTTATACACCGATTGGTGTCTTAGCTGAGGTGTAGATGTTCGAGGAGCATGATTAGCTTGCTGACCAGCTCGTATATGGGAGCGGTTTAGCGTGTTATCGTGAGCATAGTAACGGTTTTGCGGCTTGAGAAACGGTCCGAGACTCCTATCTCCGAGTTTATGTTTGCTAATGAAGTTCACGTCTCTTTGATGATCGCCAAAGCTCTCCTGACCTATCTCCTCATCTGAGGCTTGAGTATCTTCAAAGACTTGACATAGCCTCGGTTGTCACTCCAAAAGCTTAGAGATCATGGATTTGATCTCCTTGAATTCGGTTTGCTCCGGTCTTGTATTTATCGCCTTAATGGTTTCCTCATAGCTTGGCTGGTTCTTGCTGTCAATGGCCGCCAGGTTGTCTATTAATGTCTTTGCCTCCTCAATGGACTTGCTCATGAATTCCCCATTGCTAGCTATGTCAAGGCATAGCTTGTACTCTCGCCTAATCCCGTCATAGAATGTGTTCCATAGATTGACATCCGAGAAGCCGTGTTGTGGGCAATCTCTTATGTATTCTTTGAAACGCTCTAAGGCCTCATGGTATGGCTCTATAGGACCTTGCTGGAAGCCTGAGATCTTGCTCCTCATCAGGATTGCCCTCTGTTTGGTGTAGAATTGCCCAAGAAACGCCTTCTTGAACTCTATCCACGTAGTGATTGAGCGAGACGGCAAAGATTTTAGCCATTTAAGTGCTTTGCCCACCAAAGTGAAAACAAAGAGCCGGCACCTTAGGTAGTCTCCTGGAACTCCATTGGCGCTTGTAGTGCTGCACAATTCCTCAAAAGAATCAACATGATCCAAAGGATCCTCCTCAAGAAGTCCATGGTATTGACTTTGCTTCACCAATGCGATAACCCGTGGCTTAATCTCATATCATTGGCCCTCTTGTGTCCGGATGGGGCTACGGCTTTGTAGAAGCTCTGGTCTCGAGTCACTGTCCCCAATGGTCTCCTGATTCGGCCCTAGCTGGTGGTCGTCTTGGTTCGCCATTGTTAAGCTCCGGTTCATCACCATTTATCGACAAACGGTTTTGAACTCCATCTAAAGGCTGCCCATCAGTACAATTTGCTCCAAGAAAAACACCAACCCGTGGCTCCTGGTCACGTTCTACGTGATCCACGGCCCAGCTTAAGGCTGCACCTACAAAAGTTCAAAAACAAACTAAAAGAAAAAAGTGAAATAACAAAGCAAAAACAGAAAAGCGTTTTAGTCTAGATCCTAATTTAAACTTGTAGACAAGAAGGTCCCCGGCAACGGCGCCAAAAACTTGATGTGAGCGTGGGATTGCTTCAAGTTTTACCCACCAGAACTACCTGCAAGTGCACAGCAACGAAGTAAGTATAGATGGGATCGAATCCACAAGGACCTATCGATTGTACTACAAATTGTATGGAGGTTGGATCAAGCTAAAACAAAATAGAGTTTTGTTTGGATTGTAATTGAAATGAAAGTGTCAAGCAAGTATAAGGGAATGGAAATCAATAAGTGGAGTTACTAGGCATTAGGCAAACCTCAAGGCATCATGAACCATTAACAAGATAATCAAATGGAAGGGATATAATAAAAACCGTTCATGAACTCATAACACAAAGATATAGTTATCCCACTTTCGTGGATCAAACTACTATGTTAAATCAACCTAATAGACTCAACTTTCGATGGTTATTATAAGTTGAAAACATGCATTAAGGGTGTTCAAGTTATGATTGTTCACAATGACTCACAACTCAACTTTCGATGGGTGTGATTCATTGCTCACCAAATACTAAGTCCGGCAATATAGCAAGCTTTTGGAGAGTATATTAACCCAAGATCCGATGCTAGTTGATCAGAAAAGCAAGCGGCATTATGCTCAAGTAGAGGTGATGAAACCAAACAAATTATCCCAACCTAAAAGATTAAAGCTAACGATTTCATGAACCCATCGGCTTAGCCTTTAACCTAGCAAGGAAACTACTCAATCATGGCGCAAACAACACAAGACATGATGATATAAAACATGATAAGTATTAAAAAGAGGTATAGAATGAAGGAAGCTTCTCTATGTATGAAGAACAAAGTCGATTTCTCCTCAATACTCTCTCGGATTCAATACAAAAGTAAAGATAAAGAACAATCGCCAAGGTTGTTAAGTGCAAGTGTGTGTGCGTCTTGGATATTGAGAGGAAACCTCTTCTCTCTGCTTCTGGGATAGCTCTCTCTTCTCCTCTGACGGCGCACTCGCTCTCTCCTTAGGTCGAGGCTAAAAGCTTGTATTTATAGGGTGGAAGTCGCTAGGTTTGTGAAGTGTTGAAAAAGGAAAATTTCTGGTTAATCGGCCTTGATGATTTGCGACGTGATTGGACCGGGTTCAGGACAAGTAAACCACCAAAAGCAATCTGGGCTTGTGTTAAGTCGAGACAGGGTCCATGCCGCGGAATCCCGGGCTGTTTGTGGCGCCAAGTTTCCATGGGCTTCGTATGCTTGCCTGGCGGACACGTCTTGGGAGATAATGATTTTCTCCATGATGGTTGATCCAAATGGCTTGAATCCACTTCGCCATGATGCATGACTCAAATATCTATCCAGCAAGACCAAGATCATGATTTTTGGACGTCGGAAAAACCTTCAACCGCGGCCATCTTTCGGATTCTCCGGTTCTGTCCAAATGCGAGAATCGGACAAATGGAGGTATATTGATGCTCTTGACTTGGAAACTTGCATGGATCATGGTTTGAGGCTCTTTTGCTCCTTTTTGAATCCTTTTTGATGTTCTAACCTGTTAAGACTCCAAAACCAACAAATATAAGAAAACTACCTCTAAAGGCATAAAACCTTATTGAAAATACTTGAAAACATAGATAAATACTAAGTAAAATCATGCAAAATATGGATATATCAGATGTATTGAACTTGAGATTTATAGTGATTTAGGGTGATTTCATTTTTAGATGATTTAGGATGATTTTAGAGAAGTTGTTATGATTTTAATGAAATCACTCTAGAATCCCACCAAAAACTATGAGATTTTAGGTGATTTGTTTTTAACAAACAAATCCCACCAAATAACTATAAAATCACTTGAAATCACTTAAAATTCACTTCTAAAAATATTTCCAATAACACTGGATTTGAAAGTGTATTTTAAAATCACAAGTTCAATAACACTGAATTTTAAAGGTTTTAGAATTTAAGTTTGAATAACAGGGGATTTGTCATTTTAACACAAATCACCTAAACTCACTCAAAATACCAAATTGGATGCACCCCCCATAGTTTCGACATCCTGCACATATATCGTCAAAAAGCCAGTACAATATGAGAAATAGGATCTCTGCAACTTTTTTGCACTCAGACAAATTGAGAGTAATAGCTGTGAAAGTAAGACCATTTTACCTGTGCTCCAAATACATGATGGTCACTGAAATCAAGTCTATCAACATAACGTGCTCCCGTCTGTCAAAACATATATAACCCCATTAGTTAGCACAGCAAAAACTGAATTCTTTGTTACAAAATCCAATGAGCATACGAACTATGAATAGCAGGAAACAACTTACCATCCCGATGCATTTGAAAAATGCGTCAGCGGATCCAATTCCGGAAACACATAGCACAGTGGCATCGCACAATGCTTCTAAAGATACATGTGACCTGGCATCTTTAACATGGAACAAGTATTTGGGCACCATCTTGGAGAAGAAAACCGAGACCGAGTTTTTGAATCCATGTATCGTGTTCTCAACATTTATGAGGCTTTGTTCAGTCATATGCATGATCCAAAAGCCACACTAACCTCAATAGTCACCATCATCAAAAGAAAGGAAACAGATATGTCGACGTACCAAATCGGCGTGATGTACCCGCTCAAGCGTTGCAAGAGGCTCCCTTAAGGGGCCAAGGGGAAGTAAATTACCATTTCCCCATGGATTCAGCCCGTTAACCATCACAATCTCGAGGTCACGACACAAACTCCAATGCTATTCAAAAACACAAGAGAAGAGCAAGTCTTGAAAAGTGCAATAGACGAAAGAAGGTAAAAATGTTCATATTTCCTTTTCGCCAATATCATTTGTACACTATAAAGCTATCATTAATCTGTAGAAATATACCTGCATCCCATCATCTAAAATGACAGAGCCAATTTTTTGTGAAATGGTCCTGGATTCTGCTGTTTCATGGATGAAAGATTGACCAAAGTATGTCCTTAAAGAAGAAGGATTTACGCAGCCATACTTTTCAAAAAACGAGGCAGCAGTAGCTGCACGGTTTGCTCCAACACCGATCTTTGTCGGTCCACCTTGAATGTGAATGTGAATGTGAGGAAGGGAACGAGAGATCGGTGAAGAGCACGGGAATTACTGTGGTCTCGCGTGTAGGCGATTTCGTTCACCACCTTACGCAGCTTCTCCATGGACTGGAGAGTCGCTCAGATTCTAAAACCCAAAGCTCTTCTTCAACATGTTTCGCGGCTTCTCGGACCAAGACGATATGCTGTATAAAGTCGGTTTAACCATTTTTTAATTGATTGTTTTCCGGTTAACCAAAAGAATCTTGTTTCTCTTGTTGTTTACATACACGTTATATCTGTATCTATATATATAAAGTAAAATACACTCTCTTCTCAGCCCTCCACGTCACCAAATAGGATATCTCAAAACATGACACGTCAGCACCGCCAACTTACCTCTCCATCTACATAATTCTCTATGGGCCTATTGGTTATATGATAC
The DNA here is from genome assembly GCA_026724425.1 of Erythrophleum ivorense. Lineage (NCBI taxonomy): Eukaryota > Viridiplantae > Streptophyta > Magnoliopsida > Fabales > Fabaceae > Erythrophleum > Erythrophleum ivorense. Next base: position 2,046,000 of record JAIUCV010000027.1, on the reverse strand, counting down.
TTCACATAACCAAAAACATGATAAATGGACTAATGGGCCTCAACGCAGACCATCCACCATGGCCCATATTAACACAACTCATCTTCTTCCTCGACGACGACATCGTCCACTGACGCCGACCAGCCATCTCTCCTACCCAGGCGCCGTCGACGAATTGCGCCGGCAAATATCACCGCCCCGGTAAACAGTCAGTTCACGAGGTCAATCGGAATGAAGAACAATAGTAACGGCTACTCGACGATGTCATCGGCCGCAATTTCATTTACCATCGCACGATTCGAACGTCGTCTCATCCGGTAACTCTCGCCAATTAACTCCCACGTTAATAACATAATTCAATTCTGAAACTCATTACGCCCTCTTCAATTCTTCCAATCGTAACCGCTGCACTCACCCTCCCTATAAATACGACCCTTCTCACATCATTGTTCTCCTCTCATCTATAATTCCCTACATCATCAACGTTCTTCTCTCATCTATAATTCCCTCTCGCCATGGCTTCCGCTCCACTTTCTTTCTATGATTTGAAAGCCGGCCGCAGTGCTCAGCCCGTCGTTGCCAGGCTCCTTCGTTTCTGGGAGGCCCGTAATGTCAAGAAAGGCGGGGAACTCATGGGTGTGGATATGCTCCTCCTCGATGAAAAGGTACATTCACATTTACATATCATCCACCACTGTTTTGCTAATTCCAGTATACGCCTTTCAATCGGAGTACCTTTCCTTCACAGTCAACTCTCATGCCAGCAACAATAAACGTTACCCGTCTCAACACTTTCAAACACCTTCTCAATAAGGGCACTCTGTATGCGATAAGTGGCTTCGACGTCACCAGGAGTAATCACCACTTCAAGCTATCCGACTCAACTACCTCAATACGCTTTACATAACATACTACCCTCCTTCAGGTTCATGAAACGACTGCCGCAATACCAAAGGAGATGTTCAGGTTCCAGAATTATGACCAACTTGTGGTATTGGCGAACACAAACTCCAAACTCCCTGGTAAGTCCATTCCTGTTACTTTCCGTAATGTGACGCAACCTCCTAATGTTAATATTTCGTATAATTGATCGCCATCGTCCTGCACTAATCTCCCCATTGGCTCAAAGTTATTCTTCTGCGCATTCAAAAGCATATCATCCGTAACTAAATTTGTCTAAATCGTATGTGTTGCATTGATGTTATGGGCTGCCTACGCTGCAGATATCATTGGGGAAGTAAGCTCCATCAAAACCACCCTAAATGAGGAGACACAGACTGGGCAACGAATAATGGCACACGTTCGCCTACCCACGTAATATCTCTTCCCCAATGTCAGTTGTAGTGATTTTCGTACACTTCCGCTCTATCTAAACTGTCCACAACAATACTACACAGCGGTCACACAGTTTGCCTCAGCGCTTTCGATGCCCTCGCAGTCCAGTTGGATAAGAAACTGCAAAACACCGACGTCGACCTAGCAGTATTCTTGGCGACTAATATCAACCCGAAATCTGTAGGAGGTAATTTACCCTATTCAGCTATCTTACTCCTCACAAAAACAACATCGTCTACAATTTACGGTTTAACAAACTTATATGAGATGGCTGTAGGGAGGCTGTTCTTCAACGCCACATCAGGGACACACTTACTTTGACCAAGAGGTTGAGGCCACACAAACATTTGCGATAGAGTAAGATCCACATTACTACTCCGAGACAACAAATTCCCGGTACATTTATCGTCATCCATTAGATTCTCAGTATACCTACACATCCCAGACTGAGGGCGAAATCCACCGCCGACTCCAGCAAAGTGGCCAAGTACCGCCGAGTGCAGAAGCTAGAGTCTGTAACTATTCATGAACTGAATGATTTCATTCTGAAATCTACTCCCCAGGTATAAATCAAAACCCCCAGTAGTTTTCCAGATTGTCAAACTGTGTGCCTACCCCATATACTGACGCCTTAGCTACTCGCCTCATAACTCAGACTGCTGAATTCTTATGCACGGCCAAAGTAATAGACATCCAAACGAAAAATGGATGGTCTTACATGTCCTGCTCGAGGTGTTCAAGGAAGCTGCACAGGGGGATCTCAACATTCACCTGCACCGTCTGCCACGACCCCGATGCTGTTGCGCTCATTAGGTACTCAATGGCTAAATAAATCATGTTGTGCACCACTTTAAACATTAATGACTATGTCTATTTTGGTCTTTACAGATACCGTGTTGAATTGGTCGTCTCTAACAGAGACACCACAGCCGTCTTTGTAGCCGTCGATACCGACATGACCAAAGTCACAAATATGAGCGCCTCAGATGCTGCTGCTATAACAGTCTCATTCTTCATAATATATACTCATCCTTCCTAACTACACTCACCTCCCCAAATCCACTAACATGAGATCACATTGTGTTGCAGGAAGAAGAAACACCACATGTCATTTCTGACATCGTGGGGGAAGACGTTCACATTCCAACTAAAGCTGTCAAAATACAATTTCACTTCAAACCATCAATCTTTCACCATAGCTCGAATTTACGAAGGGAAAGACGCAACTCCTACAGCAAATTTCGAAAACCAGGTCGCCGCACCTCCTACTGCAAATTCTGAAAACCAGGTCGACGCCACTCCTACAGCAAATTTGGAAAACCACACTGCCCCACACGGTGCATGATATCTACTCACGTCCTCTAGCTTTGTCTCTCACATGCCACTTTATTTCTGCAATGTTTTCTACCCTGCTTACTTCAATAAGCTTACAATGTAATTAAATGTCCTCAGTTTGTTAGTAGATGTGTTTTTCAATCTTTACAATTTGACCGAGTATATAAATTTACAAAAAACAAACATCAATGTGTGAAACCAAATCCACGCACATCTAATCTACTAAATATAAACTAAGAGATACCCATTTGAGACAGGAGAAATCCTATAAACAAAAATATCTCAAACTCCTCAACATGTGCAAAACTAATAATCTGATGAACGTCATTTACTCCCAATTATACTTCATACCAAAACTAATCACAAGATTTAGTCTAGCAAGATTTCGCAGAAAGGAAGTAGTGCTATATACTTTGTTCCCTACACTTTTAGCTATAAGTATTTCTTAAGGTCATGAACCACTGAATATTAACTCAACTTCCTAACTATAAACAAACCACTTCGTTGTCATAATAAAAAAACAAAACCACTTCAAAAATACATTTAGAGAAAATTAATAATTCTGTTGTACGACTAAGATTGTGTATATCATAAAATAGGTAAAACAAATGACTAACAACAACCACAACAAAACCAAAATAATAATCAACAAAAATGTGAACAAAATTGAAAACTAAACCATGCAGAGGAAGATGAGGGCGGTGCTGCTCTGTTTCTGTCAGTTAGTGATTCGAGTTACTCTGTTTTGGCTGCCTGTGGGAAACAGAGTAAATTAGTGGAAGATGGTAAAGCCCGGAGGAGCTACTGACGGTGGTAATCTGACGCACTCTTACTGCCCTCTACAAAGAAGCGTTACTGATGTAGTTACGTGGACGTTGCTAAAACAAATAAATTACGACGTTGTTATTAGCATTTAAACGAAAGAGCGTTATGATGGGTGGTCAGGTTTTACCCACTTTGTAAAATCCTGCAAGCGCACATATCGTAGAAGTACGGGTTATCGAACACAAGGACTGGCTAGAATGAATACACTTTGAAACTATGGATTTCGGATCAACCTAGAACAAAGTATGGATGAATGTTTGGTGGACTAATAACTAAATAAGAAAACTAGGGATCGTGAGGTTGTAAAGTAATAAAGGAAAAAAGTTAGGTCTTTAGGGGCTAATTCGCCGAGAAGTACGCTGTGATCAAGCTCGATGATAGATATAAAGTGATTTAGGGATGATGGGATGATAGATCCGTCTAGAACACAAAACACGAAATTAAGTCTTTCCACTGTCGTGGCTCCGACTCCTATGATAACTTATCTAATCGCTAAACATTTGGAATATCCTTAGATAGTTAATCAAGCATTAAATCGAGCAAGTTCGGATACAGTTCACTAGGCTTAGTAAATCAACTTTCGCAGTCTAAGAAACCTAGCTTGTCAAAGGATAAGTCCGGCGAATGATACATCACTTTCGTGGCTCAAATCAACCTAGGATCGGATTGCTAGATGCGCGGTAAAGCAATCAGCATTAATAAGTGAACAAAACGAGACAAAGACTCTAAAGTTATCCCTACAGTTCATCGAAATCATAGATCAAGCAAACAACTCATTGAATTAGTGACCCCTAGCAACCTAACAAGTGAATTACTCAGACATGATCAAAGTAACAACACAGAGAGATGGAGAAAACATAGTATATGATAAGAGGTTTAGAAATCTTCTCCAAATTGTAGTGAGGAGGAGAGATCCTCCTTAAAATCTCTAAGAACAAAAGTAGATGTGTAAAACGTGATTCAATATGCGGCTCTCTTCTCTAGAGAGGCTAAAAATGTGTATTTATAGTGCTAGGTCTTCATGGGGTCGAGATTAGGTAAACGGGCCGAGAAAATCGCGGAATCGGGAAAGATAGGCCTTTGTCGGTTGAGTCGGGTCGATCGGGGTGTTGGTCGGTCGAGCGACGCGGTCGAGCGGTCGGTCGGGATGCCTGTTCGGTCGAGCGGGACGGTCGACCGCGTATCGAGCGATGAAGAAAAGTCGAGTCGGACGAGGGCCTTAAAGCTCCTGTCCGACCGGGCTCGGTCAAGCGGGATGTGAATGGCGTGAAAGAAGGTCGGGTCGGACGAGGGCCTTAAAGCTCCTGTCCAACCGGACTCGGTCGACCGGGACGCGGGTGGCTGATGTTGTCCGGTTCTCGGCTGTCTGGACCAGTCTTTAGTTAAAACGTGATATCTTCTATTCTGCTCGTCCAAATTGCATAATTCCAACTGCATTGGAACACTGACTCATCTGGCTATCTTGGTGCCATGTTTCATTGAAATCCGTTGAGTTTTAGGGTCCATGCCGTTGCTTCCCGTTTGATGTACTGATTTTGTCCGATAAAGCTCTTTCGTATATCTTCACTATAATCGTCATATCTCCAATTCTACTCGGCCAAACTGAGTGATTCCAGTTGCATTGCAAAGCTAACTCACGTAGGCATCGCGGCTAACCGGTTTTGGTGAAATCCATTGAGTAGAATATTTTTAAGGCTTCTTCAAAGTTGATGCTGTGTTGCAGAGCGGTATAAAGTCCAAATCCTTTGGTTTTGCTCCAAAATGTATCTTTCGACCTGTTTAGACTCTTGGTACTATAAATCCACAAAAACTACCTTTTTAGATCAAAAAGCCTTTGAAAACCTTATAAAAAGAATAGTAAAACCGTATGAAAAGCGTACAAAATCAAGTGTTTAAGCAATGATTATCCCAAGTTCATACTTGAATCAAGGGTGTTGAATACCCAAACTAAGTTTTGTGAAAAACCATTCAATTTTCGAAATTGGGTTCTTGTAATCTCTAAACCACCTATATTCACACATCTTAACTAACACAAATCTATTAGGAGCAGGAATTTCAAGTCCAAGCAAAGATTTGGCTATGAAACTCACATGAATTTCGATGTTGCATAATTAAGGATATTGAGGTTTAGAGGTCATACCTTGTGTTGGAAAGAGAGTTTGGGAATGGGAGAGCTAAAAATCGAAATCAAATTTAAGAGACAACAAAGATTTTGATAAAATTTTGTGAAGGTCCTTCTATGGAGTTTTAGGGTTTTTGAAGTTCAAAAAGCTTTTCTTTGGAGAAGAGAATGAAGAGTTGTGTTTTCAATCTCAAAAATCTCCTTAAAATCCTTCTAAAAATCGATTTGGGTTTAGAAAATCGGTTTGGTTTGGTTAAAAACCGGTTTAATTTAAGTTGGAAGGAGAAGCTTATCTTTAGTTTATAGGGTGGGTCGATCGCGGGTTGGTCCGGTCGATCACCTCGGTCGACCCGGATGGGTTGGCTGAGCGGTCGACCCAAGTCCTTAAAGCCCCTGCTCGACCGGTCTTGGTCGACCCAATGGTTTGTCATGGTGTTGCTTCTACTCTTTTATTGCACTATTGTTGTATCCATCCTATCCTATCCTGCTATAGAAAAACAAAGAATACAAAGTAAAACTAAAACTTAAAACTGAATTTTAAATGTGTTACCTTATGGGTTGCCTCCCATACAGCGCTTGTTTAAGGTCTTTAGCTTGACCGTAATGCTTTCTAGGACTTAAAAGATGGTAGTAACCAAGGGAAAGTTTGGTCCTTCGAGGTTTCCCTTCCCGGAACTTGTATCGGGAGGATGATTCACGGCGGGGTAGACAATCTCGCCATGCTTGTCCCGGGGTACTTCAGCCATTGGAAAAAGTTTCAACGTGTTGGCAAACTTTTCTTTGAAACCTTCCATGCTTTCATCATTCAGTTCTTCTTGGAGAATAATCCTAACTTTTGCAAAGGCCTTAGACTGCTTTGCTTTCTTTGTGGTCTCCGTCCCGGTCTTTATCAAGGGAGTTTTATCCTTGATCGATCCTTCGGATGGAGGTTTAGGTGATGTCGTAGTCTTACTTTTCGCTTTTAGGGCGAGTTGCTTGGGCTGGTGAGCAAGGTCCTTACTAGGTAAGTTGAGGGTGATTCTTTCTTCTTTTTATGGAGGTTTTGGGATGTTTTTATTCTCTTGTACCATGTCAACGGATGTTTTTATTCTCTTGGACTTCCAGCTTTTTGACATGTGCGGCAACAGCGTCGTATTTGGCATGGAGATCACTGAACAAGGTGTCCATCTTCTCCTTCATCTCCTTGTTGTTCCTCTTTTGACCTTCCATGATCTGTTGAAACATTCCTTCAAACTTGTTGTTCTGCTGGGCTAAAGGAGGTAGGTTGGAGGGTTGACTATATGGTTCCTTAGGTAGGTATGGTGCTCGCTGGTCATAGTTCTGCCTAGGTTGAGACTGGTTTCCTCGTTGCTGGAAACGATCTCAATAAGGTTGGGAAGGTGGTCTCTGCTGCTGGAATCTTGGAGGATAGATTTGATCTTGTGGGTTTCCACATTGGTGCTGCGGTAAGAAAGGTTTGGGTTGGACCGGTAGCTGGAATTGTATCCTCTGTTTCCGTAGTTACCGACGTAGTTTACTTCTTCCTCAAAATGATCATTGGAGAAATCTCCCATACATTCCCTTGAAGGATCATCATTAGCATCATTTAGGCCTTCAACTGCATGTATGTGCCTTTGTTGTCCCTTTAGAACTTGAGCCATCATGTTCTTTAGTTCAGCCATTTGAGAAGCATCAGGAGATGCGTTAGTTGAGCGGAGTGATCTATCATAGTCGGGGCAGTTGTTGCAATCACTTGCTGCAAGAGTCTCAATCAAGACCTTAGCTTCCTCAACGGTCTTTGTCATGAAATTTCCATTGCTTGCAGTATCCAAGGAGAGCTTATACTTGTGGTCTATGCCACGATAGAAGATGTTCCAAAGGTTTCCTTCCTTGAAACCGTGGTTAGGGCAGTCCCTAATGTACTCCTTGAATCGGTCCAATGCCTCATAGAAAGATTCGGTTGATCCTTGGCGAAAACCAGAGATCTTGTTTCTCACAGAGATTGATCTTTGCTTAGTGTAGAAATGGCTGATGAATGCTGCTTTGTATTCGTCCCAAGTGGTGATCGAATGGGCAGGAAGAGACTTCAACCATCTAAGGGCCTTGTCGCCTGAAGAAAATGAAAAGAGCTTGCACTCCATTGGCTGAGACTCCATTGGCTCGAGTGGTGCTGCAAATTTCTTCAAAGTTATCTATGTGGTCAAGTGGATGCTCGGCTGGTAGGCCATGAAACTGGTTTTGCTTAACCAATGCTATGATTTGAGGCTTGATCTCATAGTCATTCCTTTGAGGTGGAGGTGGGTGGATCGGATTTCTGTCCGTGAAGAAAGCGTCTGCGGAGTCATAGTCTCCAATGGTAGGGTTGTTAGCTTGAGGTCGCACATCAACTTCCCCAGCAGGAGGTTGTTGCGCTAAAGGTGGAGGTGGATCTCGACCTTCAGCGGCGGCTCGGGCTACTTCAGCATCATGGGCGGCTTGGGCCATCTCTTGAGCTCTTTGTCTTCTAAGTGATTTCTCAAGTCTGTAGATTTCAGCAACTGGTTCAACTAGATTGTCTCTATTAGACTGTCTAGTCATGCACCTGAAAATAAGAAAAAGGAAAACCAAGGAAAAATAACATTAACTAAGAAATCCAAAAATAAAAACGAAAAACTAAGAAAGCAAGAAAATCCTAGACTACATCCTAATCGAGATTCAAAGGTATTGCTGCAGTCCCCGGAAACGGCGCCAAAAACTTGATGGATGGTCAGGTTTTACCCACTTTTTAAAATCCTGCAAGCGCACAGATCGTAGAAGTACGGGTTATCAAACACAAGGACTAGCTAAAATGAATACACATTGAAACTATGGATTTCGGATCAACCTAGAACAAAGTATGGATGAATGTTTGGTGGACTAATAACTAAATAAGAAAACTAGGGATCGTGAGGTTGTAAAGCAATAAAGGAAAAACGTTAGGTCTTTAGGGGCTAATTCGCAGAGAAGCACGCTGTGATGAAGCTCGATGATAGATATAAATTGATTTAGGGATGATGGGATGATAGATCCGTCTAGAACTCAAAACACGAAATTAAGTCTTTCCACTGTCGTGGCTCCGACTCCTATGATAACTTATCTAATCGCTAAACTTTGGGATGTCCTTAGATAGTTAATCAAGCATTAAATCGAGCAAGTTCGGATACAGTTCACTAGGCTTAGTAAATCAACTTTCGCAGTCTAAGAAACCTAGCTTGTCAAAGGATAAGTCCGGCCAATGATACAGCACTTTCGTGGCTCAAATCAACCTAGGATCGGATTGCTAGATGCGCGGTAAAGCAATCAGCATTAATAAGTGAACAAAACGAGACAAAAGACTCTAAAGTTATCCCTACAGTTCATCGAAATCATAGATCAAGCAAACAACTCATTGAATTAGTGACCCCTAGCAACCTAACAAGTGAATTACTCAGACATGATCAAATAACAGCACAGAGAGATGGAGAAAACATAGTATATGATAAAAGTTTTAGAAATCTTCTCCAAATTGTAGTGAGGAGGAGAGATCCTCCTTGAAATCTCTAAGAACAAAAGTAGATGTGTAAAACGTGATTCAATATGTGGCTCTCTTCTCTAGAGAGGCTAAAAAGGTGTATTTATAGTGCTAGGTCTTCATGGGGTCGAGATTAGGTAAACGGGCCGAGAAAATCGCGGAATCGGGAAAGATGGGCCTATGTCGGCTGAGTCGGGTCGATTGGGGTGTCGGTCGATCGAGCGGCGCGGTCGAGCGGGACGGTCAACCGCGTATCGAGCGATGAAGAAAAGTCAGGTCGGACGAGGGCCTTAAAGCTCCTGTCCGACCGGGCTCGGTCAAGCGGGATGTGAATGGCGTGAAGGAAGGTCGGGTCGGACGAGGGCCTTAAAGCTCCTGTCCGACCGGACTCGGTCGACCGGGACGCGGGTGGCTGATGTTGTCCGGTTCTCGGCTGTCTGGACCAGTCTTTAGTTAAAACGTGATATCTTCTATTCTGCTCGTCCAAATTGCATAATTCCAACTGCATTGGAACACTGACTCATCTGGCTATCTTGGTGCCATGTTTCATTGAAATCCGTTGAGTTTAAGGGTCCATGCCGTTGCTTCCCGTTTGATGTACTGATGCAGTCCGAGAAAGCTCTTTCGTATATCTTCACTATAATCGTCATATCTCCAATTCTACTCGGCCAAACTGAGTGATTCCAGTTGCATTGCAAAGCTAACTCACGTAGGCATCTCGGCAAACCGGTTTTGGTGAAATCCATTGTGTAGAATATTTTTAAGGCTTCTTCAAAATTGATGCTGTGTTGCAGAGCGGTTTAAAGTCCAAATCCTGTGGTTTTGCTCCAAAATGCATCTTTCGACCTGTTTAGACTCTTAGTATTATAAATCCACAAAAAATACCTTTTTAGATCAAAAAGCCTTTGAAAACCTTATAAAAAGCATAGTAAAACCGTATGAAAAGCGTACAAAATAGAGGTATATCACGTTACAATGGTCACCAATAAATGGATTCCCATACAGACCACTCGGTGGAGACATTATTTTGGAGAGTAACTTTTTCTTCCATCAACACAAGTGCTCAATACTCCAGTTAACAATGTATGCTAAAAAGGGAAAAGAAGTGAATGACGACAAGGGAAAAGGCATTTTACCTGCCCACGCAACCAATCAGCGACGCCACGAGTCAGCGGTAACCGTTCATACACTGCCGCCAAACAAACGTACACACCGGAATCAACGTACCAGAACATAACCTCACTAACAATCAAATGGACATGGGTGTTGAAAAATCCGTCTCAAACAATTGCAGGCCGGAAAGAAGATAAACAAAGACAACCATGGCTAAGCGCTTCACATGAGGAGACAGCGAGCAACCCGGTACACCAATCCCGTCAGACTCTAGAACAAAAAGGTTTTCAATTTCTTCAACACAGTGAAGGATGTATACCAATATTGAGAAGTATAACTTACTTAAATATGCCTTTTACGAATACAAAAGCTTTAGCTAAGAGAGCTTGGGAGCTGCGCAGACATATCATATCAGCAAAAAGAGCGACCAAAGGCAATGAAAGTAAGTCAGCCATTTCATCATAACATATCAAACTCATTCTTCAACTTCACACATACAATCGTCCATATCAAAGCCACGACAGACCACTTGGTTTATAACAAACATCGTAAACACATAGATGCAAAAGTATAGAGATGACTCAGAAGCAAGGTATACAACTTACCTCACACCTCCCTATAATATAACTTGAAAGATGATTTCTCATCCTCCTCATCATTATTTCCATGTTTAGCCAAAAAAGCCCGGGCACTGCGTCGTAAAATAATGACCAATAAGAAGAACACCAAACATAGCCACTGTAATTTAACCCAAAAAGACAGACTATGTGTACAAAATAACTGTAAAAAAGAGATTCTTTACGGAAGCTGATACATAATAGCCACCTCATACTAATTTCCAATCCACTTTTCAGCAAACGTCACAACATCAGCCAAACGTCCAGGTGCCTACCTAGAAATGAATTGGCTTTCACTTACAATTCAACCACTTACAATACTTCTCTCCAAACTAACATATCTGCCTCTCAATCCGTTTCCAAGATCCAGCAGCCGTACCAAATCAGATAATTCGGAGCTCATGAACTGTTCTTTCTGTAATGCATTAGTCTGGAAAGGTGAGGCTGTTGGGACACAAAGTTTTTCATCGAGGAAACTGTTCAGCATATGTTGTCAACAAGGGCGTGTTAAACTCCCACCAGTTCGAGACCCGCCATCCCCGCTTAAGGAACTACTAGATACACCAACTTACCAGACTCTTAATCGTCTGTTGAATTCACTGCTAGCCTTTACCTCAATGGGAGCGAAAATTGATCACACGGTGACAGGAACAGCATGACCATTTACCTTCAGAGTCCATGGCCAGAACTGCCACCGAATCGAGTCCCTGTTGCCGGTGGATGGGAAGCCTACTCAGTTTCTCCAACTTTACATTTACGATACATCAAATGAAGTCCAAAACCGACTGAAAGCCATGAGCCGTGGTGAAACAAAACTTCAAGTCGACGAGAAGCTACTCGAGCAGCTCATGAAGATGCTGGATTTAAATAACCACCTTGCAAAGACATTCCGACATGCAAGGGATCGCTATGAATCAGGAACAGCAGAGGAGTTTAACATAAGGTTGATTAGTCAGAAACATCGTGGGAGAAAATATGATTTGCCAAGCGCTGATGAGATTGCAGGCCTAATAGTTGGAGACTTCACACTCAACAGCGGAGAAAAAGATGTTGTTGTCCAGTTTAAATCTTTGTCTCTACAAAGGATCAGCGATCTACATCCGCTCTATATGAGTTTGCAGTATCCTCTCATTTTCCCGTACGGTGAAACCGGTTATCACAATGAGATACCCTACTGTACAACGGCTGAATCAAAAGTGAAGAGGAAATGTATGACAATGAGAGAGTTCTATGCTTACCAATTACAAACTAGATTGACGGAGGGAATGACCCTCATAAAGTCTGGCCGGTTACTGCATCAATATATAGTAGACGCATACACTGCAACAGAACAAGAAAGATTACGGTTCATACGGCTGAACCAAAAAAAAACTGAGAGCAGAATTGTACAACAACATTTGTGATGCAGTCGATAGAGGAGACACAGATGCGAAAAACCTTAGCACAAAGGTTATCTTACCCTCCTCATTCACTGCCGGCCCACGGTACATGGCGGAGAAGTACCACGATGCAATGGCTATTTGCCGATGGTTTGGAAACCCACACTTATTTATCACAGTGATGGCAAACCCAAAATGGGAAGAAATAACATAACACCTACACAAATATGGTGGAGAATCAGCAAACAACAGGCCAGATCTAGAAGTCAAGGCATTCAAAATGAAGCTTGATAAAATGATGGCCGATTTCAAGAAAGGCACCTTCTTCCCCGTACCAGCAGCAGGTACTAAACCCCATGATAACCCATCAAATTCCTCTCCAAATTGCAAAATTAGCATTCGCACTAACCTTAAGTTCACTTTATTTGTAGATGTTTATACTATTGAATTCCAAAAGCGAGGCCTCCCACACGCACACATCCTCTTATGGTTTCAAGGCTCCAGAATAGACCCGACTGCTTCGCTGATAGACCAGTACATATCTGCAGAAATACCAGACAGAGAGACCGACAGAGAAGGCTTCGAATTAGTGCAGCGTCATATGATACACGGGCCTTGCGGAAAGAGCCGTAAGACCTCACCATGTATGGAGAAGGGAGAGTGCACAAAGAATTTCCCAAAACCATTTTCAGAACATACTAGCATTGACAAATCAGGCTTCGTCGTATACAGAAGGAGAGATGACGATTCCAAATTTGTGGAAAAGGGAGACATAAAATTAGATAATCGGAATGTGGTTCCGCATAACCTCAGCCTGCTCAAGAAATACAAAGCGCACATCAACGTCGAGTGGTGTTGCAAATCCAGTGCAATTAAGTACCTCTTCAAGTACATCACAAAAGGGGTGGACAAAGCAACTATTGTCTTAGAGAATTCGAAGAAGAAATCTAAAGCACATCAAGGCCACAATTCAGATAAAGACACTACAGATGAGATCAATGAGTACCTTGACTATCGTTTCATTTCAGCATGTGAGGCTGCATGTGAGGCTGCATGGAGGTTATTCGCATTCCCCATTCATCACAACCAGCCTTCAGTGATGAAGTTAACAATCCACCTCCCTAATCAACAGAGATTAATGTTTGAGCGAACCTGTGATCTCATAACACTTTTATCAAGAGAGGACATAGTGAGAACAATGTTCACTGCTTGGATGGAGGCTAACCTCCTATATGAGGAAGCACGCAGCCTAACGTACGTGGAATTCCCAACACTATTTGTGTGGCACAGCTCCGATAAAATCTGGACTCCAAGGAAAAAACAATCGTCAATAGGGAGAGTTGTTTACATCCAGCCAGCAGCGGGAGAATTGTACTACCTAAGGATTTTGGTTAATGTTCTACGAGGTCCAACGAGTTACAAAGAAATATTGACTGTTGGCCATGTGACTTACGAGAAATTCCAAGAGGCCTGTTATGCAAGGGGGTTATTAGACGACGACAAAGAATGGCATGATGCTCTAGAGGAGCCACCGCAGTGGGCCTCGGGAAGTCAGATGAGGAAATTATTTGTGACAATTTTACTTTATTGTCAAGTGGCGAATCCTGTTTCACTTTGGAGTCACGCATGGAATTTTTTTTCAGAAGACATCTTACACAAAAAGGAGAAAGAGTTGACCTTCACGGGTTTATATCTAAATGAGGCTCAGCTACAGCAATACACACACATTGATGGAACTGGAGATGCTTGTGAAAGAAAATGACAAATCCTTAGCCGATTATACAGGAATGCCACTGCCTGACAAAACCATCATGCGAGACATAAACAACAGTGTCCTCAGGCAAGAAATGAAGTTTGATAGTAAGAAAGAAAAAAAAGAACACGACAGGATGGTGGTGTTACTGAATAGAGACCAAAAAGTCATCTAGGATGCAGTTTTGGAGTCAGTCGAGAATGATGCAGGGAAATTGTTTTTCGTTTATGGCCCATGTGGAACAGGGAAAACTTTTTTGTACAAGACCATTATTGCGAAGCTACGTTCAATAGGGAAACTGGTCATCCCTGTCGCATCAGCTGGCATCGCAGCACTGCTTCTCCCCGGTGGCAGAACAGCACACTCGCGTTTCAAGATACCTCTTAACGTTACGGAAGAGTCCATTTGTGAGATAAAGCCAGGTACTATGTTAGCTGGGTTAATAGAGAAGGCAGATTTAATCATCTGGGACGAAGCTCCAATGACTCACCGCCATGCATTTGAAGCAGTAGACAAAACTCTACGAGATTTGCTCTCCGCTGAAGATGCAGCTGCGGCTGGGAAAAAATTTGGTGGGAAAACTTTCTGCTCGGCGGGGATTTCCGACAAATACTACCAGTGGTGACGCAAGGAAGTCGTCAAGATACTGTCTTAGCATCCATTAGTAGATCCTACCTTTGGGAATCATGTTATGTGTTCACGTTAACAGTGAACATGTGGCTCCAACAAGAAGACCGGGAATATGCATCATGGATCTTGAAAGTGGGAAATGGAATTGCAGAGAGGCTCAAATCAGCGGAGGAGGATAACACTGAAGCGGAACAGATTGTCGTAGCCCCAAATTTTATGCTCCCACATACAGAGGACCACCTTTAGGCAATTACGGAAGCTGCATACCCAAACTTCAGTCAGCACTACCAAAATCATGATTATTTGACAGAGAGAGCAATTCTGACGCCTAGGAACGACACTATGCATGAAAGTAATACTTACATGCTCTCCAAGGTTCATTCAGAAATGAAGGAGTATTTAAGTTCCGACAGCATCAGAACTGAAGCTACACCAAAGGCTGACTGGACCTCCCATTACACTGCAGAGTACTTGAACTCCCTCGAGTTCCCTGGCCTACCAAACCATCGTCTATGTCTAAAGGTCGGAGTCCCTGTAATGTTGATACGAAACCTGAATCAAAAAAATGGTATGTGCAATGGGACAAGGTTAGTTATTACACGTCTTGGAGACAAGGTCATTGAAGCAGAAATACTAACGGGGACTCACGTCGGTGAAAAAGTACTAATACCACGGATTCAGTTATCTCCAACCGACAACAAACATCCATTCATATTACGAAGGCGGCAATTTCCACTCAGACTATGTTACGCAATGACAATAAATAAGAGTCAAGGACAAAGTCTGAAACAAGTATCCCTCTATCTACCTAGAGCAGTGTTCACACATGGCCAACTGTATGTCGCTCTTTCCCGAGTGACCTCACATGGAGGTTTGAAGATACTACATGATCCAGCAGCTACAACAAAGGAAGAAGGTGTCACAAGTATTGTCTACAAAGAGATTTTCAACAACTTGCCAACTACATGAGGTACTCTACTCATATTTCAGTAACGTAGCTAAAAACAATAACCAACATACCTGATAAATGAATCCCTATTGGTAATCTAACCCCCTGACATAAATTATTTACGATCCTTACTCAGATGGCCATGGACACCCACAAAAGACCCTACACCCGCCACCAACGTCAACGGATAACTGAAGTCCTGTTTCGAGTAAGAAGACCCTATTGCTACATAAGGCTGAACACCTGTTGCGAGTTTAAGTGCCACCAAATACTTCTTAGTTGGGAATACTATGTTCAACGTCCGCCCTAAATAAATACTTACACTTTTCTTTTAATACCTACAATATTTCAAGGAATGCAAAATATAAAACTATTGAACCAGTGAGATTGTAATTATTAGCATTCGTTAGATGAAAGTGAGGGAACGATGTACTCATATTTTGTTCCACAAACTGAGTAAATACAGTGTATAGGAGATTATAAATGTAATGCTAAAATTACATAAAACACATTCAAGTGCCACCAAATAATTGGATAAATAAAACACATATAGCATTTCCACGAATTGTCTACCGTACCAAAACAAAATTATCCGAACAACTCCGACGAAGAATTCCTACACATTCTGTTACCTACCTAATTATAAAATGCCTTCACAAGGTACGGTGTTAGTTTTACCCCAAACTCAGAAACTTAAACACACCCACACTATATTAAAGAGCATAAAAATATCTAAATGCCCATAAACACAATAAAGACAATTAAAGACGATTAGTACAGGGTACCTATAAACCGTTACAAAGAAATGGTTACTAATAGAGCCGCAAAAACAAACTCTTCGCATACATATTCGAAACTGTATTTCTCTAAAAGGGAATAAAAAATAGAAGTGTCAACATCATGTCAGAGTGACGATAAAGTAAGTCAAATAACCTCTACTAATTGTAATACATTAGAGGGTTGTTACTATGGTCTCGGATATATATGAATTTTTTAAAAATAAATGGTTCCCATACGTTCCATTGCCGGAAAAAAAAAAAACTAAACGCCCGGTGACCTTATCTCACAACTCCACCAACAAATACAAATGAAGAGCCGCACCCATCATAATGATAATTAAAATGCAATAAAGCCGTATTCAATAGGGTGTAACAGCTGCAAGCTCCATAACAACTATATAAAGGCCCCCAGGGACAGCTAGATCAAACACTTGTCAAAAATATTTACCAAATCAATATGGGACCGAAAACCATGTCCTCACGACTGGAAGCACTTCCAGATGACCTCCTCCGAGACGTTATCTCCCGTGTAGCGCGTTCATCCCGCAATGACCTCCGCCAGGTGTTGCTCACATCCCCGGAACTATCAATACATTCCAAAGACGACCAAGTGTCCAAAAGTCTGAACCTAACTGCATTCACGCATTTCCCACTGTGGGCGAACAACTTCGAGAAACTCATGGAAAAATGTCTTGCAAGCGGGAACGTGGAAGAACACTACGTGAAAGGCATCCAAGATTACTTCCTACAAAACAACAGCATTGTTGGACTGGATTTTCTGAAAAAATCAGCAGACGGGGCATACGATGACGGTATTTATCTATATGGAATACTCATGTTATGCATGGGTGAAACTGCTGAAGGAAAAGCTTACATATACAAGATACAATGGGAGAAAAACATGTCCAGGGGAGATCGCTGCTGGAGAAACGTAAGAAGATCACTTCAAGCCATTCCAGTGATAAGGAAAGATCGGTACATGACAAGTCTACGCAACAGCAGACCACGAAGAGAGTGCAAGCTGAACGACATGGACACAAGATGCAGGAAGTGCTACTACAATAAGCATATGAAAAAGTTCGTCAACATTCGGAGTCTCTACATGTCGGCTGCAATACTTACACATTCCTTAGGGACACAGTCAATTTCCAAAACTTTATGCTTTCAAATATACCTTCTGTTAACGTATTGCATGATATATATTGTAATCTCCTTTATTTTAATACATAAAACAATTTCAAAACAATCCAAATGCAGGGGGCAGTAGTTCAAATCCACTTAAACTGCTCCAATCACCGGTTTGAGTGTGGGTACGCATCCAATAATAGAACACATGCCATTAAAACAGAAACAAATAATACAGATTGCAACTACATGTAAATGAGTGTAAGTGGAAACGGCAGTTGGTTATAACCAACATGTATACATACTTCCTACAAAACAACAGCATTGTTGGACTGAAGCATCTGAAAAAATCAGCAGACGGGGCATACGATGACGGTATTTATCTATATGGAATACTCATGTTATGCATGGGTGAAACTGCTGAAGGAAAAACTTACATAGACAAGCTACAATGGGAGAAAAACATGTCCAGGGGATATCGCTGCTGGAGAAACGTAAGAAGATCACTTCAAGCCATTCCAGTGATAAGGAAAGATCAGTACATGACAAGTCTACGCAACAGCAGACCACGAAGAGAGTGCAAGCTGAACGACATGGACACAAGATGCAGGAAGTGCTACTACAATAAGCATATGAAAAAGTTCGTCAACATTCGGAGTCTCTACATATCGGCTGCAATACTTACACATTCCTTAGGGACACAGTCAATTTCCAAAACTTTATGCTTTCAAATATACCTTTTGTTAACGTATTGCATGATATATATTGTAATCTCCTTTATTTTAATACATAAAACAATTTCAAAACAATCCAAATGCAGGGGGCAGTAGTTCAAATCCACTTAAACTGCTCCAATCACCGGTTTGAGTGTGGGTACGCATCCAATAATAGAACACATGCCATTAAAACAGAAACAAATAATACATATTGCAACTACATGTAAATGAGTGTAAATAGAAACGGCAGTTGGTTATAACCAACATGTATACATAAACAAATTCAGAATTTCGGGCCTACCTTCTACACAATTGGAATAAATGAAATATTATGCAGTGATTCCTCCGTAATGAAAATACTCATACTAGAAACCGGTAATAAAACGAAATATCCATTTAATTGAAGAATGCGGCATTCCATCCCACGACAACTCATAAACTGCTCACCACAAATACTAAATTCACAGTGAGCACTCAGAAACACCCACCAGACTAACGACATAAGAGTATCCGGTTTAACAAACTTTAACATCTGCGCAACTAAGTAAATTTGCAGCAGCAGACACGACCGGATTCCGTCCACCCCTCTCTTACATTGGTTGAAGTTTCGATGTCCGCAAAGTGATATTCCCACCGTCTGTGCAGAGCCCAAGATCTTACGGTGGGAAATAATTTTCTTTTAATGGGCCTTTTAGGGCAACAACGCAGCTAATAAAAAATAGAGTCGAACACGGAATGCCCAACATCGTCATACCATACCATCACATCATGGGCCCTAAAATGAGACAGCAAACAAGGTCCAAGATAATATCGAAGCCCAGACACCCAAAATTAGAAGGGCCAAACCTTCGTGGCCACGCCCACATGGACCGGGGTTTCAAGCGATCGGCGCCCATATACAATCATTCCCCGGAAATTGCTCGCAGCATAATGCCGGCACGGGGGGAAAAAAAGTTCCCAAATTTTTTGCGGTGTAAGAAGGAACGTTAGATACAGCGGCAATTGTAACGTATCTTCGACACTCATTGATGAGGTTAATTGCGAATAACAAGATTCGGACGACGAACATATACGTAACAGTCCCCAATTCACACCAACCACAATTACGACCATCAATTGTAAGAATTCATAGCACCATATTTAATTCTTTGGTATGAAAAACCCTACACACCACCGCCTCTATAAATAGACCCTAGGTTCCTCCGTTGGATTGGGGCCAACATGATGAACGAGGAAGCCGCGAGGCTAACTTATGTACAGACTACAACAACTTATGTCTGGGACCGGTTTGAGAAGAAATGGACACCCAAAAACGAAATTGCAAGGCCGGATATCTTGGTTGTGACTTCGTCGCCTATTCACCATGTACTCCTCCTCACTGAGCCAACTCTTCGAGGCCTCTTAACTTGATTCGGAATGGCCCTTTTTCCATGTCTGAAACGTTATTTCCCCGACAAATGACGCCATGTTGGGGAACATAATAAAATGTCTTTTTTTATGTTAAAATTAAATTGTCTTCTTCTTTCAATAAGCGTTGTTTGCTTGCAAGTTTAAAATCACTACCACAACATTTGGGCCGACAAGTGTCTGACCTATCTCCCGATTTTACTATTCCTTTCCAGTCCCTTGGTTGGTGGGTTTCAGGTTCTTCGTAATGAGTATCGGTTATCCATTTACAAACATAACCTAAATTCGACTTTAATGGACAGAAATTGTCATCTTACTCTTTGAATACAGACATAAAATTCTCCCAAATTAATATCCAACTACTAAATCAGACCGCACAAAAGCACCTACTATTTAACGGGTTTATAAAAGGGGGTGTCGATATAAAACCCATGAAACTATTATATGACCAACCAATAAACTCATACCAACTTGAAGATGCGATTCAAAATAACCCAACTAATGTAGCCCAAAACAAAATCTTCCTCATTCATATCAAAGACAGAGAAAACCCCAGGAAAAACAGCCTTCAACCCTTTATCAAAAGGGAAAAAAAAAGGCAGCCTTAGACTTTAAACATCAATGATACAGTCTACGAGTCAAATACATAACGTGCAGCCGACCAATAAATGTACTCTATTATATGACATGGATGAATGATTCCTCGAATAAACCCAGCAACAAGCTATCCCCAAAATTAGAACCGCTCCTGAAACAGGATCCGTGGAGAATATACTATATTAAAACCAGATCAAGACCAAATAAATAGTAAAAATATTTATTTTAGAGAAATAACCGAAACTTACACAATAAACATTAGGAACAACTGCACCGTTCCGGAGGCAGAGAATTTAATTCACAATAAAGCTAACTTTGAAAAATGTAACAGCCAGAGACAACAAATAACAAACAGAATAATGTCAGGCAAACCACGCTCTACAAGACTACTAGACCTACCGACATATATCCTGGGGGATATTATCTCAAGATCTGCTACCACCTCGAGGACTACGGTGCACAATTTAATGGAAGCATCACCAGCATTGGCAAAGGCAGCCAATGACAAACGAGTATACAAATCTATAAACCTCACCCCACTGGTCCACCATCCATTGATAACGAGGAACAGGTTCAAAGACCTGATGGAACGAACTCTCTCAAGCGGAAACGTTGAGGCACACTACATCAAAGGCATAATGGAGTACTTCCACAACAACAACCCGGAAACGGGGTTGCAATATCTTAAAGTGGCAGCAGACGGCTGCAACACCAACGGTATATACATATATGGAATTATATTGTGCTGCAGGGGCGAAATGGATTTAGGAGCGGCTTACTTGGATAAACTAGGCTGGAGGGAAAGCAAAAGAAAGGCAGATCAGACCTGGAGGAGGATCAAAAGGGCATTGCATGGCGTCAGAGTCCGACGACTACCGGTATACGTGGACACAATAAGGGCACTGAGACCAACAATTATCTGTAACACACACGAGCTGGAAAAGAGATGCGTGCACTGCTACTATTACAAACAAATGGTGAAATTTGTTTTCCTCATTTAGAAAGTGTGAGGTGTTTTAACGCCTATACCTATCTATGTAAAACGCATGGCTACTGGCAAAATGAATGAGTTATTTCTGTAGACATCGACATCAGTAATTGATCTACACACACTGATAGTAGGATTTTACTAAGCAATTATCCTATCTACACTATCATGTCGTTGCAGTGTAAAGAAGGAGTCAAATCCGAATTGGGCGTGATGATATGCAATCAGGATGCAATCAAGAAAAGCTAAGTCAAGCCAATTGTAAAGATGGAACTGTAATCTATCAACTTAAAAACAGAACTTAAAATGCAAATAACAGAGTGAAATGCAATGGTATATCAAGGCGTCTAGGCGCAACGTGATGGTGATAACAAGGCGTCCAGGCGCATAAGTTATGAAATGAACAAAGGTGAAATGTAAGATGATAAACTATGAACCAGAAGCTAGAATGAACAAATGCAACAAGATAAAAAGATAAAAGCTTAAAGAACAAAACTCAAGATCAAAATCAAATAAAGCAAAGGATCCTAAGAATGGGTGTTATTGACTAATGAATCTCCATGATTAACACTAGGGTGTTCAACAAAACCCAAACAGAGCTAGTCCCTCACCTGCGAACTCGACAGCAAGCTAATCCACTCTCGTGACAGAAGCTATCGAGTTAATGTGTGTTCCAGACCCAGTCTCATGGCGAAATCCACACTAACAAGCACTAGGAATCAGTTCGCAAATGCTAAAGTGCAATAAAAAACGCTAGTATCCTAGGTATGATATGCAAATCTCTTGGAAAAGCTGGTTCAGGCATTTCATCAAACACCTTCTGGGTGCTGAAATGCCTAGCTTCAGATTCCAAATAATCAGGAAGGAATCAGCATTAAACTCACTAATCAAGAAGGGAAAACAGTAAATCAAAGCTCAAACACCCTAGGTAATCATGTGTCTTCACTAATCTAACCCATCCTTAAGATTCTAAGAACACTACTCAGAATCCGACTTCATGAAATCCGACCCTGAAAACTGTAAAACTTGCATCAAAAGATAGAGACTAAGAAGATAATCAAGTTCAAAGAAGGAAGCAAGTGCAAATTAATTCAAACTAAGAAGGAAACTCAATTACAAGGCAAGAACAAGCAGAGGCGATTTTTGTGTTTCTTAAAGCTAAAAAGTAAGATCCTTGCAAAAAGTGACATCACAGGGTTTTTATACTTAGGTTACAGAAAAGTAAAAGTTGTCAAGCGCGTGCGGACTCGACCACCAACTCGACGTGCATGTCTGGCTCACGTCGAGTGCGCGTAAAGGTTGCGTCTTTGGCTCCGACTCGACCACCAACTCGACGTGTATGTCTGGTTCACGTCGAGTTCGCGTAAAGGCGACTCCTTTATTACTGACTCGATGTGCCACTCGACGTGCATGTCTGGACTACGTCGAGTTCGCTGTTCCTTGTTCTCCAAGCTATCGTTTCCGGTCTCCTCTTCATCACTTTTTGATCAGGCAATCATCCTCCATCTTCAAGGCATCCTCCAAAGCTCCAAATATACCTGATAACAACTCCAAATGCGACGAAACGTGCAATGCTAATGCAAATGCTACGAAGTGTGGAAAGTGAATGCAAATGGAGGTGAAACGTGATGATGTGGTGTGATATGAATGCAAAAATGATGAATAAAGGATGCTAAAAAAAGGCTAAATATGTGTACATCACACACCAATTACTACCAATACAAACATACAACACAACACAAACAACAAGAAATTAACTTTGCCTTCCAATTACTATGAGCAAATACATTAAACTGTTAAGCCAATGCCAATTATTGAAGTCCTGGAAAAGTACTCTTCCAAAATTACATTGATATACAGAGAACACAGCGAACAAGAGGAACTCGAACACATATAATACAATTTCCAACTTAATAAATATAGCCAACTTGACCATAAATAATCCCCCGCAAAGCGCGGGTTACTCCCTAGTATATATATAAAAAAAAAGGGAATCTAAGAAAAATTCTACAGTCATCTCATTGATCAAATATATAAACTTTACTCAATGAATTTCTGTATATTTTCAAAATTCTACAGCAATTTTGTTCACCACCTTAGCTAGGCATGGGACTTTTACCCGAAACCCAAACTCAAACTCGAACCCAATCAGAAAAACCCGAACCGAATTCGAACCGAAAATTAAAAACAAATCCGATTGGTTTTTATATCTCAAATCCGAAAAATTCGAAATTCAAAAAACCCAAAAAAATCTGGAAAAAACCCAAAAAACCCGGAAAAAAAATTCAAACCGAATCCAAAAAAACCCGAACCAAGTCCAAACTGGAATTTAGAAAATCCAAACGGTTTTTATATCCTTAAAAACCCACCCGAACCCGAACCAAATTTGCCCTGGTCTTTAGCTAGTCGCTAAAATGAATCTAAACCGAAGACCAAGACGATATACACCGTCGGTTTAACCGTTTCTTTTTAATTGAATCCAGTCTTCTGGTTTACCGAAACGGTTTACTTTCTATATCTACTAATTGAACATTCAGTATCTTACCAAGTTGTTATTGTTTTTAATCATTGATTTAAATACTGTACCGGTGTTTTATAAAATATGATTTCCTGTTTTGAAATTTGAGCTGGACAGAACTTAATTGACCCAATCAAAATAATACATTATAACAGTAACAGACCACAACTCTGAGGAATATATGTCTGCATTTCTATTTTCATTTCGTCCCACGTTTTTCCCTCTTTCTTTTTTCAAAAGCCGATTTACTTTCTACATTTTTAATTTATTGGTCTATGAAGTAGCGTTTTTTGCCTCTGGAAATCAGTTTCAAACAGAATTTTAGTTATGATATCATATCCAGCTATGATTCCATAATCTATAAAACCCAATACATCCAAACCCCATTTAAAAACATATATCATTTCTTCCAATTAAGTGCTCATTTTCTGCAAATCCTCTCAATACTTGAAAATAATCATGGGAATTCAAATTCACAAAGAAAAACAAACAATACGTGTTTAAAATTCGTACAAAACCATCAAACTATTGAAAATTACATACAAAACAGTAAAGCTTAATTAAATTCTTCAATAACAACCTCAGACTTAAAAGACTAATCTTAATGATGCCTTAGACTTAAAAAACTATCTTAATGATGCCTTTAACTCGACTCAGACATAGAAACCACCATGTCATAGATCTGCGTCAAGCTTGGTTGCTTTAATGGTGGTTTATCAGTACACATAAGTCCAAGTGTTATCGCTTGCTTAATTTTGTCCAACGTTCTCTCCTCAATCCTAATCTTCTCATCAATCACTCTCCCTAGATTCCGGATAATGAACTCTTATATACTTTAGATATCTCTTTCCGAATCTTCTTCTTCCTCATCAGGTCATAGATTTGTAATCAATCAATTTATAATCTATAATACATTAAAATAGCTTTTTGGGGCTTCTTAGGCCATCCACATCAGCTTCCTAAGAAGAGTTTTCATGATGCCACGTGGCATAAACCCCAAACTCAAAGCTATTAACTAAAGATTGGTAATAATGCTAATTTCTATTATGCGTGATTTAGAAAAAAAAATAAACAACGATCCCTCTTCTTCTTCTAAATTCTCCGTCTCCTCTGTAGCAATCTCAATCCCACTCCTGCCCTCAAAAGCCTCTAAACAGATAAATATTCACTCCTGCCCATTTGTTGAATCTATCGAATTGAAGCACAACGAAGCGGGGAGATCTGCGTGGTCGAGTTTGAATTTGGTGGTAATTGAATTAGAAGAAGGGATTAATTGTTTTGAGATTTAGGTTGTTCTGATCTCGACGACGAAACTACCGGTGTTGATACTCTTTCTCGCGGAGAGGGAGATGTGTTTGCGTCGATTACGTTTTCCATTTATCTCGAAACGGTGGCAACCAACGGTCATGGGCTAGGCTCCGATGTGGCCACCTTCCAGCAAGGTATTTTCTATTTATTTTTGTGGATATTGAACGATTGAATATGCTTTTTGGTTCCATAGTTTTTTTTTCCTTCGCCTAGAAAGTAGAGAATATGCTCCACATTACAAATTCAAAGCTTTGACATTTATCTTTGGTTTCACTTGATTTCACTTGATTCAAAGTTTCGACATTTATCTTTGCTTCCACATTAAAATCATTACCTTCCAAGTTCATATGAACATATGCTTCTCAATCTTTGTTCACTGCTTGACAATCTTGGATGTCTTTATAGGCATATCGATGGGTGTATATGTAACCGACCAAGAAAATATCAAGACAGGTAAGAAGTTTCGTAATGAATTGATCCAACAAAGCTTTCAAGTTTAAGTTCGAGAAGTTTCTCATTCTCAATGATTGATAAGGTTTTTCATGTTTGGTGTAATATATTTGTTTTTTAAATTCCTGACTTGTGAGAAGATCTAAAAGTGACGAAGAAATATAAGCAAATAATGATGCAACTGAAAAAATGTCTTACCTCATATTTTAGCTTCTGTATTGATTAGCAGGACTTGGAAACTAATGTTGATATGTTTGTGGTTTTACTGCAGTTTAGAAATTAAAAATGGAGAAGCCTATTGAAACGCTTATGACAAGTTTTAATCCCATAAGGACAGGAAAATCCAATCCAACAATGCTACACAAGACTGAGGTATTAGATTATTGATTCTATTACAGTTGCAATTCCACCAACTTCGGGTTCCATATATATACAATTTTATGATTTATCTCTGATTTATCACACGTCTCTTAGTGTGATTTATGTAAGGGTGGCTAATTTATCTCTGTCAAGGAGCTGGCTATGAATTAAAGGGATTCACTTGTGGAGGCAAAGTCTGACATTGTTGTTAAGGTAATCTCTACTGATTCATACTTTTATTTATTAGCTTTATCTTTGAGGACATGTCCTGACTTGGTTTCTTTTTTTTTTTCTATGAAAATGTAGATTGGGCTTAGAAAGGGCTCTAGGTCATTTGAGGAGGCACGTGCTGTTGGCTTCACCGAAGAAAGTGGTAATTTGGGTAATATATGGGAAACTATCTCTGGCAGTGGCAGCGATATTGTATTGCTTTTGATCTCTGATGCTGCTCAGGGGAAGAACATTTAAGAATCTTAATTATCTTGAAATTTTACTCCTTAGGTATATACATTGATTTTAATGAATTTTGTTTTCCCAGGCTGATAACTATGACAAAATAATCTCTCACATGAAGCCAAACAGCATTCTCGGATTGTCTTGCGGGTTCCTACTAGGGCATTTACAGTCCATGGGACTCGATTTCCCAAAGAACATCAACGTTGTCGCTGTTTGCCCTAAGGGAATGGGTCCATCTGTGAGAAGGCTTTACGTCCACGGAACAGAAATCAATGGTTCTGGAATCAACGCCAGTTTCGCAGTTCACCAGGTAATCTACCTCTCTGTCTTTACAGCGAGAACGTATTAGGCCTCCTGCTTTCATTTTTCATCACTGATACTATTTCTGGGTGCAGAATGTTGACGGTAGAACCGCAGATGTTGGTCCGGGTGGTCAGTAGCACTTGGATCTCCTTTTACTTTTGCTACTACTTTTGAGCATGAGTACAAGAGTGACATCTTTGGAGAAAGATGTTAGTTGCTTTTCATCTATAGACTTTACCTATCTGTTTTTTTTTTTTTTAATAGGCATTTTGCTTGGTGCCGTTCACGGAATTGTGGAGTCTTTGTTTAGCAGGTATACCAAAAATGGGATGAGTGAAGACTTGGCTCACAAGAACACAGTAGAGTGCATCACAGGAAATATTTCAAGAACTATCTCTACCCAGGTTAGTAGGAAAATATAGACTTACTTTTTGGGGTTAAATCACATCATACCATCTAATGAAAAACTGAAATGTTGTCTTCCTTATATGCGTTCATCTCTCCTGCATAATACTTTTAACCAACATTTGACCACATTAACCTGAGGGAATAAGTTTAACTGCTAAGGTTTTTTATTTATTTTTTCCTTTGATTGATTTACAAATCTATAAGAGTAATAATAACACTGTTTTTCAATATATGGTGCTATAGAAATTACGCTTGAAGCAGATAATGTTGGGTGCAAGAGAGTGAAGAAAATAGGTGAAGGTAAGAAGCTTCAAATGCTACAAGAACGGTTTGACAAGAGCCAAAAGCTATACGAGAGGGACGTCAACACCATGTGACCCAGTCTGAATTTGCACTCAATGCGGACTAGGAGAAACAAGTTGCTCTTGCTCGGGGTATGGAGTGTCCACTTAGACAGAAATATCTAAATTTGGGTTCCTTAATATTTATGACCTTTAGTTCCTTAGTGTTAGTGGATTCCAAAACTGAGGAGTTAAAGATGAAAGTATCAAACTTATGAGGATTTGTGATGTGTTCACACTGCAAAGTAGCATAAATGAAATTAATTACGAGTTGTTGTTTGTTAAAAAATAACTCATATGAGTTTCAATGTCGATATAAAGTTTTACTCATTTATTAGTGTTACTAATGATATTAGAAAAGTAAAATTACAATAAAATGGAACATTTTTATTGACGACAAAAAGCAATGATTTATCTAACACAAGATAATAATTGAACAAAACAGAAAAAGAAAATTACACAACTTTTCTTTATCAAAAGTAATTTCTAATTGCAAACAAAAACTAAAAGCTATAATCAACATTTTAAACTAAAATTAAGTATATATTTTCTTTAACGTATACATTAATAACTAAATACTCCCTTATATATTTTCTTTTTGTAAAATATTCTCTTTATTTTTTCACTTGATTTATTATACTATTAGAAATTATTAGAAATGTTACAATGAAGATTCTGTAACGAACCATTCCGTCTTCTGAGGTACCACGACCGACAAAATTATAGCATATTTAAGATAAACGTTGTGATAATGTAACAAAATGGCAGAAACTTATGGTCATTTACCATATCTTAAATGATTCATTGATAGTTTGGAGTAGGTTAAATATTTACAAAATTTACATTTATGTTTATCAATTAACAAGTCAAATTATTCTTTTCCTGTAAAAAATTAATAAATTAAAGTTTGTTTCAAGCAATAAAGTATACAAATTATTAATTATATGAAATTTATTTAAAATACAGTAATGACAAACTAGCCAAAAGATAATATAAATTATTTGTCGCCCAAAACTAATAAAATTAGTTTGATTGCCAACAAATATTTAAATTACTTTAATATATCTTATTTTCAATTATTTTATATTCCTGTAAATTTTATCATTCAATACCCCTCCTAAATTGTTCAAAATATAAACAAATCAACTATTATAGATAAAAAAAATTATCTTATCATTTACTATATAATTTTATAGAACTAAAACCGTCTTTAAAACCATAAAAAAACAAGTACTATAATGACACTTTTATGAAAATATAAGAGCACACAAAATTATAATCAACAAATCTGGGCGTAGCAAAATAGAAAAAAAACATTGAAACACGTCCCCGCGCGTAGCGCGGGATAACATCTAGTAATAACTTAAAAAAGGAGTTTGGAGCCTTTTAGGCCATCCACCTAAGCACACTCTCCTTTCTTCACACGTTGCCACGTCAGCAGGCCAAAACTCGGTTCTCTTAACTTGCCACACCCGCAGGCCACTCACGATCCCTCTTCTCCGGTTTCCTTCGTTCGTAACGATGAAGTCGATCCATCTTCTGATTCTCAACATAATTCTTTGAACGTGACCTCTCGCCTTAAATTAGGCATGTCCTTCCAACTTCATCCGATGATTTCCCACCTGAATATAACACCCTTCACCTGCTCCTTTCTCCTTTAATCTCCGATTACATTGAAATTCGACAGCCCTAGCTTCAACCTGCTCTACTGCTCATCCAAGCTATGACTCATGCTCTGAATTAAAGGAAGATCATATGTTTTCACTCCCTAGCCATCACGCAAGCGAGGTATGGCGATCAGACTCTTAACTTTCTGTCTACATTTTTTCTTTAATATTATTTGGGAAATCTGACATTAGTTCCAGGACGGTTCATAGATAAGATGATGAACTTCTAAAGTTCCAAGAGAGAAATAACCAATTTAGTTCCCAATTACTGGATTCAGGCCCGGTTTATAGCCTGTGTCAACTGGGATCTGTCACAGGGCCCAATTAACTTTTATCAAATTTTCGGTGTATTTCAAGGCCCAATGTTGCTGAATTTTTTTTTAAAATAGGGCCCATATTTATGAAAACAGTTTTTATATATAATAAAATCTGGAAAATAAATTAGGCTGGCACAGGGCCCAACATTTCTTCAAGCCGGGCCTGACTGGATTAACAAGGCCAGTGTTTACATGATGAACTTTATATGCAAGTGTTAACATACATGTCAAGATTGGTGAGTTCTTATGTAGCTTATTGATTCTCATCTTATTACGAAGCGAAATGTCTTTTTCCAATTTTCCATTTGTTTGTATGGTTGTAGGTCCTCTTTAGAATACTTCCATCTGAGTTCATATTCCATATTGTTCTCTACGCGTGTTCTTCACAGTTAAAAGACAAAGAAGATTATTCTACTCGGAGAACTATTAATCCGAGAAGGTTAGTGATTTGCGATTTTTACTTACTTTGTTGTAGCTAATTAGTTTTTTTTAAAAAATAAAAGAAAATACCCACAACCATTGGAGTTGTTCCAGGCTGATATATGAAAACCTTCACCGACTCCAAATGAGGATAATAATTTCGGGTATATTGTAGGTATTCCGAGTAGATTGTAGAAACTTCTCTTATCTTCACTTTTTTCAGTATTGGTATGTCTATTGGTCATTTTATAGATTATGTTGTCTGCTTTGCATTCTTTAAGTTTGAAAACTAATCATGCTGCTTTCCATATGCTTCATGCATTCTTGGTGGAAAATAGTTTAATTATGAAAATTATTATTATATAGATACTGGTTTCTATATCAAAATTATTTTTATCTAGATGGTGATTTCAATACCAGCCGTAAAATGTTTGTGCATGGCCTATGTCGACGTCATGTTAACTTTGTATATCATGATCTAAAGTTGCTCATTGTTCACCACTTTTCCTTGATTCCTTAAACCTTTACGAGTTACGATATTAAATATTTAACGATACGGAGCAAGAGGAAGAGGAGAATCAATTTTTGCAAAGGATTAGAGACATTAAAGGAGGCAAAGGGGATTAGGCATTTCAATAAAAAGAGATTTGTAACTTGCTGAAGAGTTGAAAACAAGGAGTCTATAATCACAAGCCTTCATTAACAGCAACTAAAAAGAAATACGGTCACAAATCATATATTTCTGAAATATGATCATACATGTTGTCTCCAATATCTTTATTCAATTATAAACTTATATCATGAAAATTAAAGTGAAAAGCTCTTATAGTATATTCGTAGGATGTATAATTTGTTGTTCAAAAAACAGAAGCTAACTGAGATTATGTAAATTCTCTTAATAAATCCTATTTTTTTAAGGGAGATTTGTGATTATACACACACAAAAAAAGAAGTCTTTGTCCATTTACACATTTTCGGAAATTTGCCTATTTTTGACTTTAATACCCATTAATATATTTAAAAATGTGAAATAAATATTTTTAAAATCCAAAAAAATTCAGAAAATTGAGAACAATAATCTTAAGACTTTGTACAATATTTTCATAATTTATTTTTATAAATATGATACCTAAAAAATATATTCAATTGGTTCTACCGGTTTTGAAATGCAAAGTAGAAGATGTATTATACTTCTTGTTCTTACATCTACAGACGGTAGAATATAATTTCTACTATTTGTCCACGCATCTACTTTTAGTAGAATATGATTTCTATCGTTTGTGTACACCTCTACTACAAGTAGAATATGATTTCTACCAGTTACTATATGTTATGCTATTTCGTGGATTTGGTAGAAGATATGTTCTACATATTACACCATTTTCTGCAAGTTGTAGAATTTGTACTCTACTAGAAACACAGTCTTCTACGTGGTTGTAGATTTTGTGTTCTACTACGGACATAATCTTCTACCGTTTGTAGACTTCGTGTTCTGCTTAAAAATTGTCTTCTACCGTGCGTAGAAAACGTATTCTACCGAAAATCTTAGAAAATATTTCGAAATATTTTCAATATTCTTGTTCCCTTTTTCTTCTCCCAACTGATGAAACCACCATGCCACCACGAGGCTTCTCTATTTCGATTTTTTTTTGCTTCTTCTTCTTCTTCTCTTTTTTTTCATCCAGTTACTATGTTGCATATCTATACAACTTGTGGTGTATGAAAATCGTGTGGGAATTTTGTTGCGGATGAAGCAAAAGGAGGTAGATTAGTGGGTTTGGAATCTATCAATACTTTTGAAGAGTTAAAGATGATGATTTTGGAGGACTTTTCAATCCAAACCGGCGTCGAGGTGGAGCTTAGCTATTTACCGGGAGGTTTGATCAATAATGCAAGGTCTCCAAGAGTTGTGATTGGCAATGATCGTCAGTTGAAAAACTTTGTTGCGTATATGAGGAAGGCGACGTCGAAACATTTGTCTGTGACCTTGACGGATCCCGGTCAGAATCAAAACAATGGATTCCACACCGATTTGGATAGGGAGCAAACAACGAACCCGAACAATGTAGACAATGATGGTTATTTGTATGGAAAAGCTGAAATCAACAAAAACAACATGTCTGATGAAAGAGAGGATAACAATCAACTTCGTTTCGCTTTGATGGAAGCTGTGACTGAAACAACCAAGCTTTTTTTATTTATTTATAATTAAGTGCGGAAAACTCAATTAAAATAAAATTCAATAAATAACATTAAATAGTTAATTCAAACAACCAAATTCAATTCCAGAAATAATATTAAAAATGACTAGCAACCTAAACACCAGGTTTGCAAATAACAACATAAACCAAAAACGATCAACAACAAAATCCTATCATCCTCTCTCTGGCCCGATTTCGCGATCACACTTTCTTTTTACCTGCATCACATTAGGAAAAGATATGCATAAGTATTTCATAAATATTTAGTGAGGTAATCACCCGCCTACAGGCCAATTACGCAATTATTAATTCATTTAAATATCTAAAATAATTACCACAATTATTAAAACACTTCACCTAATTATTAAATAATTACCACAGTTAAATAATAATTTTTAAACACTTAAATAATTTCCAAAATTATTTTTAAATCCATTAATTACTTTAATTCACTATTTAATAATTAATTCTCGCATTAAACCAAATTATTTCGATTAAATCCTGTTAAACCGGATTAAACCACTTAATCCAATTAATTAAATCAATTCGTCAGGAAACCGGATTAAACCGGACCAGTGTCGATCGACACCGCTTGTGTCGCTCGACACTCGCCCGATTGGTGTTGACCGACACCAGCTTTGTGTCGATCGACACCGATCCAGGAGATCGACGCCCAATTCATTTTTTCCACACAAAACACGAAAAACAACCTCAAACATCAAACACCACGATTCAAGACACGATCATCACATAATCAACACGAAAAACCACATAACTCCACCAAAATCATAATCCAAATCCACAAATCCTCTTATATGCGAGCCTACGGTTATGCACTCACCTCGATAACGGATTGAGAAGAATGAATAGATGAAGAACGGCACAAGCAGCCTCAGATCAACCCCGAAATCACCTAGAATCACCACAACTCTCTCTGCCTCTTTCTCCTTTCGTTTTCTCGAAAAACGAGCCACCAATGCGGCTGAAAACTTAAATATCGCGACATAGGGTTTCTCCCACATAACCAGCGATAACCGATCCACTCAAATCGAACAGAAATTCCAAATTTGGACCGGTGTCGACCGACACCCTCCCTGGTGTCGCTCGACACCCCGTCTAAACGACACTTCTCTGGTTTACGGATGTTACAACTCTCCTCCACTAAACTGGATTCGACCTCGAATCCCAACACAACACGTCTACCACAGACGCAAACTCGTCTACCACAGACGACAAACTCGTCTACCACAGACGACAAACTCGTCTACCACATACGACAAAATCCGGCCCACATGGCCAAACACAAGAGATCCTCACTTGATCCCTGAGACTCACATCTAATTCTATGTCATACGTACATTTCCCAGACATCTTTACTCTTAACTCAACTCTGCCGGAGAATACTATCTCCAAATGACATGCAGGAGAACACTATCTCCCCAAGAGGAACACTATCCCCTCGTTGCTTACTACGCGACACACTAGTCACTAGTAAGTAAACATACCACATAACTCATACTTGAGGTAGCGACCCTCTCGTACAAGTCTATCAGAGAACACTATCTTTATAAGAGAACACTATCTCTTGGCAAAGAGTTATTCGGGGACACCACGGCCCTTAGAGTAAAAATTCTGAAACGTCCATGACATAACTGAAGAGATTGTCTCACGACCCACTGGTCAACACACTTGTAACATCCCAACCACCAAAACAAAAAAATGAGGCAAACACCATCTCATATAACTCAAAAATGTATATCGTTACAACGCCAAAACGAAAATAAATAAGTCCAAAGACAACAACAAAAACATAGCACCACGCTATCACAACTAGAACCACAAAGACGAAGAAGCTCACTCGACGACCTGCTTGTCGAACCACTTCCTGAACTTCAGCTTCATCTTTGCCTCTGGCTCCCAAGTCTCCTCCTCTGTGCCACTACAGTCCCACAAGACTCTCAACAATGGCACCCTCTTGTTCCGCAGAATCTTGACTCCCCTCTCGAGAATCCTCATAGGAACCGCCGGAACTGTCATATATTGCTGAAGATCCTCTGGAATCTCAGCCACTAACTCCTCTGAAGGATGCAGACACCTCCGCAACATCGAAACATGAAACACCTTGTGGAAGGCGCTCATAATCGGTGGCAACTCCAACCGATATGCCACTGGTCCAACTCGCTCCACCACCGGGAACGGACCCATAAACCGCGGACTGAGCTTTTCTCTGCTATGGACCTGTTAGGGCCCCTCAACATAGCCATCTTGAGATACACTCTATCTCCCACCTGAAACTCAAGCTCACGTCTCTGCCTATCCTGAGCCTTCTTCATGTTCAGCCTCAAAACATGGATCTTCTCCGTCATTTCCTGAACAAAGGTAGCTCCAAACATGCTGCGCTCGCCCACTTGGGTCCAGCATAAGGGTGTCCTACATGGCCTCCCATACAAAGCCTCATAAGGAGCCATGCCAATACTAGACTGAAAACTGTTGTTATAGGCAAACTCCGCCAAACACAGATGATCAGCCCAATGGCCACCCCAATCCAGCACACACATCCTCAGCAAATCCTCCAACGTCTGAATAGTCCTCTCTGACTGCCCATCTGTCTGTGGATGATAAGTTGTACTCATATGCACCTTAGTGCCCATCTCTGTCTGAAATGCCCTCCAAAACTCTGAGGCAAATCTCGGATCTCTATCCGACACAATACTGGCTAGCACACCATGCAGCCTCACAATCTCTCGCACAAACTTCCTAGCCAAAACAGCAGCTCCATCTGTCTTCTTGATGGCCAAGAAATGCGCGGACTTGGTCAAACGATCCACGATGACCCAAATCGCATCAAACGTCCGTGAGATAGGTAATCCCACCACAAAATCCATCGTGATCATAACCCACTTCCACTCCGGAATGGGTAAGCTTTGCAAAAGTCCACCTGGAACCTGATGCTCTGCCTTGACCAACGAACATGTGTTGCACCTCGCAACCCAATCTGCCACATCTCTCTTCATCCCGACCCAGTGATAATACCGTTTGAGGTCACGGTACATCTTGGTCGCACCCGGATGAATCGAAAACTTGCTCGAATGAGCCTCTCTCAAGACCTCCCGTCTCAACTCCTCAACCTTGGGCACACAAACCCGCCCACGAACCAAAATCGTCCCATTCGCCGAGACCTGATACTCAGAACCAGCTGCCCGCGATGCATCAACCAAACCCTGATCATCCTGCTGAGCCACTCTGATCCTACTGAGTAAGTCTGCCTGATCAGCTGCCTCCAAACCCTAAGGCTCCTCTGAGATAGCACAAAGACGCAATGTACTAATCTCGCTGACCAAAGCCTCCACATCATGCTCTCTAGCTGAATCAACTCGCCGTCGGCTCAACGCATCTGCCACCAAGTTGGCCTTGCATGGATGATAAACAATATCTAGATCATAATCTGCCAGAAACTCCACCCAACGCGTCTGCCTCGCATTCAGCAAAGGCTGGGTAAAGATATGCTGCAAACTCTTGTGATCTGTAAAGATCTGCACAACTCCACCATAAAGATAAGACCTCCAAATCTTGAGTGCAAAGACCACCGCTCCCAACTCAAGATCGTGTGTAGGGCGGTTGCGCTCACTGCCCTGCAACTGCCTCGAAGCATAAGCAATCACTATGCCCTCCTGCATCAATACACAACCCAAACCAACGCCTGAAGCATTTGTATACATCACATAAGGCTTACCCGGATCGGCTTCCACTGGTGTACTAGTCAACATCTCCTTGAGCTTCCCAAAGCTCTCCTCGCACTCCGGCGACCACACAAACGGCACATCCTTGCCAGTCAACTGATATATCCATATTTTGCATGATTCTACTTAGTATTTATCTATGTCTTTAAGTATTTTCAATAAGGTTTTATGCCTTTAGAGGTAGTTTTCTTGTATTTGTTGGGTTTGGAGTCTTAACAGGTTAAAACATAAAAAAGGGTTCAAAAAGGAGCAAAAGAGCCTCAAACCATGATCCATGCAAGTTTCCAAGTCAAGAGCATCATTATAACTCCATTTGTCCGATTCTCGCATTCGGACAGAACCGGAGTATCCGAAAGATAGCCGCGGCAAGGGGTCTTCCCGACGTCCAAAAATCATGATCTTGGTCTTGCTGGATAGATATTTGAGTCATGCATCACGGCGAAGTGGATTCAAGCCATTTATATAAACCATCACGGAGATACTCTTTTTCTCCTAAGGCGTGTCCGCCAGGCGAGTAAACGAAGCCCATGGAGACTTGGTGCCACGAACGGCCCGGGATTCAGCGGCATGGACCTTGTCTCGACCTAACACAAGCCCAGCTTGCTTTTGGTGGTTTACTTCCCCTGAACCCGGTCCAATCACGTCGCAAATCATCAATGCCGGTTAACCGGAAAGTTTCCTTTTTCAACACTTAACAAACCTAGCGACTTCTACCCTATAAATACGAGTTTTTAGCCTCAGAAAAAAAAGGAGAGAGCGTGTGCGCCGTCAGAGGAGAAGAGAGAGAGCTGTCCTAGAAGCAAAGAGAAGAAGTTTTCTCTCAAGATCAAAGACGCACACAAGCTTGCACCTAACAACCTTGGCGATTGTTCTTTATCTTTGTTTTTGTATTGAATCCGAGAGAGTATTGAGGGGAAATCGACTTGTTCTTCATACTTAGAGAAGTTTCCTTGATTATTTACCCCCTTTTAATACTTATCATGTTTTCAATCTTCATGCCTTGTGTTGTTTGCGCCATGATTGAGTAGTTTCCTTGCTAGGTTAAGGGTTAGCCGATGGGCTCATGAAATCGTTAGCTTTAATCTTTTAGGTTGAGATTATTTTGTTTGGTTTCATCACCTTTACTTGAGCATAATGCCGCTTGCTTTTCTGATCAATCAGCATCGGACCTTGGGTTAATATACTCTCCAAAAGCTTGCTATATTGCCGGACTTAGTATTTGGTGAGCAATGAATCACATCCATCGAAAGTTGAGTTGTGGGTCATTGTGAACAATCATAACTTGGACACACTTAATGCATGTTTTCAACTTATAATAACCATCGAAACTTGAGTCTATTAGGTTGATTTAACATAGTAGTTTGATCCATGAAAGTGGGATAACTATATCTTTGTGTTATGAGTTCATGAACGGTTTTTATTTCATCCCTTCCATTTGATTATCTTGTTAATGATTCATGATGCCTTGAGGTTTGCCCAATGCCTAGTATCTCCACTTACTGATTTCTATTCCTTTTCACTCGTTTGACACTTTCATTTTAGTCACAATCCAAACCAACCCCCATTTTGTTTTAGCTTGATTCAACCTCCACACAATTTGTAGTACAACCGATAGGTCCTTGTGGATTCGATCCCATCTATACTTACCTCGTTGCTGTGCACTTGCAGGTAGTTCTAGTGGGTAAAACTTGAAGCAATCCCACGCTCACATCAAGTTTTTGGCGCCGTTGCCGGGGACCTTCTTGTCTACAAGTTTGGATTAGGATCTAGACTAAAACGTTTTTCTGTTTTTGCTTTGTTATTTCATTCTTTTTCCTTTTGGTTTGTTTTTAAAACTTTTGTAGGTGCAGCCTTAAGATTGGGGCATGGATCACGTTGGACATGACCAAGAGCCACGGGTCGGTGTTTTTCTTGGTGCAAACCGTGCTGATGGGCAACCCTTAGACGAAGTTCAAAACCGTTTGACTATAAACGGTTATGAACCGGAGCTTAACAATGGTGGGTTAGTGCATCGGGGGAACCAAGACGACCACCAGCTAGGGCCGAATCAGGAAACCATAGGGGACAGTGACTCGAGACCAGAGCTTTACAAAGCCGTAGCCCAATCCGGACACAAGATGGCCAACAATATGAGATTAAACCGCGGGTTATCGCATTGGTGAAGCAAAGTCAATACCATGGACTTCTTGAGGAGGATCCTTTGGATCATGCTGATTCTTTTGAAGAATTGTGCAGCACTACAAGCGCCAATGGAGTTCCAGTAGACTACCTGAGGTGCCGGCTCTTTGTTTTCACTTTGGCGGGGAAAGCACTTAGATGGCTAAAATCTTTGCCGTCTCGCTCAATCAATACATGGATGGAGTTCAAGAAGGCTTTTCTTGGGCAATTCTACACCAAACAAAGGGCAACCTTGATGAGGAGCAAAATCTCAGGCTTCCAGCAAGGTCCTATAGAGCCATACCATGAAGCCCTAGAGCGTTTCAAAGAATACATAAGAGATTGCCCACAACACGGTTTCTCGAATGTCAATCTATGGAACACATTCTATGACGGGATTAGGCGAGAGTACAAGCTATGCCTTGACATAGCTACCAATGGAGACTTCATGAGCAAGTCCATTGAGGAGGCAAAGACACTAATAGACAACCTGGCGGCCAGTGATAGCAAGAACCAACCGAGTTATGAGGAAACCATTAAGGCGATAAATACAAGACCGGAGCAAACCGAATCAAGGAGATCAAATCCATGATCTCTAAGCTTTTGGAGGCACAACCGAGGCTACGTCAAGTCCTTGATGATAATCAAGCCTCGGATGAGGAGATAGGTCATGAGAGCTTTGGCGATCATCAAAGAGATGTGAACTTCATTAGCAAACAAGAGCTCGGAGATAGAAGTCTCGGACCGTTTCTCAAGCCGCCAAACCGCTACTACGCTCATGATAACACGCTAAACCACTCTGCTGCCCGGAATGGTCAGCAAGCTGGTGATTTTACTCGAACATCTTCACCCCAGCTAAGACGTCAAGCGGTATATAAAGAAGATCAAGGAGGCGAACTCAAGTCTTTGGTCTATGAGTTCATCCATGAACAAAGGCAAGCCAACAAGGGGATTCATGAGAAAATGCATCACATATACTATGACCTGAATAGTAAGTTTGATTCTCTTGGATCCCACGTGAAGCGACTTGATCTTCAAATAGCTCAAATAGCCGGCTCAATCAAGAAACCATTGGGAGTCCTTCCTGGCCAACCCGAGGTAAACCCTAAAAAAGAGCACATCGCCGCCATCACTCTTAGGAGTGGGACACAACTAGATGAGGTACTGATGCCGGAGGAGGCCGAGAAAATGCCGACCCAACACACGGTCGTGATGGAGGAGAATGAGCCGGAGGACAACAATGCGGCCGATGGAGAGTTAGAAGAGGAAATCATCCCACCGTTGATATCTCGAGTGTACAAACCAAAAGCACCTTTCCCTAGGGCTGTGAAGAAGCCTAAGAAGGAGAAGGAACAAGCAAAGCTAAAAGATCTTGTGAGCCAGCTAAGTGTTAGGCTACCGTTTGTGGACGCTTGCATGATCATACCGTCTTTGAAAAAGTACATGAAGAGTATCTTGACGAGCAACCTAAGCTTGGAAGAAGGTGTGATGTTGATAACTCAAGAATGCAGTGATGTGCTTCATAACCAAACACCGGAGAAGCTTGATGATCCGGGCAGCTTTGTGCTATCTTGTCAAATCGGAGGTACAACTTTCAAGCGATGCCTTTGTGACTTGGGCTCTAGTGTGAATTTGATGCCTTACACGGTGGCCAGACGTCTTGGGATCACTAACTTCAGACCAACAAAGATTCAATTGGTGTTTGCGGATCGATCGGTTAGAAGACCGGTTGGAATTGTAACCGATGTTCAAGTCATGATCGGTAAATGTTCCATACCGGCTGATTTTGTGGTTTTAGAGCTTGATCAAGAGCCTAGGGACCCCCTGATCCTTGGACGCCCATTCCTAGCTACTGTCGGTGCTATAATAGATGTCAAAGGAGGGAAGATTGAGTTGCACTTGGGCGATCTTGTAATGAAGTTTCAAGTGGACAAGTCACTCGGCAAACCCACAATCGATGGCCATTCATTCTTGGTGGACAATATGAGTGAAGTTTCTGAAGGAATATACCGAGAGCTCATAATGAATGACCCATTGGGAATAGCATTAACCGGGAGTGAAGGAGATGACTACTATTTGAACGAAGAAGCACACCGGCTGACCAAAATTCTTGATGGTGCGGCTACATATGACAAGCTGGTAGCCCATATCGGTTTAGGAGAGGAAAAAGAGAGGCCGGGTCAGCGCAAGACCCCCGCCAAAGAATCAAATGACCCTTGGAGCGAGGCGAGAGCACCTAAAGTTGTTTTAAAAGAACTTCCAGTTGGATTAAGGTATGCGTTTCTCGGACCTAATAACACATATCCAGTCATTATAAATTCAAACCTAACCAATGTGGAAACGGCTCTATTACTTTGTGAGTTGAGGAACACCGTAAAGCCTCTGCCACGGCCTCCACCACGGCCCCTGCCACGACCTCTAGCTCCTGCATCCATCTCACTGCACTACCACAGCACAGCAGATGAGCAAACTAGAAAACACACAACAACCACAAAACACAAACACACAACTTACCGCAGAATCACTGAAGGCCGAGAGGATGATATTAGACTACTATTGACTAAACACAATTAATCAAGTAAACACATAGTCTAGTTCACCCAATACTAACAGTCCTAAAACCGTATTTGCTCTGATACCAAAATGAAACAACCAAGCTTTTTTTTTTTATATAATTAAGTGCGGAAAAATCAATTAAAATAAACTTCAATAAATAACATTAAATAATTAATTCAAACAACCAAATTCAATTCCAGAAATAATATTAAAAATTACTAGCAACCTAAACACCAGGTTTGCAAATAACAACAAAAACCGAAAACGATCAACAACAAAATCCTATCATCCTCTCTCTGGCCCGATTCCGCGATCACACTTTCTTTTTACCTGCATCACATTAGGAAAAGAGATGCATAAGTATTTGTGGTTCCAGTTGTTTAGCATGGGGCTATGTTATTGCTGTGGTTTATGTATTTTCGTCTGTGGTACGATGTACATTGTTGGAGATTTATAAGAGGGAGTTTTCCTTATAAATCTATGTTTCGGATGTTACGGGTTGTGTTGACCAGTTTGGGTCGTGAGACAGTTTTAGTCGGTTATGTTATAGGCCTTTCTGTTTATTACTCTTTACGTTTAGGAGATAGTATTCTCCTGCAGACCTATCTGAGCGTGGTGTCTCAGTATGGGTAGTGGCGGACTTATCTGCGGATAAGTGCTGCTGTTTGTGTTTGCAGACTTATATGGGGTTAGCGACCCCAGTATAAGTGGGGAGATTTGGGATCTCCGGCGGCCTTACCTGGGGGTAGCTACCTCAGGGGAAGTGCTTACAGACTTATACGATTGTGGTACTCGGTTAAAGGGCGCTGCTTACTAGTGGCTGACGAGTCACGAAGTGAGTATCAAGGGACTGGTGGATCTCTTGAGAGAGACGGGTGCGTCTCTTGCATCTTTCTTTTGTGGAGACGGTAGTTCTCTAGCAGGCTTATCTGGGTGTCGTGGCCTCAGTATAAGCGGGTGGCAAGCTCATCCGGGTGCCGTGGCCTCGGTATGGGTAGATGCAGACTTATTTGGGTGTCGTGGCCCCAATATGAGTGGTTTGAGTTTTAGAGTAAAGAGTAATGAATGTCTGGAAACGCGCATATAACATAGGATTAGATGTGAGTCTCTGGGATCAGTTCAGGATCTCTTGTGTTTGGTCAGTTGAGGGCCGGCTTTGTCGTCTTTGGTAGACGTGTCCTGTCGGGATTCGAGGTCGAATCCAGTTTAGTGGGGGAGAATTGTAACATCCGTAAACCAATCTATCGTTTCTGAGGAGGGGTGTCGATCGACACCAGGGGAGTGTCGCTCGACACCAGCGGTTAAAATCGATTTCGGTTCGATTTGAGTTGTCCGGTTTGGGCTGGTTTTGTGGGGAAAAGCCCTAGGCTCGAGTTTTTAAGCGAGCAGTCGCCTTTTCCTAACAAGTTTCGAGTTTTTGAGAAGGAAAAGAGGCAGAGAGAAAAAGTGGTGATTTCTGGGTGATTCCTGAGGATTCTGAGGTTGTTCTGTGCTGTTCTTCATCTCTTCCTTCTTCTTAATCCGTTGTCGAGGTGAGTGCATAACCGTAGGCTCGCAAATAGTGGAAATTGCGAAAGTGAATTGTTGATTCGATGAGTTTATGTGTTGTTCGTGATGGTTTATGTGTTATTAGTGCCTTTGATCGATTGAATTGTGACAATTTCGTGTTTTGGGTGTTCTTGTGTTAGAAATCGATTTGGGCGTCGATCTCCTGGATCGGTGTCGATCGACACCAAGCCGGTGTCGCTCGACACCAATCGGGCCGGGTGTCGAGCGACACAAGCTGTGTCGATCAACACTGGTCTGGTTTAATCCGGTTTTCTGGCGAATTGATTAAATTGAATTAATTAATGGTTTAATCTGGTTTAATCGGTTTAATTGGAATTAAATGGTTTAATTCCGGAGTTAATTAATTAGTGTTTAATTAATTAATTAAAGTGGTTTATAATAATTGTGAAAATTATTTTATGTGTTGAATATTATTATAATAATTGTGGAAATTATTTAATAATTGTAGAAATCATTTTAAGGGTTAAAAATTATTATTTAATTGAGGAAAATTGTTTAAAAATTAAAGAAGTGAATTTAATAATTGTGGTAATTATTAATATTATTTAAATGTGTTAAAAATTGTGTAATTGGTCTGTAGGCGGGGTGATTGCCTCACTAAGTATTTATGAAATACTTATGCATCTCTTTTTCCCTAGTGTGATATTGCAGGTAAAAAGAAAGTGTGATCGCGGAATCGGGCTAGAGAGAGGGTGATAGGATTGTTTCATTGTTTTGTTTAATTATTGCGAACCTAGTGTTTAGGTTGCTAGTTTCTTATTATATTATGGAATTGAATTTGGTTGTTTGAATTAATTAATTAAGGTTATTTATTGGAGGTTATTTTATTTTATAAAAAAAAAAAAAGGACTGGTTGTTTCACAAACGCTTTCTCTAAATTCATATTCTCGTTGTAGCCTGGTCTTCCAGCTCCAGTCCAGTTAGAACACCTAGGACTCACAATGGAGACATTATCCAACTTCTTCACTTTTATCAGAAGACGACGACGAACTGTTCCCATCCCCGCCGGCGACCCAATACTGTTTAACGGCGACGAGAATTTTCTCCGGCACAAGAGGACCGTCTTCGTGATCCATCAATTTAGTGTCCCATCTCATTCCATCAGCGATCTTCCTCACATCGTTCAACACATCAACCTCATCCCGGAAAATCACAATCCCTTCCGGCCTTAGAATCCGATCCGTTTCAAGAAGAATATCCTCAAGTTTGCAGCTGCCAAATGAAATTTAACCAGCTTTCTC
Organism: Erythrophleum ivorense; assembly: GCA_026724425.1. Classification (NCBI taxonomy): domain Eukaryota; kingdom Viridiplantae; phylum Streptophyta; class Magnoliopsida; order Fabales; family Fabaceae; genus Erythrophleum; species Erythrophleum ivorense. The sequence goes on along the minus strand of JAIUCV010000027.1, from coordinate 2,002,831 downwards.
AGAAATTTCTTAGCTTTAAGGTTACAATTTCGGAGGAAAGTTTGAAGCTTTACGGTTAAAAGGTTGCTAATTCTCCGAAAGGTCTCAGTTTTAGGGTTAAAAATTAGGGTTTTACCTGTGCTGATACATGCTGAAGACACCATTAGCGTGGATGAAATCGTACGTTCTTGGATAAGTTGAAAACCCTTCACACCTGCAAGAGATTTACAAATTGGAAAAACAGAGAGATTGTTGCCATTAATGGGAAGGAAGAAAAACAGAACAAGATTTTACCAGTCATGGTAGATACCAATGAGACCTCTCTCATAGACAACACTCAGTGTGTTCTTTGTAATCGTTGGAATCACATTCATAACCCAAGATTTAGGCGATTCAAGCGCAGCAGCGAATCCACCAAGACCAGCATTCATGTCCATCACATTACGGTACCTAGTGGAACCAATCAGTCTATTGATTCTCTTGTACGCACTCACACGCTTCTTCCACAGCTTGATGTCTTCTTGGTAAGCTTCCGCGTCGACGCCACTAACCAAACCTTAAGAGATAACCGGAGGCACTGCGAGTAACCCATTTTTGTCCATATTTTACTAAGCAGTAAGCATCTGTGGTATCCCGACCATCTCTGCACTTAACAGGGAACAAACTCGTGGCCCTTAGTATCCCCATTTCAAGCACACCAATCTTAGGCTTCCTGAGTTTTGTACCTGTTGGCGTAAAATCACTGCAGTAAATTCCAGATTCATGATACACATGATAACCTCCTTCCAAACAAACCCTCATGCTAATGCTACTGCTACTGCCCAAAATGGTGTTACCAAGCCCCAAGGTGAAACTGCATGACATTCACCTCTTTGTCATCTGACCTTCTTTCAAAGATTTCCAAAGGAATTTCACATTTTCCCAAGATTTCATATCCTTCTTAACTTCGTTCAACTCATCTTCCATATGATCCTTCAAAGTAGTCAGTATCGACATTTTGGCACATTGGTTAATCTTATCCACTTCTGGTTCTGCTCTTTCCTTGTATAATCGTTTAGGAAAATCTGAGGCCATACCTGAAATAGCGAAATGAGAAGAACAAAATGTTATAGCAACAAAGAGTTCAAATAAACAAATAATTAACGAAAAGAGAAGAAAACAAAATGTCTACCGATATATACAAAACCTAAATGAGTCGAAGATTTACCAAACAATGAACTCAAAAAAAGCTTATAAGTAACAAAAAGATTTGGACAAAATGTGATTTGAGAAATGCTATTTAACAAACTTTAGGACAAAGCTATTTCTAAAGTGATTCGGAAATAAAGATTCCTACTTCCTTTCTTCAACTATTTAGTCTCTTCTCTCTGTTATGAAAAAGATATTAAGCGAAATACTTCAACAATAATGACTTGCACAAATAAATTGCATTATACTATTCAAACCTATGATTAGTTACTTGTTCTATTCAAAGAGGAGTGGATGAGGAAACAGACTAAAGCTTATGATGAAACTGATGACATTTCTTAAGACCACATGTATCGATTCATTTCAATTTTATGGTCAAACAAACTTAACAACACATAAATTCAATTTCCAAACAAAAGCCCCAAATCAATTTCCCGAAAAAATCCCCAAAATCACCCAAAGTTAAACCCTAACTCAATTTCCAAACAAAAGCACCAAATATTTTAGATTGCAAAACACAAATTCGATTCCAATAACCAAATCTTCAATTGCATGATAAAACATCCATAAACAAACCAAAATCTACACTAATTTGATCGAAAACTCGAATGTGAATGGCGATTGTCTCAGAGGGAAAAACCGTTCTTGAAGGAGGTAAAAAGAGCTGTGTGGATCTGTCGGCGATAGGATTTCCGACCGAGGACGTGACGGCGACGGAGGAAAGAGGAAGAAACGGTGATGGAGGACGAGATTTGAGATGACAGAGGGCTCGTCGGAGTAAGAGGCGACAGAGGATCGAGACATAAGAAGAGACGGCCAAAGAAGAGAAGAAGAAGAAGAAAAGCGGGTTCTGTTTTTTTTTTTCCTTGTCTGAAATCGGGTTTTGTTTAAGTGAAATGGCTGTGGGTGTTTGTTTATTTAATTTTATTTAAACTTAATTGAAAGGGTAAATCAATTTTAAGGACAAAATTGCCAAATAAATTTAAAAATGTTTAGATGGACAAAGTTCAATTAAAAATGTGTAAATAGACAAAACCTTCTTTTTTCCTGTGGTTTTTGCCAAATTTCCCTTTTTTTAAAACGGTCCCTCTTGGCCCAGCAATCTTATCATATTTGAAACAGTAAACGAAGAAGATTAAACTTATTCCAAGCCGGAATCATTTCGCGACTGATCCTATCCCCCTGTCTCTACACAGTACGTGTCCCAAATTTTCAGTCTCATGTACTTTTGAGCCTTGCTCCTATGTTTAGTTTTTCCCCTTTGATGCCTATTGGTATTGTAACATCCGTAAATCAAAGAAGTGAGTTTTTCTTGGGGTGTCGAGCGACACCAAGGTGGGTGTCGATCGACACCGGTCCGAAATCGAAATTTCCGGTTTGATTTAAGTCGCTGGATTTGGGTCGGTTCGGGTCGGAAAACCCTAGGTCGCGTTTAAAAAGTCTAGCAGCCGCTGGGGAAGGCTCGTTTTTCGAGGCAGAAAATGTTCTAGGCGATTTGGAGAGATTTTGAGGAGATTGTGAAGTTTCTGAGGTGTTTTGCGGTTGTTCTTCCTTGTTCATCTCCTTGTTCTCCCTTTCAATCCAAAATCAAGGTGAGTGCGTGACTGTGGGCTCGGGATTTCTGGATTTAGATTGTTAGATGGATGTATTGATGAGTTTCGGTTGTTTTTCGTGTGTTTTATGTGGTGATTGTGAAGTTTGGTTGTATTTGGTGTTGTTTTGGATTCGATTATGTGTTTATGGTGCTGTTGAATCGCACTCGGATTCACCCTGTCGAACGGGTGTCGAGCGACACCAAGAGGGTGTCGGTCGATGATGCATTCATATTTCATATTCTTTTAGCATCATGTTTAGACCACTTTTGCATACTTTCATCCATCTTTAGTAGCATTTCTTTGCACTTTCTTATTAGTTTGCATACTTAGTTGTTTTAGGAAGTGCATTGCATGCATTTGCATGTTTGGTGTCCTTGGCAGGTGTTTCGGAGCACTTTGGAGCGAGGTCAATACATTGGAACAAAAGGGAGTGTCTGCCTTCAGCAACCAGCTCGACCGAGCTAGGCAAGATGTACACCTCGACCAACCGCCTCGACCGAGCTAAGCCAAAGGAGCACCTCGACCAAGCAGCTCGACCGAGCTAAGCCAAAAAGGCGCCTCGACCAACCGCCTCGACCGAGCTAGGCCAAAGAGGTGCCTCGACCAACCTACTCGATCGAGTGGACTAAGGCGGTTACTGTCTTGAAGGAAGCCCTAGTGGTTTGCCTATAAAAGGGCTGCTGACCTAATCCACGAGATCCTCTTCTCCTTTTTCGCCTTTTAGCTTGAAAAACTCTTCTTTTTGTTCTTAAGCTTTCTGTCTTTTAATTTGTAGATCTAGACCTTGTTATTCACTTTTTGCAATTGCTTATTTAATAAAAGTTGTTAATCTTCTTCTAATCTTTCATATTATGTCTGTTTCATCCTGTTTAGATATGATTTCGATTTCTAATATGATTAGTGAGTAATTTCGCCCTTAGGCTTAGGGATGGGATAGATTAGAGTTTTCTTATGCTTAATCCTTGATTACTTAGGTCTTCAGCCATTATCCTTCTCTGTTAGGTTGAGCTTTATTCGATCCAGCCACTGACCCTGGTGGATCGGTCTTAGGTGCTTATCGGCCTGACCCGCTTGATCGAGCACCGGACCAAGGCTTAACAGAGAACGAGTTTGATGCGCTTGTCCCACGAGAGTGGTTGCACAAGGGGCTCGTTGGGCTTAGAATGGATCTGTTCCTAATGCTTTCTAGGTTCGATTCCACTGACGAGAGTCAGGCTTAGGGGATTGTTCCTAGAATAGCGGTTAATAAGACCACACGGAAGTGTGGCTAACCGAACTGAGAATCCATCGCTCAAGGATATGCATGATACCATGTTGTTAAAAGAATCATTGATTAACTATAGGTTAGCTCTGATTGTCAAACCCTGTCCCTTAGTCTAAGTCATCCATTTGAGTCTTACTTACGTTTTTACTCTGTTTTAGTCCTGTTTTACCTTGACTCGATCGAGTCCATTTTATCTTGTTTTGTGCAAATCTCGGGCCCCTCGATCGAGCTAGTTGTTTTATGTTTCTTGTTTCAACTCGATCGAGCTACCTTAGTTTTCCTTTGTTTTTGTTTTAGCTTAACTCGATCGAGCTACCTTGTTATGTTTTAGCTCAACTCGATCGAGCTAGCTTTAGTTCATCGCTTTTATTTTCCGCCTTTTACTTTCCGTTGCATTAGATTGATAGTTTAGTTCCTTATCCTTTTAAACCCCCCTTTGTCTTGACTTGCATCCGCTGCATGCATAATCCTAAACTGTTTTGATCTATTCCCATTTTGGATTGACATCTTAAATCCTACAACGACATGCATAGCGGGTTTATCATAATCTGGTAGCAACAATCATGTTATCAGTCGACACCAGAGACTGGTTCATACGGCGTGTATCGGTTTAATTGATTGGAAATGGAAATTAAGTGGTTTAATCCGGTTTAATGTATTAAATTGGTTTAAGTGGTTAATTGGTTTGATCTAATTAATTGTTTTCGGATTAATAATTAATTAAGATTATTATTCAATTATGAGAATTATTTAATAATTATTTGGAAATATTTTAAGTGTGGAAAAATATTTAATAATTGTGGAAATTATTTAAAAGACTCTAATTGTCTAGAAATTGCGTAATTGGCCCGTGGGCAGAGTGATCGTCTCACTAAGTATTAATAATAATACTTACGCATCTCTTTTCTTGTGATGCAGGTAAAAGTAAAGTGTGATCGCGGAATCAAGGCCGAAGAAGAGGATGATAGGATTTATTGTTTTGTTGAACTGTTTAAGTTGTTAGAATTATTTAATTATTTTATTTGTTTCTGCTTAATATTGTTGAATTGGTTTATAATTTATTTAATGGTTTAAGACTTCCGCTAGAATTGTTTAATTAAAAAAAAAAAAAACCTTTGTTGTTTCAGGTATCCCTTAGTGTCATACTTTTCTGAAGTTTTCAGCTTCACTTCAATCAAAGCGTTAAAAAAGGTAACATTTTTAATTAACTTTTTCGTCTGAAAATGTTGTATTAATCAACTTCCCAAAAAAAAATTACAACTGAATAAAACGGGTCAGAGTCAATCATCAAAAGAGACAAAAGATGAGCAAAAAAGTGAGATTATGCTTGTTGATTATATTCACAGGCTAACAAAGTTATTTAACGAAAGCGATAGAATTAAAATATTCAACGAAAACGCATTTATTTATTTGAACCCAAAATCATATCAAAACAAAATATTTAAAGAGTAAGATGTCCAACATGAACAAATTAAGCACAGGATCAAGCAATCAAGTCCATGTTGCTGAAATACTAAGAGGAGAAATCCTCAGCTTTGTTCAGTATCATCGCCTCTTTTTACACTGTTGGTTTATACATAACCAGACGTTAATTTTGTCTAGAATTACATTAACTAAAATATAAAAAAGTATGTCTAGAACAAAACCCCTAAAACAAATCATCGAGCTTATCATTAAAATTATAGAGTTTGGGTGTGTCTTAGAAGATTCAAAATAGGAAAAGGATACAATGTTTTCTCCTTAACTCTCTTGATATGTTTGTTAAACATATTTCTTAATTTGAAAAATCACATCAAAATATATTGTAAGTCCAATATTGTAGTTGATATACAAATTCTAATTAGATATATCAAGGGTCAGTTTCAAAAATAGACCAAGAATTAGGGTCAATTGCAAAAGTAACCCCCATTACAAAATGTGATTTTTTTTACCTTCTTCACCCTTTCCATATTTACGTAATAACGAAAATGCCATTACTTTTTCCCGTGAAGTCTATCCGTGAAGTCTATTACGAAAATCAAATGTCCAAAGAAACCTCATTTTCTTCACTTATTCACGAAAATGTCATCACCATCAATTCATCCAACAACCAAGCTCAACCGAAATCAACCTTTGAATGCATGATTTCCTCTTCAAACATATCTACAAACTCATTCTATCATCTCATAAACTTATATTCTTCAATTTCTTCTCCATTTTCACCCCAAAAACTCACATTTTCATCTTTTCAAAGTTTATATTCTTAGATCTTGCCATTATCGGTGTGAGAGATCATTCTAACGGTTGGGGAAGTTTGCTAAAGCTCTAAATCGAATTTCTTGGCCTTGAACGTAACTTAAGATCATGGCAAGGTAAAAATTCGGTCGATTTGAATGAATTTCACATATTTGTAGCAAAATAGACTTCATTGTGAAGTATACTGGTCAACGAAGAGGTTAGTTTTGCAACTGACTTTCAAAAAATTTTGGAGAGTAGACTTCATTGTGAAGTCTACTTCGAAATCCTTTTTAAACAAAAAAATACGGGGTAGACTTCATTATGAAGTCTAACTATGACGTCTATCTATGAAGTCTAATAGGTTAGTTTTTGCAATTGATCAACCAAATAAGTTTTTTGTGAAGTCTATCCCTGAAGTCTACTGAACAAAAAGAAGTCTATTTAGGCCGATTAGACTTCAAAATGAAGTCTACTCACGAGTAGACTTCATTGTGAAGTCAATTACGCGATATACTTCTTGTTGAAGTCTACTGGTCAACGTTTATCGAAATAGACTTCACGGTGAAGTCTACTTCCAAAGTCAAAAAATTTCAAAAAATTGCAAAAGTAACCCGTCTAAAGTCTAATTATTGGCGTAGACTTCACTGATAGACTTCATAACAGAGTTAGACTTCATTTTGAAGTCTAATCGGCCTAAATAGACTTCACAGTTAGACTTCCCCAAAAGTCAAGCGAAAATCAATTGCAAAACTAACCCTTTTTATTCAGTAGACTTCATGGATAGACTTCACCAAAAACGTATTTGGTTGATATATTGCAAAACTAACCTATTAGACTTCATAGTTAGACTTCATAATGAAGTCTACTATTGAATGTTTTTTTTTAAAACGCATTTTTGGAAAATGTATAATTAATTTTTAAGATTTTCTTGAACAATTAGTTGTATTAGTCTGTTTAGTTGCTTGTGTGTGGGTTTGACATGCTTATTCGTTATATACAAAGTGAAATGGTTTTCTTGTTTGATTACCACTTTAGACATTACCAAGTAGACTTTGTAGAGAAGTCTATCTGTGAAGTCTAATGAAGTCTATGTTTTTCCTTAGCATTTTTAATGTGGTTGATATTTGTTTACTTGCAGATAATGGTGTACATCACTTCTGTTTACGGAGAATGGGTAAGAAAGGACAATATGTCATGACATTTTGAGGTTTATCATCGCAAAGGAGGTAGAATGTTCTCATTGAGGGATGGTTGTACACATGATGAGCTTGTTCAAATGGCCTTAGATGATTATTCGGTGAGCATGAACGGACAACGTCTAGAGTTATCATATCCATTACCAGATGCATTCAGTCAGCAATTGCCTATTGATTCTCCTCCTATGTTTGTCACAAATGACAGACAAGTCCAAAGCTTGATCCAGCTAAGTAGAACTCATGTTGTACGACTTTGTGTCTCTAGCCAAGGGAAGGATCAAGACAACGTAGATGGACCTAAGACTGAAAATCAGGATGAAGAGTTCGATTAAGAATGGGCCGCGGACTCAGATGAAGCTTCGGAAGAAGGACTATATGCGGGTTGTGATGATGAGGGTGATACAAGGGAAAAAACTTATGAAACGGACGATGATACTCACACGGACTATAGTGAGTACGGGAAAGTGAAAGATGAAGACGTGTGTGAGACGAAAATTCCTTTCGATGATGCCCGTCTTAGAGGGCGTCTTGGTGGTCAACGTAGACGGACGGATAATTGGGAAGACAATATCTACAAGCACCAGAGTTTTGACAGCAAGGAAGAACTTCTGTCTCAGTTGCGTTTGACGGCGGTGATGCTAAGATTCACGTTCAGAGTAGATAAGTCTACTACAAAACTGTTTGTGGCCAAATGTAAAGTGGCTGGATGCGCTTGGATGGTTAGAGCGGCTGTCAAGAACGAAGCCACTACGTTTGGGGTGACAAAGTACATGAAGTCGCATACATGTTATGTGTCTGACCGAGTAGGTAAGCGTAGACGTTGTACAGCGAACAAGGAATTGTGCCGCAACACATGAGAGACTCAATGAGGGTTATGTTTGGAATGAAGCTCAACTATACTGCTTCGTACAGAGCTCTTAAACACGCTCAAGAATTGGTGTGGGGAACAGCAGAAGACGGATACGCGAATCTGCCTTTTTACTTGCAAAGAATTTAGGAAGCAAACCCGGGAAGTGTGACTGACTTGGTGTGCGACTCAATGGACCGTTTCAAGTACTGTTTTATATCTTTCGGAGCTTCATTAGCTGGTTTTTAGTATTTTAGGAGAGTGATTGTGGTGGATGGGACTCATCTTACTGGGAAGTATGGGGAAGTTCTACTTGTCGCTGCCGGACAGGACGACAACTTTCAAATATTCCCATTAGCTTTTGCAATTGTTGATACTGAGGATAATGAGTCATGGGAATGGTTTTTCAACAAGCTTCGAGATTGTTTTACGCATCTTTTTCCAATGGTCATAGTCTCTGACCGGCACCACTCCATAGCTAGGGCATGTGGAATCGTTCTACCTTGGGCATCAAGAGGTATATGCTACTATCATCTACAGGGTAACATAGTAAAGGATTTCCATGCAAAGGACATCATGTATATGGTTAAAGGTGCTGCGTATGCCCATACGGTTCCCGAATATGACCGCTACATGGACCTCATACGAGCTTCAAAACCTGAGCTAGCAGATTACTTAGACGAAGCAGATCCTCAATTATGGTCAAGAGTTCATTTTCCCGGTGATAGATACAATATAAAGACGAGCAACATCGCAGAATCTATTAATGCGGCGGTTACGAAGACAAAGGGATTTCCCATTCCGATGCTTTTGGAGTTTATTAGGGAGAAGCTTGGAAGATGGTTTAACAGCCGGCGTGAAGATGCATTGAGTCTCACAACTGCCCATAGTAGAGGAGTTGGTACATATTAGCCATACGTTCACACTACGCGGAAAGTATGATCGTGGAATGCATAGACAATTGGCGTTTTCACGTCAAGGGCGGAAAACGAGATTGCAATGTTGACTTGAAACATAGAACGTGCTCATGTTGTGTGTATAACAATGAGAAAATTCCTTGCTCTCATGTTATTGCAGCTGCAGCGGAAGCTAACGTACAGATGTCCTATTACGTGTGCGGCACTCATTCGAAGAACTCCTTGTACTCGACATACGCACATCCAATTTACCCCAAATCGGGATGTGACTCTGACGTCAAGAAACAACCATGTTTGCCTCCCGTAGATAAAATCCTTCCTGGTAGGAAGAAGAAATCAAGGTGGCAATCTTGGCTAAATATGTCTAGGAAGAAAAACACTAGACCAAGGAAAATGCATAGGAAGTACAGCTGCTCCAAGTGCGGGGAACCGGGACATACTCGCCCTAAATGTGTAAGCTTCTTGTCTACTGTCTTCGTTTGTACCCCCATTGACAGATATTGACAATTTCCCCTTTGTAAATCCTATACGTCGCTGAAGACTGATATGGCCTTACGGGAGTCTACCTTTGAAGTCAACCCATGAAGTCTATTTATGGCGGATAACACTTGAATATGTGTGTTGTTTTTAAAAATATGATACTTGATTCAAGTATAATGATCTCTTTTCAACTGAACCGTTTTAGGTAGGTGAAATGATGTGGGAACACTTGAATATGTGTTATTTTCAAACCTTTGAAGTCTATTTATAAAGTCTCATTATGAAGTCTAACTATAAAGTCTAATATTATTTCTCAATTGAACCGTTTTGGGTAGGTAAAATGGAGCTTTTGGACTTGAATGCTAGTTATATTTGAAAATATGAAGTCTAACTGTGACATCCCGGTTTGTGGTAAATGAGGAGAGGCTTAAAAATAACAATCCGACCGTCGGACAGGGGTGAGGCCCACGGGCCGAGAGAGGGCGTGGGTGACTCACCGGGATGGGCGGTCGGGGCGTTATAATTTGGTATCAGAGTCGAACCCAGACGTGAGTGTGGAATCAAGTGGAGTGGCCTTGACTCACACCGTCAAGGGGTGACGATCTAGGTGCGCAACGAGGACGTTGCGCTCAGTGAGTGGGGGTGAATTGTAACATCCCGGTTTGTGTAGAGGCTTAAGAAAATTGATTTAGCTACCTATGTCAACAAAGTGCACTTACCTTTTCGGTCAAAGGCCCATAAGTAACTCTAGAGTTAAGCGTGCTTGGGCTGGAGTAGTGGAAGGATGGGTGACCTTCCGGGAAGTGGTCTGCGGAACCGTGTACGTGAGGCCAAAAACACGGGGAAAGGTCGGGTGTTGATTGCAGGGATAGTAAATAAGTCGGTAGAGCCTCTCAAAAATAACTGACCGGCCGTCGGACAGGGGTGAGGCCCACAGGCCGAGAGAGGGCGTGGGTGACTCACCGGGATGGGCGGTCGGGCGTTATAATTTGGTATCAGAGCCGAACTCAGACGAGAGTGTGGAGTCAAGTGGGCTCACACCGTCTGGGGGTGACGATCCAGGTGCGCAACGAGGACGTTGCGCTCAGTGAGTGGGGGTGAATTGTGACATCCCGGTTTGTGGTAAATGAGGAGAGGCTTAAGAGAATTGATTTGGCTACCTATGTCAACAAAGTGCACTTACCTTTTCGGTCAAAGGCCCATAAGTAACTCTAGAGTTAAGCGTGCTTGGGCTGGAGTAGTGGAAGGATGGGTGACCTTCCGGGAAGTGGTCTGCGGAACCGTGTAAGTGAGGCCAAAAACACGGGGAAAGGTCGGGTGTTGATTGCAGGGATAGTAAATAAGTCGGTAGAGCCTCTCAAAAATAATTGACCGGCCGTCGGACAGGGGTGAGGCACACGGGCCGAGAGAGGGCGTGGGTGACTCACCGGGATGGGCGGTCGGGGCGTTATACTAACTCTGAAGTCTAATATTATTTCTCAATTGAACCGTTTTAGGTAGGTGAAATGGAGCTTTTGGACTTGAATACTTGTTATCTTTGAAAATATGAAGTCTAACTATGAAGTCTAACTCTAAAGTCTAACTCTGAAGTCTAACTATGAAGTCTAATATTATTTCTCAATTGAACCGTTTTAGGTAGATAAAATGGAGCTTTTGGACTTGAATGCTTATTATATTTGAAAATATGAAGTCTAACTATGAAAGTCTAACTTTGAAGTCTAACTATGAAGTCTAATATTATTTCTCAATTGAACCGTTTTAGGTAGGTGAAATGGAGCTTTTGGACTTGAATACTTGTTATATTAGAAAATATGAAGTCTAACTCTAAAGTCTAACTTTGAAATCTAACTATCAAGTCTAATATTATTTCTTAATTGAACCGTTTTAGGTAGGTAAAATGTGTCTTTAAAACTTGGATACTTGTTATATTTCAAAATATGAAGTCTAACTCTGAAGTCTAACTCTGAAGTCTAACTCTGAAGTCTAACTCTGAAGTCTAATATTATTTCTCAATTGAACTGTTTTAGGTAGGTGAAATGGAGCTTTTGGACTTGAATACTTGTTATATTTGAAAATATGAAGTCTAACTATGAAGTCTAACTCTGAAGTCTAACTCTGAAGTCTAACTATGAAGTCTAATATTATTTCTCAATTGAACTGTTTTAGGTAGGTAAAATGTGTCTTTAAAACTTGGATACTTGTTATATTTCAAAATATGAAGTCTAACTGTGAAGTCTGACTTTAAAAATACTTATAAATTAAATGCAGGAAAAATACAATAAACTAGCCGACCCTGTAATGTTTGATAGGTTACAAAAAATTAATTAGCCTAACCCTATCACTAGGTACAAAAGAGCATAGCTTTCGGGTTGCAAAAATAAACCCACATACCGCCGTTAAATTAGAGTTACTATATACCATACATACACTGGTAATCATCAATGCTCATCATATAAATCCAAACCTTCCCAGTCCTCGTTATCTATGGGTCCGCGACATTGGATCTCGCTGAACAAATCAGATGCAATCTTCTCCCTCATCGACAGGACATTTCTTGGGCCTAATGCACTTGGAAAGGTGTCATATCTATGTGAGAGACACTCTATGTACTTCAAGACAAACACACCGCAATCTCCACCATTATCTTGGTGTGGCACACCTTTTGTCGGATGGTCGTAAGTGAATTTATCCCTCGGGAAGAGTTGTTTATCTTCTGTCAGAGCCGCCTCCTTAAGAAGGTGCGGGATCATCACAGCATAAGGTTCCACAACTTTAGTAATCTCAGCTTTCCTGAAGGTACTCGGTAGACTGTCGTATACGACAATGTGCCTCTTTGGTATGTGTAACATCCCGGTTTGTGTAGAGGCTTAAGAAAATTGATTTGGTATCAGAGCCGAACCCAGACGTGAGTGTGGAGTCAAGTGGAGTGGCCTTGACTCACACCGTCAGGGGGTGGCGATCTAGGTGCGCAATGAGGACGTTGCGCTTAGTGAGTGGGGGTGAATTGTAACATCCCGGTTTGTGATAAATGAGGAGAGGCTTAAGAGAATTGATTTGGCTACCTATGTCAACAAAGTGCACTTACCTTTTCGGTCAAAGGCCCATAAGTAACTCCAGAGTTAAGCGTGCTTGGGCTGGAGTAGTGGAAGGATGGGTGACCTTCCGGGAAGTGGTCTGTGGAACCGTGTAAGTGAGGCCAAAACACGGGGAAAGGTCGGGTGTTGATTGCAGGGATAGTAAATAAGTCGGTAGAGCCTCTCAAAAATAACAATCCGACCGTCGGATAGGGGTGAGGCCCACGGGCCGAGAGAGGGCGTGGGTGACTCACCGGGATGGGCGGTCGGGGCGTTATAATTTGGTATCAGAGCCGAACCCAGACGTGAGTGTGGAATCAAGTGAAGTGGCCTTGACTCACACCGTCAGGGGGTGACGATCTAGGTGCGCAACGAGGACGTTGCGCTCAGTGAGTGGGGGTGAATTGTAACATCCCGGTTTGTGTAGAGGCTTAAGAAAATTGATTTGGCTACCTATGTCAACAAAGTGCACTTACCTTTTCGGTCAAAGGCCCATAAGTAACTCCAGAGTTAAGCGTGCTTGGGGTTGAGTAGTGGAAGAATGGGTGACCTTCCGGGAAGTGGTCTGCGGAACCGTGTAAGTGAGGCCAAAACACGGGGAAAGGTCGGGTGTTGATTGCAGGGATAGTAAATAAGTCGGTAGAGCCTCTCAAAAATAACTGACCGGCCGTCGGACAGGGGTGAGGCCCACAGGCCGAGAGAGGGCGTGGGTGACTCACCGGGATGGGCGGTCGGGCGTTATAATTTGGTATCAGAGCCGAACTCAGACGAGAGTGTGGAGTCAAGTGGGCTCACACCGTCTGGGGGTGACGATCCAGGTGCGCAACGAGGATGTTGCGCTCAGTGAGTGGGGGTGAATTGTGACATCCCGGTTTGTGGTAAATGAGGAGAGGCTTAAGAGAATTGATTTAGCTACCTATGTCAACAAAGTGCACTTACCTTTTCGGTCAAAGGCCCATAAGTAACTCTAGAGTTAAGCGTGCTTGGGCTGGAGTAGTGGAAGGATGGGTGACCTTCCGGGAAGTGGTCTGCGGAACCGTGTAAGTGAGGCCAAAAACACGGGGAAAGGTCGGGTGTTGATTGCAGGGATAGTAAATAAGTCGGTAGAGCCTCTCAAAAATAATTGACCGGCCGTCGGACAGGGGTGAGGCCCACGGGCCGAGAGAGGGCGTGGGTGACTCACCGGGATGGGCGGTCGGGGCGTTATACTAACTCTGAAGTCTAATATTATTTCTCAATTGAACCGTTTTAGGTAGGTGAAATGGAGCTTTTGGACTTGAATACTTGTTATCTTTGAAAATATGAAGTCTAACTATGAAGTCTAACTCTAAAGTCTAACTCTGAAGTCTAACTATGAAGTCTAATATTATTTCTCAATTGAACCATTTTAGGTAGATAAAATGGAGCTTTTGGACTTGAATGCTTGTTATATTTGAAAATATGAAGTCTAACTATGAAGTCTAACTCTGAAGTCTAACTATGAAGTCTAATATTATTTCTCAATTGAACCGTTTTAGGTAGGTGAAATGGAGCTTTTGGACTTGAATACTTGTTATATTAGAAAATATGAAGTCTAACTCTAAAGTCTAACTTTGAAGTCTAACTATCAAGTCTAATATTATTTCTTAATTGAACCGTTTTAGGTAGGTAAAATGTGTCTTTAAAACTTGGATACTTGTTATATTTCAAAATATGAAGTCTAACTCTGAAGTCTAACTCTGAAGTCTAACTCTGAAGTCTAATATTATTTCTCAATTGAACTGTTTTAGGTAGGTGAAATGGAGCTTTTGGACTTGAATACTTGTTATATTTGAAAATATGAAGTCTAACTATGAAGTCTAACTCTGAAGTTTAACTCTGAAGTCTAACTATGAAGTCTAATATTATTTCTCAATTGAACTGTTTTAGGTAGGTAAAATGTGTCTTTAAAACTTGGATACTTGTTATATTTCAAAATATGAAGTCTAACTGTGAAGTCTGACTTTAAAAATACTTATAAATTAAATGCAGGAAAAATACAATAAATTAGCCGACCCTGTAATGTTTGATAGGTTACAAAAAATTAATTAGCCTAACCCTATCACTAGGTACAAAAGAGCATAGCTTTCGGGTTGCAAAAATAAACCCACATACCGCCGTTAAATTAGAGTTACTATATACCATACATACACTGGTAATCATCAATGCTCATCATATAAATCCAAACCTTCCCAGTCCTCGTTATCTATGGGTCCGCGACATTGGATCTCGCTGAACAAATCAGATGTAATCTTCTCCCTCATCGACAGGACATTTCTTGGGCGTAATGCACTTGGAAAGGTGTCATATCTAAGTGAGAGACACTCTATGTACTTCAAGACAAACACACCGCAATCTCCACCATTATCTTGGTGTGGCACACCTTTTGTCGGACGGTCGTAAGTGAATTTATCCCTCAGGAAGAGATGTTTATCTTCTGTCAGAGCCGCCTCCTTAAGAAGGTGCGGGATCATCACAACATAAGGTTCCACAACTTTAGTAATCTCAGCTTTCCTGAAGGTATTCGGTAGACTGTCGTATACGACAATGTGCCTCTTTGGTATGTGTAACATCCCGGTTTGTGTAGAGGCTTAAGAAAATTGATTTGGTATCAGAGCCAAACCCAGACGTGAGTGTGGAGTCAAGTGGAGTGGCCTTGACTCACACCGTCAGGGGGTGGCGATCTAGGTGCGCAATGAGGACGTTGCGCTTAGTGAGTGGGGGTGAATTGTAACATCCCGGTTTGTGATAAATGAGGAGAGGCTTAAGAGAATTGATTTGGCTACCTATGTCAACAAAGTGCACTTACCTTTTCGGTCAAAGGCCCATAAGTAACTCTAGAGTTAAGCGTGCTTGGGGTTGAGTAGTGGAAGAATGGGTGACCTTCCGGGAAGTGGTCTGCGGAACCGTGTAAGTGAGGCCAAAACACGGGGAAAGGTCGGGTGTTGATTGCAGGGATAGTAAATAAGTCGGTAGAGCCTCTCAAAAATAACTGACCGGCCGTCGGACAGGGGTGAGGCCCACAGGCCGAGAGAGGGCGTGGGTGACTCACCGGGATGGGCGGTCGGGCGTTATAATTTGGTATCAGAGCCGAACTCAGACGAGAGTGTGGAGTCAAGTGGGCTCACACCGTCTGGGGGTGACGATCCAGGTGCGCAACGAGGACGTTGCGCTCAGTGAGTGGGGGTGAATTGTGACATCACGGTTTGTGGTAAATGAGGAGAGGCTTAAGAGAATTGATTTGGCTACCTATGTCAACAAAGTGCACTTACCTTTTCGGTCAAAGGCCCATAAGTAACTCTAGAGTTAAGCGTGCTTGGGCTGGAGTAGTGGAAGGATGGGTGACCTTCCGGGAAGTGGTCTGCGGAACCGTGTAAGTGAGGCCAAAAACACGGCGAAAGGTCGGGTGTTGATTGCAGGGATAGTAAATAAGTCGGTAGAGCCTCTCAAAAATAATTGACCGGCCGTCGGACAGGGGTGAGGCCCACGGGCCGAGAGAGGGCGTGGGTGACTCACCGGGATGGGCGGTCGGGGCGTTATACTAACTCTGAAGTCTAATATTATTTCTCAATTGAACCGTTTTAGGTAGGTGAATGAAGCTTTTGGACTTGAATACTTGTTATCTTTGAAAATATGAAGTCTAACTATGAAGTCTAACTCTAAAGTCTAACTCTGAAGTCTAACTATGAAGTCTAATATTATTTCTCAATTGAACCGTTTTAGGTAGATAAAATGGAGCTTTTGGACTTGAATACTTGTTATATTTGAAAATATGAAGTCTAACTATGAAGTCTAACTCTGAAGTCTAACTATGAAGTCTAATATTATTTCTCAATTGAACCGTTTTAGGTAGGTGAAATGGAGCTTTTGGACTTGAAAACTTGTTATATTAGAAAATATGAAGTCTAACTCTAAAGTCTAACTTTGAAGTCTAACTATCAAGTCTAATATTATTTCTTAATTGAACCGTTTTAGGTAGGTAAAATGTGTCTTTAAAACTTGGATACTTGTTATATTTCAAAATATGAAGTCTAACTCTGAAGTCTAACTCTGAAGTCTAACTCTGAAGTCTAATATTATCTCTCAATTGAACTGTTTTAGGTAGGTGAAATGGAGCTTTTGGACTTGAATACTTGTTATATTTGAAAATATGAAGTCTAACTATGAAGTCTAACTCTGAAGTCTAACTCTGAAGTCTAACTATGAAGTCTAATATTATTT
The DNA here is from genome assembly GCA_026724425.1 of Erythrophleum ivorense. NCBI lineage: Eukaryota > Viridiplantae > Streptophyta > Magnoliopsida > Fabales > Fabaceae > Erythrophleum > Erythrophleum ivorense. The sequence continues at coordinate 1,985,835 of JAIUCV010000027.1, read as the reverse complement.
CTCAATTGAACTGTTTTAGGTAGGTAAAATGTGTCTTTAAAACTTGGATACTTGTTATATTTCAAAATATGAAGTCTAACTGTGAAGTCTGACTTTAAAAATACTTATAAATTAAATGCAGGAAAAATACAATAAACTAGCCGACCCTGTAATGTTTGATAGGTTACAAAAAATTAATTAGCCTAACCCTATCACTAGGTACAAAAGAGCATAGCTTTCGGGTTGCAAAAATAAACCCACATACCGCCGTTAAATTAGAGTTACTATATACCATACATACACTGGTAATCATCAATGCTCATCATATAAATCCAAACCTTCCCAGTGCTCGTTATCTATGGGTCCCCGACATTGGATCTCGCTGAACAAATCAGATGCAATCTTCTCCCTCATCGACAGGACATTTCTTGGGCCTAATGCACTTGGAAAGGTGTCATATCTATGTGAGAGACACTCTATGTACTTGAAGACAAACACACCGCAATCTCCACCATTATCTTGGTGTGGCACACCTTTTGTCGGATGGTCGTAAGTGAATTTATCCCTCGGGAAGAGTTGTTTATCTTCTGTCAGAGCCGCCTCCTTAAGAAGGTGCGGGATCATCACAGCATAAGGTTCCACAACTTTAGTAATCTCAGCTTTCCTGAAGGTACTCGGTAGACTGTCGTATACGACAATGTGCCTCTTTGGTATGTGTAACATCCCGGTTTGTGTAGAGGCTTAAGAAAATTGATTTGGTATCAGAGCCGAACCCAGACGTGAGTGTGGAGTCAAGTGGAGTGGCCTTGACTCACACCGTCAGGGGGTGGCGATCTAGGTGCGCAATGAGGACGTTGCGCTTAGTGAGTGGGGGTGAATTGTAACATCCCGGTTTGTGATAAATGAGGAGAGGCTTAAGAGAATTGATTTGGCTACCTATGTCAACAAAGTGCACTTACCTTTTCGGTCAAAGGCCCATAAGTAACTCCAGAGTTAAGCGTGCTTGGGCTGGAGTAGTGGAAGGATGGGTGAACTTCCGGGAAGTGGTCTGTGGAACCGTGTAAGTGAGGCCAAAACACGGGGAAAGGTCGGGTGTTGATTGCAGGGATAGTAAATAAGTCGGTAGAGCCTCTCAAAAATAACAATCCGACCGTCGGACAGGGGTGAGGCCCACGGGCCGAGAGAGGGCGTGGGTGACTCACCGGGATGGGCGGTCGGGGCGTTATAATTTGGTATCAGAGCCGAACCCAGACGTGAGTGTGGAATCAAGTGGAGTGGCCTTGACTCACACCGTCAGGGGGGTGACGATCTAGGTGCGCAACGAGGACGTTGCGCTCAGTGAGTGGGGGTGAATTGTAACATCCCGGTTTGTGTAGAGGCTTAAGAAAATTGATTTGGCTACCTATGTCAACAAAGTGCACTTACCTTTTCGGTCAAAGGCCCATAAGTAACTCCAGAGTTAAGCGTGCTTGGGGTTGAGTAGTGGAAGAATGGGTGACCTTCCGGGAAGTGGTCTGCGGAACCGTGTAAGTGAGGCCAAAACACGGGGAAATGTCGGGTGTTGATTGCAGGGATAGTAAATAAGTCGGTAGAGCCTCTCAAAAATAACTGACCGGCCGTCGGACAGGGGTGAGGCCCACAGGCCGAGAGAGGGCGTGGGTGACTCACCGGGATGGGCGGTCGGGCGTTATAATTTGGTATCAGAGCCGAACTCAGACGAGAGTGTGGAGTGAAGTGGGCTCACACCGTCTGGGGGTGACGATCCAGGTGCGCAACGAGGACGTTGCGCTCAGTGAGTGGGGGTGAATTGTGACATCCCGGTTTGTGGTAAATGAGGAGAGGCTTAAGAGAATTGATTTGGCTACCTATGTCAACAAAGTGCACTTACCTTTTCGGTCAAAGGCCCATAAGTAACTCTAGAGTTAAGCGTGCTTGGGCTGGAGTAGTGGAAGGATGGGTGACATTCCGGGAAGTGGTCTGCGGAACCGTGTAAGTGAGGCCAAAAACACGGGGAAAGGTCGGGTGTTGATTGCAGGGATAGTAAATAAGTCGGTAGAGCCTCTCAAAAATAATTGACCGGCCGTCGGACAGGGGTGAGGCCCACGGGCCGAGAGAGGGCGTGGGTGACTCACCGGGATGGGCGGTCGGGGCGTTATACTAACTCTGAAGTCTAATATTATTTCTCAATTGAACCGTTTTAGGTAGGTGAAATGGAGCTTTTGGACTTGAATACTTGTTATCTTTGAAAATATGAAGTCTAACTATGAAGTCTAACTCTAAAGTCTAACTCTGAAGTCTAACTATGAAGTCTAATATTATTTCTCAATTGAACCGTTTTAGGTAGATAAAATGGAGCTTTTGGACTTGAATGCTTGTTATATTTGAAAATATGAAGTCTAACTATGAAGTCTAACTCTGAAGTCTAACTATGAAGTCTAATATTATTTCTCAATTGAACCGTTTTAGGTAGGTGAAATGGAGCTTTTGGACTTGAATACTTGTTATATTAGAAAATATGAAGTATAACTCTAAAGTCTAACTTTGAAGTCTAAATATCAAGTCTAATATTATTTCTTAATTGAACCGTTTTAGGTAGGTAAAATGTGTCTTTAAAACTTGGATACTTGTTATATTTCAAAATATGAAGTCTAACTCTGAAGTGTAACTCTGAAGTCTAACTCTGAAGTCTAACTCTGAAGTCTAATATTATTTCTCAACTGAACTGTTTTAGGTAGGTGAAATGGAGCTTTTGGACTTTAATACTTGTTATATTTGAAAATATGAAGTCTAACTATGAAGTCTAACTCTGAAGTCTAACTCTGAAGTCTAACTATGAAGTCTAATATTATTTCTCAACTGAACTGTTTTAGGTAGGTAAAATGTGTCTTTAAAACTTGGATACTTGTTATATTTCAAAATATGAAGTCTAACTGTGAAGTCTGACTTTAAAAATACTTATAAATGAAATGCAGGAAAAATACAATAAACTAGCCGACCCTGTAATGTTTGATAGGTTACAAAAAATTAATTAGCCTAACCCTATCACTAGGTACAAAAGAGCATAGCTTTCGGGTTGCAAAAATAAACCCACATACCGCCGTTAAATTAGAGTTACTATATACCATACATACACTGGTAATCATCAATGCTCATCATATAAATCCAAACCTTCCCAGTCCTCGTTATCTATGGGTCCGCGACCGTGGAACCCAAAAACCGGTTTTCTACGTGAGCCAAAGCTTGACCGATGCAGAAACGAGATATCCTCAAACCGAGAAATTCGTGCTAGCGGTCGTTATGTCGGCTCGGAAATTACGTCCGTACTTTCAATCTCATTCGATCATAGTCCTGACAGCACTACCGCTACGAATGATCTTGCATAGTCCGAGCCAATCGGGAAGATTGGCGAAATGGGCAATCGAGCTGAGCGAATACGATATCGAGTATCGAGGTCGAACGAGCACAAAGTCTCAAGTCTTGGCTGACTTCTTGATCGAGTTACCAATCGGCACCAGCGGAGAGCCAAGTCTTCCCTCTGACTGGTTACTTCATGTCGATGGCTCGTCATCAAAGCAGGGCGCTGGCGTCGGAATTCGGCTTACTTCCCCTACAGGCGAAATTTTGGAACAATCTCTTCGCCTAAATTTTGGCGCGTCGAACAACGAGGCAGAATATGAAGCATTAATAGCCGGATTAAAGTTGGCATTCGGAATTGGAGTCCGAAACATACGTGCTTACTGCGATTCTCAGCTCGTAGCGAGCCAATTCAGTGGAGAGTACGCCACAAAAGATAAAAGAATGGAGGCATACCTCGGAGTAGTTAAGAACTTAGCCGGACAGTTCGAAAAGTTCGCATTGGAAAGAATCCCGAGCGGAGACAACACTCAAGCCGACGCCCTGGCGTCACTGGCCTCAACTTCCGACCCAGACTTGAAAAGAATAATTCCCGTTGAGTTTATCGAGCATCCCAGTATTGAAACAGACGAGCCGGAAACTTTAATGACTATAGTTGCGGACAACCCAGACAATAATGGCGAACCCGATGGCTATCAGCCCGCAGAGATGGACATCGAAGAGGACACGGAGTACGGTTGCGATAAAGACTGGCTCGCTCCGATCCGTCTATATATAGCCGATGGAGAAATACCAGCGGATAAGTGGGCAGCTCGCAAGCTGAAGGCTCAAGCAGCACGATACATTCTGATACGTGACACCGTGTTCCGGTGGAGATTTTCGGGACCATTGCACACATGCGTAGAAGGAAAAAAGGCGCGAGAAATAATGAAAGAAGTGCACAGTGGATCATGTGGAAATCATTCCGGAGGACGAGCCCTAGCTATCAAAATCAAGCGACACGGCTATTTCTGGCCAACGATGATCTGCGACTGCGAAAAATACTCGCGGAAATGCGAAAAATGCCAACGTCACGCTCCAACGATACATCAACCAGCCGAGCTATTGTCCTCTATCTCCGCACCGTATCCATTCATGAGATGGTCGATGGATAACGTCGGACCGCTGCACAAGTCAAAGCAAAAAAGGTTTTTGCTAGTCTTAACCGACTATTTCTCTAAATGGGTCGAGGCAGAATCCTACGCGAGCATAAAGGACGCCCAGGTCGAGCAATTCATTTGGAAAAACATCATCTGTCGTCACGGTGTCCCCTACGAAATTGTTACGGACAACGGCTCGCAGTGTATCTCGGCTCGATTTCAAAAATTCTGCGACAACTAGAAGATCCGCCTCAGCAGGTCAACGCCTCGCTATCCGTAAGGAAATGGCCAAGCCGAAGCGACTAACAAGACGATTTTGGATGGACTCAGAAAACGGCTCGATGCTAAAAAAGGCCGCTGGGCAGATGAATTGGAAGGCGTCCTCTGGTCCCATCGAACAACTCCGAGACGAGCCACCGGCGAAACACCATTCGCATTCGTCTACGGGACAGAGTGTGTAATCCCACCGGAGGTGCACTTTCCCGGAGTTCGTCGCTGGCTATTACCAGAACAAGAAGGCTACAACCACTTGATGTTGCTAGACGAGCTGGATCTGATCAACGAACGACGCGACCAGGCGCTTGTTCGCATCCAAAACTATCAACAATCCGTCGCAAAGTACTACAACTCCAATGTTCGATCCCGGAGATTTAGAGAAGGCGATCTGGTTCTCAGAAAAGTGTTCCAGAACACCGCTGAACGAAATGCCGGAAAGTTAGGGGCAAACTGGGAGGGCCCGTACAAGGTCATCGAAACGGTTCGTCCTGGAGCCTATCGACTAGAAAACATGGCCGGCGAAGCGATATCAAAGCCATGGAACGTGATGCACTTGAAAAGATATTATCAATGAGGCGCGACCCGCCATCACCTAGAACTACGCGTGACTTGATCCCCGCAAGGGGTACGTAGGCAGTTCACTTTCGGGTGGATTCAGTTGCCCCCCCCCCCCCCCCAAAAAAAAAAGGGGGGGGGGGAGTGGGTACGTGTATATATACACTCCCTTTCGCTTGCAACACGGTTCGCCGTTAACGCATTTCCGCTTGAAACACGGTTCGCCGTTAAATGCATTTTTATTCCTTGTAACACGGCTCGCCGTCAACGCAACTGGTTAATAAGATTTTTCTTGTAACGCGGTTCGCCGCTAAAACATGATAGCTAATAAAAATTCAGACTTTTTTTACATCAGTTCGGCAACATAATCAATCCACCTACGCTACTTGGTTCAAATCGGAATACGTTCTCAATCCGTTCCGAGCCGGGTGTTGTTGGCTACAACACCCGATCTTAGTCACTTTACCTTAACCTTATATCATGTGCGCGCTATACAAATAGATCATTCATCATTTCGACCGACCCGCTAATTACTAATAGATAAGGACGCGGCAAAAACTGGAACAAATAGATCAGAAACCCAACATCCAAAACGGTTCGCTACGACCTTGGTTCAATATTTAATCGTCACCGTTTCGACTCGTAACTCGTTGATCGATGAGTTAGCGGCAAAAACAGAAACCGGATGGCTTAAACCCAATATACTAAAACGCCTCGCGGTAACATTGGTTGAACATTTCAGATCCATCGCTGTTCCGAATCACGATTAATTTATTATTAAATATGTGATAAAAGCTGGAACAAGTCAACTTAAACCCGATTCAAAAACGGCTCGACGTAACGTCAGTAAAAACGGCTTTGAAAGAACTAAAGGCCGACACTTAGAATTAAGATTGATCTCGACAAACGGCTCGAGTAGATTTTACAAATATACAATCACTGATATCCAAATGAACTTCGGCTTTTAATTAATATAATTAAACGAGTTGACAAGTGGATAAAGCCATCCAGGCACTATTTACAGACAAAACGGATAAAGCCATCCAGGCACCATGTTCAAAAACCTAAAATAATTACAAAGACAGTCTAAATTGAGTGTCGGCTCGGTAGCTCCTCAAACTGCAGCCGGAGCTTCACCAACGGCATCCACGAGTTCTGAATTCGGCTCGCCAGCGACTTGGTCCAATCCTTACCGAATATCAGCAATAGCTTGGTTCGTTGGCTCCGGAGCTCCCTCGACTGATGTTGGATCAGGAATCACCACCGGCTCGATTCTGTTCTGAAAGATAGAGGAACCAAAATTAGTACCGTACTGCGAACCGACACCGATCTTGAGTCTTTCAGACCAGGTAACCTTCTCATCTCTGAGATGTACCTCGGGCGGATTAGAGGAGACCGGGGGGACGTTGAGTCGATCAATCATTTTGGCGAACAGCGCGTCGGCCTCCTCACCAGCCGCGGGGTCGGAAGCAACATGCTCCCTGAGTCCGGCGAGCTCAACATCAAGATCCGGAGGGTTCACGCTTCGGATATCACAAATCAACTCGATGTTACCTTGAGCTTGGGCGAGATACACGGCTCGAGAGAATACCTCCTTAAGGTTTTTCGCATCAGACTTAACCGTTTCGAGCAGAGAGACGTATCGATCGCTCACCTCGGACTTCGCCCTTTTTACTTCAGCCTCGAGGAGAGCATCTTTGGCCCGCACTTGCTCCTGAAGCGAGCTGATCTTAGCCTCGAGGGATTTACTCCTCTCCACGATATTAAGACTCGTGGACGCCATCTTGATAGCGTTCGCCTTATGAACCTCCGCTTCATTTTGGATCTTGGCGATCTCCTCTTTAGCTTGAGCCAGCTCGCTGGCGTGGCCTTTCTCCAAAACTTCATGAAGTCGCTTCAGAGCGTCAACCGTCTTCTGTAGCTCGTCGAGAGCCGACCGATCGGAGCGAGCTCGGGCCTCGTAGCCCTCCACGATACCGTTGAAAGACTCCGTGAACTGAAATAAAAAAAAATATACACATGTAAGCCGAAATACGCACATCTTCCTCATTATTTGGACGGAAAGAAGACCCACCGAGAAAGGTTTAAGGGCCGCCTCTCCATAAACTTCACTCTCCAATAGAGTATCGGGAGGAGGGAGACGAACCGTGGAGGTACTACTCGCGAGGTAGCTGGCTGCCTCGGCTCTCCGAAGAAGCTGAGCCTGAGTTGGATCAGCGAGCAAGCCGGAGGGAGCATCCCCTTTGGCTTTCTTCAAAGCCTTCTCCTTGAGCCCTCCGGTCGCAGCTCTTTTCTTTCCTGCCGTCTCGGAAGGCTTATTCATCGCTGGCTCGCCAGCGGAATCGGGAACCTTCTTCGTTTTCCGATTGAGGACCAAAGTCCCCGAATCCTTAGAGGCATCCGAGCGAGCCGGAGAAGAGGGCGCAGAGGGTCCCTTTTTCTTTGAAGCCATGGCTTCTTTGGCGCGCTTCACGGCCTTCCCGAGATCTATGGGCCCTTCGCTCTGCGGACCCTTTTTCCGAGGGCTCGACACCTTGGACCGTTTGCCCTCGACTTTAGCTTTGGCGGCCGCCTCCGCGGCCTTCGCGCGAGCCGCTTCCTCGGCTTTTACGCGGGCTTCTTCATCCCTTTTCTCTTGGAGCCTTTGCCGGATGGTTTTCCTTTCCATTTCGTCGTCTGAAGGCTCGGAAACTTCTGGGATTTCCTCGTCCGAACTGTCTGAATCGTCGAAAGAGTCGTAAGCTTGGGCTCGAGCACTTTCTACCCGCTCCAAAGAAAAATCGTTCTCCCAATTGGTTTTCCCCGCGCGGAAGCTTTCTACGGGTTCTGAGAAATCACTGGGAAGACGGAAGACGGCTCGTCGAACTGCAAAAATAAATCACAAAAAGAGTTTAAAACAGTCCACATGAACTAAAACGATGATTGTATTTTGGTTCGGCTACCGATTGGCTGCCAACTCTGCTTGACAAACTTCCTGGGGACGCTCCCGACAGTCGCCCCACATATTGGGACGAAGAAAAGATAATTTTCCCAACCGCTGTCTTTGTTAGGAAAACCATCGATGATCCTCCGGTTCTTCTTACAAGAAATATAGTACCGAAGCGACTTCTTCGATCCGGCTCGAATTTCCAGAAGATTCTGAAGGTGATGGATCCCGATCGGGATGCCGGTCTCGAAACTGCGGACAATAAGCCCGATCAGATGACGGAGGCCTCGCGGCATGATCTCGCCAATGGCGAGCCCATACTTGCTCAAGAAGCAACCGTAAAAGAAGCTTTCGTAGAGCGTCAGCCTTCTGATGGCTCGCCGGGAGCAAGAAGTCAACTCCCTCAGAGATGTGGAAGCAACGCCGAAGAGTTTCCAAAGAGGACTCTGTGCAGAGCGTTGATCCAGGAGGGTTCGGAACCGCCTTCTTCGCAGCTCGCCTGCCTGTAAACCTCCTTTGAACCCGTCTTTTCGAGGAACATTTCCTTATCCCTTTCGACGAGCCGGCGCCATAAGCGCTGGACAGGATGCAATCGAGAGACGCATCATCCAAAAGTGACCTCCTCGGCAATTGAGGGAGCCTGGGCCTAAACGGCCCGAGGATATCTCCAATTCCCCCTTCGGACATCATCTCTTCGAGTTTGATCTCCTCGGGATTATATATCGGATCAAGTGCTATCCCAGGATGAGCCGACTGGTCCTTAACAAATTCCGCCTCTGCACGAAGAAGGGCCAGCTCGTCCCCTTCATCCATGTTCGGCTCGGATGCTCCGTTTGAACCATCGCGATGAAGAACTGATGGCTCGCTCGCCAGTACGTTAACCTCGGCGGTCTCGGCAACCCTAACAGACTGATCTCCCTCTTCGGATCGAGGCGAATTAACTATTTTCCGACCTTGCGGAGTGTAGGAATTGTGAGATCCCACCGAATCGGATGGCTCGGAAGATGAAGATGAACGGCGAACCGAGATCTCGGAGTCATTGGAATTGTTGGAGCGATCCTCAGAATGATCAACCCCGACCGAAGGAGTACGACTACTCGAAGACATTTTGGCTCGGAAGAAGATGGATCGGAAAACTTGAAGATTGGCCGGAAAGTTTGAAGACAACGACGTGAAACGATTCACACCGGCGATGCAACAAAGAACACTAATGAAATTGAAGGACGGAAAAGAAAAGCTAGAGAGAGAAAGAGAAGTCTACCTTTTTACTTGATTTGGAGAGAGAAGCGAAATTAGAAAAATGAACCCCGGGGCCGTATATTTATACACGTCTTGGCGCGTGGGTGCGTCGATTCGGGAAGACGAAATGGCACGACCTGATTCCCGCCCGATTCCTAGGGTTTCCGCCGAAATCAGCGGGCCCAGAAACGCTTCGGATTCCGCGCCTGATAAATGCGAGAATTCTTCGACGTCGTTTAGAAGAAAAATCACCAAAGCGATCCAAGTGTCTCTCAGAAAGACGAGCCAACTTCGTGCAGAGGACGAGCCGAATATATCGACGGCTCGATTCAAATGACAATGCTTTTTCCTGATAACTTGTAGCTCGCCACTCTTACACATAAGACTAGCGAGCTGGGGGCAAATTGTTGGGGTCGGATTTCCCTCCATCACATTGGCATTTGAACCGGGCATAATCAAATCGAGTTGGGCCGAATCGTTGACTAAACCAGAAAACCGGGAAAATGTCTCTCGATGGGCCGAACCGACATCCAGCGAAGCGATTCGAGCCGAGGCCCATCGAAAAAGGCCCATGTCTAGAGCTTGCCAAAAACACAAGTCGGCGCGAGCAGAAATGGAAAGATTCATTATGGAAAGTTTACTTAAATCCTGTAAAGTCGGTTCCTATTCTCTTATAAATAGGAATCGATGTCAATTGTTTTCGGGATCACTTTGGGACTCATAGAAAAGGCATACGCCACAAATTTCTCAGCTCGCATAACAGCTATTAATAAAACCATCTTTGGCTCGTCATTTCGTATTTGATCAATAGAATTCCTCGGCTCTCCCTAAAAACGAATTAAACATTATTGTGAAAGTTTCGGCTCGCACACCGAGATCTGAGATTTTCCTCAGATTTTTGGAGGGCATTTCAGACAAAGATGGGCACTAAGGTGCACATGAGTACGGCATATCATCCACAGACAGATGGGCAGTCAGAGAGGACTATTCAGACTTTGGAGGATCTGTTGAGGATGTGTGTGCTAGATTGGGGTGGTCATTGGGCGGATCACTTGAGCGTGGTTGAGTTTGCTTACAACAACTGCTTCCAGGCGAGTATTGGCATGGCTCCTTTTGAGGATTTGTATGGGAGGCCATGTAGGACACCCTTATGCTGGACCCAAGTGGGGGAGCGCAGCATTTATGGAACTAGTTACGTTCAGGAGACGTCAGAGAAGGTTCGTATTGTGAGGCTGAACATGAAGGAAGCTCAGGATAGACAGAAGAGTTACGCAGATAGACGCAGAGGAGAGCTTGAGTTTCAGATTGGAGATAGAGTGTTGTTGGGGTCGGATTCCACCCCGAGACATCGTCATTTGGATTGGGCAAATGGGGGAAGATCGAGCTGAACCGCACTAGCCGAACCGCACCAAACCGGGCCGAACCCGGCGTCAAACCGAAGGCCAGCCGGAAACTTCTCGATGGGCCGAACCAACATCCGACGGAGCGATTCGAGCCGAGGCCCATCAAAGACTTTCCTTAAACTGAAGTCGGCGCGAGCCACAAAGGAAAGTTTACATTTATTGCGGAGTCGGCGCGAGCAGAAAAGGAAAGTTTACATTTTTGCGTAAAGTCGGTTGTAAAAGTCGGTTCCTATTCTCTTATAAATAGGAACCGATAGCCATTATTTGAGGCATCACTTTTCACACAGAAAAAGGCACACGCCATACATATTGTAGCTCGCTTAACAGCTAATAAAATAACCATCATTTGGATCGATCCTTGTGTTTACTTACGAAATTCTCGGCTCTCCCTAAAAACACTAAGAGTATCGTAGTGCAGTTTCGGCTCGCACAATTTGGCGCTAGAAGGAGGGGGATTTGAGACTAGAAAACACAAGAGCTCGATGAGATGACCGACGAAGAATTGAACAGATCCACACCAACCGGTTTGCAGAACGGGGACAGCGAGACAACAGTTCAGACGGAAGCGGAAAAGATCGCTGCCCTTCAGAAGCAGACCGAAGAGCAAGAGGTTTTGAACAGCTCGTTGACGCAAGAGCTCGCAACCTTGCGAGCCCAACTAAAAGAGAAAGAAGCACGAGGTGTCGCGCGACGTAAAAATTCCCATCCAAAAAATCTGGCTTTCGACTCCCGGGCTGACGAAGTAGATGGAGAAGAAGGGGACGACGTGGAAGAAACCCCGGAACGAGAGGAAACAGAATCCGAATCAGATGGTTCGCCACCGCCACTTCAGAAGAAGAAGAAGCAAAACAAGGTCAAGAGCGCGCCGCCAACCAAACCAATACGAATTGACTTAGGAGATCCGCTCCCCAGCGAAATTACTCCCGAGGCGCTGACCAAAGCCCTGAGACAGATAATGTTGGAAAACAAAGGAACTGATAAGGCGACGGGGCAGGAAACCGGCGATTTACCAAGCTTAGATCCTGCGGAGCTCGCCGAAGCAGTATCACGTCTCTTGTTGGAAACACGAACCGAAAAGCAATCGCCCCGAGGCGTGAGTACGGCAAGAAAAGGCAAGGGTCAGAGCATGAGTCGCGACGAATTGGCCGAGATCCGAGCTCGTCTTGAAAAATCCGACAACGAGGCCAAATTACTTCGATCACAGATCCACAGGGCACTCAGCTCGGCACTGGAAATTGCTCAGATATGCGAAGACGCCGAACATACTCCTTTCTCGGCGAAAGTGATGGGCGCCAGAATAATGGATCCCGGAAAACTTAGCATTCAGAAATACGACGGTTCGACCAACCCGAAAGATCACATCAACGCATTTCGTGTCGCCTTAAGTCGAGCCAAATTCCGAAACGCAGAAGAGAAAGATGCCGGCTTCTGCCTCCTATTCGCTGAGTACCTGAAGGGTCCGGCTCTGGACTGGTTCCTAAGTCTCGAGCGAAATTCGATTGAAAACTTCCAGCAGTTGACAGCTTTCTTTCTTAAGCAGTATTCCATGTTCATCGAGAAATCGGCCTCGGTGATTAATCTATGGAACATGTTGCAAGGCGAAGGTGAGTCGCTTCGCAGTTTCATGGAACGCTTTAAAACCATCATGTCAAAAGCCGGGGCGGTCAACGACGAGATCGCCATAGATTCTCTGAAAAAGGGTTTAGGCGTCAGATCGGAGTTTCGGAAGGAGCTCGCGTACAACAAACCCAAGTCGATCGCCGATGCCATCCACCGATCTGTCGTGTTCATCAAAATCAAACGGCACGGCTATTTTTGGCCAACTATGATCAGCGACTGCGAAAAATACTCGCGGAAATGCGAGAAATGCCAGCGTCATGCTCCAACGATACATCAGCCGGCCGAGCTGTTGTCTTCCATCTCCGCACCATACCCATTCATGAGATGGTCGATGGATATTGTCGGGCCGCTGCATAAATCGAAGCAGAAAAGGTTTTTGCTGGTTTTAACCGACTACTTTTCTAAATGGGTCGAGGCTGAATCCTACGCAAGTATAAAAGACGCCCAGGTTGAACAATTCATTTGGAAAAACATTATCTGTCGGCACGGTGTCCCTTATGAAATTGTCACGGACAATGGCTCGCAATTTATATCGGCTCGATTTCAAAACTTCTGCGACAAATGGAAGATCCGCCTTAGCAAGTCAACGCCTCGCTACCCGCAAGAGAATGGTCAAGCCGAGGCGACTAACAAGACGATTCTTGATGGGCTTAAAAAACGGCTCGACGCTAAAAAGGGCCGTTGGGCAGACGAACTAGAAGGAGTCCTTTGGTCTCATCGGACAACCCCGAGACGAGCCACCGGCGAAACGCCATTCGCACTTGTCTACGGAATGGAATGTGTCATTCCCCCCGAAGTGCATTTTCCCGGAGTACGCCGATGGTTGTTGCCAGAACAAGCAGACTGCAACCATATGATGATGCTGGACGAGCTGGATTTGATCAACGAACGGCGCGACCAAGCACTTATCAGGATCCAGAACTATCAGCAATCCGCGGCTAAGTACTACAACTCTAATGTCCGAGCCAGGAGATTCAGAGCAGGAGACCTAGTTCTCAGAAAAGTGTTCCAAAACACCGCAGAGAGAAACGCTGGAAAGCTGGGTGCGAACTGGGAAGGTCCTTACAAGATCACCGAAACAGTTCGCCCGGGAGCTTATCGTCTCGAAAACATGGCTGGCGAACCAATACCAAAGCCATGGAACGTTATGCATCTCAAGAAATATTACCGATAGGGCGCGAGGCGCCATCACCTAGAACTACGCGTGACTTGATCCCCGCGAGGGGTACGTAGGCAGTTCACTTTCGAGTGGATTCAGTTGCCCCCCCCCCCCCAAAAAAAAGGGGGGGGGGGAGTGGGGTACGTGGTTCAAATGCAACACGGTTCGCCGTCAAAAGCATTTTATCTTCGCTAACACGGTTTACCGTTAACGCATTCTCAAAATCGATGTAACACGGTTTGCCGATAACATAAGGCGAACGGTGAATTTTCCGTCTGTAACGCGGCTCGCCGCTAAACACAACGATGAATAAAATTTGCACATCAATTCTCTTAAACAGTTCGCTATTAACATCTCGATAAAAACTCATAAACTGCCCCGAAAAACCAATAAAGAATAAGCAACCTAAACACCAATGTTATCAATGCGGAAATTCTCAAAAAGAAATCAATAATATTAAATCATAAATATGCCGTTCAACAAATAACCAATAACCAATAAAACCAATAAAGAATAAGCAACCTAAACACCAGGTTTGCTACATTATTAAAAATAAACTAACACCCTAAGAATTCCTTGTCAACCACAACAAAAGAGCCAATATCAAATTCCTAATCTCATCATCCTCTTCTCTCGGTCTCTTTCCGCGGAAGAACATTGCTGTTACCTGCATCACATTGGAATAGAGATGCGTAAGTATTATCATAAATACTTAGTGAGTGGATCATCCTGCCTACAGGCCAAGTACGTCAAACACTAGACAATACATCAACAATAATCAACAACAAGAACAATGCTCAACAATAACATCAACTCCCTGTCAGGAAACACCCACGTTTCCTGACACCCAGGTCGGTGTCGACCGACACCTCTATGGTGTCAATCGACACCAGCCTCCTGAGTGTCGATCGACACTCATCGAGTGTCGGTCGACACCAGCTCGACGCCCAGACACCAACAACAACGAAAATCGCATAGAAAATCGCAAAACACATAATCAAAGGGTTTTCAACGCCCCAATACAATCCAAACACGAATTCCAGCATAAACAACTCAAGAACACAACACAAATCCGAAATCACACAATCTCTAACGATTGACGGACCTACAGTCACGCACTCACCTTGAAACGGATTGAAAAGAAGAAGAAGAAGATAGAACAACAACCCTAAGCCTCAGAAACTCCACAAACTCTCTGGAAATCACCTCCTTCTCTCAAAAACACCTCTGGAACTTAACTTTCTCGAAAAAGTGACTTCTCACGCGGCCACAGGCTTTTATTCGCGACCTAGGGCTTTCAAACCCTTAACCGGAACAAAACCAGCCGACTTGAATCAAACCGGTCGATTTCTCAATAACCGGTGTCGATCGACACCCTTCCTTGGTGTCGGTCGACACCCATCAACCAAACCAACTCAAACCACAAATCAAACGCGCAATCGACTTAAACCGGAATCGAACCTGATAACCGGTGTCGATCGACACCTTCGGGTGTCGATCGATACTAGTCGTTCAGGAGGATTTAACACACTTTCTTCGCGATGCTTGAATCTTAAACCGACTGCACAACAATCAAACATGAACATGTACAGCCAATCCTCAATTCACACCTCTAAGAGCATGTGCCAACTACTCCCGAACCCCTAGCATCGTCCAACACCACTTCCAAAACAACTTTCTGGTTCACGGATGTTACAATTCTCCCCCACTAAACTGGATTCGTCCTCGAATCCCAACACAAACGTCTCTCAAAGACCTCAAAACTCACATTTTCAGTCCTATGTCATACGCATGTTTCAAGACATTATTACTCTCAATACCGTAACCACCGTCACGATATCTATGCTGCAACCCACCGTCACAACATCTATATTGCGGCCCACCGCCACAATATCTATACTGCGGCCCACCGCCACAGTATCCAAACCGTGACCCACCGTCACGAAAACAACTCATACCGAGGTAGCGACCCCCAATATAAGTCTGCCGGGCACCCACCGTCCCAACAAAAGTAGATCCACCGTCTACTCTAAAGGCCCACCGCCTCTAGATATAACGAGTAATAACACTGAAACTCGTACCAACATATGACCAAAAACTTTCAATGACCCCACCGGCCAAAGAAACTTGTAACATCCAAAACGCGAAACCAAAATATGAGGCAAAAACTCCATCTCATATAACTCCAAAAATGTATATCGTACAACGAAAACGAAAATACATAAATCCAAAACCAACATCAACAAAACCAAAAACAAGACTAGAACCACAAAGATGAAGAGGCTCACTCCACAGCCTGCTTGTCGAACCACTTTCCGAACTTCAGCTTCATCTTTGCCTCTGGCTCCCAAGTCTGCTCCTCTGTGCCACTACAGTCCCACAAGACTCTCAACAATGGCACCCTCTTGTTCCGCAGAACCTTGACTCTCCTCTCAAGAATCCTCACCGGAACTGCCGGAACTGTCATATCTGGCTGAAGATCCTCTGGAATCTCAACCACTAACTCCTCTGAAGGATGCAAACACCTCCTCAACATAGAAACATGAAACAACTTGTGAAAGGCGCTCATAATCGGTGGCAACTCCAACCGATAAGCCACTGGCCCAACTCGCTCCACCACTGGAAACGGACCCATAAAACGCGGACTGAGCTTGTTCTCTGCTATGGACCTGTTAGGGCCTCTCAACATAGCCATCTTGAGATAAACTCTATCTCCCACCTGAAACTCAAGCTCACGTCGCCGCCTATCTGCATAACTCCTCTGTCTATCCTGAGCCTCCTTCATGTTCAACCTCAAGACCCGGATCTTCTCCGTCGTCTCCTGAACAAAAGTAGCTCCAAACATGCTGCGCTCCACCACTTGGGTCCAGCATAACGGTGTCCTGCATGGCCTCCCATACAAAGCCTCAAATGGAGCCATGCCAATACTAGACTGAAAACTGTTGTTATAGGCAAACTCTTCCAAACACAGGTGATCAGCCCAATGACCACCCCAGTCCAATACACACATCCTAAGCAGATCCTCCAAAGTCTGAATAGTCCTCTCTGACTGTCCATCTGTCTGCGGATGATACGCTGTACTCATATGCACCTTAGTGCCCATCTCAGTCTGAAATGCCCTCCAAAACTCTGAAGCAAACCTCGGATCTCTATCCGACACAATACTGGCTGGCACTCCATGCAGCCTCACAATCTCTCGCACAAACTTCCTAGCCAAAACAGCCGCTCCATCTGTCTTTTTGATGGCCAAGAAATGTGCTGATTTGGTCAAGCGATCCACAATGACCCAAATAGCATCGAATGTCCGTGAGATAGGTAATCCCACAACGAAATCCATAGTGATCATATCCCACTTCCACTCTGGAATGGGTAAACTCTGCAAAAGACCACTAGGCACCTGATGCTCTGCCTTGACCAAAGAACAAGTGTTGCACCTCGCAACCCAATCTGCCACATCTCTCTTCATCCCAACCCAATGATAATACCGTTTGAGGTCCCGGTACATCTTGGTCGCACCCGGATGAATCGAAAACTTGCTCGAATGAGCCTCTCTCAAAACCTCCTGCCTCAACTCCACATCCTTGGGCATACAAACTCGCCCACGAACCAAGATAGTCCCATTCGAAGAGACCTGATACTCAGAACCAACCGCCTGCGAAGCATCAATCAAACCCTGATCACTCTGCTGCGCCACCCTGATCCTACTGAGTAAGTCTGCCTGATCAGCTGCCTCCAAACCCAAAGGCTCCTCTGAAATAGCACAAAGACGCAATGTACTAATCTCGCTGACCAAAGCCTCCACACCACGCTCTCTATCTGAATCAACCCTCCGTCGACTCAAAGCATCTGCCACCAAATTGGCCTTGCCCGGATGATAAACAATATCCAGGTCATAGTCTGCCAGAAACTCCACCCAACGCGTCTGCCTCGCATTCAGCAAAGGCTGAGTAAAGATATGCTGTAGACTCTTGTGATCTGTAAAGATCTGCACTCTACCACCATAAAGATAAGACCTCCAAATCTTGAGTGGAAAAACCACTGCTCCCAACTCAAGATCATGCGTAGGACGGTTGCGCACACTGCCCTGCAACTGCCTCGAAGCATAGGCAATCACTCTGCCCTCCTGCATCAAAACACAACCAAGTCCAACACCTGAAGCATCTGTGTACACTACATATGGCTTCCCCGGATCGGGTAATGCCAACACTGGTGTACTAGTCACTACATATGGCTTCCCCTTGAGCTTCCCAAAGCTCTCCTCGCACTCATGCGACCACACAAACGGCACATCCTTGCCAGTCAACCTCGTCATCGGCTGAGACATACTCGCAAACCCCTTGACGAATCTCCTGTAGTAGCCTGCTAAACCCAGAAAACTCCTGATCTCGGTAGCACTACTCGGTCTAAGCCAATCTCTGATAGCCTCGATCTTAGCCGGATCTACAGAAACTCCCTCTGCAGAAACAATGTGACCAAGAAAACCCATCTCTCGCTGCCAAAAACTGCACTTGCTCAACTTAGCAAAAAGCTTCTGCTCTCGAAGCTTCTCCAAAACAAGCCTCAAATGAGTCGCATGCTCCTCTGGACTCCTCGAATACACCAAAATATCATCTATGAAAATGATGACAAACACATCCAGAAACTCCCTGAACACGTCGTTCATCAATCTCATGAAAGCTGCCGGCGCATTAGTCAAACCAAAAGGCATGACTACAAACTCAAAATGCCCATACCTCGTCCGGAAAGCTGTCTTCCGAACATCTGCCTCATCTATCAGAATCTGATGATATCCCGATGCTAAGTCAATCTTAGAGAACCAAGTAGCCCCTCACAACTGATCCAACAACTCATCGATCCTCGGAAGTGGGTACCTGTTCTTCACTGTGACTCGGTTAAGTCCCAGGTAATCAATACACAACCGAAAACTGCCATCTTTCTTCTTCACAAACAACACTGGTGCTCCCCACGGCGAAACACTCGGTCTGATGAACCCTTTACTCAAAAGGTCCTCTAGCTGCTTCTTCAGCTCTGCCATCTCTGCTGGAGCCATCCTGTAAGGTGTCTTCGATATCGAAGCTGTCCCGGGCTCTAAATCAATCGTGAAAGGATCTGACCGAGATGGTGGCAATCCCTTCAGCGACCGAAATACATCCTCAAAATCCCGAACAACCTGAATATCCTGCAAGACAACCTCACCACTGGACTCCGTCATAGTAATCGTCGCCAAATAGGCTTCACAGCCCCGCTCTAACAACTGCTCTGCCTGAATAGCTGAGATCACTATACTCCCTGAAGTCGGTATCACTCCCTGATAAACCAACTTCCCTGCATCCTGCTCAAACACAACTCTACCTCTGTAGCAATCCAGATGAATTCTGTATAAGGATAACCAGTCCATCCCCAAAATCACGTCATACAGCTCCACCGGACTAATGACTAAATCCGCTGGCATAGACTGCCCCGCAATCCGCACATCAACTGCTCTAGCTCTGCCCGAAGTAGCCAGAAAACCACCACCGGCCACCTTGACAAAGCCTGAAGCCTCGCCAACGCTACTCCGAATACCACTACTCTCAGCTCTCTCCGGAGTAATGAAGCAATTAGATGCTCCCGAGTCAAACAACACGTGAGACTCAAAACCTCCAACAAACAAGGTCCCTACACACACCACAAGTGTTGAGAACCTCTAACTCTATCACAGTAAAGTAAAAGAAACAGACAACACCAACATTCTACCTTTAAGAATTTACAAGTCTGAGTCAAAAATTTTACCTGTGATCTGGCCTGACTGACTGGTCTGGCCCACCTCTACCGGAGTATAAACACGCGGCGCTCCACCTGACTGCAACGCTGCAACCTGAGCTGCTGACTGAATAGCCAACGGCTGAATCGCTGCTGCCACTGCTGTCTGCTGCAACTTAGGACACATTGTCTTGATATGCCCCGGCTCTCTGCAGTAGAAGCACACCGTCGTCTCTCTGGATCCCGCCCTCTTGGGGCAAGTCGCAACTCTGTGATCTAGACTCCCACACCCAAAACAACCACCCGTACTCGGGCTACTAGCAGATATCTCCTCTGCTCTCCTCTTCTGGCCCTGCGCAGGCCTGCCGCCCCTGCTGTGCGAGCCGAAACTGCACTATGATACTCTTAGTGTTTTTAGGGAGAGCCGAGAATTTCGTAAGTAAACACAAGGATCGATCCAAATTATGGTTATTTGATTAGCTGTTATGCGAGCTACAATATGTGTGGCGTGTGCCTTTTTCTGTGTGAAAAGTGATGCCTCAAATAATGACTATCGGTTCCTATTTATAAGAGAATAGGAACCGACTTTGACAACCGAAAATGTAAACTTTCCTTTTCTGCTCGCGCCGACTCCGCAATAAATGTAAACTTTCCTTTGTGGCTCGCGCCGTCTTCAGTTTAAGGAAAGTCTTTGATGGGCCTCGGCTCGAATCGCTCCGTTGGATGTTGGTTCGGCCCATCGAGGAGTTTCCGGCTGGTCTTTGGTTTAATGCCCGGTTTGGCCCGGTTCGGTGCGGTTCGGCCCAATCCAAATGACGATGTCTCGGGGTGGAATCCGACCACAACAATTAGCCCCCAGCTCGTTAGTCTTAGGGGTAAGAGTGACGAGCTAAAAGTTGAAAGTGAAGGCATTGTCATTTGATTCTTCTATGGAGGTGGCTCGCCAAATGTTGCTTCGCTTGATATTTGACGCGAGATATTTGGCTCGCTGAGAGTCGCCTCGCTGTTTGCTTCTGATAAAACGATGTCGAGTTGCCTTATCGATATATGGGCTTAGAATCCGAAGCGTCTCCGGGCCCACTAATCTTCAATGGAGGCCCTAAAATTTAGGCGGGAATTAGGTCATGCCATTTCGTCTTCCCGAGCCAGCGCGTGGATTAGGTCGCGCCGTTTCGTCTCCCCGTCTCTCTACTTTTCTCCTTTGTTTTTTTGATTTTGCTCGTGTTTTCTGCCCTATCCGTCGCATCTTCACGCCTTCCGGCCGATATCCGAACATTCTGATTCATCTTCTTCCGAGCCGATATGTCTGATAATAGCCGTACTCCTTCTATCGGAGCGAACCACTCAGAGGATCGCTCCTACAACTCAAATGATTCCGACGGGTCGGTACGTCGTTCGTCTTCAACTTCTGAATCGTCCGACTCGGCGGGTTCGCACAGTTCTCATACTTCACATGGTGGGAGGACGGCGAATGCGCCTCGATCCGAAGGCGGAGATCGGTTGGATCGAGTCGACGAGATGGCTGAAGTTAATCCGTTGATGAGCGAGCCGCAGATTTCTTTTCGCGACAGTTCGAATGAGGCTTCCGAGCCGAACGACGAGGAACAGGTTGATGTAAATGAGTGGGCTCTCGTCTGTGCTGAATCAGGGTTCGCTAGGGATCAATCGGTTCGTCCCGGGGTGGGACTTGATCCGGCGTTCTGCGCCGAAGAGGTCAAGCTCGAAGAGATGATACTTGAGGGGGCCGTTGGCGATGTTCTCGGGCCGTACGTGTACCCAGTTCCTCTTAAGTGCCGAGGCGATCATTATTGAATGATGCGTCGCTTGATTGTATTCTTTCTGGGGCCTTCCCAGCCAGCTCGCCTCGTTGAAGAAAAAGAGGTCCGACGAAAAGGCGCGGTCCGAGAAAGACTTCGGGCGGGCGAGCTTCTAAAAGGGCGGTTCCAGTTCCACCTGGGTCGACCCTTTGTACTGCGGATTCTCTTGAGGAGCTTCGGACCTGCTTCCGCATTTCTGAGGAGGTCGAACTCATTCTTCCTGCGAGCCATCAGCGAGCCGACAATCCTCCTGAAGGATGCCTTACGCTATACGAGAGTTTCTTCTACGGAACCTATCTGTGGTTTCCAATCCCGAGCCTGATTCTTCACTTCTTGGGCAAATATGGGTTCTCCATAGGTCAGATTTTGCCGCGAGGCATGCGGCATCTAGTCGGGTTAATCGTCTTGAGTTTCGAGGTCGGTGTTCAGCTCGGAGTTCATCATCTTCAAAACCTATTGGACATTCGTCCTAGCGGGAAGAATACGCTTCGCTATTACATCTCGAACAAGAAGAACAAGAAGATCTTCGACGATTTTCCCAATAAGGATGAGGGTTGGAACAACCATTTCTTCTTTGTCCCGATCAGCGGCGCTTCCGTCGGGGATGTGCCAAGGAAATTCGTAAAGCAAGAGTGGCGACCCATTGGTAGCCACGATGAAGCGATTTCTTCGACTTTCCTTATCATCATTGTCATCTGACGGATATTTTTGTTTTGCAGATCGTAGGCTCGTACTTCGCTGTCCGTCAGATATTAACATCGTCGTTGATAGCTTCCGAGGAGAACGAACCGAGTGGATAAGGCATTTCAACTTCCAACGAGTTGAGAGTGCGCGAGCTCAAGCCTATAGTTCTTTTGGTGATTCAGACAGTTCGGACGAAGAGTACCCAGAAATCCCCGAACCCTCAACCAAGATGCAGATAAAGAGCGTTCGTCAGAGATTGGAGGAGCAAAGGAAACAAAAGGCCCGCCCGAGGACTGAAGAACCAGCTCAGTCAAAGCCCCTAAGGACGACTGGTCAGTCGAAGACCGAAGGGAAGAAGAAGGCTCAAGAGTCTGCGGATGTTGGCCGGGCCGTGGAGCTCGCCAAAGAAGCCATGAAGAAGAAGGACGTTCCCGCTTCCTCGGATCGCTCGAATGCTTCCGGGGATTCTGGGACACTCGCTCTTACTCGAAAGAATAAGAAGGGCGTTCCAACTCCTACTACCGCGCCGTCTGCGATCATGCTGTCCGAAGCGGATAAGAAAAAGAGGTCAGCGCCGAGCGAGCTTGCCCGAGCTGACCTCAAGAAGGCTAAGACGACCATTGGCTCGGGCGCTATTGCGGATCCTGATCAGGCTCGGGCCAAACGGAGGGCCGAGGCAGCTAGCCGTCTTGCCGATTTCTCTTCCTCGGTTCGTCTTCCTCCCCCTGACACGCTTCGGGAAAGTGTGGCTTTCGGAGAGGCGGCTCTGAGGCTCCTTTCGGTAAGGTCCCCTGCCCAGAAGTCGTCGCTTGCCGTTTAGTTTTTCCACCTAATTCGCGTTTATTTGTTTCAGTTCGCCGAGTCTTTTAGTGGTCTTGTCGTCAATTACGAGGATACGGCTCGCTCAGACGAGTCGGCTCTCAACGACCTTCAGAAGGCTCTGGATACAATGAGGAAGTCGCACGCCGTCGCGACGAAAGGGCACCAGGACGAACTGAAGCGAGCCAAGGACGAAGCTGCCAAGAACAGGGACGAGGCTGACGCGCACCGAGCGAATTCCGTCAGGATGGCCGATTGCAATATTAAGATCGCAGCGAAGTGTGAGTCGCTTGAGTCGGAGATCAAATTTTTGAAAGAACAAGTTCGAGCCAAAGACGCTCTCCTTGCCGACAAGGTTAAAAGGGCGAAGGCTGACCTGACCGGGAGGTATGGTTTGCTTTTTGACAATGTCAAATTCGACTTGGAGAGTCTCAGGGGGGTTCAGGAGCGCGCCGCTCTTCTCGCTCAGGCCGAAGGAAATGTCGAACTGATCAAGGACTTCAAAAGCGGAAAACCGATGGATCTCGACACCGAGCTTGCCGACCTCGAGAATCACATCGCTTCTGATAGCGAGGCCGGGAAGGAGGCCGAGTCGTTGCTTGAGAAGGTGATTGAGCAGCTGGTCGTACTCCCAGTTTCACCCGAGCCCGCTGAGGTACTTTTTAAAGACGAAAGGGTTACAGTTTTTGAACGAGCCTGGCTCGGCATCCATTCGCAGCGTGGTACTAATTTTGGTTCCTCTATCTTTCAGTCCGATGTCAATGAGAAGGCCATTATTGACGTCCCGGAGGCGTCGAGCCAAATTCAGAATGTTCCTGCAGCGACTGGCGCACTGGAGCCTACGGATGTCAAGGAGGCTGCTGCTGAAGATTTAGGACCGAGCCAACTTGCCGTTTGAGCTCTTTTCTCTTTTTTTTTTTTTTTTTTTTTTCCTTTGAATGATGCCTGGATGGCTTTATCTGTTTTTGTACTTTAGTGCCTGGATGGCTTTATCCACAGACTTTTTAGAATACTTTTAACCGAACCGTTTTCTGATCGAACGATTTAGCTTGATGAAATGCTTGCCAGTCGAAACAAATATGTCTGCGAGGTGTCTTAGTATTATACCAATGTTTTCCATGAAATGTTTTAATATATTGGGCTTAGTCAACTTATCCTCGTTTACCGCGACCCCTCGTTTTGCGAGCTGCGATTTGGAATAATGATGATAACAAATTAGACCAACGTTGCTACGGAGCGTTTATGTTGGGTTTTTGTCAACTTATTTCGGTTTTTGCCGCGGACAACTCAATCAGAAAGCCGCGGGTCGAAATAGCGACGAATTAAATTAGACCAACGTTGCTGCGAAGCGTTTATGTTGGGTTTCTGATCGATTTATTCCAGTTTTTGCCGTGTCCTCATCTATTAGTGATTAACGGGTCGGAATAAACGATGGTGATCATATTTGTATAGCGCGCGCGTGAGAGTGTAATAAGAGATATTCGAGATGATCGAATGTTGCGGCCAACAACATCCGGCTCGGGGCAGTTTATGAGTTTTTATCGAGATGTAAATAGCGAACTGTTTAAGAGAATTGATGTGCAAATTTTATTCATCGTTGTGTTTAGCGGCGAGCCGCGTTACAGACGGAAAATCCACCGTTCGCCTTATGTTAACGGCGAAACGTGTTACATCGATTTCGAGAGTGCGTTAACGGTAAACCGTGTTAGCGAAGATAAAATGATTTTGACGGCGAACCGTGCTGCATTTGAATGGGAGTGTATAACCACGTACCCCACTCCCCCCCCCCCCCCTTTTTTTTTGGGGGGGGGCAACTGAATCCACTCGAAAGTGAACTGCCTACGTACCCCTCACGGGGATCAAGTCACGCGTAGTTCTAGGTGATGGCGCCTCGCGCCTTATTGGTAATATTTCTTGAGATGCATAACGTTCCATGGCTTTGGTATTGGTTCGTCAGCCATGTTTTCGAGCCGATAAGCTCCCGGGCGAACTGTTTCAATGATCTTGTAAGGACCTTCCCAGTTCGCACCCAGCTTTCCAGCGTTTCTCTCTGCGGTGTTTTGGAACACTTTTCTGAGAACTAGGTCTCCTGCTATGAATCTCCTGGCTCGGACATTGGAGTTGTAGTACTTAGCCGCGGCTTGCTGATAGTTCTGGATCCTGATAAGTGCTTGGTCGCGCCGTTCGTTGATCAAATCCAGCTCGTCCAGCATCATCATATGGTTGCAGTCTGCTTGTTCTGGTAACAACCATCGTCGTACTCCGGGAAAATGCACTTCGGGGGGAATGACACATTCCATCCCGTAGACAAGTGCGAATGGCGTTTCGCCGGTGGCTCGCCTCGGGGTTGTCCGATGAGACCAAAGGACTCCTTCTAGTTCGTCTGCCCAGCGGCCCTTTTTAAGCCCATCGAGAATCGTCTTGTTAGTCGCCTCGGCTTGACCATTCCCTTGCGGGTAGCGAGGCGTTGACTTGCTAAGGCGGATCTTCCATTTGTCGCAGAAGTTTTGAAATCGAGCCGATATAAATTGCGAGCCATTGTCCGTGACGATTTCGTAAGGGATACCGTGCCGACAGATGATGTTTTTCCAAATGAATTGTTCAACTTGGGCATCTTTTATGCTTGCATAGGATTCTGCCTCGACCCATTTAGAAAAGTAGTCGGTTAGAACCAGCAAAAACCTTTTCTGCTTCGATTTATGCAGCGGCCCGACAATATCCATCGACCATCTCATGAATGGGTATGGTGCGGAGATGGAAGATAACAGCTCGGCCGGCTGATGTATCGTTGGAGCATGACGCTGGCATTTCTCGCATTTCCGCGAGTATTTTTCGCAGTCGCTGATCATAGTTGGCCAAAAGTAGCCGTGCCGTTTGATTTTGATAGCCAAGGCTCGTCCTCTGGAATGATTCCCACATGATCCACTGTGAACTTCTTTCATTATCTCTCTTGCCTTCTTTCCTTCTATGCACGCGAGCAGTGGTCCTGAAAACCTCCATCGGAATACAGCGTCGCGTATCAGAATGTATCGCGCTGCTTGAGCCTTCAGCTTGCGAGCCGCCCACTTATCTGCTGGTACTTCTCCATCGGCTATGTATACACGGATCGGAGTGAGCCACTCTTTGTCGCAACCGTATTCCGTATCTTCCTCGATTTCCATATCCGCGGGCTGATCTCCATCAAGTATATCGTTATCGTTCGGCTCGTCTATGACGATGGTCATTAGAACTTCGGGTTCGTCGATGTCGATACTGGGATGTTCGATAAATTCTACGGGAATTATCCTTTTCAAGTTTGGATCGGAGGTCGAGGCTAGGGATGCCAAGGCGTCAGCCTGGGTATTGTCTCCACGCGGAATCTTCTCCAAGGCAAATTTTTCGAACTGTCCGGCTAGGTTCTTGACTACTTCGAGGTAGGCTTCCATTCGTTTGTCTTTGGTAGCGTATTCTCCACTGAATTGGCTCGCGACGAGCTGAGAATCACAGTAAGCATGTATGTTTTGAACTCCAATTCCGAGCGCCAATTTTAACCCAGCTATTAATGCTTCGTACTCTGCCTCGTTGTTTGACGCGCCGAAATTGAGACGAAGAGACTGTTCCAAGATTTCGCCCGTCGGGGAGGTGAGCCGAATTCCGACTCCGGCGCCTTGTTTTGACGACGAGCCGTCGACGTGAAGTAGCCAATCAGCGGGAAGAGTTGGTTCCACGCCGGCGGCGATTGGCAGCTCGATCAAGAAATCGGCCAAAACCTGCGATTTCGCGCTCGTTCGATTTCGATATTCGATATCGTACTCGCTCAGCTCGATTGCCCACTTGGCTAACCTTCCGGATTGGCTCGGGCTGTGTAGGATCATTCTTAATGGTAGCGCTGTTAGAACTACGATCGTGTGAGACTGGAAATACGGGCGTAATTTGCGGGCCGCCACTACGACTGCTAGCGCCAGTTTCTCGGTCTGGGGGTACCTCGTCTCTGCGTCAGTCAAACTTTGGCTTACATAGAAGACGGGTTTCTGGATTCCTCGGTCTTCGGGAACCAGGACCCCACTGACTGCTGTTGCCGATACGGCGATGTACAGGTATAATGGCTCTCCTTCTTCTGGTTTCGCCAGTATCGGTGGGTTCGCTAGGTACAGCTTCAGCTCGCGGAAAGCCTCCTCACACTTCGCCGTCCACTCGAACTTCTTGTTTCCTCGCAAAGTGTCGTAGAAAGGGAGACACTTATCCGTGGATCGTGAAATGAAACGGTTGAGCGCGGCGACACGTCCGGTTAGTTGCTGTATTTCCTTCTTCGTCTCTGGCGACTTCATTCTGATTAGAGCCTGGATCTGCTTCGGGTTAGCTTCGATGCCTCTGTAGGTAACCAGATACCCCAAGAATTCTCCGGATGTTACAGCGAACCGACACTTCGTTGGATTTAGCTTCATATCGTGCGAGTTCAGCTGCTTGAAGCAGTCGCGGAGATGTGCCACATGTTCTTCCTTTTTCAGAGATTTCACCAGCATATCGTCGATATAAACTTCCATTGTCTTCCCAAGCTGCGAGGCAAACATCTTGTTCACGAGCCGTTGGTATGTCGCTCCCGCATTCTTGAGTCCGAACGGCATGACTTTGTAGCAATAGATGCCTCGCTCTGTTTGGAACGCCGTCTTTTCTCTGTCGTCGGGGTGCATCCGGATCTGATTATAACCTGAGAAGGCATCCATGAAGGTCAGCAGTTCGTTTCCCGCCGTCGCTTCTACGAGCCGATCGATATGAGGGAGCGGGAAACTATCCTTTGGGCACGCCTTATTCAGATCCGTGAAATCTATGCAAACCCGCCATTTTCCGTTCTTCTTTTTGACCACTACTGGGTTAGCAAGCCACTCTGGGTATTTTGCCTCGGCGATCGAGCCCACTTTCAGGAGGCGTTCCACCTCGTCGTTTACTGCCTTTAACCGCTCATGCCCCAATCTTCTTCGCTTCTGTTTCACCGGTTTGAACGTCGGGTCGACATTCAGCTCGTGGCAGGCGATGTTGATATCTATCCCCGGCATGTCCTCGGCTGTCCAAGCGAAGGCGTTGACGTTTTCTTTCAAAAAGGAGATCAATTCCTCTCTTATTGTCTCGTTTAGGTTCGCTCCGATCTCCACACATCTTTCAGGGTTCTGCTCGTCTATGCAGACGGATATTACCGCTTCACAGCTTGGTTCTTCGATGACGGGATCCTCGTTTTTGCCGGCTTTCTTTCTGGGCTGCTCGATCTCACCGGCGATCTGTAATTGCTATAAGAGATTGGCTAAACCGTTCGCTGATTCTCGGTTCGTCTTAACCTTCTTTCGGTTCTCCTCTGGAGTTGGTTTGGGTAACGGGTTGCGGAGTTTGTGTTCCGTCATGAAACAGATTCTCGAATCTTTCTGCAAGCCGAGGATGGTCTTGACTCCTGTCGGAGTGGGAAACTTGAGACAAAGGTGGTAAGTAGATGGCACGGCTCGCATCGAATTTATCCAAGGAGTGCCCATGATGATGTTGTAGATTGGAGGATTATCCGAGACGGAAAAGTTCACCATCTTTGTAATCCCTCCAGCTTCGACTGGGAGTATGATATTTCCCATGGACATCGTCGTCTCGCCCCCGAACCCGGTCAATGGCTTTGGCGTCGTCTTTACGTCGTTCGGATCGATTCCCATTTTTATCAACGTGCTCTTGTAGATTATATCGACTGTGCTTCCTGTATCGATCAGGACCCGAGCTATGTCGTAATTACCGACGGCAAGCATGATTACGAGCGGATCATCATGCGGCCTATCGATCCCGATGACTTCATTTTCCGTG
The DNA here is from genome assembly GCA_026724425.1 of Erythrophleum ivorense. NCBI lineage: Eukaryota > Viridiplantae > Streptophyta > Magnoliopsida > Fabales > Fabaceae > Erythrophleum > Erythrophleum ivorense. The sequence goes on along the minus strand of JAIUCV010000027.1, from coordinate 1,957,312 downwards.
AAAGTGATCTCGACGTTTGGGATTTTGGGTGGTCCATACCAGTTAACCGCTGCGTCGGTTCGCCGTTGAAAAGCTTTGATCGATGTCACCGTATCCTGACAGTATTACGAGCCGCCCAATATGAGGTAGATTTTTTGTCGTGATCCCGATGGTTCGTCCGAATCATCGCGTCTCCCGCGTTTCGGTCGATCCGCTGGTTGACCCGGTTGTCGATCTGATTGTTCCGGTCGTTCTCTTGGCTCGGGACGTTCCAGGTCTTCAAGCTTTAGATCGCCTTTCAATTCACCGTTAAGTAATTTTCTTGCGAGTTCTGCTCCGAGATGGCGGCATCTCTCCGTCGAATGGCCGTAGCATTGATGGAACTCGCAATAAACCTTCTCGTCTTGTGGCGCGGGATTTTGGTTCCTTGTCCAAACGTAGTTTTTCGACCCTCGCCCCCTTCCGGCGCCTGGTTGGCTCGTGCCGCCTGTCTGTTGGTTCGTTCCGATCTGGTAGTTGTGTGATCCGGAGAGATTTGGCCCTTCGTGATGGATGTAGCTGTTCTTTCCGCGCCGATGGCTGAAGTGATTGGGATGCTGGTTCGGTGGCTGATGAGCTATCGGCGGGTTAGGCGGTTGTTTGGTGGCTGCCTTCAATGTGGGATGCGAGGCGGCTAGCAACTTCATATCTTCCTCTTCTTCGATGAACACGACAGATCGGTGGATGGCATCGGCGATCGACTTGGGTTTGTTGTACGCGAGCTCCTTCCGAAACTCCGATTTGACGCTTAAACCCTTTTTCAAAGAATCTATGGCGATCTCGTCGTTGAGCGCTCCGGCTTTTGACATGGTGGTTTTAAAGCGTTCCATGAAACTGCGAAGCGACTCACTTTCGCCTTGCAACATGTTCCATAGATTAATCACCGAGGCCGATTTTTCGATGAACATGGAATACTGCTTAAGAAAGGAAGCTGTCAACTGCTGGAAGTTTTCGATCGAATTTCGCTCGAGACTTAGGAACCAGTCCAGAGCTGGACCCTTCAGGTACTCAGCGAATAGGAGGCAGAAGCCGGCATCTTTCTCTTCTGCGTTTCGGAATTTGGCTCGACTTAAGGCGACGCGAAATGCGTTGATGTGATCTTTCGGGTTGGTCGAACCGTCGTATTTCTGAATGCTAAGTTTTCCGGGATCCATTATTCTGGCGCCCATCACTTTCGCCGAGAAAGGAGTGTGTTCGGCGTCTTCGCATATCTGAGCAATTTCCGGTGCCGAGCTGAGTGCCCTGTGGATCTGTGATCGAAGTAATTTGGCCTCGTTGTCGGATTTTTCAAGACGAGCTCGGATCTCGGCCAATTCATCGCGACTCATGCTCTGACCCTTGCCTTTTCTTGCCGTGCTCACGCCTCGGGGCGATCGCTTTTCGGTTCGCGTTTCCAACAAGAGACGTGATACTGCTTCGGCGAGCTCCGCAGGATCTAAGCTTGGTGAATCGCTGGTTTCCTGCCCCGTCGCCTTATCAGTTCCCTTGCTTTCCAACATTATCTGCTTCAGGGCTTTGGTCAGCGCCTCGGGAGTGATTTCGCTGGAGAGCGGATCTCCTAAGTCAATTCGTATCGGTTTGGTTGGCGGCGCGCTCTTGACTTTGTTTTGCTTCTTCTTCTGAAGTGGTGGTGGCGAACCATCTGATTCGGATTCCGTTTCCTCTCGTTCCGGGGTTTCTTCCACGTCGTCCCCTTCTTCACCATCTACTTCGTCAGCCCGGGAGTCGAAAGCCAGATTTTTTGGATGGGAATTTTTACGTCGCGCGACACCTCGTGCTTCTTTCTCTTTTAGTTGGGCTCGCAAGGTTGCGAGCTCTTGCGTCAACGAGCTGTTCAAAACCTCTTGCTCTTCGGTCTGCCTCTGAAGGGCGGCGATTTTTTCCGCTTCCGTCTGAACTGTTGTCTCGCTGTCCCCGTTCTGCAAACCGGTTGGTGTGGATCTGTTCAATTCTTCGTCGGTCATTTCGTCGAGCTCTTGTGTTTTCTAGTCTCAAATCGCCCTCCTTCTAGCGCCAAATTGTGCGAGCCAAAACTGCACTATGATACTCTTAGTGTTTTTAGGGAGAGCCGAGAATTTCGTAAGTAAACACAAGGATCGATCCAAATGATGGTTATTTGATTAGCTGTTATGCGAGCTACAATATGTGTGGCGTGTGCCTTTTTCTGTGTGAAAAGTGATGCCTCAAATAATGACTATCGGTTCCTATTTATAAGAGAATAGGAACCGACTTTGACAACCGAAAATGTAAACTTTCCTTTTCTGCTCGCGCCGACTCCGCAATAAATGTAAACTTTCCTTTGTGGCTCGCGCCGTCTTCAGTTTAAGGAAAGTCTTTGATGGGCCTCGGCTCGAATCGCTCCGTTGGATGTTGGTTCGGCCCATCGAGGAGTTTCCGGCTGGTCTTTGGTTTGATGCCCGGTTTGGCCCGGTTCGGTGCGGTTCGGCCCAATCCAAATGACGATGTCTCGGGGTGGAATCCGACCCCAACACCTGCCATGACCAGAAATGTAACCTCTACGCTGCTGATGCTGCTGCTGGCCCCGAGGATGGGTAGCAGAAGCAACCGCAACTGGAACAACTGCCGAACTCACCGGCTCACGCAAATCCTCCTCAATGGAAGCTGCCAACTCCACTAAACCGGCTCTGGTGTGGTACATACCACCTCTGCACTGAGTCCTGATGTTCCTCCGAAGTCCCTGAAGAAACCTCGACATCAAAGCCCGCTCACTAATCAGCTCACCACCAGAATGAACCACCAATCTGCAGAACTCTGCATCGTACTCCCGTACAGACCTCTCACCCTGAGTCAAGTCTAAGAACCTCAACTGCAGTCTGTCACGATCCTCCTGCGGGAAAAACTTGTGGTTGAACTCCTCAACGAAGTAGACCCAAGTCCAAACTGCTCTCCTGGTCCTAACAGACGTCCACCACAAATGTGTATCACCTCCAAGGTAGTGCACTGCCAACTCAACCTGAAACTGCTCTGGACAACGAACTGAATCGAAGTTCTGCTCCAACCTCTGACGCCACTCGTCAGCCTGCTCTGGAGTAACACCGCTCTCAAACATAGGCGTTCCAATCCTCTGCATCTCCCTCATCATCTCACGATAAGGCGAAAACCCAACTGCGACACCCTGCTGCACCGCAGCCTCCTGCTGCTCAACAAAACCGGCACCAACCTGTGCCCCGGCACCAACCTGTGCCCCGGCCGCTGGAGGTGCAACCGGAGCCTGCTGTGGAACTGCCTGAGGAAGACGTGCCAACAACTGCGTCAGTAACCCCACTATCAACTCTCCCTGAGCTAAAGCAGCGCCCCCACCGGAAACCGCTCCAGCTCCTGCGCCACCACTGGCACCTGAGTTAGCCCCACCGGCCAACGAAACTGAATGTGTCACCGACGCTGCCGCCACACTAGGCGCTGCACTCTCCACTGAGACCTCAGCCTCTGGCACACCACGACCAGCACCCCGACCTCCACGACCCGCTGCTCGCCCACCGCGACCAGGTCCTCTGCCCACACGGGCTGCACCGCGACCACGACCACGACCTGCATCCATCTCTCTGCACTACCCTCAAGTACAGAAAATGAACAAAGTCAGCACACAAACACAAAACACAACACACCAACTATCCAACTCATTCACCGCGGAAAACTGGAAGACCGAGAGGATGAGACTAGACTACTAACTGACTAACTCACATAATCAATTAAACACATAGTCCAATTCACCCAATGCTAACAGTCCTAAAACCGTATTTGCTCTGATACCAAAATGAAACAACCAAGTTTTTTTTTTTTTTTTTTTTTTTTTTTTTATATTATCAATGCGGAAATTCTCAAAAAGAAATCAATAATATTAAATCATAAATATGCCGTTCAACAAATAACCAATAACCAATAAAACCAATAAAGAATAAGCAACCTAAACACCATGTTTGCTACATTATTAAAAATAAACTAACACCCTAAGAATTCCTTGTCAACCACAACAAAAGAGCCAATATCAAATTCCTAATCTCAGCATCCTCTTCTCTCGGTCTCTTTCCGCGGAAGAACATTGCTGTTACCTGCATCACATTGGAATAGAGATGCGTAAGTATTATCATAAATACTTAGTGAGTGGATCATCCTGCCTACAGGCCAAGTACGTCAAACACTAGACAATACATCAACAATAATCAACAACAAGAACAATGCTCAACAATAAGATCAACTCCCTGTCAGGAAACACCCACGTTTCCTGACACCCAGTTCGGTGTCGACCGACACCTCTATGGTGTCGACCGACGCCAGCCTCCTGAGTGTCGGTCGACACCAGCTCGACGCCCAGACACCAACAACAACGAAAATCGCATAGAAAATCGCAAAACACATAATCAAAGGGTTTTCAACGCCCCAATACAATCCAAACACGAATTCCAGCATAAACAACTCAAGAACACAACACAAATCTGAAATCACACAATCTCTAACGATTGACGGACCTACAGTCACGCACTCACCTTGAAACGGATTGAAAAGAAGGAGAAGAAGATAGAACAACAACCCTAAGCCTCAGAAACTCCACAAACTCTCTGGAAATCACCTCCTTCTCTCAAAAACACCTCTGGAACTTAACTTTCTCGAAAAAGTGACTTCTCACGCGGCCACAGGCTTTTATTCGCGACCTAGGGCTTCCAAACCTTTAACCGGAACAAAACCATCCGACTTGAATCAAACCGGTCGATTTCTCAATAACCGGTGTCGATCGACACCCTTCCTTGGTGTCGGTCGACACCCATCGACCAAACCAACTCAAACCACAAATCAAACGCGCAATCGACTTAAACCGGAATCGAACCTGATAACCGGTGTCGATCGATACTAGTCGTTCAGGAGGATTTAACACACTTTCTTCGCGATGCTTGAATCTTAAACCGACTGCACAACAATCAAACAAGAACATGTACAGCCAATCCTCAATTCACACCTCTAAGAGCATGTGCCAACTACTCCCGAACCCCTAGCATCGTCCAACACCACTTCCAAAACAACTTTCTGGTTCACGGATGTTACAAGTCTGATGGCAAAGAACATGATGGCAATGGTGAGCGTCCAGAACCTGATAGTAAGGAGGACGGGTTAAATGGGTTTGATGAGGATATTGAGCTTTCACGTCATACAGAAGAATCTCAGTTTGTTGAAGCATGGGAAGATGGTATTGGTATTGACTTAAGACAACAATTCCCCTCAAAGGAGGCATTGCAAGATTTAGTTGACAGAGCTTCACATAAGCACTGTTTTGGTGTCCGCACTTATAAGTCAGATACAGTGCGACTTATTCTCAAGTGCACTCAGGAGAGCAAAGGCTGTAGTTGGTATATACGAGCTGCGAAGATAGCTGGATCAGATTTTTTCAGCGTCACAAGATACAAGAGTAAGCATACATGCTCTCGGGCTGTTCAAAGTAGTAGCAATTGTAGAAGAAGAGGCAACCCACGATTAGTGGCAGCGGTTCTGCATGAAGACTATCCAGGTCAATTCGACACACCAGTTCCTAAAACTATTGTAGATGTTGTTCACCGGAGAGCTGGTGTCACCGTGTCATACTCTACTGCCTTGAGAGGAAAAAAACTACATGTTAGAGCAAGATTATTGGAAGAAACGAAAATTGTATCTTAGTTAATATTATTTTAAGAAAGAGAGGAGAAGAAGAGAGAAGAGAAGAAAAGAGGAAAGAGAAAGGAACATAAACACAAGATTCGTTTCTTAAAACATCTTATATAAGAAACTTTTCTTTTTTTCTTTTTCTTTTTGATTTAAAAAAATGCATTAATTTGTCTAAGAAACTTCATAAGAATACCGATAATGATGGTCTTAGTGATGTGCAGGGCACTCCTGAAGAAGGCTATAGGATGTTGTTTTCTTATTTGTACATGCTGGAGCAGGAAAATCCTGTAACAAAAACAAACGTGCAACTAGATGCTGATAACAGGTTCGAGTATATATTTGTTGCTTTGGGCGCCAGCATTGAAGGGTTTCAATGGATGAGGAAAGTGATAGTTGTGGATGCAACGCTTCTGAAGACTGTATATGGTGGACAGCTTGTGTTTGCCACTGCTCAAGATCCTAATCATCACCATTACCCTATTGCCTTTGGGATAATAGATAAAATCATCTTAGTTGGTCGTGGTTTCTGGAAAACCTGAAAGCTGTTATACCAGATGATCCTGAACTGGTTTTTGTGAGTGACAGACATAAAAGCATCATAAACGGTGTGTCGAAAGTCTATCCATTGGCTCGCCATGTACACTGTATTTGGCATCTGGCACAGAACGTAAAAGGGCATGCTCAACAAGGGGTGAAGAGAGATGATGTTGTGGATAAGTTTATCCAATGCGCTCATGCTTATACTGTGTCTGAGTTTAGACAAGAGTTTGATGATTTCACAAAGAGGTACCCTGCGTGTGCTAAGTTTTTGGTTGATAAGATAGATGTGGATAGGTGGGCAAGGTGCTTCTTTGAGGGAGATAAGTATAACTTAGACACTAGCAATTCTTGTGAATCTATGAACAGTGTGTTTAGGAAAGATAGAAAGTTGTCACTCTTACCTATGGTTGATAAAATAGTAGAGAAATTCGCTTTTTGGTCCAACAAGTATAGGAACGAGTGCGCCTCAATGCCATGTACAAAGGTCGTTGTGCCTTATGTGGAGAATTTGCTTCACGAGAGATGTCCAGTGGCTAAGTGTTTAACTGTAAGGGAGGTAAATGGACTGGAATTTCAGTATGACGTAGTTGGAACAGATGGTGTGACCTACCTTGTGGATTTAGCAAGCAGAACTTGCATGTGCAGAATGTTTGACATAGACAAGTATCCTTGTGTTCATGCAATTGCCGCAGTCATGGCAAAAATAAAGAAGGATGGAAGAACGTCGACTCTTTCTATATATGATATGTGCTCCAAATACTACTTGGTTGAGACGTGGTCACAAGCATATGTGAAAACAATCTATACAGTGCCACATGTCTCTGTTTGGAGTATTCCTGAGGATGTAATGAAATTGTTCGCATACCCTCCTGATTACACGGCAAAAAGGGGAAGAAACAAAGAAGGACGGCATCCATCCGAAGGAGAAAGTCGAAAAAAGAAGAAGAAAACGAGTAACAAGTGTAATCGTTACAAGAATTTGGGTGATTGGTTCGAACCTATGAGCAGGTGATGTTTGAGTTTTGTTGTGTAATTTGTGTTAGAACTATGTTTGAATTATTCTTGTGAACTATGTTTGAACTATGTTTGAACATTTTATTTGAAGTTTTTATTGATGGGTTCTACCAGGTTCGAGTATGTACTGATATTCATTGGTTTGTGTTCTCAAATGTTAAAGGTGATCGGTTCTACCAGGTTCAACAACGTACAAATGTCGATGGACATGGACATGTTCAATTCGGCTATGAATTTAGACGTCTGAATGTGGACGTTTTTGGTTTCTCATTCATTTAGTACAACTGGATCTAATTGGTTCGACTACTCGGTTATAAATACATCCATCCAACAAATATATAATAAATATATTTATGATATGGAATGTAGAGAATTAATTAAGAGAAACATATTCTTATGTCTTATTAATAGATATAAACAACAACAAAATGAAATTACAAAATTATAGTTGTAGATAATGGTTCTATCTTGAAGCAACCTTTACAATATATGGAAAATATAGGTAATGTGTGAGTGATATGAAGCAAATGAATAACAATACGAGATATGTTTTAAACGTGGACATAAACATGATTATGATGCTAAAAGAAGATGAACTATCAATTGTTCAACTGTACCACTACAGTTTATGGTACGGTTCGACTACAAAAACACAAAACTCGCAGATGTACAACTAGGACTAATTTTGGTTCTACCTTTGCCATGAGTACAACTATGCACAATTTTTCAGAAAATTGGAACTTTTTAGCTTTTTCCCGCCGGCGGGAAAGGTAGGCGGGAACTTTTTTTCTGTTTTTAATTGCTTTATTTCTTTTTTATTTATTTCCGCCGCTTAAGAAGAATGAAATAGTCGACATTGTTACTTTACCATTCCTAGGTTTCTAGGGTTCATACCACTCTCAATTTCTCTATTCAATTTCGCCCTTCAATTTCTCTCTCGATTCCTCTCCATTCCTCTCGATTCCGCTTCCTCTCTGCAGATTCCTCGTCGATTCCTCTCTATTCCTCTCGATTCCGCTTCCTCTCTTCGATTCCTCTTCGATTCCTCTCTATTCCTCTCGATTCCGCTTCCTCTCTTCGATTCCTCTCTATTCCTCTCGATTCCGCTTCCTCTCTTCGATTCCTCTTGATTCCTCTCTTCAATTTTCAGAGATGGGACCTCACAGTTGGGTTGCAACCTCGTCTTCCTCTTCATACTCCCTCGACGAAGGTCTTATTGGAGATGGCGAGTATGGTATGCCCACCAACTGTTACTGCGGTGGCAAGGTCGTTCGGGAAACGTCTTGCACCGAAGAAGACCGTGGGAGAAGATTCTTCACCTGCGAATTCCAAGCGGTTAGTTGAGAATGTGACCTTGGTATTTAGGGTTAGTTGCGAATTCCTTGGTATTTAGGGTTTAATCTAATGTTGGCACTTTGTTGTTTACGATTGTAGAATCCGGGTTATCATATTCGGAAGTGGTGGGATCATGTGATTGAAGATGAGCTTGAAATCCTTCACTCTGACATTAAGCGGGTATCTGGGGAGGTTGAGAGTCTTCAAACTCACCACCGTGTCGGAGACTTGCGTAGTGCGGAGAAACGGATTTCGGACGTGCAGGAAGAACACGAAGAGAGTAAAGCGGAGATTAAAAGACTAGAATTGTTGATTGGTGATGTCAACAAGAAGTACAAAGCTGTGGAGAGCACATTTGTGATTGCTGCACTTTTTCTTCTTCTTGCTTTGTTTTTAAGTTGGTTTAAGTAACAACTTTCATTTAAAGACCTCTGTTAAATTAATGGTATTCCAATGTTATTCCAGTTCATGGTGTCTGTAATATCGAGTTGAACTTACAAATGTGGCAAATTAACCAATACGTAGTTGAACTACTCGAAACATAGTTGTACCCAAAATACCATAAGTTCTAAACACGATAATAAACATAGTTGTACCATAAGAAACATAGTTGTACCAAAATACCATAAGTTCTAAACACGATAAGAAACATAGTTGTACCATAAGAAACATAGTTGTACATAGTTCACCTCTTCTTCCTCTTCCTCTGTTTCCCTCCTTTGCCTGCAGCATTTGTCTTTTTCACTCCTTTCTCTGCAGGTCTAAGCGTCCTCTTAGGCCGCACATTCATCTCTACTTCAATTCTTTTCCGTTTTTTTTTTGGAGGCTCAGAACGAACCTCCGCCTCAGAATCATCCTTCTCCTCATTAGCCTCAGAATCATCATTCTCTTCCTCTATCTCTTCAGCCGCCTCAGACTCATCCTTCTCCTCATCCGCATCGGAATCATCTTTCTCAGTTGCAGGACTAGGACTTAGAGTTGAAGTACACGCTCCTCTTATATCATGAGCTTTCTTTCTTCGTTGCTCGTTGACATAACACTCAACCACGTCAAGCCTCTCATCCAAATCACCAACCATTGCCTTAATCTCAGATGCAATATCATCCATCTTCTTTTCCATCGTCTCGATTGCTTCCTTGATCAATCCCTTCATCGCTTCCATCAGCTCGTGCTGTGATCCACCAGTTTCATTAGCCTCTCTCGGTACTTGATTTATTACCTCAGTGATACCTCTACCGGCCAAGTCCATCTCGTACAAAGACTCCCACCATATCTTTTTCTTCTGCACGATTAAATGGTCTCTCCAAAGTTCAACTAGAGGGTCCATAAAGCCTATCCCATCATCACAATGACGGTCTATGATGCGCTCCAGAAGAGCTTCCTCATCTGAGGTTGGTTCCAAGATGCTAATGATATCCTGAGATTATGAAAACATAAAATACATTCAAATATCAGGCTCACTCAATTAATATATACAAGACAGTACAATAAATGATGACAAAAACTCACCCTAGTGCTCCCAATCGCTTCGTTTATGTCATCCAATGGATAACCTTTCATGTAAGTCTCTTTGAACATGTGCTTGCACAACCTTGGACAGTCATTCTCTGCATCAACAGCTATACGAAAGGTTCGCCCAAGAACAGGAATACTCTCATACGCAAACGCCTATGCAGATAAAGTATTACAATATCACCACCCTAAACCCATAAAATTATTACTTTAATACGACATCTAAGGAAAATAATTACCTCAATAGGAAGAATGAAACCAGAAAAGGTCCATGAATCGTTCTCCTTCACAATGCCTCCCTTGAACTTCTTTGTTATTTTCTTTACTTCATCGAGACAATCATCATAGGTGTAACGGCCCCAAGGAAAACTTTCACACAACTCCAAATCATCCACAACTTTAAGAAAGAAGGGCTCTATGTTTCCTTGAACTTTGGACTTCGCTTTCAAGACATTGGTTAAGAAATAGAGCGCAACCATCTTCTTCTTGTTAACAGCTCCTTTCATTCCCGATAGCTTCTTCTTCACATCGGCTATCGTAATATTTTTTTTCCTCTTGAACCACTTTTCCACAAACTTGAAATCGCCTACATCCTTATCCTTCAACTCCCCGTAGATGCTAGGGTAGTCATGGCAATCCAATCCACTCAACAGCGCATGCTCCTTCATGGAGTACCTAATAGGTACTCCATTAACCACAAACCATAGCTCTCTCTCATTATCAGTACAAGCTAGGTGCAACAGAAGCATCCAGACTCCTTGTGATTTACGGTTATTCTCCACAGGCATATGGAAGATATGCTTAAACTGAGGATGACTCGAGAACCATTCCAACGCCTCAGGAATTTTCTTGATGTCTTGCACCGTTTGTTTCACGTAACACCTCGTTGATATCTTGCTAGTTTTTCTATATTGCTCTGGACGAAAGTAAAACTTCTCTGGCTGCAGTGGTATATATTCATCATCAACCTGCAGCCAAGTCAAACAATGTGGTATTTAAAGTTAACATGTAGTTGAACCTAGTCGAACCTAGTTGAACTTAATTCAAACCATTAGCTACAATGTGGTATTTAAAGTTAACATGTAGTGTACATTACCAGGTAAGGTGCAGAACAATGGACATGTGCTTCTGAAGGCATAGCTTGAGAAGCTTCTTCCTGCGGGGTTTGTTCTGTTTGAGGAGCTTGAGAAGCTTCTTCCTGCGGGGTTTGTTCTGTTTGAGGAGCTTCTTCCTGCGGAGGTTCCTCACCATCATCCTCATCATCATCCTCATCATCCTGCAGGTTCAAACAAATAAATTTAATTAACCGATTCAACCTTATCTGAATCTTAATATACGTAGTTGTACCCAACATATCCAGTTGAACTTAGCAATAACTGTTCAATGTAACATATTTGAACGTAGTTGAACCTACTCGAATATATTATTACCTAATATACTACCTACTCAAATTTATCCATGCTCAATCTCCATTCTCCTCTCCATTATCAATCTCAAAGTTTATGTAATAAATAAGCAAGATACAATACCTTATTCTCCACTTCGTCACCAGACAAGTCCTCACCCGACGCCTCTTCCTCGTCCTCTTCCTCTTTTTCTTCTTCTTCCTCTTCCTCTTTATCTGATTCATCATCTTTTTCTGTTTCTTCTTCCTCTTCCTCTTTTTCCGATTCATCCTCTATTTCTTCTTCCTCTGAGTTCATCTTCTCCTCAGATTGCAATTCTTTTGGTTCGGGATTTGCTTCTTCGTTTGAAGGACTCGGAAGAACTTCGGTTTCCACCGCTTCTGTAGCTTCTGTCGCCTCCATCGTTTCAATCGCTTCCGTCGCTTCTGTCGTTTCTCTCGATTCCGTCGATTCTCTTGCCTCCGCCATCGTTTCTCTCGCTTCCGCCGCTTCTGTTGGCTCCGACTGTTTGGTCGGAGCAGCGGGTTCTATCTGCTCTGATAATTTCGACGTTTCTTTGCTGTTTCTCAACTTCACCATTGCTCGATTTGAAACTCCACCGGCGGCCAATTTCAGTTTCTCTCCAATCTCGGTTTCTTCTTTCTTCGCTCCTTTCTTCCACTCGTTTCGAAACTCACTCGTTTCTGATTTCAAATTTTCACTGAAGGAATATAAAACGACGATACGGTGAATTTAGGGATTTTTCACTTATTATCCATTGCGGTCGGGTCGGGTTTGCGGTTGTCGGATAATACCCTGGTTGGATTCGTAAATATTTCAAGATTCGTTTGGTTTAAATGTCTTTTACTTGTTTTTCGATTTAAAAATAATTGAAAAAAAATTTAATTTTCAAGATGTGGCAAATTCGCCACCGGTTCGCCAATTTGCGGCAAATTTGCCTTTCTTCCCACTTTTCGGAACACAAAATGCGTTTTGGCTTCGGTTTAGGAAACACACAAACAGCCAAAGTTAAATCCCGTTGTTACCGTTAAATCCCGTTATTTCTTTATTGGTATATACTATATAGTAGTTTCTTCACTTGAAATGAAGGAAACACACAAACAGCCAAAGTTAAATCCCGTTGTTACCGTTTCCAGCGGTTACGATTACCAAACCATTGAGTGTCATTTTCAAGCACGGCCAACTTTTGGTGTCTGTCAAACGATTATTGAGCAATTACCGTTTCCAAGCCAGCAAATTTTCATTTTCATTAAAGAAAATATCGAATGCCAGAAACTTGTCAACATCATCCTGCAAGTTTCAGCCGGCCGGTATTCATACCAAAAGAAAAAGAAGAAAAAAAAGATTCAGCCGGTACAGCAAGAGTTTGGGAAGGCCATGAAGTCAGAAGAGAGAAGGGGTAAGTTTGTGTAGAGAGAGTGCAAGGGAGATAGAGCAAATACCCTGTGGACGTTATCTATGATATAACTACGGTTTAAGAAGTGAACATGTCCTGAAAGAAGGCACGGATGTCATTTTTGCTGGTGTCCAATGCCAGAAACTTTTCAACAGCATCCTGTGAGAGTTTCATTCGGTAAAGTAAAAAGATTGGTAAAGCCAATGAGAACAGAAGCGAGAGAAGAGGTTAAGTTTGTGGAGAGAGAGAGAGCAAAAAGACCTTGAATGCTTGATCTTGAGACGATATGTTGTCAAGGTTTAGTTTATCGATGTTGTTGTTACTCTCAAAGGCGTCCAACACGATGACTGCTCTCTTCACTACTTCCTCCGGGACACCTTGCAAATCAAGAAATAGTGATAAAATTCTTTTAGTGAAGTGAGATTAGTATATAGATCTATCAATATTATCATTAACTGATTAGAGTTACAGATTTGCACTTTGGGATTTCCAATCGTACCAGCGAGTAGTGCACAGTGCAGACCTGAGATAGTAGATAAAAAAAAGTAGATTTGATGACCTTTGGTGTATTCACATGAGGATCACTTAGACAATAATATCAACGCAAAAGATGAAAATGCTCACCATAGCTCAGCACCGTCTGTCCTGGAATGAGTCTGCAAACAAAACCATCTGCTGTAACATCCAAGTATTAAGAATGTAGACAGTTTAGGTAGGCATTTGCTAGTCGCTGGACTTCATACCGATAAAGAAAAACAATTTCTTCCATGTTTGCAGATTCTGTATCTGGCCTCAGAACGCTCATTGTATAGAATTTAATCTTCTCAGACTGCAATAATTGGGAAAAAGGAGAATCTTTCAATATGAAGCGAGGAGCTACTGAAGTAATCAAAACCTGAAATATGACGAGTTAATTTAAGCAATTGATTCAGAGTACATACAACAGGCAAGCAGCTCTCGTTAAGTAGTTCAGTCAAGTGGGTGCATACTAGAACCTGAAACCATGCAGCAGCAATAGTCCATGTCATGTTACATGCTACTCGATCGAGGTTTTTAAGAGAAAGAACATATATTAGCTTCCATGGAAAGACAGACAAGACAAAGATATACCCTTGGTGGCTCATTACATGTAGCAAAGTGACTAATTGTTCCACCAAGCAAGCCAATACCATCTGCGTTTTACAAATAGTTTTTAGGTAAGGCAGAAGTTTTTCAAAAACATTTGCCTTTCTATGCAAATCAGAGAGCTGAGAATCCGTAAACAAACAGACCTTCTGTAAGAGTGCCTTTACCAAACTCATCTAAGAGACAAAGAGATCTTGAAGTTGCCTGCCTGGAGAATTTAAGCCAATCAAAATTATTAGAAACATGATCATAAGTGCCATTGACAATGCACATCTTGGTTTCTTCCACAGGTGAATGTGATTGATATTTTCAGTCTTAGGACCCAATGAAACTCTAAACTAACAGAGCTCGTGAACAAGAAGTCACTAACTCACAAAAGCGACTGAGACCGGTTCACAAGTGCCTATTAGTAGTGGAGCTGCTTGGAATAAAGCTAAGATAGAAGCAGTTCAGAAATACCTTAGCATCATTCCTACTTGATGTAGATCTATCATAAATGTGGATTGCTCCGCGGTCATGAACTTGCTTCCCATTGCACAAAATATCCTGTTGTTGTACGAATGATCTTAGTAATGAAAGTTATGCATAAAAAGCGATTCTAGAAGGATCAAAGAATGCAGGAATTTTGACCTATCAGTTAAACCAACAGTTGCTGAATCTGCAGGTACAAAGCTTCCGATATGGGATAGGAAAACAATTAAAGCCACCTACAAATAGCAAGTCAGATAGAATCTTCGACTTGAGTTGTCAATTCATGATGGTGAAGTTCACTTTTATTGGAAGAAGAGAAACAAGACTTCAGATAGTAAAGCTGACCTGCTTTACATATATGCTCTTTCCTGAGTAATTAGGACCGGTAATGATATGAATTCGACCTGCGAACAAGCTTGCAATCAGGTGATAAACATAGACTAGCTCACACGTTAAGTTTTTAGGCACGCATGTATCAACAATGAGCTAACCATTATCATTGATTTCAGTGTCGTTCGGGATAAATGTATCCACCGCCATTTCCTGCAAAACATGCCTGCAAAACCAGTATAGATATTTACGGATGCAATTTTTTTGTTCTGATTATGCAACAATAAGAGATAACTCTGAAAAAGAGTCAACTTCACCTTCCATTTCGAATATCAAGCAATGATTCCATTGTCAGAACAGGCCTTACGTAGTTATTTTGATGGGCTACACAAGCCAGCGATAAAATGCTAGAAAAAAGTCAAGAAGAGTCTATTATTCATTAGTAGTTAAATTTATAGGAACGTGAAAAAAATGTTTCTTTACGAGGAGAGACTAGAAATGGAATGAAATACTGATTACCAATCAAGTTCAGCAACAAAGTTAACTGCCTTCAGCAGGTGAGCCGAGAACAGAAGTATGTGTGATAGCAAGTCCCTAATAATTGCTCTCTCCATATCTGTCACCAAAAATTGTAAAACAAATTACTACATCATTGTACTCAAAAGGAAGGATTTGCCATGGAAAATATAAATCAGTGTGAAGAACATACCTAAAATTTTATGATAGATATCTCCGAGAAGGTTATCTAACTCTCGTGTCTTCGGGGTATGATAAAAGGATCGCTGAGTGTCTCCATCCATATCAGAGAACTAAAATCACAAGAGAGTTTGTAAATGAAAGCTTATGTTTCACACTGATATATATGCATAGTATCCAAACTATGGTATTCAAGATATTTAACACAAACACAATGTACCGCAAAGTCAAATTCAGGAAGCTTATTAAGTGCAGTTTCATCAAGTTTTTCTCCGAAAATACACATGAGGTACCCTGCAGAAAAGATAAACAAGAGGATGAGTTTGTATATTCATTTACAAAAAGGAACTAACTTTTATCAAAATGTGAAGAAAGACGCATATTAATGATATTTTTAACGACACTCATTCAGTGAAAAGCTATAAAGCAATCAAGAAGCATAAGCCACCAAAGTTAAACTGGTACTTCCAGGACAGGGTGGTTCCAAAAATATTGATTTTTTTGCAACTGAATTTCAGTTTTGCTAGGAATGAGTCTGAATTCGGAAAGGTAATTATGTTTAGAAAATCAATTCTAGCAAAACATTAAGTGTATAACACATTGTATAGAACGTATGTGAGCATTAAATCGTGAAATTGCAGACCCACCAATTTGTTGAATATAGACTATACAAGGAGGGAGCTTTTCCTTTTGTAGATGAGAAAAGTGTTCTAACTCCATCGATGAAACCTGAGAGAAATAGGAAACATTCAAAAGAGATGCCAGATTAACTTCAATTATCAATCAAGAGAACTCATCACGTAGAAAGAACCTCCTGCAGAAACTCAGGCAGCTCCTCGTATATTTGCCTCAGCTCATCCAACTGGTAAAATCAGAAATGAATTACTTGCAAAAAAAAACTAGTAGTATTGTATGGCAACCTAAACAAAATGAACTTATATGGTAACCTCAGCACAGAATCCTTCTTTCACCAATGTTTGATAACCCTTCTCTTTGCTTCTAGTTACATCAATGACTCCAAGTGCCTGTGAGATTTAGTCAATTGTTACTCAAATTGTAGTCATCATTGAATAATGGAATGGAGAAAAACGAAATGTAAAATCAACCCACCAGTTCAAATACATAATCTATCTCTGTGCTGATACATAAGCCGGCCTGCAGCATCATGGTAAGAGAACTTAGCAAAATAACCAGGAAAGTGAATCAAAGAGTCAGAGAATAGCACTTGAAGCTTCAAAAGCTGTTAGATGATAACAAATATTAGTAACCTTCTCAATAATGTCCAAGTTGAAGCGTCTCATATGCTCTCGGAGGCTTTCTGAAACTCCAACTTCAAATATCTTATTCACGTGCAAGAGCGCACTAATACTCTAATGCACACAATAAGATAGCATTATATTGGGACACTGGTTTAATAGAACTCTAAATGATATTGCTGCTAGGATCTGCTCGCAAAGACTTCCAAGTAACTAATGAGAGGGGATCTGATTACAGAATCCGCTTATTTTTTGGAAAACTAATGAAGAGACTAAAGCGTAGAGAAGGAAAATAATATAAGAAAGTCCTGAAATTAATTAGTGAGAGGGGATAAACACCATATGAAAGATGATCTTATAGTGAAACAAGATAATTTACCTTCAGAAAAGATGTCCAATCGTTACTGGTACAAAGGGACGTCGGGGAGTTGAATTTCTTGTTTTGGCATAAGAATGACATATCCAACAAAAAAATCAGGTCTTATGAAAACAAAAATGGAATCTACAGAATATACACCACATTCTCTGTCTAAGAAGAAAATGCTCAGATTTCTGCTTCAAAGACTCTTATGGCTCAAGGGAATATGCATGCTAAAAGTATATGAAATATAGAATAATTGGTACCTACATACCTTGAGCAGATGAGAAATGTCCTTCACAGATTTTACTGTCTCTCGCAATGATGCCATCAGCTCTACTGAAGAAATGAAAAAGGAAATCTTATACAGTCAAAAGAAACCTCCCAAAACATTGGTGAAAGGCACCCTCTGTCAATTTATGGTCAAGCTATTTTCTCTTTCAGAAAAAAGGGAGATAGGCTGTTTTATGCATAAGGCTTCAGAAAGCAGACTCAAAGTTTAGCCTATTGGTTTCTCTTCTCGCTTGTTGGCCGCTAACTCCTATTTCAGTTGACATAAGGCAAATTTTCTCACAAAATATCCAAAAGGAATAAGGATACAGCATTAAGACGGCGGTCTAACACTTCAAGATCTAGAACTGGCCTCATAAACCAGCTTCTGAAATAGAGAGAATGAAACCGTTAGTAAGATTACATCAGTTGCTGCGGGACAGTTTGTATAGACCTATGTATTACCTTAAAAGGCGTCTACCCATTGGTGTGGCACACTGAATTAGGACAAAAAAATGAAATCATATATCCAAGCAACCAACCAAAATGAACCAATGCAAAGAAAGCAAACCTTATTCATCATCCCAAACACCGAGAACCTTCATTTCAAAGAATCAGTGAAGATTATTCTTTTGTAAAGTAGGAAAAATGAATATAACGTTCCATATTTAAGCCATGCCATTTAGGCAATTACCCTTCTTTTGCCCGGCCAATTCCCATATGGCTTGGATGTTTATCTATTTGAAATATCTGCAATGCCTCGTGAGCAGCCGCATCAAGTTTCAGAAACTTGTTCCTGTTGAAAGTTTTGTAAAGGATTTGCAGGCAGCATTACCATCCCAAAAATTCAGGAGATGACTTTTCACCAAAACGAAAGAAACAGAACAGAATATTGGAGGATACAATGGTACTTCCATGACTGAATCAATTGCAATTGAAGCAGTCCCAGATTCGTTTTGTTCCAGGGTTTCCACAATTCGTTCACTTTCTAATATAGCAAGAAGACCCCCACTAACACGGACTTGGACTTCACTGCTTACATCCATCATCGAACTCAGCTGCAATTTACAAGAAAATGAAGCAACTTCACAATCATACAGCAACAAACGAATTATTTTACCAATTACTCAATTATTTGGAAGACCAACAGCTAGTTCTATCTTGCATTAGACAGAGAATTTAGACAGTGTGCTAATGACTACAGCTAGTTAGCTACGAAGTCTAATTATTTCATTCTGACATCGAAAATAACAGTAAATTTGACATTATGATTGAGATTCCAACTACAGACTACAGTAACCAAATGGGCAGGTCATACAGTGGGATATGGGTAAAGCCTCCGTACATCTCAAGCATACACAAAATTCTACCTAAAGAAAGTTCATTGTAAAGCGGAATTAACATTTTCCTTGCTGTAACTTACATAAGAAACCCTTTCTTTGATGTTAAACCCATCATCCATTCCTGTCACTCGAAGATATACCAGTCTACACAATATTTAGATAAAATCACTGTAAAAAAGCAGATATATACTATCATTAGTCAAGAAAGATATGCATTTTGAGTCAAGATACTAGAAGGGAAGATTTTCCTGCTAGACCTTTTTTTCATGGAGAATTCATCATGTGATCTGACTAACCAAAACCCACAGAGATAAGGGGAAAAGTTGAGATAACTACACTTTCTGTACCTGTGCCACGCTTGCTCGTAGCTGAATGTTGAGCTCTTTACCAGCCGCACTGTGGTATTCTCGTCAGATCCATCTGCAGAATCGAATAAATTATGCCAGGCCATACACGTAAGGGCTCATAATCACAGCAAAATAGATACACCATACCACTCTGCTGCAGAGCAGATACAAAAGATTCTTCACTTTTGGTGCTCGTGTAAATGACCAAAGGCTTCGCTTGATATTTGACTGGACATATAACCAAGAAAAATGAAGTGAGCAGAACAAAAATGAAGAAAAAGTAGCCGCAAATGAAGAAACTACTCAACCAAACTTCATTAAAAAGTGTGGTAACTACATGTACAGATTCCATCTCATTTCGTAATGAAAATTTATACCCATATTGATCAATGTAAAATCTGAGAGATCCTCCTCCCAAACTTCAAGCACATGAAGCTGGCGTACACTACAGTCGTAGTAAGAAACTCCAACTCTGGGGAAAAGATTTTGTAAGTTAGAGACTGATCCTTACTAAGATTTCATAAAGAGATGATACATGTGATTTTGTCCATTTGATAACCAGCTAACACAAAAATCCACTGAATCTGTTAAGTCTGATAAGAAATTGTTAAGTCTCTTAACAAAATTGCACAGATGAATCTCCCAAAAACAGAAGTTGAAGTCAATTACTAACCGCCGACCGTGCTGAATGCAAGCCATATAAACCTGCATTGCATTGAAACAAATTGGTAACAATTGATATATGCAAGAGTGTTAATTGGAGTGCAAACTGTGCGACTTCACAGGGACCCCGAAATTAGTGTTTCTGATATCAACTCGACGCATCAGTTAGATCCCCAATAATTACGATTAGACTAATCTAGGCCAGAACGGGAACAACTAGGGTTCATCAATCTATGTACTCTCGATGTCGATATACATCAATTGCAAAGCAGATTCGAGGTACTGATTTCGAAACCCTAAATTACTAAAGCTAGATATCGGACTTTCACACTCTGATCACAACGACATAACATCCGATTTCTCAGGAGGCGAACAGCAAAATTCGATTTCGATTACAAACACGAATTTTCAGAGAGAAAGGCAGAAAATGCAGTCGAAGATACCTGCGATTCGGTTTCCGTGTCGTCCATTTCCTCCATTTCCGCAATTTGGAGCGAGAGAGAAAGAGAGGAAAGTGTAGAGACTTTGTGAAGATGAAGCTGAAGAACGAAGGGCGCGAAAGGGCAGGAGACAACGTCTAATAAGTCCCTCAATCAAAGCTAAGCTCAAAAATAATAACAAATGGGTTATGCGCAAATTAACCTACAAACTTTATAAAATTTACAAATCTAACCCTAAGTTTTTTTTGGTGCAAATCAAACCCATGATGTCGAAAGTCACCCGCTAAACAGACCTTCCGTATATTCATCGTTAAATGTTAACGTTGACTCAAAATGTTGTGTTTGGTTGAAGTGAAATTTATGCAAAAACCGCAAACTAAAATATATTTGCAAATCTAATCCACTAACTAAACTAAATTTGCAAATCTAACTCTTATATTAATTTTTGCAAATCAAACACATGAAGTCAAAATTTCATAACCAATTCGTTGATGTTTAAAGGGAAACAGTTTTTCCGAGTTTGTGAAAATAGTTTCAAACTTGGGACCGATTCTTTTTATGTTTGAAAGAAAAAATAAATCTTGAGCTTTAGCCGCCATATATAGCTATGAAAATTTCTAAAACTTCTTATCCATAAGATTATCAAATCGGTCAAAATTTCTACAAAAACAAAGGGAAAATTGGCAAAATACCCAAGAAAAAACCTCTTCTTGTCCACATACACTTTCACAAATCCACTTTGTCCCCTTACTCTTTTTTTTGACAATTAATCCAATTTTAACCTTGAAATTGATTAGATATAGTTTTGATTAAAATCATAATTAAAATAGAAAAGTTTACATAAAGTTTTATTTTTCTTCTTCCCCTCATTTTCTCTCCTCTCACATAGCGGACGGCGGCGATTTTTTTTCTCTTCTCCTCATCTCCTTTCTTCGCCGATTTCTTCCTCCCCGATTTCTTTTTCTCTTCTCTCCTCCCCGATTTCTTTTTCTCTTCTCTCCTCCCCGTTTCCTTTTTCTCTTCTCTCCTCCCCGATTCCTTTTTCTCTTCTCTCCACCCCGATTTATTTTTCTCTTCTCTCCCCCCCCCCGATTTCTTTTTCTCTTCTCCGTTCTCGTCCGCGCTCGCCGTGTTTCATCTGCTCTCCGTTCTCTTCGCCGTGTCATCAGTCGTCCTCTGCTCCCATCGTCCTTGTTATCCGTCAATCACAAGGTTAGTAGTATGCTGGTTCCTTGATTAATCTATTTTTCCCTAAGAAGTTTCGAGATAAAGTTTGCAATTGAAGAGAGGGGACATGCAATTGGGGATTTTAAGACATGAAAACGGATTTGGGGTTTCTAAGGTTTGATTATGGGTTTGATTATGTTTGCAATAGTGGTTTCTTGATTAATCGATTTTTGCCTAAGAATTTTTCGAGATAGAGTTGTAATTGAAGATTGGGGACATGCAATTGGGGATTTGGTGACATGAAAACCGATTTGGAGTTTCTAAGCTTTTCATTTGGATTTGATTATGTTTCAATTGTTCGCTGAGGTTATACTCTGTTTAGGATGGTTATGATGCAAAAAAATTCAAAGAAATAGATCACAAGTTCAATATCGATATTTGCAAGACATCGTATTAAAGATGCACATTGATTGTTTTGTTTTCGAAGCATGTTTTTTTTTTATACTTTGTGATTCTTCTTGCGTATGATCTCTTGTCATGATGTCTCTGTTTTCCTCTTGTTCGTTTTTTATCCGCGTATGATCTCTTTATTATATATTTGTGATCTCTTTGATCCACATGCGTATGATCTGCTTGCATTGTTAGTTATCGAGTAATTTTATTGATTTTGAATACTTTGTTTTGTACTCTCAGGAATCTAAGTGGCTCTCTCTCTCTTTTTAAGCTCTTTTTTTGTTTATTGCTTCTTAAAGTGAATGTTTTGCTATTAGAGATTCACATGCTATGTGATTGTTTTGTTTTCCTAGGACGTTTTTTTGATCTCTTTGATCCACATGCGTATGATCTGCTTGCATTGTTAGTTATCGAGTAAGTTCATTGATTTTGAATACTTTGTTTTGGCTGCTCTTACTTTGTTTTGTACTCTCAGGAATCTAAGCGGCTCTCTCTTTTTAAGCTCTTTTTTTGTTTATTGCTTCTTAAAGTGAATGTTTTGCTATTAGAGATTCACATGCTATGTGATTATTTTGTTTTCCTAGGAAGTTTTTAAAAAAAACCTTTGTGATATCTCTATTTTTTTCTTATATGTTTTATATGATATCTTTCACTTGATCAATCTGCATATGAGATGCTTATTTTGTTACTTCTATAGTATTTTCCTTGATTTTATTCTCTTAGTGTGCATTAAAGTTAGTGTTCAAGTTTTCTGGTTTTGCCATCTTCTAATTTTGATTACAATTTCACATTGTATATATTTGCTGCTCTTTTGTTTATCTCTTGTTTGTTGATCTTGTTTATTTATCTCTTGTTTGTTTAGCTCTAGTTGAAATCAAAGTGCATTACACTTTTTTTTCAGTTCTCGTTTTTGAATTGAATTAATTTATGTAGTTTTCGTTAATTGCAGGTATGGATCTCGAGTTTCCCAAGAGATTATATGAGGAAGGATCCGAACCACTAGGTGATAAAATAAACAAGTGTGCAAGAATATCGATATTGAAGGTTCTGGCTAGCGGTGTTGAATCAGAGTACAACGAAGTGAAGAAAGACCCGTTGTTTGCTCATATCATAGCCATCCACGAAAACCGGCTTCATTTTTCAGCAAAAATGGTACACAGTCTCATGACTAGGCAGCTTGTTACCGCAAAAAAAACATGAGCTCTGGTTTGTGTTTGCTAGGAGGCCATTGCGATTCTCTATCCAAGAATTCCATGCTGTTACGGGGCCCAAGTGCATAGACGAAGGCAACTACGACCTCAAGAATTGGGTTGACGATGGCGGTTTCTGGAGTAAACTGTTAAAGACTCGTGGAAAGATTAGCCTCGAGATGATTAGGACCAAGCTTATCAAGGAGGCTAACAAGTGGACTCGTGTGGACAAGCTGCGTTTGGTGTATTTTTGTGTTGCTGCTGGTCTGTTGATGGCAATAGATGAGAAGACTTGGGTTTCTCATGACTACATCAAACTCATCATGGACTATGATAAGCTACGAGCTTATCCATGGGGTCTACACTCCTTTGATCATCTAGTGGAGGGTGTTGTCAAAGCAAGGAGCGACTTGAGTAATCCAAAAAGCTACGTTTTGCAAGGATTTGCATATGCTCTTCAGATTTGGATCGTGGAAGCTATTCCTGATTGTGGCGTTCTATTGGGGAAGAAGCTCAATGCGGTGGACCATGTCTTTCCTCGATGTTCAAACTGGACAGGGGCTGCAAGGGCGGGATTTGCAGAGATTATTAACTTGGAGAAGGCGGTTCAAAAAACTGTGAGTAGAGATGTCTTGTTTTTGGTCATTATTTGTTTTTAACTAGCATTTGTATACTCATCTTCTACACTCTCTTGTAGGGACTTGTATACTCATACATCTCGTCAGCCGGGAATATGGATATAATCGACTCTGCAGAATTCATAAGGTTTGACGAAATGAGAGATTAAAGGGTGGATCGAATTAAGGTGTTCATCAGCAACAATTATGATTGGAGTTGTCACACATGGGAATTTGAAGAACCGGTGGAAACAATTCCTGCTCCTCCTCCTGCTGCCGAGACAGAATCTGAGGTGTTCCATAACGAAAGTGATGAAACGGCTGAGGACTTCAGAACACCATGCGGTGAAGCCACATCCTCTTCTGGCTCAAGGACTGGTAAGAGGAAGGTTATTGATAAAGGAGCTGAGACACGTAAGAAACAGTTGTTGGTCCAGCGATCAGTAGAAAGTGCTGGACAAGGGATGGAGAGTCTTATGCGTGGTATGCTTGATGGTTTTCAGAAGAAAATGATAAAGCAGAGTGATGACAAGTATGCCAAATTGGCTAGTGAGTTCTCCCAGTTTAAGAGTGAGGTGTCAGAGCTGAAGGATATGCTTAAAGAAGCATTATCTCGTGGGAACAGTGGAGAGCCATCATCAAGGTCCAAGCCATTGTCTCCGATCAGCTTTCAGCAAAGAAGAAAGGTAAAAAACAAACCTACGACCTGACCAACTTTTCTGCTGTGCAATGTTACTTGTGACCTTGTAACATAAACTCTCTAGGCCTTTGTGTATTATGTTCATCCTGCAAGTTTGTCACATAAAAACCTAGGTTCTACTAATGTATTATCGCTTGTCTTAAAGCTTGTTGTAAGAACTGAATGTTGTAATGTTACTGACAATTTATATATGTTTTGACGGTTTAGAACTGAACTAATGTGCATTCTTCTTTAACAAGAGGGAAACTTTGATGTGTCACTAGACAAACTGGTTGATATTAACTTAACCCAAAGCTCAGAGATCAATATTGGGGAAAATACCCAAAGCTATCTCGACAGAAAGACTCGCCACCTCTCACAAGATTCTTTCGTACCCGGATTTGATCCATCGCAGCTATCGAAAGACGAATCTACGAAGTCGCAGCAGAAGAAAGAAAAAATAAAGAAGTCGCAGCATTCGGAAAACAAGTCTAAGAGAAAGGAGATGGTACGCAATCAAAGAAGTCGCAACTTGTTTTTTAATCTACATTTTTTGTTGCTGTTTTGTTTTTTTAAAACTGCAATGTCAATCTTTTCACAGGCCATAAACACTGAGGTAGAACCCATGATTAAGGAAGACACCTCAAAGAGACAAGAAAAGATAAACATTAAACAAAACCCCATCTCTCTTCTACTTCGATATTGGTTGTTTTGTTTCTCTTTTTTTTTCCCCTAAAAATGCAATGTCATTCATTTTCACAGGCTGTAAACAATGCTGTGAAGAAGACAGAGAACAATATGGATGACGAAGACGAAGAAGAAAACCTCTTGAATAAAATGCTTGCCGAGATAACTAAGCCTCCTCCACGTCGACTAATTTATGATTATGGAGAAGAGAGGGACGATGAAGAGCCGATGGAGGGTGTTGAACCAGTAAGTGAACTGCATCAAATCCCTATTAACATGGCAGAGAAGTTGCCTTTGCCAAAAAACCGTACGGATATAGTGGTTTCTAACCCCGGCGAACAAGATCCCGATGCATATTTGGTTTTTGTCTCTGACGAGCGATTTGAAGAACTGCAAAAGTGGTCATTCATGCCCGAGTGAGTTACAATTCGTACACAAATTTGTATTTTTCACTTTGACATGGTATGTTGTTACTTAGTTTTAATTGATATTACAGGAACCTACAGGTTGGTCCTACTGTCTTCACTTGGGAGCTATCGAAACGTGTTATTGGTCCAGATAAATGGCTTCAAAACCAGGTTATAGCTACCTTAGATTGCATATTACTATCATATAATAACTTCAAACCACATTGTTACTAACCGGTTCAAGCGTATTATTCAAGAAATTGATGCCATGCTCTACTTATTTCGGGAGAATACTTCTCTGAAACGATAGAATGTGGACAGAGTTGGTTTCATGAATTTCACTTTCGGTTGCGAAATCAAGGGTGCATATGAGCGTTGGAGGACTGACAAAAAGAAGTTCGAACTAAGTGAGTTTATCTTGGCTTTTGGAAAAGGTGTGCTGCCTTCTCACGGGAGAACCAACAAGGTTTGGGGTGTTGATGTTGATCGTATCTACACTCCAGTCTGTTGCGGAGGCAATCATTGGATCTCCTTGTGCATCAACTTCTTACAGCGGACCATAGACGTCTTCGACTGTAATGGTCTAAAAAGGTACAGAGAGGTTGATACGTTCGTAAACATGGTACCCCCGTATTCTGAAGGAGGTTCAGACATATGCTACGAAGAAACACCTATCGGTTGCACCATATTCTGCCAACTACGTGCCTATGCGAAAGGGACTGAACAAAAAACAAGATGATTGTGGGGTTTATGCTTTGAAGTTCATCGAATGTCATGTCTTGGGACTTGACTTCTCTTTGCTGCATGATAAAAACATGAAAGAGGCTAGGTACAAGATAGTATGTGATCTACTTCAAGCGGGAAGGGATGAGGTTCTGCTTGAGCGCATGTCAAAGTATGTTGCTCCAGAGTTTACTTCATGTGAGACTATAGACCTTAGCTGAATGTGTTCACCATATATTAGAAAAATGTTTTTATTTTTCTCTAACTCTATTATGTTCTTATTTTTCTATTATGTTCTTATTTTTCTCTAACTCTTACAACTTTCGTATGTACCATGTCTCTTTACACACTTGGCCCTTCTTGTCTTTTTACATTTTCCGTATGCACCAAAAGCAGAATGAAGAAGACAAACAAGGAAGACATCAATCACACACCCAAGTGTTGTTGTTGTGAAAACCCAGTGACATTTCGGTCGGTTTTACAAAACCAATTCACCCACAAAACCAATTTAACATGTAGTGTAGGAACGACTTGGAAAATAGAGCATCAGATATTGCAATGATAAATTCGAAAATGTTGCAAGGAACCTAAGAGAGAGTGTCATCATGTGTAGCTCCAAAAAAGAAAACGACAGAAACAAAGACAATTGAAACAAAGACAGCTAAAACAAAAAAAAACTGAAACATGTCTAGATTGTCATCATCTCTAGTTCCATACTATATTGGCATATCACATGTTGCTCTGTTGTGGCCCTGCTTATCACATCGACTGCACTTGTGTTTCTTCTTATTTTGGGATCTTATCTTGTCCTCAACTGTTTCGTATCGTTGTTTTCTTCTCCTACCAGCAGCTCTGCGTGATTCCGGGCAATAAATGATTTCTTGTTCAACTACTAGAGGGACACGCCATGCATCCTCAGGAACACCTATAGGATTAATTGGTTCTTCATACGTTACTCTCCTGAAATCACTTTTGGACAGGTCATCAGAGTACTCGTGTGGTTGCTTTCCTAAAAAAAAAATAGCTTTGATTGCATGCTTACATGGAATTTTCAGCAGATCGTACTTGGCACATGTACATGTTCTTTTCGCCAAATCAACCACACATTCGAAGCTGTCGCCTCCAACTACAAATATGTTCGCATCAATAGGCTGAACCGTAAATGGTTTACCCTTTTCAATTCTTCTGTTAATCTTCTTCTCAACAGAAGCAGTTAAAGGGTGGTTATGTTTGGAGCTCAAATGTCTTCGCTCATAGAACCACCGTGTCATCATTTATCTGATGCTGTCCAGAAGAGGGATTACTGGGTACTCTCTAGGTGATCTCAATGCCGAATTTAACGACTCTGCAGAGTTAGTTGTCCTAATATCATACATGTATCCAACAAATAGACAACGAGCCCATTTTCTCACATCAGCTTGCAAGAGATATTTTCCAACATCTGGTCTATTTTTACAGACATCAGTCATCATCTTCTGAAAATCAGCAACTCTGTAGGCTTTGGAAGCCTTCGCAATCAAACCAGCCAAACCTTTACCATGGAGATGTGAGATGACATTGTTCAGCAAGTGGTGAATGCAAATTCCATGACTAGCTCGTTGGTAAACTATAGGAAGTACTCTACCAATGGATAGATTTCTGTCTGAGATAAAAGCCAAACTATAATCATCCTCAATAACAACATGTAACTGCCTCAAAACCATTCCCATGAGAGATCATTCTCCGAATCAACCACACCGAAAGTTAGTGGATACAAATTAGAGTTACCATCTAAAGCTGTAGCAACTAGTAGCGTTCCTTTGTATTTATTCTTCAAGAACGTACCATCAATAACGATGACTCGACGCATCGCTTTGTAGAACCCTCTTATCGATTGACCAAAAGAGATGAACATGTATCTGAAACTACCATCACGATCAGTTTTATAAGCAGTATGCGTACCATGATTAGCTTCTTTTATCATGTGCAAGTACTTTGGTATTTTACCATAACTCTTCTCAGGTATACCTCTCACATAATTGACAGCATACTCACGTGCCTCCCATGCTAGATCGTAAGAAATCTGGCATCCATGCTCTATACGCATCATCTGTATGATATCATTTGGTTTAGGTCCTTCTTTGACACCTTCATACTTCTTCATAATCAGATTGCCAATTGTTTTTGATGAGGCTGTCCTAGCGTTTTTGGTTTTACTTGAAGGAGCACAAGTATGTTCACCCACATACTTGTTGACGGTGAATAAAGTTGTACCCTTCAGATTCTCTGCACGAACACGCCAGTTGCATTCTTTTTCCACACAACGAACAACCCACCACCTAGTATCGGATTTTAGCACCTTGTAATCGAAATTGTGCTTCATTGCAAGAACTTCGAAATTGGACTTCAACTCATTTTTGCATCTGAATTGTTGCTTGATCTTTACAGCTTCCACCAAAGCGAAACGAAATTGATTAGCATACTCGATTTCCTTTTCAGACAATACTTCCTCATCATCAATGAATTCCCTTTTCTCTTTCTTAATTTCACGAAAATAACCCTCGGCTGGAGGTACTCCCTCACGATCAATATTATCATCAACGTTGATTCCATTGTTTTCATTGGGATCATTAAGTGTCACACACAAATGTCTTGACTCTTGTTTCTGTATGTAGGACACGAAATTTTGCACCTGACGGTCATTCGCAATCACAATTCGGGGAGACATAGCGTTATTGATCAAACCGCGTGGCAAATAGCTAAACTCAACGTCAACGCCCCTCTCGATTGAGAAGTCCTCCAAAACAATCGTTTTCAACTCCTCAAAACTAGTACTAGATTACAAAGCAACTAGTCTTCCTCCTTTTTCCTCATCAGCAACAAATATCCATCCATTGGTTGCACACCTTTTCCATGAACCACAAGTTACATAGATATGCAACATATTAATTTAGATGAAGAAAAAGAGAGTTAGGGTATAGAGAGAGGAAGATGAGGAGGAAGAACATCGACAGAGGTTTATTTTCAGAGGCAGAGAAAAAAAGGAAATAAAGATTTGAAAAATATTCAGTTGCAATATTTTTTCGATTCTCGTAGAAGATGAATTCTACAAATGGGTAGATGACAGTTATTTTGGTAGAACTTGTAGTAAAAACATGAATTCTACGAAATTGTAGCAAAACTTGTTTTTTGTAGAACACAAATTCTGCGAATGGTAGAATGTCATGTAATACGTAGAACATAAAAACTACGAACGGTAGATGCCAGTGTTTACCGTAGAACTTGAAATCCACAATTAGCAGAAGACTGTGTGTATTCCGTAGAATATATTTGGAGCAAATTCTACAAAACGGTCGAGGTACAAACTATTTGTAGATATCATCTTCTACACTCCCTAGACGTCCGATTAAATAGTAGAAAACGTCTTCTACTTTGATAATCGAAGTTGGTAGAACCAAACTTCAATTAATTTTCAGAACATGAAAAAAAAAACTAAAAAATCTCAAAAATTCTAGCCAGTTTTTACATCATTTTTATGAATTTTATAAATTTTGTTCACTTTTAAAGAATTTAGATTCAGTTTTTAATTATATTGAAAGACAATTTTGGCAAAAAATGACCAAAGTCAAAAAAGGAGTAAAGGGACAATAGAAACTTTTTTTTGGGGTATATTCACAATTCTCCCAAATCTAAAAATCAGCAGTGATTTGGCTCTAAATCTCGCTGGATCTATGAACTTAACAACCAAAAATCAATATTATTGTTGAGTTTTGCGGATACATATTATTTTTTGTTAATCATTACAAAAAAGAAGAAAACATGATATATATATTATTGATGGGAATAATAACTAATAATGCAAGATAGTCAAGTGGTTATGTAGTCTAATATTGTGCCTGCAAGCCGAGTTCAAACTAAATATACGGTAAGAAACATTGTCTTCTTCATCTTCTTGTGAGATTCTGCAATTCTAGAATTGAGCTGCCAAAAATTTTTTTTTTGCTCTGTTTTCACTAGTTTTTCTTGTGTTTTTATCCTAACTAGAAAATGAACCCGTGCGTTGCGCGAGATTGAAATTATAAGATGACAGATAAATAATGGCAATAAAATATTATTTGTTGTTTTTTCCAAATTTTTAATCTCCTACCACTCCTTTTTTCACTTACTTCCAGCCATGTACAAAAATTTGGTTTCTATACTTGATGTTATTGTTATTTACCGTTATTTATTCATAATTATTTATTTACTTTGGTCTTTGTATTCATTTTACATATTCTCAACTTTTAAATCAATCTAACAAAAATTATATATATTTTGACTCTCAAATGATGTAAGTCACATAAAAAATACTTATTTTGTGTTTCATAATAAATTAATGCACATACAGTAAACATTTTAAATAGGATAAATATAAAAAAATGGTTAAAATACAATATCTAATTAACATTAAAATTTTAACAAATAGTTTTTCCTATTTCTTTAGTTGGATTTTTGCATTTCATTAAAATTTCAGATTATAAATTAAATAAAAAGAAAAATTAATATAAACTGATATGTAATAAATGAGTATTTTAATTATAATTTAATGTCAAAACTGATGATATGGATATGCTAGATGGAGAGAAAACTCTTCTATTATATATAAGATATGATAGATCTTATCCCAAATTGATTACAAACGCCTAAAACCCTAATTTCACGTTTTCCCAAATTCAATTTTATGTTTCCCAAAAATTGATTGAGAGTTTCTTAATTTCTTTTATGGAATGTCTGTTTAGCGGGTGACTTTTGAGTTAATTGGGTTGATTTGCACATTAAAAAAAACTCAGGGTTAAATTTGCAAATTTAATTTAGTTTGCAGGTTAATTTGCACAAAACCCTCGCTCTGTTAATTTTCTTAACGGTCAACGTTTGGGCCACGTCAAAGATATAGAGAAGGATCATTTAGCAGATGAATTTTGAGTTAGTGGGTTTGATTTGTACAGAAAAAAATCAGGGTTAGATTTGCGGTTCACTACAAAAAAAAAGATTGTTTAACATCATTTATTTTCTATTTTTGTATTAGTTATAAATGATGTAAAAGAATTTTCCATCACTTATTTAAATGTTTGTAAGTGGTGATGCAAATAATTTGCATCGGTTTATTAAGAACCGATGTAAATATGCATAATATTTGCATCGATTATTTTAAATGACGTCGATACACATTAGTTACGAAAAGTGATATAAATTTTGCATTAATTTTTAAAATTGATGTTAAATATTCATTGGTAACTAATTACTATTTATTTATTTTTTATAAACAATTATAATATTTATATAATTTATTTAACTATTAAAATATTTGTTTCACATCGCATAATTGGTAGTAATCATATGCTTTATATCAATTATTATTATCATCATGAAACTATATTAAATTTGTAATGTATTATTTATCAACATTATACAACAGTAAAAGAAAATATAAATTGTAAACATTATTTTACACCGTAATAATAATGGAAATTGTTGACGAAAGTTACAAACTAATATTTTACGGGGTGTTTTCACTTTTAGACCACAAATTGAAGTCAAATGCAAAACTAACCTCTTCAATTTTTTTATTTTTTTTGTCCAATTATTTACGAGAATGCCATTACTATTTCGAGTGGTAGACCTCAACTGAGGTCTACTAGGGCTCCTTAAAGACCAAATACCCCTCATCTTCTACACTTAATTTCCAAAATGCCATATCATCAATATTGCCAACCACCATTTTCGCCTAATTTGGAGCTGTTAATGCTCCGAAAACTCACTTTTGAGCTACCATTGCTCATTCTCTCATCTCATAAACTCTTATTCTTCCATTTTCTCCCCATTTTCATCCCAAAAACTCTATAAGCAAACTCAAATCTTGGATCTTGGCATTTCCGATTGTTTAGCTTACAGCAACGACCGGAGCTCGTTATTGAAGGCTTAAATCAAAGTTATCAGCCCTCTAATATTCTTTCTCCGACGGCCATGTAACTTTTCTTCCATAATTATAAGAATTTCAGTTTTGGTCCGCGAATGTAGACCTCAGTTGAGGTCTACTATTACTTTGTAGACCTCAGTTGAGGTCTATTATTACTTAGTAGACCTCGGTTGAGGTCTAATGGTCAACGCAGGGTAGACCGCGACATTTCTTTTGCAAACAAAAAAAACTAGTCGTAGACCTCAACTGAGGTCTACTCCACGTGGAGGTTAGTTTTGCAATTGATCGGGAAAAATGTTTTTGTCCGGAGGTCTACCGCGGAGGTCTACTCCACGTGGAGGTTAGTTTTGCAATTGATCGAGAAAAATGTTTGTTGGAGGTCTACGGCTTAGGTTTACCTACAAAAAAAAGTTGGTTTCGCAGTTGACAAAAGTTTGACTTTCCTCAAAAAGGTCTACCGTTGAGGTCTACGGGGTCTGGTAGACCTCAGGTGAGGTCTACGGGGTCTGGTAGACCTCAGGTGAGGTCTACTAAAATATCTGGTCAACGCAAAAAAATTGAGGTCTACTGCGAAGGTCTACTAGAGGAAAGTCAAACTTGGGTCAACTGAAAACTAACCATTTTGAGGTCTACTTTTTGCGGTAGACTTACAACGTAGACCTCGTTGTGCTCCGTAGACCAATTCAGAGGTCTACTAATCAAAACGAGGTCTACCGCAACAAACATTTTTCTCGATCAATTGCAAAACTAACCTCCACGTGGAGTAGACCTTCGCGGTAGACCTCCGGTCAAAAACATTTTTCTCGGTCAATTGCAAAACTAACCTCCACGTGGATAGACCTCAGTAGAGATCTACGTTGTAGGTCTACGTATTAGGTCTACTACGTAGATCTACGTTGTAGGTCTACTATTATGTGTTATTTTTGTAAATCGTTTTTTGGGTCAATATATCTAGTATTTTGAAATTTTTCTTGAACAGTTGGTTGTTTTTACTTGTTTACTTGCTTATATATGAGTTTCAAATGTTCATTCGGTGTGATTAAGGCTCTATTCGGTTTTCTTTTAAATTAGTTAACTAGCTTAATTTATTGGTAGACCGATGTGGAGGTCTACACGTTAGGCCTACTACTTAGGTCTACTCTACTTATGTTGTTTTGTTTGTTTTTGTTGCAGAAAATGGTTTGTTTAGCTTCCGTCTATGGAAAATGGCTGATGGTAGAAGACAGGTCATGGCATGTGATGCGCGTTTCAATCTTTGTTCATAGTTTATAGTTGTTCGAAGTGTAGACTGAAGACGAGGTCTACTACGCAAGGTACACTGAAATAGAGGTCTACAATGAAGATTTACGCATGAGGTCTATCACTGAGGTCTATGTAGAAGGTCTACTTCATGTTGTTTTCAACTTTTTTATGTAAGTTACGAGTCGCAACCTATGTCTCGTAAAACTTACATTAATTCGAGATGTTACTCATGTTGAAGTAGCACAAAATGACTTCCGTAGTTATTCCTGAAGTTGTGGTGGATGTAAGAAGATTATGTTATATCCTAATTACCTTTTGTAATTTTTGCCACAATGTCATTAAGAGTACATAAAGTGATTTGATCTTTTTGATTTGTATTGATGATAAGTGCAATTGCCAATAAAAACCTTGAAAATAATACGGAAAAACTTTTAATTTGATAAAAAAGTCTTACAATGAAAATTGAAACTAAAAACAACAAGTGTTTAAACTGAGAATATCAACAATTTTCTCTCATTTCTATATAAGATGAGAGAAATTTATGAATTGATAAGCAAATATGAAGATTAAAGTAGTGTGCAGTCTCCGAGGAAGCCTATTTGATTGATTCCATGTGAGCGAGAATTCCATCTACTGACCAATCCGAAACAGATTCGGATTTTGTCGTCAACGGGAAGAGGATCTCAATAACCTTTATGTTCTATCTTGCAGCCGCCACTTCCAATAGCCTATTTCCTTCCTACAAAACAAGCTTGATAAGAAATAGTATCCAAAACTATATCAGACAAACCAATAGATCAAGATCTATAAAAAGAACCTACTTATGTCAACCAGAGAAAACTAACTAAATGGGGATAAAAAAATCATCACTGAGACCAGCTCCTAAATTGAAAAACCTTCACAAACAACATAAAATTTCAATCTTGTTTTCAGAGAAGACAAACTATGGAAGATCCAAGCAAATAAAGGGTTTTACCCATAATCTCTACCACATAGGTCTACAACAGAGGTCTACAACAGAGGTCTACCACAGAGGTCTACAACAAAGGTCTACAACAGAGGTCTACAACAGAGGTCTACCACAGATCTGAGAAAAAAAACCTCCATCTATTACAGATCGAGAGAGAAAAACTTACAGCGGCGGTGACGGTGGCGATCAGAGAAGGAGATGTAGGCTGAGGAGGAAGAAAAACTGCATATTCCCATCTCATTTTCTCTCATCCTTGTTTACCCAAAACCTTTCTCTAGCTCCTCTCTGCATATTAAGCATATTAAGCCAAAGACAATGGCAAATGGAACTGATTAAGAAGCTCCTTAATAAGATATGTTGAATCAGTTCAAAAGAAGCATAAGAAAGAAGTCCCAAAAGAGAATCCTTGGATTCCAAAACCATGAGAAACGAACCTGCAACCGGATCTAGAAATTGGCCAAGCGTCGTGGAAGAGGACATGAGGGATGCTACGAGAACCGAGGGGAAGACGAGGGATGCTACATGGCCAAACCGCGACCGCCGCAGCACCGTTTCAGGAGAGTTTCAGATCTGGAGGATTTGAGAGTAGATCCGGGAAAGGAGAACAGTACAGCTTTAGATCTGATGGAGCTGAAGTTGAGAAAGGAAGAGAGAAGCGTCGCCATAGTCTCTGGAAGGAAAGGTTGGAAAAAATGATGGCCAAAACGGAGAAGAAGAGGAAGAAGAAATCGACGGAGGATAAGAGAGAGGGAGGCGTTGATGAAAGAGAGTTTCACATAATTTTTTTTTTCACAAAATTAGGGTTTTCCCTTTATATACCAGGATAAAACGGTTGGTAGATCTACATGGTAGATCTACATGGTAGACCTCCGTGGTAGACTTACTCGGTAGACCTCACACATTTATAGGTTTTAACCTAAATGTCTTTGCTTATCTATAAATGATTCATTTGTATGCATTCATATTTTTGGTAGATGATAATGTCTATGTTTTAATTATTCATACAAGTTTCGTTGTCAAATTATTTTTTATTTAATTTTAAATTTAAATTTAAGATTTAATGATTTGGTATATCTACATGGTAGACCTCCGTGGTAGACGTACCCGGTAGACCTCACACATTTATAGGTTTTAACCTAAATGTCTTTGCTTATCTATAAATGATTCATTTGTATGCAATCATATTTTTTGTAGATGATAATATCTATCTTTTAATTATTCATACATGTTTCGTTGTCAAATTATTTTTTATTTAATTTTTAATTTAAATTTAAGAATTAATTATTTGGTAGATCTACATGGTAGATCTACTTTACCCTAAACCCTAAATCGAATAATTTAGATAAAATTTTGTAACAATGTGTTTGCCCTATTGTCATTTTACAGTTTGGATACCAAATAAATGAACATTGAATCGTATAACAAACCAAAAACAACAATTGGTCTCGAAATTTTCAAAACTCTACAACTTACACCATTCAACTCTAAACAATCTACTCAAACTCTTATCCTTATGAACTATATATTCATGATATTTATAGATTCATGCATTTTTCTGAGATCATATTTTTAGTAGATGTTAAATGTCTATTATTTCGTTATTTGTGAAAAAAATATTTCAAAATATTTTTTTTTTTTAATTTTTAATTTAAATTTAAGATTTAATTATTTGGTAGATCTACATGGTAGACGTACCCGGTAGACCTCACACATTTATAGGTTTTAACCTAAATGTCTTTGCTTATCTATAAATGATTCATTTGTATGCAATAATATTTTTGGTAGATGATAATGTCTATCTTTTAATTATTCATACAAGTTTTTTTGTCAAATTATTTTTTTTTAAATTTTTAATTTAAATTTAAGATTTAATTATTTGGTAGATCTACATGGTAGACGTACCCGGTAGACGTACCCGGTAGACCTCACACATTTATAGGTTTTAACCTAAATGTCTTTGTTTATCTATAAATGATTCATTTGTATGCAATCATATTTTTTGTAGATGATAATGTCTATCTTTTAATTATTCATACATGTTTTGTTGTCAAATTATTTTTTATTTAATTTTTAATTTAAATTTAAGGTTTAATGATTTGGTAGACCTCCGTGGTAGATCTCCATGTTTGTCTACCACATCGTCTGGAGGTTAAAATCGTAATCGTGTCATGCGTTTTTTTGTTTGTTCATAAGAGAGTGTGAGGTACTGTTACTGTAGAAAATGTTAGTTTTGCAATTGTTTCAAATTGTGGTCTAGTTGAATAGAAAAAATCAATTTGTGGTCTATTTTTGGCAATTCCCCCATATTTTACAAACAAATTGTAAACACATCCATAGAATTAGGCAATGATAACTGCATTGCTCCGTGAAAAACTTTGAATATCTTCTGCTTTGTTCATCTTCTCTTTGAACCACCTTGAATTATAGGTTTTCTAGCTAATCTCTTGTTTCTCCTGCAATAGTTTAAATTCTGCAAATAGAAAAAACAGAGAATTTAAATTTTATCACTTCTACAACTGTGTTCTAGTAAAAGTAGATGAAACAAATGAAAATTTTAAATTGAATTTAACTATTACCTGTAACATCCGTAAACCAAAGTTTTGAGTTTTTGAGGGGTGTCGAGCGACACCAAGGTGGTGTCGATCGACACCGGTCCGAAATCGAATTTCCGGTTTGATTTAAGTCGCTGGATTCGGGTCGGTTCGGGTCGGAAATCCTAGGTCGCGTTTTAAAAGTCGAGCAGCCGCTGGGAAAGCTCGTTTTTCGAGACAGAAGTGTTCTTGGGCGATTTTGGGAGAATTTGTGGAGATTTGTGAAGTTTCCGAGGTGTTTGCTGGTTGTTCTTCACTGTTCATCTTCCTTTCCTCCCTTTCAATCCAAATCCAAGGTGAGTGCGTGACTGTGGGCTCGAGATTTCCGGATTTAGGATGTTAGATGAATGAATCAATGTTTCTAGTTGTTGTTCTTGAGTTGTGTGATGATTTATGTGTTGATTGTGGTGTTGAATCGTGTTTGGAATGATTATTAGGTTAAATTGATGTTTCTGCGTGTTTCATTGCTCTTGGCATCGCTCTGTCGAGCGGGTGTCGATCGACACCAATCTGGTGTCGGTCGACACCAATGTCGGTTCAGAGTGGTTAACCGGTTTGAGCGAATTGGAATGGTTAATTGATTTGAAATTGAATTAAAATGGTTTAATCCGGTTTAATGTATTTAATTGGTTTTGATGGTTAATTGAATTGGTTTAATTAATTATTTTCGGATTAATAATTAATTAATATTATTATTTAATTATGAGAATTATTTAATAATTATTTGAAATTATTTTAATGGTGGAAAATATTTAATAATTGTGGAAATTATTTAAAAGACTTTAATTATCTGGAAATTGCGTAATTGGCCCGTGGGCAGAGTGATCGTCTCACTAAGTATTTATGATAATACTTACGCATCTCCTTTCCTGTGATGCAGGTGGTAGAAATGTTTAAACGCGGAATCAAGGCCGAAGAAGAGGATGATAGGATTTATGTTTTATTCCATTTGCTTAAGTTGTTAGAATTATTTGATATTTGATTCATTTGATTTATTTGATTATTGACTTCCGTTGTTGAATTGATTTATGATTTATTGAATTATTTATTTTAAGACTTCCGCTAGAATTGTTTAAGTATTTTTTTTTTTAAAAAAAAGTGTTGGTTGTTTCATTACCTGTTATCACTTAGAAACTAAAATGAACAAAAGTACATATATATGTGGAAATCTGTAAAATAAATCAATGAACTAGGGAAAATTAATATGGAGGAAATGACAAAGATTTAGAATAGCAAACATGATACGGAGTTAGCCACAAACACAAAGAAAAACGATGAAATTACCTAGTCAAAATGACAAGAGGTCTCTTTTTTCACCATTGGTAGATAAACAGAGAGAGTGATAGAAAAAGAATGTAAGGTATCATGAAAAAAGATAGGCAATTTTGGTTTAATGTTAAGTGCACAGTTATAATAAAGCGTGATAAAGAAGTGGGAGATATCTTAACATTTAAAAAAAATAAATAAATAAGAAGTGGGAGAGATTCTTGGAATTTTAGTTGCTATATCAATAACAACTAATATTGAGACTTTTTTTTTTCTTTGGAAATGAATAATAATATATATTCCACATTCCAATTATTATTTTTATATGAAATTATTTATCACTAATAAGATTCATGGTGTAACATCCGTAAACCTAGAGTGTTGTTTTGGAAGTGATGTCGGACGACACCAAGTGACCGGTTGTGGTTTGCATATGCTCTATACGGTGCGAATCTCGGGTTAGCTGTGCATGTTCTTGTTTGATTGTTGTGCAGTCGGTCTAAAGGTTCAAACATTGTGTAGAAAAATGTGTAAAACGACTTCTGGTTAGTTGGTGTCGAGCGACACCAAGAGGGTGTCGCTCGACACCGGTTAGTAAAATCGATTTCCGGTTTAAATCGATTGTTGTTCGTTTCTGTTGGTTTGGTCGAGTGATGTCGACCGACACCAGGGAAGGTGTCGCTCGACACCGGTTATTGAGGAATCGACCGGTTCCATTCAAGTCGGCTGATTTTGTCCGGTTTAGGCGAAGGAAACCATATTCTCGCGACAAAACACTGTGCAGCAGCGTTTTTGGCACACTTTTCGAGACAGAGACTTTTCCAGAGAGTTGGGAGGCGATTTTGAGGAGTTTTTGGAGTTTGGAGGATTGATCTGAGACTTAGTGGTTGCTGTTCATCTTTCCCCTTTGTTTCCAATCCGTTTCAAGGTGAGTGCGCGACCGTAGGTCCGTGAATCACTAGAGTTTGTTGGGTTGTTGATATTTTGAGTTGTCCTTGAGTTATTATTGAGTTTTTCGAGCTGTTCTTGTGTTTTTCGAGTTATTGATCGTTGTGGGGGTTGAATCCCACGGATTTGGTGTTTCCATGTTGTTTTCGTTGCTTTTGGTCTGTTGTCGTCGGGGCAGTGTCGAACGACACCTTTTGGTGTCGGTCGACACTGAGGCGCTAGTGTCGGTCGACACTATTGTTCTGTTTCGAGTTTACGCGAGTTTTGCTGTGTTGGTTATTATTGATATTGTTATTTATTGTTGCTATGGATTGTTGTATTGTCTAGTGGTTGGCGTAATTGACATGTAGACGGGATGACCGTCTCACTGAGTATTTCTTAAATACTCACGCATCTCTTTTCTAATGTAATGCAGGTATCGGGAATGTTCGACCGCGGAATGAGGAGGATTGATAGGATGTTGATTTTATTTATTCTTATGTGGCTATCAAACCGTCGCTTTTAGGTTGTTAGTTTATTGGGTATTGGAATTATGTGTTTTGTAAACCTCGTGTTTAGGTTGCCAAAGTTATTTATTATTTTGGAGTTATTTGTTGAGTTGATTTGATTTATTAATTATTGATTTCTTTCTAGAATTTCCGCATTGATAATTAATTATAAAAAAGGGACTGGTTGTTTCACATGATATCTAATATCTACCATTTATTATTTGAATATAAATTATAAAACAAATTCTAACAAAAAAAAATATAAAGGTGAATACATAACTACAACGATTAAATTTTGGTAAAACTAAAGCATAGTTCATGTTTACAGTTTTTCTTAGTTTTTCAACAATGAGTTTTCCATGGCTATTCATCATCCCCGATTTTTATTTTTTCTTGGTTCTTGGGAAGATAACAAGATTTCCTTTTATAAAAAAGTTTAGAGATAAATTAATATTTT
Organism: Erythrophleum ivorense; assembly: GCA_026724425.1. Classification (NCBI taxonomy): domain Eukaryota; kingdom Viridiplantae; phylum Streptophyta; class Magnoliopsida; order Fabales; family Fabaceae; genus Erythrophleum; species Erythrophleum ivorense. Next base: position 1,917,320 of record JAIUCV010000027.1, on the reverse strand, counting down.
AATCCATAAAAAAAAAAGTGAAATAGCATCAGTTTTATTCAATTAATGTAAAACGAATAAATAATTACATCAGTTTTTATAATTGAGACTAAATCACATAAATAACATCACTTATTTAAATCAATTATATTGATGTAAGTTTTGCATCTTTTTCTAACCGATGCTAATAAAAATTACTAAAAACATCAATCAGATAATTTTTTGAATTCATATTTTTGTGTCAATCATTTGAAAAGTGATACAAACTTATTTCCAACTGTATCGGTTTTGGTAAATTGATGTAGAAAACGTAAATAACGGCATCAATTGCTATAATTGATCTTAACTCACATATTTTATATCAATTTATTAATAAGTGATTTAAACTAGTGTCAGTTTGTTTTGTGACACTATTTATCTGATGTAATAGGGTTTTTTTTTTTTTTTTGTAGTGGTTGATTTGCACAAAACCCTTATAAAATGAATTCTTTTTTGAATTATTTTTAATTCCGAAAATAGCTTATTACTTAGTTACCCTAGCTAAGTTAGAAAAATTACATTATATACCTGAGTTTTATCCACCCATCCAATCTTTTTGGATTTTACCCACTGAAAAAACTTAAAAACTCGAAGATTAAAAAAAAAAAAATTCGTTTCAAAAATAATATTCAAAACAAATCGTAAAAGGTAAATATTATTTCGTAGAACAACTAGGTAAAACTATTTGATTGTATGTTGAAATTTTCTGGGATTGTTCAAGAATTTAGTCCTTTCATTTCGTGTTTGTTTTTGATTTCGGGTTTGTTTATAAAAGTCGGGTTCGGACTCGTTATTGATTTCGTGATTGTTATTCAAGTCAATTTTGTTAATTTATCTTTGGGTTCGAATTAATGGTTTACACATTTTTTATTTTATAGGTTGAAATTTTGTGGATTGTTCAAACATTTAATCGATTCATTTCATGTTTGTTTTCTATTAAAAATTTGTTTATCAAAGTTGGGTTCGGACTCGTTCTTGATTTCGTGATTATTGTTTAAATCAGTTTTGTTTATTGATCTTTGGATTCGAATTGATTGTTTAGACATTTATGATTTTCTGGGTTTTTAGTAATATTTGGTAAAACTACTAAAATGTAATACTCAATGCAAAAACCCAGAAAATCATAAATGCAAAACTCAAAAATAACGAACATGGAACAAAAATTTATAGCGAAATCCATAAAGATATTCAAAAAAAATAAACCTGAAATCAAGAACAAATCTATATTTTAAAAAGAAACCCGAATTTTATGGAGAAGGAAGAAGAGATATAGGAACCTATAAATTTCAAAATTTATGGGAAAACAATTTTGTGGGTGCCGATTTTTTTAGTGGGCCCGCCAAATTGACAAGAGCACCTTTTTGTGTGGGTGCCGCCAAAAGTGCTCATAGTTATACCCAAAATTATAGGTATACGTACCGAATTTGCAAATAGTTATACTTTGGCGTATTTTCTATTTAATTAGTATTACCTAAATTCAAAATTTGATTTCCTAGTTTTACAGTTAATTTTGGTCAATTCAAGCATGTTTTCGATGATTGTATGCATTTAGATTGTAACATCCGTGAACCGAATTAGTGTGGTTTTTGTGGGGTGTCGACCGACACCAAGAGTGGTGTCGATCGACACAGGTCGGGCAAATTGATTTCTGGGTCGATTTCAATTGCCGGTTTAGCTGCTGGTTTAGGTTAAAAACCTAAAGTCGCGATATAAAGTGGTGGCCGCGTTGTTTTTGTCGTTTTGGAGAAAACAAAGAGAAAGAGGAGGCTGAGAGCTTTTGGGGAGATTCGGGAGCTTTGTTGTCGATCTGTGGTGGGTTTGTGTTGTTCTTCATCTCCTTCTTCCTCCTAATCCGTTGTCAAGGTGAGTGCATGACCGTAGGCTCGCATATAAGAGGATTTGTGGATGTGGATCATGATTTGGTAGAGTTATGTGGTTTTTCGTGTTGTTTTGTGTGATAATCGCGGGTTGAATCGCGTGTGATGTGTTGATTTCATGATTGGGGTGTTTCGGTGTTGAAAATTGTCTAAGGCGTCGATCTCCTGGATCGGTGTCGATCGACACCAAACGGGCAAGGTGTCGACCGACACAAGTGTGTCGATCAACACAGTCCGGTTTAATCCGGTTATCTGGCAATTTAAGAAATCAATTGGATTAAGTGGTTTAATCCGGTCTAATGGTAATTAAATGGTTTAATGCGAGAATTAATTAATAATTGGTGAAATTAATTAATTAAATGATTTAAAAATAATTGTGGAATTTATTTAAGTGTTTAAAAATTATTATTTAATTGTGGTAATTATTTAATAATTAAAGTGAAGGATTTAATAATTGTGGTAATTATTAATATTAATGAAAATTGTTAAAATTGCGTACTTGGCCTGTAGGCGGGGTGATTGCCTCACTAAGTATTTATTAAATACTTATGCATCTATTTTATTAAATACCTAATGTGATGCAGGTAGCTGAAATGTTCTTCCGCGGAAAGAGACCGAGAGAAGAGGATGATGAGACTAGGAATTTGATATTGCTTAATTATCTTGTTGTGGCTGACAAGGAATTCGTTGTTAGGGTGTTAGTTTTATTTACAATGTAGCAACCTGGTGTTTAGGTTGCTAGAATTTATTATTGGATTTTATTGGTTATTGGTTTAATTGTTGAACGGTTTATTTATGATTTAATATTATTGATTTCTTTCGAGAATTTCCGCATTGATAATTAATAAAAAAAAAAGGCTTGGTTGTTTCATTTTGGTATCAGAGCGAATACGGTTTTAGGACTGTTAGTATTGGATGAATTGGACTATGTGTTTAATTGATTAAGTGAGTTAGTCAGTTAGTAGATTAGTCTCATCCTCTCGGTCTTCCAGTTTTCCGCGGTAAGTTGTGTGTTTTATCTTGTGGTTTGTTTTTGTGTGTTCTAGTTTGCTCATCTACTGTGTTGTGGTAGTGCAGTGAGATGGATGCAGGAGCTATAGGTCGTGGCAGGGGTCGTGGTAGAGGCCGTGGCAGAGGCCGTGGCGGAGGCCGTGGCAGAGGCCGTGGTCGTGGAGCGCAGGCGGATTCGGGTGAGAGTGCAGTGCCTAGTGTGGCAACAGCGTCAGAGACTCAGTTTGTGGCGAGTGAGGCCAGTTTGGGCGCTAGTGGAGGCGCGGGAGTTGGGGTTGCCCCAGGTGCGGGTGCCGCTCCAGCTCATGGTCTTGGTGACCAGTTGATAGGGGTTCTGACGCAGATCTTGGCACGTCTTCCGCAGGCGGTTCCAGAGCAGACTCCGGGTGTTCCTCCGGTGGTGGGGGCACAGCAGGGCGCGTTTGTTGGGCAGCATGGTGCTGCGGTGGTTGGGCATCCTTCTTATTTGGAGATGATGAGGGAGATCACTACAAGAAATATACCCGATTTGCGACGGAATATATCGTCGCAATTCCGTCGCAAATCCTCATTTGCGATGGATTTGCGAAAAACTCGGTTCCGTCGCAAATCTTTCATCGCAATTACGTATCGGTCGCAAATCCGTCGCAAGTTTGCGATGGACACAATTCCGTCGCAAATTTGCGACGGAAATATTTCCATCGCAAACTTGCGATGGATACTTGTCCTTCGCAAATTTGCGACTAATTTGCGACGGAATGTTCCGTCGCAAATTTGCGAGGGAAGTGATCCGTCGCAAATTTGCGAAGTTTTTGCGAGGAATCGTAATTTTCGCAAATTTGCGATGGAAATTAATCCATCGCAAACCTGCGACAATAAAATTTCCTCGCAAAAACGTCGCAAATTTGCGACGGATATAATCGTCGCAAATTTGCGACGTTTTTGCGAAGAAATTTTATTTTCGCAGGTTTGCGATGGATTAGTTTCCATCGCAAATTTGCGAAAATTACGATTCCTCGCAAAAACTTCGCAAATTTGCGACGGATAATTTTGTCATCGCAAACTTGCGACGGATAATTTTGTCATCGCGAATCCGTCGCAGATCTTATATTTTTTTTTTTTTTTTAATTTTTTGACGAAAAAAATATTATAAAAAATAAATAAATAATTCGAAATATATTAAAATTTAGTTCAAATATAATTCAAAATGCGGGAAAAAACGAAATTCAAACGTAAACTAAAAAACAGTTCAAACATAAACTAAAAATTCTCAGACGGGCCTGATGGGTCTGATGGATCTTCTCCGTTGGTTCCCCCGGTTTCCCCCTGGACCTGCTGCTGCTCTGGATATAGACGGCTCATAATCTCCTTGAGCTTAGGATCCGTGGAGCCCAAGTAGTCGAACATCTCTTGGAACACCTCCACCTTCGTCTTCGTTGCAGTCAATTCATCCTGCAACCGAGCAACCTCGTCGTGATCCTGGTACCGACTAGAAGCGGAACCGCGAACAGAACCGCTCCTAGTATCGATTTGGGATTGAAGAGAACCAACCCCTCTAATTCTCCCCTTTTTACGGGGAGCGATCTAAAAAAAAAACAAAAATACTTAGTAAGTAAACAAATATATAACTTAAAATAGATATGGATTGAAATAAAAATTTGAAAAATACTTACGTCAACAAAAACCTTGTTCCTCATGGCGGTAGAAGGCTCAGCAGAACCAGAAGCAATGCTCTCCTGAGTCATTTCATGAACCTTCGAACTAACGTCGTTGTAAAGCTCCTCAGAATCTTCGTCCATGAAAGACCCATCCGGGTTCCGCTTTGTGAGAGCGAGAACCGCCAGCAAATCCGTCTCTGATTCTCCATTTGACTCGGCCTTGAAAATTAATTTTGAATTGATAAATTAAAATAACTAAAAATAAATTAAATACCTCATAATATAAATAAATAATAATTAGAAAATAAAAACACTTACGAGCATTCGGCCTCGGGCTCTGTATGAAAGTCGACCGGATCGATGCGTAGAGTTCTTACTCATCGATCGAGTTGCCTTGCTGTTGGTGCTCCTAGTCTGGTGATCAGGGTCCAGCCAAAATGCTACTAAACCAGCCCAAACGTCTGTGCTGAACCCGGCAGGCATGGCAGCATCTCCCTTTTTACGCCAAGCCTGCTTCCACCGTGATACCATATCAGGCAACCGCTGTTTGACTTTGTTCTTGAACTCTTGGTAAACCACCTCGGTAATGCCAGCGTCCCAATGATACTTCCGCTTCAACAACAAAAACAAAGAATAATAAAATAATATTAGATGAAAAGCAATGAATAAGATTTTTAAATAGGAAATTAAACACATAATGAAACTTACAGCGAATGTACCGAACCAACGAATGATGTCGGCCTCCTGTACATCTGACCACCGACCATGAGGTTCTTTGTAATCTCTTTCAAAGATTTCCGTGACCGAAGAGGCGACGGACGGATCATCAGTGAACCTCAAAAAACAAAAAACAAAACATTAGAATTTATATTTATAAATGTAAAATATTAAATAAAACAAAAGCTAAATAAAAATAAAAATTATTTACCAAAAAGTGTTCGGCGGACGGAGTGGATGAAGATGAGGAAGTAAATGATGACCAGGCTCATATAAAATGTCTCTAATGTCTGCATAGAATGCGTCTAAGTGGCCGGGAATCCTGGCATGATCTCCGTCCGCCGGAAAATGTGGTGGTGACTGGTGAGCGGGTGGAGATGGAGACCGTGGCGGGTGCTGCGCCCGCTGCCCTGTAGAAGCGTGGGAGCTAGAAGTAAACCCACCACTCGGACGAACGGCACGTGAAGCAGCACGAGCACCGTGGGAAGCAGTACGACCACCGTGGGAAGAAGCACGACCACCGTGGGAAGTAGCACGACCACCGTGGGAAGCTCCACGACTACTGTTGGAAGCAGTACGACCACCACCACGGGTCGGACCACCTCCTCCCTGATCCACGAAATCCATGTAACAGTTGTTTGGATCACTCATCTGCCATATATTAAAAATAATATTAAAAATAATAATAAAGGAAGTTAGAATAAAAAAAATAAGAAAAAGTAAAAATCTATGTAAAAATTATTATGCAAAAACTATTCTAATAATCTCATAATTATGTAAATACTCCAAAACTTATTCTAATAACCTAACAAATCTTAACTTTGCAACAATTTTTAACAATTTGTTAGATTTATAACATTGTAACAACTTTTAAAAAATTAATTCTAACAAATCTTAACTTTGTAACAATTTAAAAAAAAAAAATTAATTCTAAAATCTTAACTTTGAAACAATTTATACTAAAATCATTCTAACAATCTTAACTTTCTAACAATTTTTAACTATTACAAAACAATACTAAAATCATTCTAACAATCTTAACTTTCTAACAATTTCTAACTATTACAAATCAATACTAAAATAATACTAAGAATTTTTAAAAATGCAATTCCAATCTAAAATTCAAAATTATATATTCTAAAACTAATCTAACAACCTAGCAAATTAAATTAAAGGAACAAAATAAAGAGGAAAAAAGATGAAAAATAATTAACAAGTTTAGCAAAATTAGATTACATTTTATGAAATATTAATTCTAATTATCACAAATCGAAATCAAAATTCTTAACTATTTAGCAACATCTTGTAATATAATTTTCAGTCTTATACAATATTTTAGTTTCAAATTAATTAAAACAATACTAGGATCTAACATTTAAAATCTTAGAACTAAAATTCTCTACCCTAATCGATCTAATTACCGCAAATCTTAGAACTAAAATTCTCTACCCTAATGAAATCTTAGAACTAAATCTTTGAAACAATACTAGGATCTAATTACCGCAAATGGTCGGTGGCTGAGTAAGGACGGCGGCGGAGTGAAGAAGTCGGCGGTGGCGCGGTTCCTCGGCGGAAGAGATGCGGCGGGGGCGGCGGCGGCAGTGGCGGCGGCGGCGGCGGCGAGGCGGATCTGCGGGATCCGAGAGAAACGGCGGTAGAGAGAAGACCGGAAGGAGACAGGCGGGGAAGAGAACGACGGCGCGGTCGGAGAAAAGATCTTCGGCGGCGGCGAGGCGAAAACCGTCGGCGCGGCGACGCGGATCTTCGGCGGCGGCGAGGCGGATCTGCGGGCGAGGCAAAGACGGCGAGAGAGGGAGTAGCACGGCGGCGGGAAAGAGATGGCGGCGTCGGAGCTACGATAAAACGGAGAAATCCGGGGAGAAGAAGAAGACGGCGGAAGCTCGGAGAGAAGAAGAGAAACGAAGGGGAGAAGAAAAAAATGGGTTGAGTTTTCGCGGACTATATATATAGATTTTATTCCGTCGCAAATCCATCGCAACATTGCGATGGATTTGCGATGGACACGTGACCGAATTAGGGTTTCCTAACTTTTCCATCGCAAATCCATCGCAATGTTGCGATGGATTTGCGATGGAAAACACTTTCTATCGCAAATCCATCGCAATTCCGTCGCAATATTGCGATGGCTTTGCGATTGAGACGTGAGCGAATTAGGGTTTCCTTTCCTTTTTCTCGCAATTCCATCGCAATTCCATCGCAATATTGCGATGGAATTGCGATGGCAAAGTTAGTTTTAGGGTTTCGGGTTTAGAGATCTGACTACAGATTAACAAGGGTCATAGATATTGAATATATATGCTTATTAGTACGTAAATATGAAAGTTATAATGGATATTGAACATTCGTACATATATACGTGTATGGTCATTGTTACAGCAAAACCGTTTGTAATGTTATATACCTCATAAGTTTCAATGAGCTTGATATGTGCGGAGTTAAAGAGAAACCTATTTTTATTTAGAAAAAGCTTTTAGTGTTGAATTATACAGTACAAAATAAGATTGTATTACCCAAAACTCTTGTTATACGAAAAATAGAAAACCCTAAACCCTAAAACTTGGGTTTCCCTCGCAAATCCGTCGCAAATTTGCGATGGAATTGCGATGGAATTGCGATAAATTTTAGAATCCATCGCAATTCCATCGCAAAATTGCGACGGATTTGCGATGGAAACCGAAAAGTAAAACAAGCCATCGCAATTCCGTCGCAATGTTGCGATGGAATTGCGATGGAAACACTAAAATTTTACATTCCTTCGCAATTCCATCGCAAAATTGCGACGGATTTGCGATGGAAACCGAAAAGTTAAACAATCCATCGCAATGCCGTCGCAAGGTTGCGATGGAATTGCGACGGATTCTTAAATTTTAGTGTTTCCGTCCCATTTCTACCGTAAGTTAAGTTATCCGGAGACAAGAAAAATGGATGGTCAAAAAAGTTATCCTGAAATGACTTTTGTGTAGTCTTGTAAGTAAAAAGTGACAATGCTACTTTTTAAAACAATCGGAACCACCGTAAAAGAATAATGTTTGTACGTCGGAAATACAAATTCATCGCAATTTAAAATACAGACAACTTAAAATACAAAGAAAAACCTTAAAATTAATCAAAGTCATTTTCACCGTCATTTTCAGATACGTAAGAGTTTTCACTATGCTCCCGTTCATCGTCATCAGTAGGAGGCTCCTCGAATTCATCAGACTCTCCATCTTCAGTTGAATCGTCGATGACGTCTTCGACTTCTATATTCTCGGGATCAACGTGCATGATATTGTCAGTGGATTCAATCGGGTTTGATACTTCTGCAACTCTGTCATGCTGCATAGCCACATCATCATCTAAACCAAATACATAACCTCTTGGATTGACCTTTATGACCGATAACCAAGTCTCCCGTTTTTGCCTAACTCGAGGATAAGGAATGAAACACACTTGCTCTGCCTGCGATGCAAGGATGAAGGGTTCGAACTTGGAAAATTTCCGGTTTGCATTTACGTCGGTGACACCTACCGTCTCGTTTCTGCAAACTCCTCGATCAAGTGTCGGATCATACCAATCACATTTAAAAAGAATACATTTCAAGTTGATAATTCCTGGGTATGTGACCTCGATGATCTCTTGCAAAACTCCATAGAATTCTGTTTCGCCCGGGACATGAATACCGTAATTCGTGGTCGACTTCCGCATGCCATGCTTGTACGTATGGAATACGTATCCGCGAGTGCAATACATTGGTGCTGTAGTGATCTTTCCTATTGGTTCGTTCACAATCTCATGCAGCCATAGCGGTATTTGATCCGGATGATACCCTTTTCTCACCTATATTAACCAAATGGTACAATGAATTGAAACACATTAATTGTATATATAGTGTTACATATAAGTTTATATATCATTAATTAAATTGAAGAGGGCCGGGATGACTTACATAGAATTGTAACCATCCAGCAAAGTCACGTTCTTTCAAGAACTCATACTCGTTTTCTTGTAAATCAGGGTATGTTTGGCGCATCTGATTGTCAAATATGCTGCACCAGAAATTAATTATAAAGTTATACAAACATAATTATATATGAATACGTAATAATTGACAAATAATTAATTATAAAAGTTACCTCTCAAATTGATGCACTTCCTCCAGATTACGCAATATGTAATTGTGAGCCGCACTCCAATGTTTATGGTCCCACGATTTTTCCTTCAACTTTCCAGCAAGTCTGCCTATTTCTTTGAAGATGTTAGGGACATCATGCCTATATACAGGTGCAATGCCTCCATCATCGTATCGTTTCGTAGCGGTTCTTCTCGTTCTCACATTTGGGTTAAAATAGTAAGACGCGAAGTTAGATGTTTCTTCTGTCAAACTTCCTTGTACAATAGATCCCTCAACTTTTGCAAGGTTTTTGGCCTTTCCCTTCAAGTGTCCCATAAATCGCTCGAACGGATACATCCACCTGAATTGAACAGGCCCTCCAAGAGCCGCCTCATATGGCAAATGTACCGGTAGGTGTTCCATCACGTCGAAGAACGACGGAGGGAAAATCATTTCCATGTTACATAGCAAGATAGAAATGTTTTTTTGTAACTTCTCTACTCCGTCTTCTGTCAGTGTTCGCGTGCACAAATCTCGGAAAAATGCCCCAATACCTTTAATATATATACACAATAAACAAATTAGTAAAAACATATTTAATTAATTATATATGTACATAAACTCAATAACAAGAAATGTGAATACTTGTTTACCTGCAATTGCTTCGTGGACATGAGACGACAACAGTTCTTGTAACGCAAATGGTAGTAACCGCTGCATGAAAACATGACAATCGTGGCTCTTCATACCAGAAAATTTTTGCCCTTGCTCAATACATCGTGAGAACTTGGAAACGTATCCATCCGGAAATTTAACATCTGAGACTACCCAGTCAAAGAGAGCTCTCTTCGCATCCGCAGACAACCGAAAGCTCGGAATTGGCTGTTTGCCGTCTCTGGAAATCTCCAACTCGCTTCTTTTGCATATTTGTGCTAAGTCCAGCCTTGATTTCATATTGTCTTTACTTTTTCCTTGGACATTCAAAATGGTATGCATGATGTTATCGAAAAAATTCTTCTCGATATGCATAACGTCAAGATTATGTCGCAAAAGATGATCCTTCCAATACGGCAGTTCCCAGAATATACTCTTTTTGTGCCAATTGTGCTCCCTAAGATATCCGTCAGGCATGTTTGCATTAGAATGCCAATTGCCCCCACGTTTGCATGTTTCCTCACCGCCATAATAATCGATTTGGTCAAGCAAATATTTTCCTGAAAGATAATCCGGAGGGGGATAACGGACAACCTTATTCTTCGTAAATAAATTCTTGTTCTTTCGGTACCTATGATTGATAGGAAGAAAACGACGGTGACAATCAAACCAACATGGTTTTCTTCCATGCCTCAGCTGAAATGCTTCCGAACTATTCAGACAGTGTGGAACGATAGTCTTCCGTGCGTAGTCCACCCCGACAACATTCCATACGCTGGAAAGTCACTAATCGTCCACAATAATACTGCGCGCATGTTGAAGTTCTGTTGCTGCGAGTAATCAAAGGTGCAGACTCCTGAGTACCACAGCTGTTTCAACTCATCAATCAAAGGCTGCAGAAATATATCCAGGGATCGCTTCGGATGCTTAGGACCTGGCACTAAAATAGTTAAGAACAAAAATTCTCGCTGCATGCACATTGTTGGCGGAAGATTATATGGCGTCAATATGACAGGCCATAACGAATATTGTCTCCCTGACATACCAAATGGACTAAATCCGTCCGTGCATAGACCTAGATAAACATTTCTGGACTCGTTAGCAAAGTTTGGATGTACCGACTGAAAGTGTTTCCACGCCTTTGCATCTGAGGGATGTGTAATCTCTCCATGATGTGTGGAATGTTCTGCATGCCATCTCATTGACGCTGACGTCATCTCCGATTGGTATAACCGTTTCAATCTTTCAGTGATTGGCAAATACCACATACGTTGGTAAGGGACCCGCCTCCTTCCACTAGTAGGTTTGTATCTCGGCTTCCCACAAAATCGACATTCCTGCAGCTTATCATCATCTTTCCAGAAAATCATGCAATTGTCAATGCATACATCAATCATTTGATAAGGTAACCCAAGACCAGCAACCAACTTCTGTATTTCATAGTAATTACCAGCAGAAAGATTATCTTCTGGTAAATACTCTTGAAATAGTCCAGCCCACTTATCCAGGTTACTTTCGCTGCTGTTATCTTCACTTTTAATTGTCATCATCCTAGCTGCTAGTGACAATCTAGAAAGTCCCTCTCTACACCCATCATAGAGTGGTTGATTTGCAGAGTCTAACATATCATAAAACTTTTTTGCTTCAGTGTTGGGTTCTTCCAATAAATCTTCCATAGGATTATCAGCAAAAACAGTTGTAGTTTCATGAAATGCATCCGTAACCATATCATGAAACCTATTCCCCTGCTGATATTCTATATCATTTCCCGAATTATCATGATCATGGCCATAATCATAACTAGCGTTATAATTTTGTTCCTCAACCCCACGACTCGAACCACTATTTCCCGCATCATGATGAATAGTATTATAATGACCTTCCCCATGAAAATACCACACATAATAGTTTGGTAGAAATCCTCTATTAAATACATGTGCTTTTGAAGTATCAATAGCGACATATTTTTTGTTCCTACATTTCTGACAGGGACAAAATATTTTACCGGTTTGCAAAGCCTCTGGTTGGTTTTGCGCTTGGTTAAAGAATCCTTGTAATCCTTCAAAAAACTCTGTCGTCACTTCGCCGGTCTCTGGATCTTTTTGATTGTACATCCAGCTTCGTAACTCATATAATCCGTAACTCATTTTTTTGTTTTCTCTCTTTTTTTTTTTTTTTTTTTCTTTCTTCTTCTCTTTTTTTTTTCCTCTTCTCTCTTTCTTTGTTTGTCGAAACTTACGTTGCGACGTTGGCTATTTATAGATTGGAGAAAGTTTTTTGCTACGGAATTGCGATGGATTTGCGATGGGCATTTTGCGATGGATTTGCGATGGATTCATATTTGCGACTGACTTGCGACGGACTTGCGACGGACTTGCGACGGAACTAGTCCATCGCAATAAGTTGGTGAAATTCATTTAACACGTGCGTACCTAACCCCCCGCATGTCGGCCAACTACTTTTCCTCGCAATTCCATCGCAAATTTGCGACGGATTTGCGACGAGATAATTTGCGACGGAAAAAAGTCAACGCAAATCCGTCGCAATTTTGCGACGGAATGATTCCATCGCAAAAGCTTCGCAAACTTGCGACGGAATTGCGATGGTTTTAAGTATAATCGCAAATCCGTCGCAAGTCCCTCGCAAATTTGCGACGGAAATATTTCAATCGCAAACTTGCGACGGCATTGCGATGGATTATCAATACGTCGCAATGTCGTCGCAAAGCCGTCGTAAAATCATCGCAAATTTGCGACGGAAATTTTCCGTCGCAAATTTCCGTCGCAAGGAGCCTGTTTTCTTGTAGTGGATGCAGAGGATCGGGACGCCTTTCTTTGAGGGTAGAGGTGGGCCCGAGGAGGCCGATGAGTGGCGGCAGAGACTGGAACGGAACTTCCGTTTGGTCAGGTGTCCAGAGGGATACCAGGTGGAGTTGGCAGTGCATTACCTGGGTGGGGATGCACATTTGTGGTGGCGATCTGTCATGTTGAGGAGGGCAGTGTGGACTTGGGGTGACTTCCTAGTGGAGTTCAATGCCAAGTATTTTCCTCAGGAGGCCAGAGACAGATTCCAGATGAGGTTTGTGGCATTGACTCAGGGAGATAGGTCAGTGCGAGAGTATGATGCAGAGTTTGGCAGACTTGTGGCGTATTCTGGTTACGGTCTTGAGGGTGAGCGGAGTCTGATGGCGAGATTCCTTCAGGGTCTGCGATCGAGCATCAGGACTCAGTGCAGGGGTAGTTCGTATTCTACCAGGGCAGAGTTGGTGGAGCTAGCAGCTTCCATCGAGGAGGACCTTCGTGAGCAGGTTGGTCCAGTTGTGGTGCCAGCTGCGGTTGTTCCTGCTACCCAGCCGAGGGGCCAGCAGCAGCAGCGCAGGAGTTTCAGTTCTGGTTCTAGCAAGGGCGGCAAGCCTGCGCAGGGCCAGAAGAGGAGGTTTGAGGAGGTTGCTGGAGGCAGCCAGAGTGCTCGTGGTTGCTTCGGTTGTGGGAGCTTGGGGCATCGAGTGGCTAGTTGTCCTAAGAGTAGTGCGTCTCGGGATACTAGAGTGTGCTTTCACTGCAGAGAGCCGGGACATCTCAGGCCGATGTGTCCCAAGTTGCAGCAGTTGTCAGTGGCGTCGGTTCAGCCGGTAGCGCAGATTGCAGCGGTGCAGCCGTTGGAGCAGTTGGGAGCAGCGCCGCGGGTGTACTCTTCGGCAGAGGTGGGCCAGACCAGTCAGTCAGGCCAGATCACATGTAAAATTCTGATTCAGACTTCGTAAATTCTTAGTGTAGAATTGTTGTGTGGCTGTCTGTTCTTTATTTTTACTGTGATAGTGTTTAGGGTTCTCAACACTTGTGGAATTGTGTAGGGACCTTGTTAGTTGGTGGTGTTGAGTCTCACGTGCTGTTTGACTCGGGAGCATCGAATTGCTTCATTACTCCGGAGTGTGCCGAGAGTAGAGGTATCCAGAGTAGCGCTGGTGAGCGCGAGGGTTTTGTCAAGGTTGCCGGTGGAGGTTACTTGACTACTTTGGGCCATGCTAGAGCAGTCGACGTTCAGATTGCGGGGCAGTCTATGCCAGCAGATTTGGTCATCAGTCCGGTGGAACTGTATGACGTGATTTTGGGGATGGATTGGCTGTCGTGTTACAGGGTTCATCTAGATTGCTTCAGAGGCAGAGTTGTGTTTGAGCGAGATGCAGGAAGGTTGGTTTATCAGGGTGTGAGACCGACTTCAGGGAGTCTTGTGATCTCGGCTATTCAGGCTGAGCAGATGATAGGGCGAGGTTGCGAGGCGTATTTGGCGACGATAGTGATGTCGGAGTCCAGTGGTGAGGTGGGTCTTGCAGATATTGAGGTTGTCCGGGAGTTCGAGGATGTTTTCCGGTCGCTGAAGGGGTTGCTGATATATCCATATTTTGCATGATTTTACTTAGTATTTATTTATGTTTTCAAGTGTTTTCAATAAGGATTTATGCCTTTAGAGGTAGTTTTCTTGTATTTGTTGGTTTTGGAGTCTTAACAGGTTAAATTATCAAAAATGATTCAAAAAGGAGCAAAATTGCCTCAAACCATGATCCATGCAAGTTTCCAAGTCAAGAGCATCAATATAACTCCATTTGTCCGATTCTCGCATTTGGACAGAACCGGAGCATCCGAAAGATAACCGCGGAAAGGGGTCTTCCCGACGTCCAAAAATCATGATCTTGGTCTTGCTGGATAGATATTTGAGTCATGCATCACGGAGAGGTGGATTCAAGACATTTGGATCAACCATCACGGAGATACTCTTTTTCTCCCAAGACGTGTCCGCCAGGCGAGTAAACGAAGCCCATGGAGACTTGGTGCCACCAAACAGACCGGGATTACGCTGCATGGACCTTGTCTCGACTTAACACAAGCCCAGCTTGCTTTTGGTGTTTTACTTGTCCTGAACCCGGTTCAATCACGTCGCAAATCATCAAGGCCGGTCAAACGGAAAGTTTCCTTTTTCAACACTTCTCAAACCTAGCGACTTCTACCCTATAAATACGAGTTTTTAGCCTCGACCTAAGAGGAGGGAAGTGCGCCGTCAGAGGAGAAGGGAGAGAGCTTTCCTTGAAGCAGAGAGAAGAGGTTTTTCTCTCAAGACCGAAGACGCACGCACGCTTGCACTTAACAACCTTGGCGATTGTTCTTTATCTTCGTTTTGTATTGAATCCGAGAGAGTATTGAGGAGAAATCGACTTGTTCTTCATACTTAGAGAAGCTTCCTTGATTCTTTACCTCTTTTTAATACTTATCATGTTTTCAATCTTCATGTCTTGTGTTGTTTGCGCCATGATTGAGTAGTTTCCTTGCTAGGTTAAGGGCTGGCCGATGGGCTCATGAAATCGTTAGCTTTAATCTTTTAGGTTGGGATTATTTTGTTTGGTTTCATCACCTCTACTTGAGCATAATGCCGCTTGCTTTTCTGATCAACTAGCATCGGATCTTGGGTTAATATACTCTCCAAAAGCTTGTTATATTGCCGGACTTAGTATTTGGTGAGCAATGAATCACACCCATCGAAAGTTGAGTTGTGGGTCATTGTGAACAATCATAACTTGGACACAGTTAATGCATGTTTTCAACTTATAATAACCATCGAAAGTTGAGTCTATTAGGTTGATTTAACATAGTAGTTTGATCCATGAAAGTGGGATAACTATATCTTTGTGTTATGAGTTCATGAACGGTTTTTACATCATCCCTTCCATTTGATTATCTTGTTAATGATTCATGATGCCTTGAGGTTTGCCCAATGCCTAGTATCTCCACTTACTGATTTCTATTCCTTTTTACTCGTTTGACACTTTCATTTTAGTTACAATCCAAACAAAACCCTATTTTGTTTTAGCTTGATTCAACCTCCACACAATTTGTAGTACAACCGATAGGTCCTTGTGGATTCGATCCCATCTATACTTACCTCATTGCTGTGCACTTGCAGGTAGTTCTAGTGGGTAAAACTTGAAGCAATCCCACGCTCACATCAGTTGCCACCATCTCTGTCAGATCCCTTCACGATTGAGTTGGAGCCCGGGACAGCTCTGATATCGAAGACACCTTACAGGATGGCGCCAGCAGAGTTGGCAGAGCTGAAGAAGCAGTTGGAGGACCTTTTGAGCAAGGGGTTCATTCGGCCGATTGTTTCACCGTGGGGAGCACCAGTGTTGTTTGTGAAGAAGAAGGATGGCAGTTTCCGGTTGTGCATCGATTACCGGGGACTCAACCGAGTCACAGTGAAGAACAGGAACCCACTCCCGAGGATTGATGAGTTGTTGGATCAGTTGAGGGGTGCTACTTGGTTCTCCAAGATTGACTTGGCATCGGGTTATCATCAGATCCCGATAGATGAGGCAGATGTTCGCAAGACGGCGTTCAGGACGAGGTATGGGCATTTCGAGTTTGTAGTCATGCCATTCGGGTTGACTAATGCGCCGACAACATTTATGAGATTGATGAACGACGTGTTCAGGGAGTTTTTGGACGTGTTCGTTATCATTTTCATTGACGACATTTTGGTGTATTCGAGGAGTCTAGAGGAGCATGCGACTCACTTGAGGCTTGTTTTGGAGAAGCTTCGAGAGCAGAAGCTGTTTGCTAAGTTGAGCAAGTGCAGCTTTTGGCAGAGTGAGATGGGTTTTCTTGGCCATATTGTTTCTGTAGAGGGAGTTTCTGTGGATCCAGCTAAGATTGAGGCTATCAGAGATTGGCCTAGACCGAGTAGTGCTACCGAGATCAGGAGTTTTCTAGGTTTAGCAGGATACTACAGGAGGTTTGTCAGGGGCTTTGCGAGTATGTCTCAGCCGATGACGAGGTTGACAGGCAAGGATGTGCCGTTTGTGTGGTCGCCGGAGTGCGAGGAGAGCTTTGGGAAGCTCAAGGAGATGTTGACTAGTACACCAGTGTTGGCATTACCCGATCCGGGGAAGCCTTATGTGGTGTATATAGATGCTTCAGGTGTTGGGTTAGGTTGTGTCTTGATGCAGGAGGGGCAGGGTGATTGCTTATGCTTCAAGGCAGTTGCAGGGCAGTGAGTGCAACCGCCCTACACACGATCTTGAGTTGGGAGCGGTGGTCTTTGCACTCAAGATTTGGAGGTCTTATCTCTATGGTGGTGCAGTGCAGATCTTTACAGATCACAAGAGTTTACAGCATATCTTTACTCAGCCTTTGCTGAATGCGAGGCAGACGCGTTGGGTGGAGTTTCTGGCAGATTATGATCTGGATATTGTGTATCATCCAGGCAAGGCCAACTTGGTGGCAGATGCGTTGAGTCGACGGCGAGTTGATTCAGCTAGAGAGCAGGATGTGGAGACTTTGGTCAGTGAGATTAGTACATTGAGGCTTTGTGCTATTTCTGAGGAGCCTTTGGGTTTGGAGGCAGCTGATCAGGCAGACTTACTCAGCAGGATCAGAGTGGCTCAGCAGGATGATCAGGGTTTGGTTGATGCATCGCGGGCAGCTGGTTCTGAGTATGAGGTCTCGGCGAATGGGACGATTTTGGTTCGTGGGCGAGTTTGTGTGCCCAAGAACGAGGAGTTGAGACGAGAGGTCTTGAGAGAGGCTCATGCGAGCAAGTTTTCGATTCATCCGGGTGCGACCAAGATGTACCGTGACCTTAAACGGTACTATCATTGGGTTGGGATGAAGAGAGATGTGGCAGATTGGGTTGCGAGGTGCAACACGTGTTCGTTGGTCAAGGCAGAGCATCAGGTTCCAGGTGGAATTTTGCAGAGCTTACCCATTCCAGAGTGGAAGTGGGATATGATCACGATGGATTTTGTAGTGGGATTACCTATCTCACGGACATTTGATGCGATTTGGGTCATTGTGGATCGTTTGACCAAGTCCGCACATTTCTTGGCCATCAAGAAGACAGATGGAGCTGCTGTCTTGGCTAGGAAGTTTGTGCGAGAGGTTGTGAGGTTGCATGGTGTGCCAGCTAGTATTGTATCGGATAGAGATCCGCGATTTGCCTCAGAGTTTTGGAGGGCATTTCAGACAGAGATGGGCACCAAGGTGCATATGAGTACAGCGTATCATCCGCAGACAGATGGGCAGTCAGAGAGGACTATTTAGACTTTAGAGGATCTGCTGAGGATGTGTGTGTTGGATTGGGGTGGCCATTGGGCTGATCATCTGTGTTCGGCAGAGTTTGCTTATAACAACAGTTTTCAGTCAAGTATTGGCATGGCTCCTTATGAGGCTTTGTATGGGAGGCCATGTAGGACACCCTTATGCTGGACCCAAGTGGGGGAGCGCAGCATGTTTGGAGCTACTTTTGTTCAGGAAACGACGGAGAAGATCCGTGTTTTGAGGCTGAACATGAAGGAGGCTCAGGATAGACAGAGGAGTTATGCAGATAGGCGGAGACGTGAGCTTGAGTTTCAGGTGGGAGATAGAGTGTATCTCAAGATGGCTATGTTGAGGGGCCCTAACAGGTCCATAGCAGAGAACAAGCTCAGTCCGTGGTTTATGGGTCCGTTCCCGGTGGTGGAGCGAGTTGGGCCAGTGGCTTATCGGTTGGAGTTGCCACCGATTATGAGCGCCTTTCACAAGGTGTTTCATGTGTCTATGTTGCGGAGGTGTCTGCATCCTTCAGAGGAGTTAGTGGCTGAGATTCCAGAGGATCTTCAGCCAGATATGACAGTTCCGGCGGTTCCTGTGAGGATTCTCGAGAGGGGAGTCAAGGTTCTGCGGAACAAGAGGGTACCATTGTTGAGAGTCTTGTGGGACTGTAGTGGCACAGAGGAGGAGACTTGGGAGCCAGAGGCAAAGATGAAGCTGAAGTTCAGGAAGTGGTTCGACAAGCAGGTCATCGAGTGAGCCTCTTCGTCTTTGTGGTTCTAGTGTGATAGCGTGGTGCTATGTTTTATTGTTGTTGTTGGACTTATGTATTTTCGTTTTTGGTGTTGTAACGATATACATTTTTGAGTTATATGAGATGGTGTTTTCCTCATTTTTGGGTTTTGTGGTTTGGATGTTACAAGTGTGTTGACCAGTGAGACAATCTTTTCATTAATGTCGTAAACGTTTTCGAATTTTTACTCTAGGGCCGCGGTGTTCCCGAATAACTCATTGCCAAGAGATAGTGTTCTCTGATAGACTTGTACGAGAGGCTCGCTACCTCAAGTATAAGTGATATGTTTATTTACTAGTGACTATAGTGTCGCGTAGTAAGTAACGAGAGGATAGTGTTCCTCTTAGGGAGATAGTGTTCTCCGGCAGAGTTGAGTTAAGAGTAAAGATATCTGGGAAATGTATGTAAGACATAGAAATAGATGTGAGTCTCGGGGATCAAGTGAGGATCTCGTGTATTTGGCCAGGTGGGCCGGATTATGTCGTCTGTGGTAGACGAGTTGGACGTCTGTGGTAGACGAGTGTGTCGTCTGTGGTAGACGAGTGTGTCGTCTGTGGTAGACGAGTTTGTCGTATGTGGTAGACGAGTTGCGTCTGCGGTAGACGTGTTGTGTTGGGATTCGAGGTCGAATCCAGTTCAGTGGGGGAGAATTGTAACATCCGTAAACCGAATTAGTGTGGTTTTTGTGGGGTGTCGATCGACACCGGTCGGGCAAATTGATTTCTGGGTCGATTTCAATTGCCGGTTTAGCTGTTGGTTTAGGTTAAAAACCTAAAGTCACGATATAAAGTGGTGGCCGCGTTGTTTTTGTCGTTTTTGGAGAAAACAAAGAGAAAAAGGAGGCTGAGAGCTTTTGGGGAGATTCGGGAGCTTTGTGGTCGATCTGTGGTGGGTTTGTGTTGTTCTTCATCTCCTTCTTCCTCCTAATCCGTTGTCAAGGTGAGTGCATGACCGTAGGCTCGCATATAAGAGGATTTGTGGATGTGGATCATGATTTGGTAGAGTTATGTGGTTTTTCGTGTTGTTTTGTGTGATAATCGCGGGTTGAATCGCGTGTGATGTGTTGATTCGTGATTGTGGTGTTTATGTGTTGAAAATTGTCTAAGGCGTCGATCTCCTGGATCGGTGTCGATCGACACCAAACGGGCAAGGTGTCGACCGACACAAGTGTGTGTCGATCGACACAGTACCGGTTTAATCCGGTTATCTGGCGATTTAAGAAATCAATTGGATTAAGTGGTTTAATCCGGTCTAATGGTAATTAAATGGTTTAATGCGAGAATTAATTAATAATTGGTGAAATTAATTAATTAAATGATTTAAAAATAATTGTAGAATTTATTTAAGTGTTTAAAAATTATTATTTAATTGTGGTAATTATTTAATAATTAAAGTGAAGGATTTAATAATTGTGGTAATTATTAATATTAATGAAAATTGTTAAAATTGCGTAATTGGCCTGTAGGCGGGGTGATTGCCTCACTAAGTATTTATTAAATACCTATGCATTTCTTTTTCCCTAATGTGATGCAGGTAGCCGAAATGTTCTTCCGCGGAAAGAGACCGAGAGAAGAGGATGATGAGACTAGGAATTTGATATTGCTTATCTTGTTGTGGCTGACAAGGAATTCGTTGTTAGGGTGTTAGTTTTATTTACAATGTAGCAACCTGGTGTTTAGGTTGCTTGAATTTATTATTGGATTTTATTGGTTATTGGTTTAATTGTTGAACGGTTTATTTATGATTTAATATTATTGATTTCTTTCGAGAATTTCCGCATTGATAATTAATAAAAAAAAAAGGGCTTGGTTGTTAATTTCATAGATTTCTTGAAAATGGTTTTATATAACTTGTGCATCCTAAAGTGGTTAATATTGACAAAATGATCATAAAAGTATAAGGTGTTTGTTGTGTAAATATTCTAATAACAAACCATAATGTTATAAATTTATTTTATATATTTACTTCATGTTTTTTTTTACCATTAATAGTTACTTATATAACATATATATATTTGTTTGTTTTATACTGTTTATTTGTTTTCTAATATTTTTTTAATTTTTAATTAGAACATTTAATACTAATTGTACTAGTTATACTAGTTTTACTAGTTATACTAGTTTTACTAGTAATACTAGTGTTACTAGTTATACTAGTGTTACTAGTTATACTAGTGTTACTAGTTATACTAGTGTTACTAGTTATACTCTCTTACTTAGTATTACTAGTTGTACGTAGTTGTTCTATCGGTGAAAATCAAAATGGATGATTTTGAGGTGATATCGATCTTTTTAATCAACTTATGCATTATGATTCAACCATGATTCAGAGTTTTAATCGACCTAAACCCATGATCAAACACCCAATATGCATACCAAAATAATAACTTTCAAATCTTTAATTAGCAAATTCATTTAGTAATACCAGTTTTATTAGTTATACTTCAATTATTAGTAATACTAGTTAGGGGTGTTCAATCCGGATATCGGTTCGGTTTTTTCGGTTTTTGAATTTTCGGTTGATAAAAAATAGCTACCATATTAGAACCATACTTACTTCGGTTTAGTTTGGTTCGGATAGTCTCGGTTTTCGGTTAGTTTTGTTTGGATATTTTTGGATTCATTATTCTCAATTTTTGGTGAAACAATTGTTCTAAACTTGTTTTAATTCTTGTCGTTTCTTCTAAACGAATTTTATTATAGAATTTAATAATTTAATTAGTAAAACAAATAATTACTTCAAGTTAGTGACTTTGGTCGATAATAAAGTAAGAAGAAAAAATTAAAAAATGATTAAAGAAGAAGAATTTTGTTTGGATTGATGATCAAAGTAGTATTTATATAAAAGAGAAGAAGAGACTGCTTTATCTAAGGTTTTCTCTTGTAGAATTTGGTTATATAATAATATATTATTCTATTTAATATCATTTTAAACTTATATTATTACACATCATATTATAACATTTGTGTATATTATATACAATTATATTAAAATATATGACTAGTCAGATATTTTCGGTTTTTGCGGTTTATTCGGTTAATATCCAAACCATATCAATATTCACGATTTACATAAAATTGCATCCATACGGTTTATATGGTATATCCAAATCCAAACCATATGACTTTTTTCGGTTCGCTTCAGTTCGGTTTTACCAGATTAAACACCCCTAATACTAGTTGTACTTAGTTGTTCTATTGCAAAAATTCATGATGAGACGATTTCAGGTTGAATTCTTGCTAATCTATATAAAATTTGCTATGATTTAACTCATTTCTATAACGCCCCGACCGTCCATCCCGATGAGTCACCCACGCCCTCTCTCAGCCTGTGGGCCCTTGTCCGACGGTCGGTTTGTTATTTTTGAGAGGCTCTACCGACTTATTTACTATCCCTGCAATCAACACCCGACCTTTCCCCGTGTTTTGGCCTCACTTACACGGTTCCGGATACCACTTCCCGGGAGGTCACCCATCCTTTCACTACTCCAGCCCAACCACGCTTAACTCTGGAGTTACTTATGGGCCTTTAACCGAAAAGGTAAGTGCATTTTGTTTACATAGGTAGCCAAATCAATTCTCTTAAGCCTCTCCTCATATATCACAAACCGGGATGTTACAATTCACTCCCACTCACTGCGCGCAACGTCCTCGTTGCGCACGTAGATCGTCACACCCTGACGGTGTGAGTCAAGGCCACTCCACTTGACTCCACACTCACGTATGTGTTCGGCTCTGATACCAAATTATAACGCCCCGACCGCCTATCCCGGTGAGTCACCAACGCCCTCTCTCGGCCCGTGGACCCCACCCCTGTCCGACGGTCGGTTTGTTATTTTTGAGAGGCTCTACCGACTTATTTACTATCCCTGCAATCAACACCCGACCTTTCCCCGTATTTTGGCCTCACTTACACGGTTCCGGATACCACTTCCCGGAAAGTCACCCATCCTTTCACTACTCCAGCCCAAACACGTTTAACTTTGGAGTTACTTATGGGCATTTAACCGAAAAATTAAGTGCACTTTGTTTACATAGGTAGCCAAATCAATTCTCTTAAGCCTCTCCTCATTTATCACAAACCGGGATGTTACAATTTCAGTTTATTAGAGGTTTTCACTTGGGATTGCAGCAACGGTGGAGTTGAAGAGATGATGGTTATGGTGATGGTTGAAGAAACAAACTTCGGGCTTGAATGGAAAGAAGATGAGAGTAAGGAAGAAGGAGAGAGAAAAAAAAAAAGGAGAGAACAAACCGATTTTTTTCTTTTTTATTTTTGTTTTTAATTTTTTAATTTTAATTTTTTTTTAAATTTTGAATAATGAAGTAAGGGTATTTTAATCCATCTATATTTTATTTTAAAAAAAAGGGACATGAACGTTAAAGGGACATGAACGTTAAATTAGGATATGAGAGATCTATACTATTTATAGAGTTCAATCTGTATCAAGAGTGTGACACATTAGAGCATGATTATTGGTGAAGACTCAAATTGTCTCTTAGCATTATTATAACAATAAACATAAGTTAAGAGACATTGTTAAGAGACGTTCGTTTTTGCATCAATTATTGGTAACGTTTCTTAGGTGTTCTTAAGTTTTTTTTTTTCTTTTTTTTTAAATAAGTTTATTTATATATAAAACATTAAATATTTTAAATTGACTGAAAATTAAATCATAATTTCACATGAAAACATTTTAAACATAGTTTTTTAAACCATAAACAGAAAAGAAAATTTAAATGTCATCCTCATCGTCAACTTCTTCGTCGTCATCATAAAATTTGATCGAAAAAGTAAACTTCATTAACATGATTAATCTGACCAAGAAGTGAAAAATGATAAAGAAGAATATACTCTTAAAGAAGGATTTATAACAGTAGGAAAGGAAGAAGGGGAGAACACATAACATAAGTTTGATTTTTTATAATATTTGAAGATACAACGAAGCGTATAAATAGCATATGAGAAAGAGGAACTTGTGGTCTCATTTTCTTAATAAAATGTAGTCTTAACGAAATACAATTCCATTTGACATAATTACTTGTACATATACAATACAACACAACGTAAGCCCATTGGTACATGATAAATTACACTATAAACCCTCTCAAGCCAGAGACTCCTGAGCTTGGCCAAGTTGGGAAAGATGGAGAAGTCATGAAGACGCGCAGGAGACATACCATTGTTGATAATCACCAGCGCTCTAAGCTTGCTCATCTTAGTAATGAAAGGTGGCAGCACATAGTTGTCGGAGGAGAAGTTTAATATCAAAACCTTTGCCTTAGGGAGCTCCATGTCAAACCAATCCATTTCACTCATTTCCCTTGTAAAAACAAAAACAGAAATCCATATCAAAACATTATCATTCGAGTGCAATGCATAAGAAGATGGTTGTGTAATGAGTTCTTGTTACCTGTGTTATAGTAGCTAGTGTACATAGCGCCAAACCTGCAAAAAAAAAAAGAAAGGTTAAAACCATAGAAGTCAAGTGGCTACAAGAGATGAGTTGTATAACTATAGTCTACCTTGGATCTTTGACGAGAGTAAGGAGATTCCTGTTTGATAAATCAACAAGAACAGAGTAAATCTGAGTACTTTAAGAGAATTATATTTACCTCGGACCTCATCGTCCCTAGCAAGCTCTATTGAAACAACCAAGCTTTTTTTTTTTATATAATAAATAATTATCAATGCGGAAATTCTCGAAAGAAATCAATAATATTAAATCATAAATAATCCGTTCAACAAATAAACCAATAACCAATAAAACCAATAATAAATTCTAGCAACCTAAACACAAGGTTTACTACATTATTAAAATAAAGACTATCACCCTAGGTACTCAAGAGCTTTTTACACATTTTCTTCGAGATGATTGAACCTTAAACCAACTATACAACAATCAAACAAGAACATGTACAATCAATCCTCAATTCACACCCCAAAGAGCATATGTAATTTACCCCCAAATCCCTAATGTCGTCCGATACCACCTTTAAAACAACTTTCTGATTAGCGGATGTTACATCTATACCAAGAGTGGATTTCCCGGAACCGCTCGTCCCCGAACTTCGGAACTGGAACAATTGTTGACGCTAATATAGCTACAGAATGTTTCTCCGAGATAGATCGCTCTGCGCAACGAATCCCAGTCAAACAGCTGATATATCGACTATAATCGGGAATCATAAGAGAGAGAGAGAGAACCAGGAGGACTGAGGAACAAGGAGAAGACCAGAGAGACCGATGGGATCGGTAGGATGGTTAAGGCGGAATCTGTTGCGGTAACTGAGATCGGAGTCGACGGCGTCGGCAGAAGACACGTGACGGCGGAACAATGAGGCGGATGTGGGATCGTCGGAGAAATCCTCGCTGGCGAGAAGATCGAAAGGGTCGATACAGACGGAATTCCTCTTGAATCTCCCAAAGCCATCGCTCTCGGTGACGTATTTCCATATGCGGCCGTCAATTTCCTCGCAGCAGATCAATTTCAGAGTCGATTGAAGAAAGTGAGAGTCCGGAAGAGATTGTGGAGGTGAAGGAAGGAGATCATCGCGAGGGGAGGCCAGAGAGGCGCTGATGCGGGACCAAAACAATGGGAAATAATCAATGACGAGATTTGAGTGTAATTTCTCAATGAAATTCGAAAAAGCATCGAAGAGAAGCAGAATCGCAGAGCGAGGAAGAAGAAAGAGAGAGAAGCGAAATTGCCAAAATGAGGAAAAGAAATGGGACACGTGGCTCTAACAGACGTCTCTTATTTGGCCTAATATAAGCGACGTTTTCAACATAATTGAGCATTTTTCATTTATTTCAATTACAAGATTCACTAAGAGATGGTGCTAAGAGACACGGTTAATGATGGTCTTAGCATTTTTGTGCTTTGAGGAGACGACATGACATGTGGCATTGCAGTAAATAAAAAAAATGGGGTTGTTTCGTCTTCTTGCCAGATGCGTTATCGACTTCTCTCCTCCTGCTCCACTTCTGACCTTTCACCTTTCCAAGTTTTGACTATAAAGTCAAGCTGAAGCAAACAGAAACGAGAGTGGTGATCAAAATTCTTATTTTCTATTCCTTCTTGATCTAATTTGCCGATTATGTGGTGGGAGGGACTCTCAACTTCTATCTCCAAGGGATTTTCCCTTCACTGAGGAAGTTGCAATCTCTCACGAATTGTGATTGCTAGATTTCACTCGAGGTCATCTGTGAGAATGAAGAGATCGGAAAAAAACCCTATGAACATCACCACGATGATATAGGATATTTAACTTTATTAGATAGTCATGTAATTGGCTAATTTCCTTTTTAGTTTTGGTTTTAATCTCTTAGTCGGTTTTAGTTTTCTTATATAAAGGATTGTAATCTTTCTTCTTAATACACATTAGAACAATTCAGAAAATCTCTTCTTCTCTTTATCTACTAGTTACGTTGACTCTTTTCTAGCTGAGAATCTATCCTTAGGTTCTTTGCAATTGAGTTCAGAATAGGTGTTTAAGGAACATCAATTCTGGTTTCTATCGGTTACTAAGGAGTCCAGGTTTACCTCTACCAAAGGTATCAGACGTCACACGATTCTTCGGATA
The DNA here is from genome assembly GCA_026724425.1 of Erythrophleum ivorense. Classification (NCBI taxonomy): domain Eukaryota; kingdom Viridiplantae; phylum Streptophyta; class Magnoliopsida; order Fabales; family Fabaceae; genus Erythrophleum; species Erythrophleum ivorense. The sequence continues at coordinate 1,890,835 of JAIUCV010000027.1, read as the reverse complement.
TCATGACTGATCCAGCTCAAACGCATGCTCAAACAGCCATGAAAGAAGCCCTTCTTCAAGAAATCGATGCAGATTTTGGAGCAAAATTTGATGAGGTTTTCCAGCATACTAAAAACGTGGAAGTGAAGATGGACAAAAAGCTCGACAAGATGGAAGCTGACCGTTCAGATATGTTTGCACTTATTCGCAAACTCCCTACAACTCGCGACTCATCCTCTACACCACCGTCTGTCACAAAACAAACTCCACCGTTATATCCTTCAACAACGACTGGTCAAGACTCGACTCGTGGCCGACATTCTTCTTCGCACACTTATTCTGGCATGACACGGCTTGCTAAGTTAGACTTTCCAAGGTTTACCGGTGCTAACCTTAAAGAGTGGCTGGTCAAGGTTGAACAATTTTTTAGTATTGACAACACACCTGATGAATTGTGAGTCGGCATCGCTTCTATCCACTTCGATGGTCTTGCATCTGCTTGGCATCAATCCCTCGTTCAATCTGACATGGAACAATCAACGCTCCTAGATTGGTCCTCTTATAAGCTCCTTTTATATGAACGATTTGATGATCTTTTAGATGACCCTGTCGCAGAGCTGAAACACTTACAGAAAACAGATGGTATTGTCGAATACCATGGCAGATTCGAACTTTTGCGTACACGCGTTAACTTCTCTGAAGACTATCTGGTTCGCCACTACTTGGCCGGACTCCGAACTGATACGCAGATGCACGTTCGTATGTTCCAACCGAGCACTGTTCGTCAATGTTTACTTCTCGGAAGGCTTTATGAAAAGGCTCATCCAAAGAAACCATACACCCCCAATTGGTCGTAGAACCGTCCAACGTCTACTAACAAAGGTTTTCTTCCTTTTAAGAAAGATATCGACCAGAAAAGCAGCTTCTCTACCCCGCCCGACAAACCCAAAAACCCATTGCCTTTCCTTACCAACGCACAGATGGCTCAACGAAGAGCTGCTGGTCTTTGCTACTACTGTGACGAGCAATACACTCCTGAGCACTTTCTTAAGATGCATAAGAGGACTCAGTTATATATGATCACTACAGAGGATGACTCCGATGAAGAACCCCTTGATGCACAAGTTACAGACGAGCAGACGGGAGAAGTTGCTCAAATATCCGTGAATGCCGTATATGGTATCTCCGATTACAAGACGATGCGTGTCAAAGGAATGCATGGCAAACGCGCTTTGTTTGTTCTCATTGATTCCGGCTCAACCCACAACTTCATCAGTCCTCAGGCAGCTGCCAAATTGGGTTGTGTTATTCAAACCTCGGGTCTTTCGCGTGTTTCCGTCGCTGATGGTCGTAGACTCCTGGTTAATGGTAAAATTGATAAGTTTCAGTGGTACTTTCAGCACACCTTGTTTCAAGCAGATTTCATGGTTATTCCACTTGGAGGCTGTGACATCGTGTTAGGTGTCCAATGGTTAGCCACGTTAGGCCCTATCACGTGGGATTTCCAGAAGTTGGAGATGGGATTCAAGTATGGTCACACAAAGGTTTTACTCCATGGTATCAAGGACGGCTCAATTCGTCAAATCAAAGCCGTTAAACTCAATAAACTTCGTGAAACAGATGTCCAGTTAGCAATGATCTATGTCCAAGATTATTGTCATCATGACCAGGTTTCGTTATCTTCGTTGGACGCATCCTCACCTGCAGAACCCCTCTGTTCTGACATCCAGCATCTTCTTGATGACTTCCGTGATATTTTCATGGAACCAACCACTTTACCACCTTTTCGCCAACATCATAACCACAAGATTCCCTTGCTCGACGGTTCCAACCCTATAAACCAAAGACCTTATCGCTATGCTATTCATCAGAAGAATGAGATCGATAAAATAGTGCAGGAGATGTTAACTGCTGGTACAATTCAAGCAAGCTCTAGCTCTTACGCTTCTCCGGTGGTTTTGGTCAAAAAGAAAGACGGTTCATGGCGTCTTTGTGTCAACTATCGTGGTCTCAAAAACATGACTGTCAAGGATCGCTTTCCTATTCCGTTAATCGAAGACCTTATGGATGAATTGGGTGGCTCTGTCATTTATTCCAAGATCGATTTGCGAGCTGGCTATCACCAAGTGCGAATGGATCCCTGCGATATTCATAAAACAGGTTTCAAAACACATGGTGGCCATTATGAATATCTTGTCATGCCTTGTGGGCTTACGAATGCACCTGCTACGTTTCAAGGCTTGATGAACTCTGTTTTTCAGAGTTTCTTACGCAAGTTTGTTCTCATTTTTTTTTATGACATCTTGGTCTATAGTTCTTCACTAGAGTCTCACGTACGTCACCTTCGCCATGTGTTTGAGTTGATGAGGACTAACAACTTATTTGCTAAGGAGAGCAAATGTATCTTTGCTACAGAACGGGTAGACTCTCTAGGTCACTACATCGAAGCAAAAGGTATCTCCACTGACCCTAGCAAGGTTAAGGCAGTTAATGAATGGCCTGTTCCAAAGAATCTCAAACAACTCCGCGGATTCTTGGGGTTAGCTGGTTATTATCGTCGTTTTGTTCGGAGCTTTGGAACCATTGCCCGACCCTTAACCGCCCTGACGAAGAAAGACTCTTTCTCGTGGTCTCCTGAAGCTCAAACTGCTTTTGATGGTTTAAAAGCAGCGTTGTGTATCGCCCCTGTTTTGGCTTTGCCACGGTTTTTGTTGTAGAAACTGATGCCTGCAGTCAGGGAATTGGCGCAGTTTTGATGCAAGACGGTCACCCTTTGGCCTACATTAGTAGACACTTGAAAGGAAAACAACTGTTTCTCTCCATCTACGAAAAAGAGTTATTGGCCGTTGTCTTTGCTGTTCACACTACAAGAAATATACCCGATTTGCGACGGAATATATCGTCGCAATTCCGTCGCAAATCCTCATTTGCGATGGATTTGCGAAAAACTCGGTTCCGTCGCAAATCTTTCATCGCAATTACGTATCGGTCGCAAATCCGTCGCAAGTTTGCGATGGACACAATTCCGTCGCAAATTTGCGACGGAAATATTTCCATCGCAAACTTGCGATGGAAACTTGTCCTTCGCAAATTTGCGACTAATTTGCGACGGAATGTTCCGTCGCAAATTTGCGAGGGAAGTGATCCGTCGCAAATTTGCGAAGGAAGTGATCCGTCGCAAATTTGCGAAGTTTTTGCGAGGAATCGTAATTTTCGCAAATTTGCGATGGAAACTAATCCATCGCAAACCTGCGAAAATAAAATTTCTTCGCAAAAACGTCGCAAATTTGCGACGATTATATCCGTCGCAAATTTGCGACGTTTTTGCGAGGAAATTTTATTGTCGCAGGTTTGCGATGGATTAATTTCCATCGCAAATTTGCGACGGATTTGCGATGGAAATTATTCCATCGCAAACTTGCGACGGATAATTTTGTCATCGCGAATCCGTCGCAGATCTTATATTTTTTATTTTTTTTTTTTAATTTTTTGACGAAAAAAAATATTATAAAAAATAAATAAATAATTCGAAATATATTAAAATTTAGTTCAAATATAATTCAAAATGCGGGAAAAAACGAAATTCAAACGTAAACTAAAAAACAGTTCAAACATAAACTAAAAATTCTCAGACGGGCCTGATGGGTCTGATGGATCTTCTCCGTTGGTTCCCCCGGTTTCCCCCTGGACCTGCTGCTGCTCTGGATATAGACGGCTCATAATCTCCTTGAGCTTAGGATCCGTGGAGCCCAAGTAGTCGAACATCTCTTGGAACACCTCCACCTTCGTCTTCGTTGCAGTCAATTCATCCTGCAACCGAGCAACCTCGTCGTGATCCTGGTACCGACTAGAAGCGGAACCGCGAACAGAACCGCTCCTAGTATCGATTTGGGATTGAAGAGAACCAACCCCTCTAATTCTCCCCTTTTTACGGGGAGCGATCTAAAAAAAAAACAAAAATACTTAGTAAGTAAACAAATATATAACTTAAAATAGATATGGATTGAAATAAAAATTTGAAAAATACTTACGTCAACAAAAACCTTGTTCCTCATGGCGGTAGAAGGCTCAGCAGAACCAGAAGCAATGCTCTCCTGAGTCATTTCATGAACCTTCGAACTAACGTCGTTGTAAAGCTCCTCAGAATCTTCGTCCATGAAAGACCCATCCGGGTTCCGCTTTGTGAGAGCGAGAACCGCCAGCAAATCCGTCTCTGATTCTCCATTTGACTCGGCCTTGAAAATTAATTTTGAATTGATAAATTAAAATAACTAAAAATAAATTAAATACCTCATAATATAAATAAATAATAATTAGAAAATAAAAACACTTACGAGCATTCGGCCTCGGGCTCTGTATGAAAGTCGACCGGATCGATGCGTAGAGTTCTTACTCATCGATCGAGTTGCCTTGCTGTTGGTGCTCCTAGTCTGGTGATCAGGGTCCAGCCAAAATGCTACTAAACCAGCCCAAACGTCTGTGCTGAACCCGGCAGGCATGGCAGCATCTCCCTTTTTACGCCAAGCCTGCTTCCACCGTGATACCATATCAGGCAACCGCTGTTTGACTTTGTTCTTGAACTCTTGGTAAACCACCTCGGTAATGCCAGCGTCCCAATGATACTTCCGCTTCAACAACAAAAACAAAGAATAATAAAATAATATTAGATGAAAAGCAATGAATAAGATTTTTAAATAGGAAATTAAACACATAATGAAACTTACAGCGAATGTACCAAACCAACGAATGATGTCGGCCTCCTGTACATCTGACCACCGACCATGAGGTTCTTTGTAATCTCTTTCAAAGATTTCCGTGACCGAAGAGGCGACGGACGGATCATCAGTGAACCTCAAAAAACAAAAAACAAAACATTAGAATTTATATTTATAAATGTAAAATATTAAATAAAACAAAAGCTAAATAAAAATAAAAATTATTTACCAAAAAGTGTTCGGCGGACGGAGTGGATGAAGATGAGGAAGTAAATGATGACCAGGCTCATATAAAATGTCTCTAATGTCTGCATAGAATGCGTCTAAGTGGCCGGGAATCCTGGCATGATCTCCGTCCGCCGGAAAATGTGGTGGTGACTGGTGAGCGGGTGGAGATGGAGACCGTGGCGGGTGCTGCGCCCGCTGCCCTGTAGAAGCGTGGGAGCTAGAAGTAAACCCACCACTCGGACGAACGGCACGTGAAGCAGCACGAGCACCGTGGGAAGCAGTACGACCACCGTGGGAAGAAGCACGACCACCGTGGGAAGTAGCACGACCACCGTGGGAAGCTCCACGACCACTGTTGGAAGCAGTACGACCACCACCACGGGTCGGACCACCTCCTCCCTGATCCACGAAATCCATGTAACAGTTGTTTGGATCACTCATCTGCCATATATTAAAAATAATATTAAAAATAATAATAAAGGAAGTTAGAATAAAAAAAAATAAGAAAAAGTAAAAATCTATGTAAAAATTATTATGCAAAAACTATTCTAATAATCTCATAATTATGTAAATACTCCAAAACTTATTCTAATAACCTAACAAATCTTAACTTTGCAACAATTTTTAACAATTTGTTAGATTTATAACATTGTAACAACTTTTAAAAAATTAATTCTAACAAATCTTAACTTTGTAACAATTTAAAAAAAAAAATTAATTCTAAAATCTTAACTTTGAAACAATTTATACTAAAATCATTCTAACAATCTTAACTTTCTAACAATTTTTAACTATTACAAAACAATACTAAAATCATTCTAACAATCTTAACTTTCTAACAATTTCTAACTATTACAAATCAATACTAAAATAATACTAAGAATTTTTAAAAATGCAATTCCAATCTAAAATTCAAAATTATATATTCTAAAACTAATCTAACAACCTAGCAAATTAAATTAAAGGAACAAAATAAAGAGGAAAAAAGATGAAAAATAATTAACAAGTTTAGCAAAATTAGATTACATTTTATGAAATATTAATTCTAATTATCACAAATCGAAATCAAAATTCTTAACTATTTAGCAACATCTTGTAATATAATTTTCAGTCTTATACAATATTTTAGTTTCAAATTAATTAAAACAATACTAGGATCTAACATTTAAAATCTTAGAACTAAAACTCTCTACCCTAATCGATCTAATTACCGCAAATCTTAGAACTAAAATTCTCTACCCTAATGAAATCTTAGAACTAAATCTTTGAAACAATACTAGGATCTAATTACCGCAAATGGTCGGTGGCTGAGTAAGGACGGCGGCGGAGTGAAGAAGTCGGCGGTGGCGCGGTTCCTCGGCGGAAGAGATGCGGCGGGGGCGGCGGCGGCAGTGGCGGCGGCGGCGGCGGCGAGGCGGATCTGCGGGATCCGAGAGAAACGGCGGTAGAGAGAAGACCGGAAGGAGACAGGCGGGGAAGAGAACGACGGCGCGGTCGGAGAAAAGATCTTCGGCGGCGGCGAGGCGAAAACCGTCGGCGCGGCGACGCGGATCTTCGGCGGCGGCGAGGCGGATCTGCGGGCGAGGCAAAGACGGCGAGAGAGGGAGTAGCACGGCGGCGGGAAGAGATGGCGGCGTCGGAGCTGCGATAAAACGGAGAAATCCGGGGAGAAGAAGAAGACGGCGGAAGCTCGGAGAGAAGAAGAGAAACGAAGGGGAGAAGAAAAAAATGGGTTGAGTTTTCGCGGACTATATATATAGATTTTATTCCGTCGCAAATCCATCGCAACATTGCGATGGATTTGCGATGGACACGTGACCGAATTAGGGTTTCCTAACTTTTCCATCGCAAATCCATCGCAATGTTGCGATGGATTTGCGATGGAAAACACTTTCTATCGCAAATCCATCGCAATTCCGTCGCAATATTGCGATGGCTTTGCGATTGAGACGTGAGCGAATTAGGGTTTCCTTTCCTTTTTCTCGCAATTCCATCGCAATTCCATCGCAATATTGCGATGGAATTGCGATGGCAAAGTTAGTTTTAGGGTTTCGGGTTTAGAGATCTGACTACGGACTAACAAGGGTCATAGATATTGAATATATATGCTTATTAGTACGTAAATATGAAAGTTATAATGGATATTGAACATTCGTACATATATACGTGTATGGTCATTGTTACAGCAAAACCGTTTGTAATGTTATATACCTCATAAGTTTCAATGAGCTTGATATGTGCGGAGTTAAAGAGAAACCTAATTTTATTTAGAAAAAGCTTTTAGTGTTGAATTATACAGTACAAAATAAGATTGTATTACCCAAAACTCTTGTTATACGAAAAATAGAAAACCCTTAACCCTAAAACTTGGGTTTCCCTCGCAAATCCGTCGCAAATTTGCGATGGAATTGCGATGGAATTGCGATAAATTTTAGAATCCATCGCAATTCCATCGCAAAATTGCGACGGATTTGCGATGGAAACCGAAAAGTAAAACAAGCCATCGCAATTCCGTCGCAATGTTGCGATGGAATTGCGATGGAAACACTAAAATTTTACATTCCTTCGCAATTCCATCGCAAAATTGCGACGGATTTGCGATGGAAACCGAAAAGTTAAACAATCCATCGCAATGCCGTCGCAAGGTTGCGATGGAATTGCGACGGATTCTTAAATTTTAGTGTTTCCGTCCCATTTCTACCGTAAGTTAAGTTATCCGGAGACAAGAAAAATGGATGGTCAAAAAAGTTATCCTGAAATGACTTTTGTGTAGTCTTGTAAGTAAAAAGTGACAATGGTACTTTTTAAAACAATCGGAACCACCGTAAAAGAATAATGTTTGTACGTCGGAAATACAAATTCATCGCAATTTAAAATACAGACAACTTAAAATACAAAGAAAAACCTTAAAATTAATCAAAGTCATTTTCACCGTCATTTTCAGATACGTAAGAGTTTTCACTATGCTCCCGTTCATCGTCATCAGTAGGAGGCTCCTCGAATTCATCAGACTCTCCATCTTCAGTTGAATCGTCGATGACGTCTTCGACTTCTATATTCTCGGGATCAACGTGCATGATATTGTCAGTGGATTCAATCGGGTTTGATACTTCTGCAACTCTGTCATGCTGCATAGCCACATCATCATCTAAACCAAATACATAACCTCTTGGATTGACCTTTATGACCGATAACCAAGTCTCCCGTTTTTGCCTAACTCGAGGATAAGGAATGAAACACACTTGCTCTGCCTGCGATGCAAGGATGAAGGGTTCGAACTTGGAAAATTTCCGGTTTGCATTTACGTCGGTGACACCTACCGTCTCGTTTCTGCAAACTCCTCGATCAAGTGTCGGATCATACCAATCACATTTAAAAAGAATACATTTCAAGTTGATAATTCCTGGGTATGTGACCTCGATGATCTCTTGCAAAACTCCATAGAATTCTGTTTCGCCCGGGACATGAATACCGTAATTCGCGGTCGACTTCCGCATGCCATGCTTGTACGTATGGAATACGTATCCGCGAGTGCAATACATTGGTGCTGTAGTGATCTTTCCTATTGGTTCGTTCACAATCTCATGCAGCCATAGCGGTATTTGATCCGGATGATACCCTTTTCTCACCTATATTAACCAAATGGTACAATGAATTGAAACACATTAATTGTATATATAGTGTTACATATAAGTTTATATATCATTAATTAAATTGAAGAGGGCCGGGATGACTTACATAGAATTGTAACCATCCAGCAAAGTCACGTTCTTTCAAGAACTCATACTCGTTTTCTTGTAAATCAGGGTATGTTTGGCGCATCTGATTGTCAAATATGCTGCACCAGAAATTAATTATAAAGTTATACAAACATAATTATATATGAATACGTAATAATTGACAAATAATTAATTATAAAAGTTACCTCTCAAATTGATGCACTTCCTCCAGATTACGCAATATGTAATTGTGAGCCGCACTCCAATGTTTATGGTCCCACGATTTTTCCTTCAACTTTCCAGCAAGTCTGCCTATTTCTTTGAAGATGTTAGGGACATCATGCCTATATACAGGTGCAATGCCTCCATCATCGTATCGTTTCGTAGCGGTTCTTCTCGTTCTCACATTTGGGTTAAAATAGTAAGACGCGAAGTTAGATGTTTCTTCTGTCAAACTTCCTTGTACAATAGATCCCTCAACTTTTGCAAGGTTTTTGGCCTTTCCCTTCAAGTGTCCCATAAATTGCTCGAACGGATACATCCACCTGAATTGAACAGGCCCTCCAAGAGCCGCCTCATATGGCAAATGTACCGGTAGGTGTTCCATCACGTCGAAGAACGACGGAGGGAAAATCATTTCCATGTTACATAGCAAGATAGAAATGTTTTTTTGTAACTTCTCTACTCCGTCTTCTGTCAGTGTTCGCGTGCACAAATCTCGGAAAAACGCCCCAATACCTTTAATATATATACACAATAAACAAATTAGTAAAAACATATTTAATTAATTATATATGTACATAAACTCAATAACAAGAAATGTGAATACTTGTTTACCTGCAATTGCTTCGTGGACATGAGACGACAACAGTTCTTGTAACGCAAATGGTAGTAACCGCTGCATGAAAACATGACAATCGTGGCTCTTCATACCAGAAAATTTTTGCCCTTGCTCAATACATCGTGAGAACTTGGAAACGTATCCATCCGGAAATTTAACATCTGAGGCTACCCAGTCAAAGAGAGCTCTCTTCGCATCCGCAGACAACCGAAAGCTCGGAATTGGCTGTTTGCCGTCTCTGGAAATCTCCAACTCGCTTCTTTTGCATATTTGTGCTAAGTCCAGCCTTGATTTCATATTGTCTTTACTTTTTCCTTGGACATTCAAAATGGTATGCATGATGTTATCGAAAAAATTCTTCTCGATATGCATAACGTCAAGATTATGTCGCAAAAGATGATCCTTCCAATACGGCAGTTCCCAGAATATACTCTTTTTGTGCCAATTGTGCTCCCTAAGATATCCGTCAGGCATGTTTGCATTAGAATGCCAATTGCCCCCACGTTTGCATGTTTCCTCACCGCCATAATAATCGATTTGGTCAAGCAAATATTTTCCTGAAAGATAATCCGGAGGGGGATAACGGACAACCTTATTCTTCGTAAATAAATTCTTGTTCTTTCGGTACCTATGATTGATAGGAAGAAAACGACGGTGACAATCAAACCAACATGGTTTTCTTCCATGCCTCAGCTGAAATGCTTCCGAACTATTCAGACAGTGTGGACACGATAGTCTTCCGTGCGTAGTCCACCCCGACAACATTCCATACGCTGGAAAGTCACTAATCGTCCACAATAATACTGCGCGAATGTTGAAGTTCTGTTGCTGCGAGTAATCAAAGGTGCAGACTCCTGAGTACCACAGCTGTTTCAACTCATCAATCAAAGGCTGCAGAAATATATCCAGGGATCGCTTCGGATGCTTAGGACCTGGCACTAAAATAGTTAAGAACAAAAATTCTCGCTGCATGCACATTGTTGGCGGAAGATTATATGGCGTCAATATGACAGGCCATAACGAATATTGTCTCCCTGACATACCAAATGGACTAAATCCGTCCGTGCATAGACCTAGATAAACATTTCTGGACTCGTTAGCAAAGTTTGGATGTACCGACTGAAAGTGTTTCCACGCCTTTGCATCTGAGGGATGTGTAATCTCTCCATGATGTGTGGAATGTTCTGCATGCCATCTCATTGACGCTGACGTCATCTCCGATTGGTATAACCGTTTCAATCTTTCAGTGATTGGCAAATACCACATACGTTGGTAAGGGACCCGCCTCCTTCCACTAGTAGGTTTGTATCTCGGCTTCCCACAAAATCGACATTCCTGCAGCTTATCATCATCTTTCCAGAAAATCATGCAATTGTCAATGCATACATCAATCATTTGATAAGGTAACCCAAGACCAGCAACCAACTTCTGTATTTCATAGTAATTACCAGCAGAAAGATTATCTTCTGGTAAATACTCTTGAAATAGTCCAGCCCACTTATCCAGGTTACTTTCGCTGCTGTTATCTTCACTTTTAATTGTCATCATCCTAGCTGCTAGTGACAATCTAGAAAGTCCCTCTCTACACCCATCATAGAGTGGTTGATTTGCAGAGTCTAACATATCATAAAACTTTTTTGCTTCAGTGTTGGGTTCTTCCAATAAATCTTCCATAGGATTATCAGCAAAAACAGTTGTAGTTTCATGAAATGCATCCGTAACCATATCATGAAACCTATTCCCCTGCTGATATTCTATATCATTTCCCGAATTATCATGATCATGGCCATAATCATAACTAGCGTTATAATTTTGTTCCTCAACCCCACGACTCGAACCACTATTTCCCGCATCATGATGAATAGTATTATAATGACCTTCCCCATGAAAATACCACACATAATAGTTTGGTAGAAATCCTCTATTAAATACATGTGCTTTTGAAGTATCAATAGCGACATATTTTTTGTTCCTACATTTCTGACAGGGACAAAATATTTTACCGGTTTGCAAAGCCTCTGGTTGGTTTTGCGCTTGTTTAAAGAATCCTTGTAATCCTTCAGAAAACTCTGTCGTCACTTCGCCGGTCTCTGGATCTTTTTGATTGTACATCCAGCTTCGTAACTCATATAATCCGTAACTCATTTTTTTGTTTTCTCTCTTTTTTTTTTTTTTTTTTTCTTTCTTCTTCTCTTTTTTTTTTCCTCTTCTCTCTTTCTTTGTTTGTCGAAACTTACGTTGCGACGTTGGCTATTTATAGATTGGAGAAAGTTTTTTGCTACGGAATTGCGATGGATTTGCGATGGGCATTTTGCGATGGATTTGCGATGGATTCATATTTGCGACGGAATTGCGACTGACTTGCGACGGACTTGCGACGGACTTGCGACGGAACTAGTCCATCGCAATAAGTTGGTGAAATTCATTTAACACGTGCGTACCTAACCCCCCGCATGTCGGCCAACTACTTTTCCTCGCAATTCCATCGCAAATTTGCGACGGATTTGCGACGAGATAATTTGCGACGGAAAAAAGTCAACGCAAATCCGTCGCAATTTTGCGACGGAATGATTCCATCGCAAAAGCTTCGCAAACTTGCGACAGAATTGCGATGGTTTTAAGTATAATCGCAAATCCGTCGCAAGTCCCTCGCAAATTTGCGACGGAAATATTTCCATCGCAAACTTGCGACGGCATTGCGATGGATTATCAATACGTCGCAATGTCGTCGCAAAGCCGTCGTAAAATCATCGCAAATTTGCGACGGAAATTTTCCGTCGCAAATTTCCGTCGCAAGGAGCCTGTTTTCTTGTAGTGTCAAAAGTGGCGCCATTACCTTCTTACAGGATACTTTGTGATTAAGACAGATAAAAGAAGCTTAAAATATCTCTTGGAGCAGCGCTTGAATACTCCAATTCAACAACAGTGGCTCCCTAAATTGCTGGAATTTGATTACGAAATTCAGTACAAACAAGGGAAAGAAAACTTGGCTGCTGATGCTTTGTCACAGATTGAAGGAACCGAGATACTCAACATAGCTATGTCTGTTCTCGAGTGCGATTTTATTCAACAGATCCAGGCTGGTTATGATTCAGATTTGGAGCTTAAAGAGTTAATTAGTGAACTGAAGCTCAAACCACAGGCTAAAAAACACTACTCTTGGACTCAAAATATCTTAAGGAGAAAGAGCAAGATCGTTGTTCCTCATACTCCTCTTCTGCGAGGTAAAATTTTGGATTGGTTACATAGTTCTGGGAGTGGTGGACATTCTGGTCGTGATGCTACGCATCAACGTATGAAAGGGTTATTCTACTGGAAAGGAATGTCTAAAGATATTCAAGCTTTCATAAGAGCTTGCCCTGTTTGTCAACAATGTAAGTATGATCCGGCCGCTTCTCTGGGTTTACTTCAGCCTCTACCGATCCCTGATACAATATGGTCTGACATCTCCATGGACTTTATCGATGGTTTACCTAAATCTTTTGGCAAAACAGTGATTTTTGTGGTGGTGGATCGTCTGAGTAAGGCCGCACACTTCATTGCTCTTTCCCACCCTTATACCGCGGCTTATGTGGCTCAAGCTTTCTTGGATAATATATTCAAGCTTCACGGTCTTCCTCGCTCTATAGTAAGTGACAGAGATGCTGTTTTTCTTAATGAATTTTGGAGAGAACTTTTTAGCCTCCAAGGTGTTGCCCTGAACTACTCTACCGCCTATCATCCTCAAAGTGATGGCCAAACAGAGGTTGTGAATTGTTGTTTGGAAACATATTTACGTTGCATGTGCAGTGATCGTCCCCATTTATGGAGTAAATGGCTACCTCTCGCTGAGTTTTGGTATAATACATCTTTTCATACCGCTACTCAAATGACACCTTTTGAAGCTGTTTATGGTCAATTGCCACCACAACACTTGCCTTATCTTCCAGGAGAATCAAAGGTTGCAGTGGTAGCTAAGAGTTTACAAGAACGTGAAAATATGATATTGCTCCTGAAATTTCATCTTCTTCGAGCTCAGCACAGGATGAAACGTTTTGCAGATCAGCATCGCACAGAGAGAAGCTTTGACATTGGTGATTATATTTATGTAAAGCTCCAACCTTACCGCCAACAATCAGTAGTCTTGCGTTCCAACCAAAAGCTCAGCCCAAAGTACTTTGGTCCATACAAGAACCCGAATGTATCTTGGAACGCAAGATGGTCCAACGACAAGGACGAGCAGCAACAATGGTTCTGGTTAAATGGTCTCATTTACCTGCAGAAGAAGCTACGTGGGAATTGCTTTTCGATTTGCAAAGGAGGTTTCCAACTTTTGAACCTTGAGGACAGGGTTTTTCAAATGGGGGAGATTTGATATAGGATATTTAACTTTATTAGATAGTCATGTAATTGACTAATTTCCTTTTTAGTTTTGGTTTTAATCTCTTAGTCGGTTTTAGTTTTCTTATATAAAGGATTGTAATCTTTCTTCTTAATACACATCAGAACAATTCAGAAAATCTCTTCTTCTTTCTCTTCTTCTCTTTATCTACTAGTTACGTTGACTCTTTTCTAGCTGAGAATCTATCCTTATGTTCTTTGCAATTGAGTTCAGAATAGGTGTTTAAGGGACATCAATTCTGGTTTCTATCAGTTACTAAGGAGTCCAGGTTTACCTCTACCACACGATCGTCGTCGTCGAAAATCTCGACAAGGTAAGTGTTAAAATATTCCAAAATTATATGCTTGCCATATGAGTAGATATGAAATCAAAAGATTATGTTTGTAAAGACGGTAAGACTCGGCTAATAAATGAAAATGCTTCAGTGTAATTGCAGTTGGCTTTTTTTTTTTCTGATGATTGGAAGGTTAAAGAGACTAGAATCTCACCAGATCGACGGAAAAGAGAAAGATGAGCTCTTGCTACAACACAAATTGACGAACTCGCTCTGGTTCCCCTGGTCAGTAACTTCCTTAAAAATTTTAATTTATCTAAATTTATGTTGTCACAGATTTTTCTTTACTGGATCGTGTAGATTTTATTAGGTTTATGATAGAGATATATAGTTTAAAAAATCGTCGATCTTCAGTCGAGTTGATGAGGCTATTTGGTTGGAAATACTAATACGAAAAAAATATCAGGGGACTATATATGAACTATTTTCCTGTGTTTGGTTCAGAAAATTGATTATCATGTTTAGTACTCTTGAATTGGTAGCAAACAAGATCATTTAGATGAGTTCTCATAATCTTTGTTTCACGAACTGAACTTTAGACACTATTCTTATATGATTATCAGGCTATGCTACACATAAGAGACTGCTACAATAAACTACTCATTCCAGCAGCTGCCACCACATATAGTTCTTGCGGTAAACATTCAATTTGATATGCAATTCGCGGTCAAGTCTCTCATGTACATAGAAAAAATCGTACACTTTATCTGTTTATCGTTATATTTTGAATATTTCCGAGATCTATGAGTCATTGGGAGAGACGATTTCTTGTCTGAAGCAAATTCTGCCTGATAATGACGAAGAGAGTGGTAAAACTAATGATTAGCCAGTCGTAGAAACTTAATTACATATATATGTCATAGAAACTTAATTACCTGTATATAGTATGTTGTATTGTAACATTGTTTAACTATGCAGGTTGAATATTTTTTTGGTTGGTTAAAGTTCAGTTTGAACTCCGAAGACTTCTTGACATATGTACTCTACAACATCTCTACTTATTAGTTCTCCAAAAAATACTCGACAAGTTTCTTACTTGGCTATTGATTTTACTTCTTTTTTTTATCACAGTTATATTTCAAGAAGATTACATCCCCATTAATGGTTTTTTCTCAAAGACTTGAGAACTGATGAGGTATGTCGGAGACACAAATCTGGATCCCTTTGGGTGGCATGGATGAGAGAGAAATACCTGTCTCGTTTGGATATGTTCCGTAGGCTCCTAAAGCTTTAACCGGTGGCTATTTCTTTCTTAAAAATCCAAATTGGAAATGGTGAAGATACTTTTTTTTGGTGGGATCCTTGGACCTCCCTTGGTCCACTAATTCATTTTCTTGGTCCTCATGCGCCGGCATCTATGGGAATCCCATTGTTCTCGTTAGTTAAATATGCTATCTTAGGTCTTTCATGGAATTTACCACCTGCACGTTCTGATAACCAGCTGGAGGTGTTGTCTCAAATTTCGACCATACTCCCTTCTTCAGCCACTGACTCTCCGGTCTGGTTTGTTGGGGAAAAAAAATACTCCTCCTTTATCTCGAAGGTCGTTTGGAATTCAGTCCGACTCTCTCGTCATGAGGTGCCTTGGTTCAATATTGTCTGGTCTAAAGTTTCGGTTCCGAAGCATGCTGCTACTACTTGGCTGTTTGTGTTAAATCGCAATCCTGTTGAACCATAATCATATCTCTATACTAAAGTCTCATTTACATTAGTTAGTTATTGATCAAGAGATACAATGTTCTGTTTTAGAGTTGTGTTCTTTTGATCAAGAGTCATGTCTTTTACTTATTACACAAACACATCTCTTCCTTTGTATAAGTATTAGATCGAGTCATTGTGTTTTCTATCACAAGAACAAGTTGTAATACTTCTTTGATTCATCAATAAAGCATCTATTACAACCATACTCTGTTTTTTCTCTTCAATCCCGTAAAACACCAAACACAAAAACACTAACATGGTATCAGAGCTTTACGATTGAGAGGACAAGAGAGAGAGAAAGCACAAAAACCAGAGAGAGACAACCAAGAGAGATCGTATCATCTCAACGATAAACTGAGACGATGCAAGGCTCTTCACATCAAGTGATCCCTATATTCGATGGGGAGAAGTACGACTTCTGGAGCATAAAAATGTCAACCATCTTCAAGACCAGAAAGATATGGTCTGTGGTTGAGGAAGGTGTGCCGGCTGAACCGGTACCAGCGGTTGAAACTCCTGAAACGACAAGGCAAAGAACGGAAAGAGAAGAAGCAAAGGGAAATGATATGGTGGCTTTACAAATTTTGCAAACCGCCGTAACTGACCAAATCTTCTCACGCATCGCATCGGCATCATCAGCCAAAGAAGCATGGGATGCTCTGAAGGATGAATACGAAGGCTCTCCACAAGTCCGATTGGTGAAACTCCAATCATTAAGAAGAGAGTATGAAAATCTGAAGATGTATGATGGTGATAATGTGAAAACATTCACCGATAAGTTGGTTGTATTAGAAAATCAACTAACTTATCATGGGGAGAAGAAAACAAACTCTCAACTCATACAGAAGATACTCATCTCCCTTCCAGCCAAGTTTGACAGCATAGTTAGTGTCCTAGAACAAACCCGAGATCTGGACTTACTAACTATGTCAGAACTTATAGGCATCCTGAAAGCACAAGAAGCGAGAATGGCTGCAAGAGAAGAAAGCAGCAATGAGGGAGCATTCTATGTTCACTCCAAAGCAAGAGAATCCGGTTCCAAAACAGACAACACCAAGACCCGTGTCAAAAAGGGCAAGAAATGGTGTGGATTTTGCAAACAGAGCAGTCACACCGAAGAAAAGTGTTGGAAGAAACCGAAGAAAAACGATCAAGGCAACGACCAAAGAAGTAACGTGAAGTGTTACAATTGTGGTAAGATCGGCCACTACTCAAATGTGTGTCGCTCGAAGAAAAGAGAGGGAGCACATGTAAGTCTCGAAGAAGAAGACTTAGAAGAAGATCATATGCTATTCACTGCAAGCGAGGAAGCATCAACAACCGAAGACGTTTGGTTAGTTGACAGTGGCTGCACAAACCATATGACGAAGCAAGAAAAATACTTCTCAAACATCAACAGAAGTATCAAAATTCCGATCAGAGTCGGAAATGGAGAGATAGTCATGACTGCTGGTAAATGAGATATTACCGTCATGACTAACCACGGCAAGAGACTCATCAAAAATGTTTTCTTAGTGCCTGGTTTGGAGAAAAATCTCTTGAGTGTTCCTCAAATCATCTCAAGCGGCTATCGAGTACGATTTGAAGAAAAGAGATGCATCATACAAGATGCAAAAGGCGAGAAAGTCATGGATATAGAGATGGCGAACAAGAGCTTCAAGATCAAGTTGAGTTCGGTCGAAGAAGAAGCCATGACTGTAAATGATGAAGAGGAAGAAACATGGCACAAGAGATTTGGCCATGTAGGAAAGCGACGATTGCAACAGATGCAAGACAAAGACTTGGTAAAGGGATTACCAAGTTTTCAAGTCAGCAAGGAAGTCTGTGGAGCATGTAACTTTGGAAAGCAATCACGCAAGAGTTTTCCGAAAGAATCTCAAACTCAGACAAGAGAGAGGTTGGAGATTGTGCATACGGATCTATGTGGGCCAATGCAAAACCAATCTCTTGATGGAAGCCGATACTACATTTTGTTTTTGGATGACTATACTCACATGTGTTGGGTATACTTCCTCAAACAAAAATCTGAGACCTTCTTAACCTTTAAGAAGTTCAAAGCGATGATCGAGAAGCAATCAGGATGCATGATCAAGACGCTAAGATCCGATGGTGGAGGAGAATACACTTCAAATGAGTTTAACCGTTTTTGTGAAGAAGAAGGAATCTTAAGGCATATCACATTGCCTTACTCTCCACAGCAAAATGGTGCAGCAGAACGCAAGAACAGATCATTGGTGGAGATGGCGAGATCAATGCTTGTTGAGCAAGACTTACCGCTCAAGTTTTGGGCAGAAGCGGTTTTCACCTCAACATACTTGCAGAATCGTCTACCAACTAAGGCGATCAAAGAAGAGATGACACCAATAGAGAAGTGGTGTGGACACAAACCAAACGTCTCACACCTAAGGATATTCGGAAGCATGTGTCACGTTCACGTTCCGGATCAAAGAAGAAGAAAGCTTGACGCTAAGGCTAAGCGCGGAGTTTTCATTGGCTACAGCAACAAGTCAAAAGGTTATCGAGTGTTTATCTTGGAGAATGAGAAGGTAGAAGTATCCAGAGATGTGGAGTTTGAAGAAAACAAGAAGTGGAACTGGGAAAAAGGAGAAGAAGTCAAGAAAAACTTCGTTTTACCCATAAACGACACACAAACAAAAGGAGCAATCAACGATTTAAGCACTCAAGTAGATCAAGTAAGTGATGCCTTCAGTCAATTACAAATATCAAATGAAGGAGGCCAAAACTCGGTTGCAGAAGGAGAAACCTCTACACCACCACGAAAGTACAAGTCCATGAGAGATGTCATGGAAAAGGCGGCAAGAATTGAGTATGAAGAAACGGCTCAAGTCATCGAAGCATGTCTCATCGCCCATGAAGAACCACAAACTTATGATGAGGCACGTGGTAATGGAGAATGGGAAGAAGCCATGAAAGAAGAGATAGAGATGATTGAGAAAAACAAGACATGGAAGTTAGTCAACAAGCCAGAGAAGAAGAATGTGATAAGCGTTAAGTGGATCTACAAGATCAAGACGGATGCCAGCGGAAACCACATCAAACATAAGGCGAGGCTAGTTGCAAGAGGTTTTTCTCAAGCGTATGGAGTCGATTATCTTGAGACATTCGCCCCTGTCTCAAGACATGATACAATCCGAGCGTTACTTGCTTATGCGGCTCAAATGGAGTGGAGATTGTATCAGATGGATGTAAAGTCGGCATTTCTGAATGGAGAACTCGAAGAAGAAGTCTACATCACACAACCGCCTGGTTTTGTGGTCGAGGGACAAGAAGAGAAGGTGTTAAGGCTATACAAAGCCTTGTATGGTCTTAAACAAGCCCCACGAGCATGGTATGGAAGAATAGATTCTTACTTCATTCAAAATGGTTTTGAAAGAAGCATGAATGATGCGGCTTTGTACATCAAGAAGAAGGGCAGAGACGTGTTGATTGTTAGCTTATACGTCGATGACATTATCATCACCGGAAGCAACACTCATCTCATCAACACGTTCAAGGAGAACATGAAGAAGGAATTCGAGATGACGGATCTTGGCTTACTAAATTTTTTCCTTGGAATGGAAGTAAGTCAAGATGAACGTGGCATTTTTCTCTCACAAGAGAAATATGCAAACAAACTTATTGATAAGTTTGGAATGAAGGGAAGCAAAAGTGTGAGCACTCCACTTACACCACAAGGAAAACGAGAGGAAGATGGTGAAGAATATGGAGATCCAACAAAGTATCGAAGCATCGTAGGAGGACTTTTGTACTTGTGTACATCAAGACCTGATGTGATGTATGCAAGTGCATATCTATCAAGATACATGTCATCACCTCACATGAAGCATTACCAAGAAGCCAAGAGAGTGCTGAGGTATGTCAAGGGTACAGCAAGCTTCGGAGTGTCTTTCACAAATGCAAAGGCACCAAGATTGATAGGCTACTCAGACAGCGATTGGGGAGGATCTATCGAAGACAAGAAGAGCACCACAGGTTATGTTTTCAGTCTTGGATCGGCGATGTTTTGTTGGCAATCATGCAAGCAGCAAACGGTGGCTCAATCAACGGCGGAAGCAGAGTATATAGCCGTTTGTGCAGCAGCAACCCAAGCCATTTGGTTACAAAGGCTTTTGGAGGATTTCGGTTTAAAGTTTGAAGAAGGTATTCCCATCTTATGCGACAACAAGTCGGCGATAGCTATTGGGAAAAATCCAGTTCAACACAGAAGGACAAAGCACATAGAGATCAAGTATCATTTCGTGAGAGAAGCGGAGCACAAGGGACTCATTCAACTTGAGTATTGCAAAGGAGAAGATCAACTCGCGGATATACTCACCAAAGCCTTAAGTGTTACAAGATTTGAAGAACTAAGGAAGAAGCTTGGAGTGAAGCCGAGATATGATTAAGGGGGAGTGTTGAACCATAATCATATCTCTATACTAAAGTCTCATTTACATTAGTTAGTTATTGATCAAGAGATACAATGTTCTGTTTTAGAGTTGTGTTCTTTTGATCAAGAGTCATGTCTTTTACTTATTACACAAACACATCTCTTCCTTTGTATAAGTATTAGATCGAGTCATTGTGTTTTCTATCACAAGAACAAGTTGTAATACTTCTTTGATTCATCAATAAAGCATCTATTACAACCATACTCTGTTTTTTTCTCTTCAATCCCGTAAAACACCAAACACAAAAACACTAACAAATCCAACTCTAGATAGAGTTATAAGTTGGGGTCAAGATGTAGAACCAACTTGTCTGCTTTGTGGTGATTTGGATGAAACGAGAAGCCATTTGTTTTTTGAGTGTGAATACTCAAAGTCGATTTGGAAAGCTCTAGCTTCAAAAGTGGCGTTTCCTAATGCTCCTACTGACTGGGTGACGATTATCACCTGAATTCAATCAGCCTCATCTTGTGGAACGTGGAACAAAGCTCTTATCCTAGCTTGGCAAGCCGCAATCTATGAAATTTGGAAGGAAAGAAACCGAAGATTCCATCGTGGCGTTTCTCTTCCCTTTAGTGTTATTATTAAGAAAATTCTCAAAGTGGTCACTCTCAAATCCATCGCGCTGAGAAATAGAGGATCAAAGTTTGGTGATTCTTTAGTGCTCTTCTGGTCAAACTCTACGTGATCTGCTTTCAGCTCTTCATGTCCACCTTTTATTAGTAGGCTGCTAATATCTTCTTCCCCTGTTATCTCTTTCTTTTTCCTTTCGGTATGGTTTGTTTGTTTCCTTCTATATCTGTAAGACTATTTATCTTAATGAAAATCCTTTGGGGGAATTGCCAAAAATAGACCACAAATTGATTTTTCTATTCAACTAGACCATAATTTGAAACAATTGCAAAACTAACATTTTCTACAGTAACAGTACCTCACACTCTCTTATGAACAAACAAAAAAACGCATACCACGATTACGATTTTAACCTCGAGACGTTGTGGTAGACAAACATGGAGATCTACCATGTAGATCTACCACGGAGCTCTACCAAATCATTAAACCTTAAATTTAAATTAAAAATTAAATAAAAATTAATTTGACAACAGAACCTGTATGAATAATTAAAAGATACACATTATCATCTACAAAAAATATGATTGCATACAAATGAATCATTTATAGATAAGCAAAGACATTTAGGTTAAAACCTATAAATGTGTGAGGTCTACCGGGTACGTCTACCATGTAGATCTACCACATAATTAAATTTTAAATTTAAATTAAAAATTAAAAAAATAATAATTTGACAAAAAAACTTGTATGAATAATTAAAAGTAGACATTATCATCTACCAAAAATATTATTGCATACAAATGAATCATTTATAGATAAGCAAAGACATTTAGGTTAAAACCTATAAATGTGTGAGGTCTACAGAGTAAGTCTACCACGGAGGTCTACCATGTAGATCTACCAACCGTTTTATCCTGGTATATAAAGGGGAAACCCTAATTTTGTGAAAAAAAAAAAATTATGTGTAACTCTCTTTCATCAACGCCTCTCTCTCTCTTATCCTCCGTCGATTTCTTCTTCCTCTTCTTCTCCGTTTTGGCCATCATTTTTTCCAACCTTTCCTTCCAGAGACTATGGCGACGCTTCTCTCTTCCTTTCTCAACTTCAGCTCCATCAGATCTAAAGCTGTACTGTTCTCCTTTCCTGGATCTACTCTCAAATCCTCCAGATCTGAAACTCTCCTGAAACGGTGCTGCGGCGGTCGCGGTTTGGCCATGTAGCATCCCTCGTCTTCCCCTCGGTCCTCGTAGCATCCCTCATGTCCTCTTCCACGACGCTTGGCCAATTTCTAGATCCGGTTGCAGGTTCGTTTCTCATGGTTTTGGAATCCAAGGATTCACTTTTGGGACTTCTTTCTTATGCTTCTTTTGAACTGATTCAACATATCTTATTAAGGAGCTTCTTAATCAGTTCCATTTGCCATTGTCTTTGGCTTAATATGCAGAGAGGAGCTAGAGAAAGGATTTGGGTAAACAAGGATGGGAGAAAATAAGATGGGAATATGCAGTTTTTCTTCCTTCTTTGATCGCCACCGTCACCGCCGCTGTAAGTTTTTCTCTCTCGATCTGTAATAGATGGAGGTTTTGTTTTCTCAGATCTGTGGTAGACCTCTGTTGTAGACCTCTGTTGTAGACCTCTGTTGTAGATCTCTGTTGTAGACCTCTGTGGTAGACCTCTGTTGTAGACCTCTGTTGTAGACCTCTGTGGTAGAGATTATGGGTAAAACCCTTTATTTGCTTGGATCTTCCATAGTTTGTCTTCTCTGAAAACAAATTGAAATTTTATGTTGTTTGTGAAGGTTTTTCAATTTAGGAGCTGGTCAGTAGACAGATCCAGTAGACCTTTATTCTTATGCTTTTCATGCGCTTAGACCTTTCCAGTAGACCTTTTCAGTAGACCTTTCCAGTAGACAGATCCAGTAGACCTTTATTCTTATGCTTTTCATGCGCTTAGACCTTTCCAGTAGACCTTTTCAGTAGACCTTTCCAGTAGACCTTTTCAGTAGACCTTTCCAGTAGACCGATTACGTAGACCTTTGCAGTAGACGTTTGCAGTAGACAGATCCAGTAGACCTTTACTCTTATGCTTTTCATGCGCTTAGACCTTTCCAGTAGACCTTTGCAGTAGACCTTTCCAGTAGACATTTGCAGTAGACCTTTCCAGTAGACCGATTACGTAGACCTTTGCAGTAGACAGTTGCAGTAGACAGATGAAGTAGACAGATGCAGTAGACCTTTATTCTTATGCTTTTCATGCGCGTAGACCGTTTCAGTAGACCTTTCCTGTAGACCTATCCAGTAGACCTATCCAGTAGACAGTTGCAGTAGACCGTTGAAGTAGACCGTTGCAGTAGACCGTTGCAGTAGACCTTTCCAGTAGACCTTTATTCTTATGCTTTTCATGTCTTCAGCGTTCTAACGTGCATGTATATTTCAAAAATATTTTCAGCACATGGATGCAGTCTTGGACTTGTTTCGTCAGCGCATGAAATTGCACCCGGAATGGTTTAGGAGTGAGCGAATCTGCTTCGCGGACCACCAGAACGTGATTGGGATGATCTGGAGATATAGCTAGCTAGATATCTTTGCATATTAACTGGGTTTAGTTTGGAAAAGCGTTATGGTACCATTTTTTCTGTGTACCTATAACTGACGCTCTATTTGTTTTTGGTGTAACCTATAACCTTGTTGATGAATCATAATGTAAATGTTTTCGGAGTAGACCTCTAATGTAAATCTCGAATTAGTGCAAGTGTTCTGAAACATGAAAAAGCTGCATAGGTTGCGACTCGTATTAACTTAGATAAAAAAACATGAAAAAGCTGGAGACCTCCTGCGTAGACCTACCGCGTATACCTCGTTTTCAGTCTACATCTTCGTTGTTCACCTAAATCAAGTGGAGGTCTACCGCGGAGGTCTACTCCACGTGGAGGTTAGTTTTGCAATTGATCGAGAAAAATGTTTGTTGCGGTAGACCTCGTTTTGATCAGTAGACCTCTTAATTGGTCTACGGAGCACAACGAGGTCTACCATGTAGATCTACCGCAAAAAGTAGACCTCAAAATGGTTAGTTTTCAGTTGACCCAAGTTTGACTTTCCTCTGGTAGACCTTCGCAGTAGACCTCAATTTTTTTGCATTGACCAGATATTTTAGTAGACCTCACCTGAGGTCTACCAGACCCCGTAGACCTCACCTGAGGTCTACCAGAACCCGTAGACCTTAAAGGTAGACCTTTTTAAGGAAAGTCAAACTTTTGTCAACTGCGAAACCAACTTTTTTTTGTAGGTAGACCTAAGCCGTAGACCTCCAACAAACATTTTTCTCGATCAATTGCAAAACTAACCTCCACGTGGAGTAGACCTCCGCGGTAGACCTCCGGACAAAAACATTTTTCTCGATCAATTGCAAAACTAACCTCCACGTGGAGTAGACCTCAGTTGAGGTCTACGACTAGTTTTTTTTTGTTTGCAAAGGAAATGTCGCGGTCTACCCTGCGTTGACCAGTAGACCTCAACTGAGGTCTACTAAGTGATAATAGACCTCAACTGAGGTCTACAAAGTAATAGTAGACCTCAACTGAGGTCTACTTTCGCGGACCAAAACTGAAATTCTTAGAATTGTGGAAGAAAAGTTACATGACCGTCGGAGAAAGGCTATTAGAGGGCTGATAACTTCGATTTAAGCCTTCAATAACGAGCTCCGGTCGTTGCTGTAAGCTAAACAATCGGAAATGCCGAGATCCAAGATTTGAGTTTGCTTATAGAGTTTTTGGGATGAAAATGGGGAGAAAATGGAAGAATAAGAGTTTATGAGATGAGAGAATGAGCAATGGTAGCTCAAAAGTGAGTTTTCGGAGCATTAACAGCTCCAAATTGGGCGAAAATGGTGGTTGGCAATATTGATAATATGACATTTTGGAAATTAAGTGTAGAAGATGAGGGGTATTTGGTCTTTATGCAGCTCTCGTAGACCTCAGTTGAGGTCTACCACTCGAAATAGTAATGGCATTATCGTAAATAATTGGACAAAAAAAAAATTGAAGAGGTTAGTTTTGCATTTGACTTCAATTTGTGGTCTAAAAGTGAAAACACCCCAAATCCTTTAACAAAAAAAGAAAATGTCGGAGACACAAAAACAAGTCATTTGTAGAAGCATTCTGATGGTTAATTAGAGAATGACTCTGTAATGTTTTTGAAGAGCTAAATGTGTATTTTAATTTTCCCTGCAACTTCCCTTACTTTTTAATTTTATTTGAAGCATATCAAGAATGCTAACAGATGATGTTTATATGAAGTTATATTTTTATATTCGACACATGAAAGGACGAAACTTGTGGAAGAGAAGAGAACACCACTTCATGCTACTCCCCCGATGAATTCATGCTTCCCTTATGGTTTTTACAAATATTATGACTGATTATATTCAGCTAATAATTTTAACTATCTCTATTTGTTTGACTACTCTTTAGTTGACGAGGAATAATTTTTCTAATGGATTATTTGATTGAATCATCTTTCTCTTCTAGAAAGTGTTATGAGGAAAATTCAAGCATGAGCTTCAGGTTGGCATCAATCAGATAAAGATGTGGTTTTTCCCAATGATGATCCAAAATAATTGTATGAAGATCATATTGATTTTATGGTGTAATAATAATTGTCTGATTCAAAATCATCCAAAACAATTTAAGACCAAGCTTTGTTACAAGATAATATTGCTTATTGATGCGTTCATATTTCATACTCTTTTTACATCACTTTTAGACAACTTTTGCATTGTTTCAATCATCTTTAATGATATTTCTTTGTACTTTCTTCCTAATTTGCATACTTAATAGTTTTAGGAAGTGCATGCATACATTTGCATGTTTGGTGTCCAAATCAGGTACTTAAAAGCGCTTTGGAGTATTGCCAGTCTGTGAGGATGTGATGGGAGAAAGAAAGAGTGCACTCGAGCAAGCACTCGATCGAGCAGCAGAGGGAAGACAACTCGACCAAGCACTCGAATGAGTTGACCACTTGACCAACCACTCGATCGAGTGGCCTTATGTCGGTTTAGACTCCGAGATTTCAGCCTTCCCTTTGACTCTCTTTTGACTTTTGACCTAGTTGGCTGCCTATAAAAGGCTTGAGACCCTAGGTCACGAAAGATCTTTTTTTCTTTTTAGCTTTTCAGCCACCAAACTTTCTCTTTTATGTTCTTAAGTTTTCTGAATTTTATTTTTTAGATCTACACTTTGTTATTGATATTTTGCACTTGTTCCTTTAATAAAAGTTGTTCATCTCATATGCTCTTTCATATTATGTCAGTTTATATTTATTTTGATATGATTTCGATTCTGGAAATGATTAGTGAGTAAATCACCATTAGGCTTAAGGATGGGTTAGATTATAGAGTTTTTATGCTTAATCCTTGATGCTTAATGTTCTTAATCATTATCCCTCTCTGTTAGGTTGGTCTCATTGCGAACCAGCTATTGGAAGTGTTTGATTGAATGCCTGAATGAACCTAACAGAGGATTATCTTACTTGTCTCACGATGGTGATTGTACAAGAAGCTTATAGGGCTTGAAATGGATCTGCTTTCATTGCTCTCTGGGTTCATGTCTCACTAACGATGGTTAGCTAAGGAGATTGATCCCAGACTGGCGGTTTTCATCACGGGAGTGAGCTAACCGACCTTGAGAATCTATAGCCAAGGGATATGCATGAATACATGTTGATTAAAAGCATCATTAATTAATCATAAGTCCTCTCTGATTGTAAAACCCCATCTTTGAGTCTATTCCCTTCCGCTGAATCTTATCCTCGTTTTTACTCTGTTTTGTTGCACTCGATCGAGCTACCCTTGCTCTGTTTTGATACCACTCGATCTAGCTCGTTTAAGTTGTCTTTACTCTGTTTCGTTTCAACTCGATCGAGCTACCTTTGCTCTGTCTTAGTTCCACTCGATCGAGCTTAGCTTTACTTATTGCCTTCACTTGTTTATTGCACCATTTACTTTCTGTACTTGCATTTCATTTCTTAGGTTAATAGTTTGGTTCCATAATCATCTATAAACCCCACTTGGCTTGACTTGTTTAGCATCTGCATAGTTCTAGAGAACATTTATTGTTTCCCAATTGGATTGACATCTTAAATCCTGCAATGACATAAGTAGCTAGGATTGAGTAATTGATTGCACCCCACGCATAAATCCTGTTATCAATTTGGCGTTGTTGCTGATTGGGAATACTTTTGTTTGCATTTAGGATTCCAGTAGCTTGCAAGATCAAGTTCTTTGTTTACTTTTTTACATTTTGTACTCACTCTCTAGTTTTCTGTTTGCATCTTCAGGTGTATGCAAACCAGATCAAGTGGCAGTGATAAATTGATTGGTTATTGTGATAACATTGACATGATTCAAAGGGCCTTGAGAGAGAAGAGGCAACAGGCAGAGGCAGAGCAGTGCGCTGCAGCCATGGACGACCCTCAGGATAATGGCAACGCTCGAGCTAGGCCGGTCAGACACATTGGAGAAGGAGATGCTCCTAACACTCACACACAGAGACAGTGAATCATACCTCCACCTGTATAGAACAACAATTTTGAGATAAAGCTTGGTATGATCAACCTTGTACAGAACAAGATGTTCCATGGGCTTCCATGTGAGGACCTTATAGATCATCTGGATGAGTTTGATAGACTCTGCAACCTCACCAAGGTGAATGGAGTCTCTGAAGATGCAATCAAGTTGCGCCTGTTCCCTTTAACTCTTGGGGAGAAGGCACACCAATGGGAGAAGAACATGCCTCATGGTTCCATCACTACTTGGAATGATTGCAAGAAAGCTTTTCTCACAAAGTTTTTTTCTACAGGAAGGACTGCAAAGCTTAGGAGTGACATTTTTGGGTTCACTCAAAAGAATGGTGAGACATTTTTTGAGGCTTGGGAGCGAATCAAAGGTTACACAAACCAGTGTCCACACCATGGGTTCAGAAATGAGTCCATTCTTAGCACAATGTACAGAGGAGTCTTACCAAGGTATAGGCAGATGCTTGATACAGCCAGCAATGGAGATTTTCTGAACCAAGATGTGGATGATGGATGGCAGCTTGTGGAGAACTTAGCAAGGTCTGATGGAAACTATAATGAGGAGTATGATCGCACCACCAGGGACACGATCGAGTCAGACGACAAGCTGAAGAAGGATGTGAAAGCTCTGAATGAGAAACTTGATAAGCTGCTTCTTGCCTAATCAAACATGAATCATGTTTATTTTGTTTCTGATGAGGAGTTTCTTCAAGTCCAAGAAGGGTAGAATGAACAGATTGAGGAAGTCAGTTACGTGTAGAACAACCAGGGTGGTTGCAACAAGGGTTATTACACCTATAAGGCGAACCCAAACCTCTCTTAAGAGGAGCACCAATGTAGCCAATCCTCAGGATCAAGTGTATCCCCCTCAGCAGCAGCAAAGTCAGCCACAGCAGCAAGTGTTTGTTCCTAAAGGTCAGTTCCACAGCCATCAGGGCGGTTATCAGCAGAAGCAGCAGTTGGGAGCACCACCTGGGTTTGCTCCTCAGCAGAATCAAGGACCACAGGTTCAGGAACCTGATATGAGAGCTATGATACAACAACTCTTACAAGGTTAGGCAAATGGAGTTGTAGAGACAAGAAAGAAGCTTGCAGAGATTAACAGTAAGATTGAATCATTGAACTCCAGAATGACCATTACTGAGAGCAGAGGTGAAGCTTCTTCTTCAACCCAACCTGGTCAACTCTCTGGGAAACCCATTTCCGAACCCCAAGGACTATTACAATGTAATCTTATCAAATGATATAGACCAAGCAGCTGAGAATGAAAGAGCCATCCATAAGATCTCTAGAATACTTCATGGTCCTAATGTTGAGAGTTCAGTAAATGCTAAGGTTTCACACGCTGAGGTTGAAATGCAAGATCAGATTAAGCCATTTTCTGAATCAACTGTTGGACTTGATCAAGTGACTCGATCGAGTCAACCTCTCTCCGAACCTAAACAAGTTATCCCACCTCCTTACAAGCCCCCACTCCTATTTCCAGCCAGAGTCCTCACCAAAGCACAAAAGAAAGTCATCTCAAAATTCAGACATGATATGAGTGAGATTGGTGTTGAGTTACCAAATATGAGAAATATGCATGATGCTCATCTCCAAATGAAGCTGATTAGAGATGTTGTAGCAAACAAGAAGAAAATAAATGAGCTTTTGGGTCTCTCTAGTGAACCCCAAGTCACACCAACCTCACTTCCCAAGCTAGAAGATCAAGGGAAGTTTACTTTGCCCTGTTTACTTGGTGATTTACAGCTGGATGACGCACTTGTCGATTCTGGAGCAAGTGTCAACTTGATTTCGCTTGACATGGTTACAAAACTTGATGTGCAGAGTATGATGCAGCGACCTAGATCCTCTATCATGTTTGGGGATGCTTCTTTTAAGTCTCCACTTGGTCTCATCATGGACTTTCCTCTGAAGGTTGGAGAATGCAACATACCAACAAACCTTACTGTTCTGGATATGGTAGACAAGAAGGAGGTTCCACTGATCCTTGGAACTCCATTCCTCAGTACAGCTGGAGCCTCAATTGATTTCCCCAACAAGCTGGTGATTCTTCACAATGTCAACAGCAAGGTGTCCTATCCACTCAAGGCTTCAACTACTGAATATTGTGGAACTATCACAACAGAAGAGTTGGGGTCCAAGGTAACTGATTATGATGATGTTGAGAATGAGAAGGTGCTGCATAGTGAACCTCCGAAGCTTGATGGGTGTGAGACAGGCGGTTTTGATGGAGAGAGCCTTCATGCATTATTCAATGAGCAACTAGGAAGTGCTCAAAAGGAGGGGGGTGAGTGTGGTTTCAAAGTCTGATCTCAATAACAAAAGGAAGAAAAATGAGCCTCAACCTCCTCCCTCAAACCCATCTCAGGTCACACTAACTCTATTGCCACTGGAACTCAAGGGAGGGAAGATTGAGTACAAAGTCAAGTACAAAGGATGATCCAAACCTTTCTCAAGTGCCAGAGCCATCATCAGTCCTGAGCTCCAAAATGATCCAACCAAGCTGCAAGAGCTTTTTTCCCAGGTTCTGACCATCACTCTTGAGGGCAGGCCAGATCTCAACCCCCATTAGCAAGTGCTAAAGAAGGTCAAGCTTAGGGACCTAAAACAAGCTCATTTGGGAGGAAGTCCCATGCATATCCTTGTACATATTTATTTAAGTTTGTGTTTATCTAATATGCTTAATAGTGTTCTGTGTATTAAATATTCGCAGGATAAGGGTTTGAGCAAAAAGGAGTCCGATTCAAAACAAGGCACGTAGACTCGATCGAGTGAGGAACCGTAGAAAGATCAGCTCGACTGAGCACGATTTAACTCGATCGAGTTAACCTGGTTTGGTAAGAGATTCCTTTGCTTTTGTCTAGCCTCTTTTCACCTCCTACATTTAGTTATCTTTGCTCTATCATGCTCTCAAATCTTATCTTAGACTTTTGTTACATAAGAGACTGTGTAATTTAAGTTTAGGGGAGGGTTTGAGAGCCATTTTATATTGTGTTTTGTTTTCTTATTTTCAAATTTTCATCACTTGAGTCTGCATGCATATAAGGCATAAAAAACCTCTAAAAATTGAAAAAATTTCGAAAAATCACAAAAATATTCATGTAGTTGCATTTACATTTTTAAGATTGAGTCTAATCTGCATCATATAGGTTCCCATTTACATTGCATTGTTGATATAACCTTGTAAATATGTCATCTCATGCGATTTGTTCTGTGCCCTGCCTCTTGAATCTTTTGTGCATTAGGGTGAGAATGAAGAGTTAAGATAGAACCATGTTTACCTTGATCATATCCTGACATGCACATCTCATTTAAACCATTACTGTGAATTGATGCATTTCCCTGTTTATTTGAACCATAATCATGACTCTTAATTACAATTTCATGCATTGATAAGCAACTCATGGATAGTTATACATACTTGGACATTCTTTTCCTATTTTATCCACTCTTGTTTGTCCAAGTAGCTGATCCCTACCCTTACCTTAACCTTTCTTTCAAACCCTTTGCTATTCTTTTGTGTGTTTGTGAGGCTTTATTTCAAATATGTTTGGCAAATGGTGTTGAGTTTAAACCGACAAGATCAAGGTTTCTGTGTAGATTTTGGTCCATCCTTAGGATCAGTTTAGGCTAAGTTTGGGGGTGTTCATCTTGGGCTTGGGCGAGTTCATTTTGTATTCTGGAAAGTGGGAAAAGAAAAGAAAATAGTTATGGTTAAGACCACGGAGTTGGTGTGTGTTTCAAAAGAGTCTAGTAAAGGTTTGGGAAGTGTTTAAAGAGAAAGAAAAGGGTTCTAAGCAATTAGGAAAAGAAGGCAAGTGCCTCAAGTGTGTTTAAAAAGAAAAGAAAAAGTTCCCTAAGTTTAGAATCCCAAACCGCTAGAGTGTATTATCAGAAACCTCTCCCTTGGCTAAGTTCAAAGAAAAAGAAAGAAAAGTGAGCAAGTGCTCCTCTGTGTCTAAAGACAAAGCACCTACAGGGTAGATAGAAGTTTGTTCTTGATTTCTTCTGGTTTCTGGGTTTAGACTCGATCGAGTGTGCTCTGGGTAGATGGAAATTCTGCTCTTGTACCATCCTTGGTTCTAACTCTTAGCCTTTTGCTGAAACTTGTTCATTTTCTTGAGAGATCCCTGTTTTTTAAACCGTTTTATGCATATAAGGGACCATAACCCTTGGCCAAATGAGTTTTTTGATTTGCATGATCATGGTTCACTGTTCTACTAATGAATGTTAAAGGGATTTGCTGATATGAATGTATGGTTTGATTGACTGTGAAGTTGGAATGATCTTGTTAAACATGGCTAAGATTTTTAGAAGTAACTCTCACCCTATTGCATACTAGAATCTTGAACCTGTATATAGATTAAAGCGTTTCTAGTGGCATGTTTTGGTTATGTCAACTATTTTCAAACCTCACCTCTTTCTCTTTGTTTATTTGTTTGCTTGAGGGCAAGCAAATGATAAGTTTGGGGGTGTTGATACTTTCATATTTCATACTCTTTTAGCATCACTTTTAGACCACTTTTGCATTGTTTCAACCATCCTTAATGACATTTCTTTGCACTTTCTTCCTAATTTGCATACTTAATAGTTTTAGGAAGTGCAATGCATACATTTACATGTTTGGTGTCCAAATCAGGTACTTTAGAGCGCTTTGGAGCATTGCCAGCCTGTGAGGATGTGATGGGAGAAAGAGGGAATGCACTCGAGCAAGCACTCGATCGAGCAGCAGAGGAAAGACAACTCGACCAAGCACTCGAACGTATTGACCACTCGACCAACCACTCGATCTGTAACATCCGTGAACCAGAAAGTTGTGTTAGAGTTGGTATCGGACGACATTAGGGATTCGGGAGTCGATTACATACGCTCTTTGAGGTGCGAATCGAGGATTGGCTGTACATGTTCTTGTTTGATTGTTGTACAGTTGGTTTAAGGTTCATTTATCTCAAAGAAAATGTGTGAAAAGCTTCTGGATGCTTAGTGTCGATCGACACCAAAGGGGTGTGTCGATCGACACCGGTTATCGTGAGCGATTCCGGGTTTAGTTGATCGAATTGAGGTTGGTTTGGTTTTGGTCGAGGGGTGTCGACCGACACCAAGGAATGGTGTCGATCGACACCGGTTATTGGAAAATCGACCGTTTTGATTCAAGTCGGCTGGTTTTGGGCCGGTTTGGGCGAGGGAAGCCCTAGACTCGCGATTAAAAGCTGTAGCCGCGTGGTAAAAGTGAATTTTTGAGTTTTTCACTTTCAGAGCAAGAGGGAGGCGATTTTGGGAGAGGAATCTGAGTTTCTGGGTTGAATCTGTTGCTGTTCTTCGTTGTTCTATCTCCTTTCCTTCCTTACAATCCGTTTCAAGGTGAGTGCGTGACTGTAGGTCCGTTAGCATTGGAGATTGTTTGATTTTGAGATTGTAATTGAGTTTTTCGAGTTGTTCTTGAGTAGGGTTGAGTTAATTTGTTGTTTGATCGATGTGGGGGTTGAATCCCACGAATTCTGTGTGTTTATGTGATTTTCGTTGTTGTTGGTGTCTGGGCGTCGAGCTGGTGTCTACCGACACTCGATGAGTGTCGATCGACACTCAGGAGGCTGGCGTCGATCGACACCATAGAGGTGTCGGTCGACACCGACCTCGGTGTCAGGAAACGTGGGTGTTTCCTGACAGGGAGTTTATACTGTTGTTGTTTCTGGTTATTGTTGTTGATTATTGTGATGTATTGTCTAGTGTTTGACGTACTTGGCCTGTAGGCAGGATGATCCACTCACTAAGTATTTATGATAATACTTACGCATCTCTATTCCAATGTGATGCAGGTAACAGCAATGTTCTTCCGCGGAAAGAGACCGAGAGAAGAGGATGATGAGATTAGGAATTTGATATTGGCTATTTTGTTGTGGTTGACCAGGAATTCCAAGGGTGCTAGTTTATTTTTAATAATGTAGCAAACCAGGTGTTTAGGTTGCTTATTCTTTATTGGTTTATTTGTTGAACGATTATTTATGATTTAATATTATTGATTTCTTTCTGAGAATTTCCGCATCGATAATTTTTTTTTTTTTTTTTTAAAAAGAGCTTGGTTGTTTCATTTTGGTATCAGAGCGAATACGGTTTTACGACTGTTAGCATTGGATGAATTGGACTATGTGTTTAATTTATTATGTGAGTTAGTCAGTTAGTGGTCTAGTCTCATCCTCTCGGTCTTCCAGTTTTCCGCGGTAAGTGAGTTGGATATTTGGTGTGTTGTGTTTTGTGTTGTGTGCTGACCTTGCTCATTTTCTGTACTTGGTGGTAGTGCAGAGAGATGGACGCAGGTCGTGGTCGTGGCCGTGGTCGTGGTCGCGGTGCAGCCCGTGGGGGCAGAGGAGCTGGTCGCGGAGGTCGGGGTGCTGGTCGTGGTGTGCCAGAGGCTGAGGTCTCAGTGGAGAGTGCGGCGCCGAGTGTGGCGGCAGCGTCGGTGACACAGTCTGTTTCATTGGCCGGTGGGGCTAACTCAGGTGCCAGTGGTGGCGCAGGAGCTGGAGCGGTTCCCGGTGGGGGCGCTGCTTTAGCTCAGGGTGAGTTGATTGTGGGGCTACTGACGCAGTTGCTGGCACGTCTTCCTCAGGCAGTTCCACATCAGGCTCCGGTTGCACCTCCAGCGGCCGGGGCACAGGTTGGTGCCGGGGTACATGTTGGTGCCGGTTTTGTTGAGCAGCAGGGTGTTGCAGTTGGGTATTCGCCTTATCGTGAGATGATGAGGGAGATGCAGAGGATTGGCACGCCTACGTTTGAGGGCGGTGTTACTCCAGAGCAGGCTGACGAGTGGCGTCATAGGTTAGAGAGGAACTTCGATTCAGTTCGTTGTCCAGAGCAGTTTCAGGTTGAGCTGGCAGTGCACTATCTTGGAGGTGATGCACATTTGTGGTGGAGGTCTGTTAGGACCAGGAGAGCGATTTGGACTTGGGTTGATTTCGTCGAGGAGTTCAACCACAAGTTTTTCCCTCAGGAGGCTCGTGACAGACTGCAGTTGAGGTTCTTGGACTTGACTCAGGGTGAGAGGTCTGTTCGAGAGTACGATGCAGAGTTCTGCAGGTTGGTGGTTCATTCTGGTGGTGAGCTGATTAGTGAGCGGGCTTTGATGTCGAGGTTTCTTCAGGGACTTCGGAGGAACATCAGGACTCAGTGCAGAGGTGGTATGTACCACACTATAGCGGGTTTAGTGGAGTTGGCAGCGTCCATCGAGGAGGATTTGCGTGAGCCGGTGAGCTCAGCAGTTGTCCCAGTTGCAGTTGTTCCTGCTACCCATCCTCGGGGCCAGCAGCAGCATCAGCAGTGTAGAGGTTACAGTTCTGGACATGGCAGGGGCGGCAGACCTGCGCAGGGCCAGAAGAGGAGAGCAGAGGAGATATCTGCTAATAGCCCGAGTACGGGTGGTTGTTTTGGTTGTGGGAGTCTGGATCACAGAGTTGCGACTTGCCCCAAGAGGGCGGGATCCAGAGAGACGACAGTGTGCTTCTACTGCAGGGAGCCGGGGCATATCAAGACAATGTGTCCCAAGTTGCAGCAGAGGGCAATAGCAGCAGCGATTCAGCCGTTGGCTATTCAGTCAGCAGCGCAGGTTGCAGCGTTGCAGTCAGGTGGGGCGCCGAGGGTTTATACTTCGGCAGAGGTGGGCCAGACCAGTCAGTCAGGCCAGATCACAGGTAAAATCTTGACTCAGACTTTTAAATTCTTAAGGTAGAATTGTTGGTGTTGTCTGTTTCTGTTATTTTACTGTGATAGAGTTTAGAGGTTCTCAACACTTGTGGAATTGTGTAGGGACCTTGTTAGTTGGCGGTTTTGAGTCTCACGTGTTGTTTGACTCGGGAGCATCTAACTGCTTCATTACTCCGGAGAGAGCTGAGGGTAGTGGTATTCGGAGTAGCAATGGCGAGGCTTCAGGCTTTGTCAAGGTGGCCGGTGGTGGTTTTCTGGCTACTTCGGGCAGAGCTAGAGCAGTGGATGTGCAGATTACGGGGCAGTCTATGCCAGCAGATTTAGTCATCAGTCCAGTGGAGCTGTATGACGTGATTTTGGGGATGGACTGGTTATCTTCTTACCGAGTTCATCTGGATTGCTACAGAGGTAGAGTGGTGTTTGAGCGGGATGCAGGGAAGTTTGTTTATCAGGGAGTGAGACCGACTTCGGAGAGTATAGTGATCTCAGCTATTCAGGCAGAGCAGTTGTTAGAGCGGGGCTGCTAAGCCTATTTGGCGACGATTACTATGACAGAGTCCAGTGGTGAGGTGGTTTTGCAGGATATTCAGGTTGTCCAGGATTTTGAGGATGTATTTCGGTCGCTGAAGGGATTGCCACCATCTTGGTCAGATCCTTTCACGATTGATTTAGAGCCCGGGACAGCTCTGATATCGAAGACACCTTACAGGATGGCTCCAGCAGAGATGGCAGAGCTGAAGAAGCAGCTAGAGGACATTTTGAGTAAAGGGTTCATCAGACCGAGTGTTTCGCCGTGGGGAGCACCAGTGTTGTTTGTGAAGAAGAAGGATGGCAGTTTTCGGTTGTGCATTGATTACCGGGGACTTAACCGAGTCACAGTGAAGAACAGGTACCCACTTCCGAGGATCGATGAGTTGTTGGATCAGTTGAGAGGTGCTACTTGGTTCTCTAAGATTGACTTGGCATCGGGATATCATCAGATTCCGATAGATGAGGCAGATGTTCGGAAGACGGCCTTTCGGACGAGGTATGGGCATTTTGAGTTTGTGGTCATGCCTTTTGGTATGACTAATGCGCCGGCAGCTTTTATGAGATTGATGAACGACGTGTTCAGGGAGTTTCTGGATGTATTTGTCATCATTTTCATAGATGATATTCTGGTTTATTCGAGGAGTCCAGAGGAGCATGCGATGCATTTGAGGCTTGTGTTGGAGAAGCTTCGAGAGCAGAAGCTTTTTGCCAAGTTAAGCAAGTGCAGCTTTTGGCAGAGAGAGATGGGGTTTCTTGGCCACATTGTTTCTGCATAGGGAGTTTCTGTGGATCCGGCTAAGATTGAGGCTATCAGAGATTGGCCTAGACCGAGTAGTGCTACCGAGATCAGGAGTTTTCTGGGTTTAGCAGGCTACTACAGGAGGTTCGTCAAGGGGTTTGCGAGTATGTCTCAGCCGATGACGAGGTTGACTGGCAAGGACGTGCCGTTTGTGTGGTCGCATGAGTGCGAGGAGACTTTGGGAAGCTTAAGGAGATGTTGACTAGTACACCAGTTTTAGCATTACCCGATCCGGGGAAGCCATATGTAGTGTACACAGATGCTTCAGGTGTTGGACTTGGTTGTGTTTTGATGCAGGAGGGCAGAGTGATTGCCTATGCTTCGAGGCAGTTGCAGGGCAGTGAGCGCAACCGTCCTACACATGATCTTGAGTTGGGAGCAGTAGTTTTTGCACTCAAGATTTGGAGGTCTTATCTTTATGGTGGTAGAGTGCAGATCTTTACAGATCACAAGAGTCTACAGCATATCTTTACTCAGCCTTTGCTGAATGCGAGGCATACGCGTTGGGTGGAGTTTCTGGCAGACTACGACCTGGATATTGTTTATCATCCAGGCAAGGCCAATTTGGTGGCAGATGCGTTGAGTCGACGGAGGGTTGATTCAGATAGAGAGCGTGGTGTTGAGGCTTTGGTCAGCGAGATTAGTACATTGCGTCTTTGTGATATTTCAGAGGAGCCTTTGGGTTTGGAGGCAGCTGATCAGGCAGATTTACTCAGTAGGATCAGAGCGGCTCAGCAGAGTGATCAGGGTTTGATCGATGCTTCGCAGGCGTCTGGTTCTGAGTATCAGGTCTCTTCGAATGGGACTATCTTGGTTCGTGGGCGAGTTTGTGTGCCCAAGGATGTGGAGTTGCGACAGGAGGTTTTGAGAGAGGCTCATTCGAGCAAGTTTTCGATTCATCCGGGTGCGACCAAGATGTACCATGACCTCAAACGGTATTATCATTGGGTTGGGATGAAGAGAGATGTGGCAGATTGGGTTGCAAGGTGCAACACTTGTTCTTTGGTCAAGGCAGAGCATCAGGTGCCTAGTGGTCTTTTGCAGAGTTTGCCCATTCCAGAGTGGAAGTGGGATATGATCACTATGGATTTTGTTGTGGGATTGCCTATCTCACGGATATTCGATGCTATTTGGGTCATTGTGGATCGCTTGACCAAATCAACACATTTCTTGGCTATCAAGAAGACAGATGGAGCGGCTGTCTTGGCTAGGATGTTTGTGCGAGAGATTGTGAGGCTGCATGGAGTGCCAGCCAGTATTGTGTCGGATAGAGATCCGAGGTTTGCTTTAGAGTTTTGGAGGGCGTTTCAGACTGAGATGGGCACTAAGGTGCATATGAGTACAGCGTATCATCTGCAGACAGATGGGCAGTCAGAGAGGACTATTCAGACTTTGGAGGATCTGCTTAGGATGTGTGTACTGGATTGGGGTGGTCATTGGGCTGATCATCTGTGTTTGGCAGAGTTTGCCTATAACAACAGTTTTCAGTCTAGTATTGGCATGGCTCCTTATGAGGCTTTGTATGGGAGGCCATGCAGGACACCGTTATGCTGGACCCAAGTGGGGGAGCGCAGCATGTTTGGAGCTACTTTTGTTCAGGAGACGACGGAGAAGATCCGTGTCTTGAGGTTGAACATGAAGGAGGCTCAGGATAGACAGAGGAGTTATGCAGATAGGCGGCGACGTGAGCTTGAGTTTCAGGTGGGAGATAGAGTTTATCTCAAGATGGCTATGTTGAGGGGCCCTAACAGGTCCATAGCAGAGAACAAGCTCAGTCCGCTTTTATGGGTCCGTTTCCAGTGGTGGAGCGAGTTGGGCCAGTGGCTTATCGGTTGGAGTTGCCACCGATTATGAGCGCCTTTCATAAGGTGTTTCATGTGTCTATGTTGAGGAGGTGTTTGCATCCTTCAGAGGAGTTAGTGGCAGAGATTCCAGAGGATCTTCAGCCAGATATGACAGTTCCGGCAGTTCCTGTGAGGATTCTTGAGAGGAGAGTCAAGGTTCTGCGGAACAAGAGGGTGCCATTGTTGAGAGTCTTGTGGGACTGTAGTGGTACAGAGGAGCAGACTTGGGAACCAGAGGCAAAGATGAAGCTGAAGTTCGGAAAGTGGTTCGACAAGCAGGCTGTGGAGTGAGCTTCTTCATCTTTGTGGTTCTAGTCTTGTTTTTGGTTTTGTTGTTGTTGGTTTTGGATTTATGTATTTTCGTTTCGTTGTACGATATACATTTTTGGAGTTATATGAGATGGAGTTTTTGCCTCATATTTTGGTTTCGCGTTTGGATGTTACAAGGTTCTTGGCCGGTGGGGTCATTGAAAGTTTTTGGTCATATGTTGGTACGCGTTTCAGTGTTATTACTCGTTTTATCTAGAGGCGGTGGGCCTTTAGAGTAGACGGTGGGTCTACTTTTGTTGGGACGGTGGGTGCCCGACAGACTTATATTGGGGGTCGCTACCTCGGTATGGGTCGTTTTCGTGACGGTGGGTCCCGGTTTGGATACTGTGGCGGTGGGCCGCAGTATGGATATTGTGGCGGTGGGCCGCAATATAGATATCGTGACGGTGGGTTACGGTATTGAGAATAATAATGTCTTGAAACATGCGTATAACATAGGACTGAAAATGTGGTTTGAGGTCTTTGAGAGACGTTTGTGTTGGGATTCGAGGACGAATCCAGTTTAGTGGGGGAGAATTGTAACATCCGTGAACCAGAAAGTTGTGTTAGAGTTGGTATCGGACGACATTAGGGATTCGGGAGTCGATTACATACGCTCTTTGAGGTGCGAATCGAGGATTGGCTGTACATGTTCTTGTTTGATTGTTGTACAGTTGGTTTAAGGTTCATTTATCTCGAAGAAAGTGTGTGAAAAGCTTCTGGATGCTTAGTGTCGATCGACACCGGTTATCGTGAGCGATTCCGGGTTTAGTTGATCGAATTGAGGTTGGTTTGGTTTTGGTCGAGGGGTGTCGACCGACACCAAGGAATGGTGTCGATCGACACCGGTTATTGGAAAATCGACCGGTTTGATTCAAGTCGGCTGGTTTTGGGCCGGTTTGGGCGAGGGAAGCCCTAGACTCGCGATTAAAAGCTGTAGCCGCGTGGTAAAAGTGAATTTTTGAGTTTTTCACTTTCAGAGCAAGAGGGAGGCGATTTTGGGAGAGGAATCTGAGTTTCTGGGTTGAATTTGTTGCTGTTCTTCGTTGTTCTATCTCCTTTCCTTCCTTTCAATCCGTTTCAAGGTGAGTGCGTGACTGTAGGTCCGTTAAAATTGGAGATTGTTTGATTTTGAGATTGTTATTGAGTTTTTCGAGTTGTTCTTGAGTAGGGTTGAGTTAATTTGTTGTTTGATCGATGTGGGGGTTGAATCCCACGAATTCTGTGTGTTTATGCGATTTTCGTTGTTGTTGGTGTCTGGGCGTCGAGCTGGTGTCGACCGACACTCGATGAGTCCCGGTTTGGATACTGTGGCGGTGGGCCGCAGTATGGATTTCGTGACGGTGGGTCCCGGTTTGGATACTGTGGCGGTGGGCCGCAGTATGGATATTGTGGCGGTCGATCGACACTCAGGAGGCTGGCGTCGATCGACACCATAGAGGTGTCGGTCGACACCGACCTGGGTGTCAGGAAACGTGGGTGTTTCCTGACAGGGAGTTTATACTGTTGTTGTTTCTGGTTATTGTTGTTGATTATTGTGATGTATTGTCTAGTGTTTGACGTACTTGGCCTGTAGGCAGGATGATCCACTCACTAAGTATTTATGATAATACTTACGCATCTCTATTCCAATGTGATGCAGGTAACAACAATGTTTTTCCGCGGAAAGAGACCGAGAGAAGAGGATGATGAGATTAGGAATTTGATATTGGCTCTTTTGTTGTGGTTGACCAGGAATTCCTAGGGTGCTAGTTTATTTTTAATAATGTAGCAAACCTGGTGTTTAGGTTGCTTATTCTTTATTGGTTTTATTGGTTTATTTGTTGAACGATTATTTATGATTTAATATTATTGATTTCTTTCTGAGAATTTCCGTATCGATAATTATTTAAAAAAAAAAAAAAAAAGAGCTTGGTTGTTTCACGATCGAGTGGCCTTATGTCGGTTTAGGCTCCGCGATTTCAGCCTTCCCTTTGACTCTTTTTTGACTTTTGACCTAGTTGGCTGCCTATAAAAGGCTTGAGACCCTAGGTCACGAAAGATCTTCTTTTCTTTTTAGCTTTTCAGCCACCAAAGTTTTTCTTTTATGTTCTGAAGTTTTCTGAATTTTATTTTGTAGATCTACACTTTGTTATTGATATTTTGCAGTTGTTCCTTTAATAAAAGTTGTTCATCTCATTATGCTCTTTCATATTATGTCAGTTTTTATTTATTTTGATATAATTTCGATTCTGGAAATGATTAGTGAGTAAATTACCATTAAGCTTAAGGATGAGTTAGATTAGAAAGTTTTTATGCTTAATCTTTGATGCGTAATGTACTTAATCATTATCCCTCTCTGTTAGGTTGGTCTCATTGCGAACCAGCTACTCTTCCTAGTGGTTTCGATTTTAGGTGTTCATCAGCATGGAAGTGTTTGATTGAATGTCTGAATGAACCTAACAGAGGATTAACTTACTTGTCTCACGATGGTGATTGTACAAGAAGCTTATAGGGCTTGAATTGGATCTGCTTTCATTGCTTTATAGGTTCATGTCTCACTAACGATGGTTAGCTAAAGAGACTGATCCTAGACTGGCGGTTCTCATCACGGGAGTGAGCTAACCGACCTTGAGAATCTATAGCCAAGGGATATGCATGAATACATGTTGATTAAAAGCATAATTTATTAATCATAAGTCCTCTCTGATTGTAAAACTCCATCTTTGAGTCTATTCCCTTCTATTGAATCTTATCTTCGTTTATACTTTGTTTTTGTTGCACTCGATCGAGCTACCCTTGCTCTGTTTTGATACCACTCGATCGAGCTTGTTTAAGTTGTCTTTACTCTGTTTCGTTTCAACTCGATCGAGCTACCTTTGCTCTGTCTTAGTTCCATTTGATCGAGCCTAGCTTTACTTATTGCCTTCACTTGTTGATTGCACCATTTACTTTCTGTATTTGCATTTCATTTCTTAGGTTGATAGTTTGGTTCCATAATCATCTATAATCTCCCACTTGGCTTGACTTGTTTAGCATCTGCATAGTTCTAGAGAGCATTCATTGTTTCCTAATTGGATTGACATCTTAAATCCTGCAATGACATGAGTAACTAGGATTGAGTAATTAATTACACCCCACGCATAAATCCTGTTATCACTTGTGAATTGTTTAGAGAACGTAGTCTGATAAGTGATCAATAAGTAACTACTAACCACATACACCCACCCCTTAAAACTTCTGTCTCCAGTGTATCTTTATATAGACAGTTAGTTTAAAAAATAATATTTTCGTATTTTATCCTAACCTATGACCGAGTCGATGTAATGGAATTAATTTTTATTCTTTTATTTCGTGGAATCGTTAGGAAAGCTGGTGGCAAACACAATTAAATTGGGTATGGTAGCCTGAAAAACTATTATCTAAAATGTTCCACACAATTAAGTTTGGCTCTTCCAATGTTCATCATTTATAGGTTTGATTAAGATATATTGTATCTTAGTCCACAGATATATATATTTAATACAAAAAATTAGAGAAAAACCTGCGCGTAACGTGGGTACACACCTAGTTTGTGTAAAACATAAAAGGATACAAACTCTATAAATTAATAATGTCGAGACTTTGATATTTTATTAATTTATAGAGTTATTAATTAATCGAATTTGATAGTTTTTTATTTTGTAATTATGATAATTTTCTATAATTTTATTTACATTAAATGAGAATTTTTCCTTTAAGCGTATATTTTATTATTTTTTTCATTAATAAAAAATATTTTATCAACTATTTTCTTTGATATTTCTGTATATATTTTTTTGTTCACATTTTTCTGTATTTGTCCTATTGATTGAAATTCTTTTTTTCTTTTAGTTTTCATATTGTATTTTGGTGGGTGAGATTTATGAAACTCACAGCCTTTCACTTATTACACGTTCTTTATCCCTTTTTTCCTTTTCAACCGTTTGCAGTGTTCATCACCATCTCCTTTTTCCCTTTTTCAATCCGTTTAGAGCTTAGTGCATTACCGTAGGTCCGTGATTGCTAGAAAGTTGATTG
This sequence comes from Erythrophleum ivorense, assembly GCA_026724425.1. Taxonomy (NCBI): domain Eukaryota; kingdom Viridiplantae; phylum Streptophyta; class Magnoliopsida; order Fabales; family Fabaceae; genus Erythrophleum; species Erythrophleum ivorense. Next base: position 1,848,125 of record JAIUCV010000027.1, on the reverse strand, counting down.
ATTGGTTGAGTTTATAATGACTTCATGTTGATTTATGTGTTTAATCGTGTTATTGGTGATAATTGTTGTTGATTTCGTGTTTTAAACTTGTTTCGTCGTTGTGGGTTTTGTCACTGCGAGTTGGTGTTTGGGTGTCAGTCGACACATTTGGGTGTCATTCGACACTATGACTCGGTGTCGAGCGACACCAAGGGGTGAGTGTCGACCGACACCACGGGGTGTCGCTCGACACAAGAGCTGTTTGGTGTTTCTGTTCGTTATTGCTGTTTTTGCTTTTGTCTGGTAATTGCGTAATTGGCCTGTAGATGCAGGTAAAATAAATGTGTGATCGCGGAATCAAGGCCGAAGAAGAGGATGATAAGATTTATTATTTACTTGAATTGTTTAAGTTGTTAGTGGAACATGATGTTTAGATTGTTAGTATTTTATTTATTAGGGAATTTATTGGTTGAATTAAATTGATTTACTATTTATTGATTTATTGAAAGACTTCCGCATTGCGGAAAACTAGAATTATTATTATTATTAAAAAAAAAAGTTTGGTTGTGTAATATCCCGATTTGTGATAAATGGGGAGATGCTTAAAAGAATTGATTTGGCTACCTATGTCAATAAAGTGCACTTACCTTTTCGGTCAAAGGCCCATAAGTAACTCCAGAGTTAAGCGTGCTTGGGCTGGAGTAGTAGAAGGATGGGTGACCTTCCGGGAAGTGGTCTGCGGAACCGTGTGTGTTAGGAAAAAAACACGGGGAAAATGTCGGGTGTTGATTGCAGGGACAGTAAACAAGTCTCTAGAGCCTCTCAAAAATAGCGCACCGGCCGTCAGACAGTGGTGGGGCCCATGAGCCGAGAGAGGGTGTGGGGGACTCACCGGGATGGGCGGTCGGGGCGTTATAATTTGGTATCAGAGCCAAACTCAAACGAGAGTGTGGAGTCAAGTGGAGTGGCCTTGACTCACACCGTCAGGGGGTGACGATCCAGGTGCGCAACGAGGACGTTGCGCGCAGTGAGTGGGGGTGAATTGTAACATCCCGGTTTGTGATAAATCAGGAGAGGCTTAAGAGAATTGATTTGGCTACCTATGTCAACAAAGTGCACTTACCTTTTCAGTCAAAGACCCATAAGTAACTCCAGAATTAAGCGTGCTTGGGCTGGAGTAGTGAAAGGATGGGTGACCTTCCAGGAAGTGGTATGCAGAACCGTGTGAGTTAGGAAAAAAACACGGGGAAAAGGTCGGGTGTTGATTGCAGGGACAGTAAACAAGTCTTTAGAGCCTCTCAAAAATAGCGCACCGGCCATCAGATAGGAGTGGAGCCCATGGGCCGAGAGAGGGTGTGGGTGACTCACCGAGATGGGCGGTCGGGGCGTTATAGGTTGTTTCAAGATTTTTGTCAAAAATAGAGAATACTAATCTCAACGCCATCAAAAACTCGAATTCATCGTGTCCTTTCTCCTTATAACCATCGTCGTCGACAAATTTCATATATTAGTTCGGCGATCTCATCATGAGACAGCTTTTCTAAGAATTTTCAACATTTGAGCTTTTTTTGTTTGTGTCTCTTTAACAATTTTTTGCCAGATTTCATGATCACTGTCTTCTTTTCTCTCTTTTATCCCTCGACAAGTCCTAGATTAAGACCATGTGTTCTATGTTATTACAACTATGTATTATACTATTGTTTATTAAACAATTTCATCTCTCTTTATCAAATGAAATGAAAGTATAGTCTGGTTTTGCATAGAACAGAGGTTCATGATGTCATCGAGACGAATTAGAGAAAAAAACTTTCGGTCTCGCGTGCAAGGACTTTTTCGTCAAAAAGTTCATTTCATGGCTATACACTTAATTTCCTACATGGCTATATTTAATTTCAAACCCAATATTTATTCACCTAATTCTCCCTAAGTTATGGGGAGATGAGATCCACACGATTCCGATCGAGATCTATCGATGCTGACGAGATCCACTATAGGGAGAAAGTATAGAGAATGACAAACAAATAAGGAGAAATTGGTTATTGTTGGATGTGGGCTTAGCACCCCTCCAAATGGGTTGGCCCATATAAAAGGAAGCTCATATCAAACGAAGCCCATTAGCTCTTTCAGGACCGCCGAACCAAACTACCATTTGCTAAAAATAGCGCAATAACTCCTCTTCGGAGGGTAGGTGGAAAATCAGGAGAACTACACTTAGAAAAATACATTGCCGAGCTCCCTGTTCGTGACATAAAGACCTATCAATCGATTGACCGCCGAACTCACAATTCCCGTCGAGTTCGTCAGTCAACCGATCGCCGAGCTCTTTGCTTACCAATTCAGTCTGCCGATCAATCTATTAAGCTCGAAATCCAGCCCTCCTCAAGAGTGTTCATCAACTAGTGCCGAACTCCTCACTTAGTAATACGAGGTCGTCTTCGACCGATCTAATCCGTGTAACTTGCCGATCATCTTACTTCCTAAAACGAAAGTCTTAGCCCTCTATCTTTGACCTTGAACGAACTTATCACCATTATTTGAATACCAACAATTGGTGCCCACCGTGGGGCAAATACTTTTTCTACTCAAAGATAGATCGGTCATTCGCCGAACAGATCAGTTGTTAAGAGCCGACCTCAAACTAAAAACAGGATGTCAACGGAACCCAACGTAGCTCTCCGCCAACCAATGCAAAGCACGACCATCGACTCAACGCCAACCTCGGCACTCCCCTTCGTAGGACCGATCAATCAAACAGGCGCTGCGCACAGGGAGCTTGAACAACGCCCTCAGACACCGCCAAGAACCGTACAGCCAGTCCTATCAGAGCGTGACGAACCGCCAACTCGTTCGGGAAGCCAAGCCGAACAGTCGTCAGAAAACCCAGAAACCGTGACTCTTCTCCACGCCATCCTCACAAGGTTCGACGATTTCGCCAAAGGAACCGACCATCGTTTCAACAGCCTGTTCGCAACGTAACTAACTAGCCAAAACCAGATAAACGAACTCCAAGCATCACAGGCCTCACCAGAACCTCGACACACTCCTCATCCGTTACCAACCCAAAGAACACTCTTCAACGATAACCCGACCCCGCCGACCAACCTCATAAGGACGAACGAACCACGCCTGATCTCGTACCCGCAACACCACGCCGAACGAGGCGGGCACGACGTTGAAATAGAAAGAATGAAGGACCAAATATACCACATGAGTTCCCGAATCCACCAGGCCACTAGCTCGGCCCCCGAAATAGATCGAGTCCTACGCTAAGCACAAAAAACACCATTTACCGAACGAATTGCCTGAACAGTAGTACACCACCCGGGAAAACTGAAGATCTCGGCATACGAGGGCAATACAGACCCACGACAGTAGCTGACTGCGTTCTGCATCGCAATGGGACGAACCCATTTCTCCGACGAAGAGCGAGACGCCGGATTCTGTCAACTTTTCATCGAGAACCTCTCCGGATTGGCCCTGACCTGGTTCTCCAGACTGCGAGCCAACTCGATCGACAGCTATCATCAGTTGACTACCGCCTTTCTCAAGCAGTATTTGATGTATGTCCGACAGGGAACATCATGCGCCGACCTATGGGCATTAACCCAAGGACCGAAAGAGTCGTTGCGATCATTCATAGACAGATTCAAAAACGTCGCCTCGCGGCTCACAGCGACCAGCGTAGAAACGCTACCGGCGTTAATAAAATGACTCTGGTACGAGTCGGTCTTCCGCGACGATCTCAAATTAAACGAACCGCGTACCCTAGAGGATGGTCTGTGCCGAGCAAACATCTTCATCGAAATGGAAGAGGAAAAAATTGTATTGGCCAAAAGCCACACTCCGAATAAGGCGCCGCCCTCCAAAGATAAAACAAGAGAGGACTACTACGAACCTCGGCAACACTACGACAATTAAGGGCTACCGAAGCAACGAGAGGAAGCCAATAAACTTCTATGTTGGAAACGATCGACCGAGCGGGTACGATCGACCAAGCGGAAGCGATCGCCAAGGCAAATCAAGCCAACCATGGAACAAGTACGTCCGGCAGGACGACCCTAGGCCGAACCAACCTTTCTGCGAATATCATAAAAAGCCGGGTCACGCAACGGTCCAGTGTAAACACCTCCAGGAGTACCTGCTCGGCAAATTTACCAGAGGCGAGATAGGAGAGCCGACCCCTACCTCTTCCCAGCGAGCCCCTTAGTACCTACCTGCAAGCGATAAGGAAAGGGCAGCTCGGGAGATGGGCTATCCCAACGCCGAAGATCGTCGAGAATGAAAACCGAGAGATCGTCCTCCGAGTCCGGAACCGCAAAAAAAGAAACCACGAAGAAAGCAACTCCCGCTCTACGCCACCACCTCCCCCACGAAGAAGAATCAACATGATCATGGGAGGCCTGCCGACCTGCAATGACTCCGTGCGATCAATTAAAGACTACGGCCGTAAAACTATAACAGCACAATAGTGGAAACACGACATCAGAAGCGAACTGGATGAAGCTAGCAGCATCGTCTTCCGAGAATCAGACACACAAGGCCTATATACACCACACAACGACCCACTGGTAATCGAACTCATGATCGGCGACTGCGACGTCAGCCGAATATTAATCGACACAGGGAGCACCGTCGACTTAATATTCGAAGAAACACTGCGCAAGATGGAGTTGCAAGGCTACAAGATAAAGCCCAACAAAAAACCTCTGACCGGTTTCTCGGGAGAAACGACAATGACGATCGGGAAGATCAAACTACCCGTCCGCGTCGGCCGAGTAACCAAAATCGTTAAATTCGTGGTCGTTGACAAACCGGCCATCTATAACGCGATAATGGGGACGCCTTGGCTGCATGCAATGAAGGCAACACCGTCCACATACCACCAATGCCTGAAGTTCCCAACTCCGGACGGACCGGTCACAGTGCGGGGCAGCCAAGAGATGACCTGAATTTGCTTCGTGGCCGAACACAAACTACAACACTCGTCCCACGCCTATGTCATCTCAGAATCAGCAGCAACCATCAGCTCCGAACTCCCCTCGCAAAGCGAGCCACCGCGCGAACTCATCGTTCAAGAAAACATCGATCCAAGCGACCCAACCCGGTGCGTCGGAATCGGGACGGAGATCAGTACGGATCTACGCAGCGAACTATTGACTTTCCTACATCAAAACGCTTCGACCTTCGCCTGGAGCACCGAGGATATGGTCGGCATCAATCCCGACATAACTAACCACGAGCTAAACGTCGACCCAACGTACAAGCCGATCAAGCAAAAAAGGAGAAAGTTGGGCCAAGACAGAGCGAAAGCCGTCTACGAAGAGGTCGACCGACAGTCCAAAGCAGGATCAATAGTGGAAGTGCGCTATCCTGAGTTGCTCGCAAACCCAGTCGTGGTTAAAAAGAAGAGCGGCAAGTGGCGCGTCTGCGTCGACTTTACCGATCTCAATAAAGCATGCCCGAAAAAAAGCTACCCCCTTCCACATATAGATCGGCTTGTCGAAGCAACGGCCGGCAACGAACTACTATCATTCATGAACTACTTTCATTCATGAACTACTATCATACAATCAAATCCAAATGCACCCGGACGATCGCGAAAAAAACGGCGTTCATAACCGACCGAGGAACCTACTGCTACAAAGTGATGCCGTTCGGCCTAAAAAATGCCGGGGCAACCTACCAATGCCTCGTCAACAAAATGTTCGCCGATCAACTGGGAAAAACGATGGAAGTATACATCGATGACATGCTTGTCAAATCACGACACGCCGAAGAACATATCGGACATCTCCGAACATGTTTCGACAGCCTGAACGAGCATGGCATGAAACTCAACCCCACCAAATGCACTTTAGCAGTCACATCACTCGAATTCCTGGGTTACATCGTCACAAAGAGAGGCATCGAAGCCAACCCCAAAAAAATAACAGCGATCCTCGAGCTCCCGTCGCCGAAGAACACGCGAGAAGTCCAACGTCAAACCGGCCGAATCGCGGCTCTCAATCGCTTTATCTCCAGATCAACGAACAAATGCTTACCTTTCTACCAACTGCTGAGAGGAAACAAGCGCTTCGAATGGGACGCCCAATGCGAAGACGCTTTCCAGTAGCTAAAACACTATCTTTCGACCCCTACGGTCCTCTCCAAACCAGAACCAGGCGAGACACTTTATCTTTACATCTCGGTGTCCAGATCGGCGGTCAGCAGCGTACTCATCCGGGAAGACAGAGGCGATCAAAAACCGATCTTCTACATCAACAAAACACTCGATGACACCGAGACGCGATACCCAACGCTAGAAAAGCTCGCCCTCTCCGTCGTCACATCGGCCTGGAAGCTCCGCCGTATTTTCAATCTCACTCAGTAATCGTCCTGACAAACCTACCCCTCCGAACGATCTTGCACAGCCCGACGCAATCCGGCCGAATAGCGAAGTGGGCGGTCGTGAGTATGACATCGAGTATCGGAACCGAACGTGCGCCAAATCCCAAGTCCAAGCTGATTTTCTCATCGAGCTGCCACCAGAAATGCTCGGCGCCGACCCCAACATACAGAAGAGCTGGATCTTGCACGCGGACGGTTCGTCATCTCGCAACGGCTCTGGAATCGGCATTCGCTTGGAATCTCCGACAGGAAAAATTGTCGAGCAATCATTCCGCCTCGCTTTCTCAGCATCCAACAACGAGGCAGAATACGAAGCACTAATCGCCAGCTTACGATTGGCAAAGGAAATGGGCGCGAAAAATATCCAAGCATATTGCGATTCACAGCTCGTCGCCAACCAGTACAGCGGAGAATACACAGCCAAGAACGACCGCATGGACGTTTACCTGACTTACGCCAACGAGTTCAAAACGTTCGCCCTCACGAAAATTCCCCGCAGTGATAATTCGTCCGCAGACGCACTTGCCGCACTTGCCGCCCTCGCCTCCACATCCGACTCCGACTAAAAACGAGTAATACCAGTAGAAAGCATCAACCGACCCAGCATCGAGATCGATCTCAACGATTCAACAATGGCGATCGTCACTCTCGAACCAGGCATCGACGACGCCGAAGATCTGAACGAGCCCATAGAAGCCGAGGAGATACTTCGGCCAGTGGATTGGAGAGACGAGATCAAACTCGACATAAGCGACGGAACCGTGCCGACCGACCGATGGGCTGCCCGTCGCATAAAAGCCCGATGCGCCCATTACAGTATGCTCGACGACAGCCTTTACAGAAGAAGCGCATTCACAATCGATCCGAAACACGATCGATAATGGAGGAGACGCACTCCGGCGCAGGCGGTAACCACAAAGGAGGACGATCTCTCCCCCTGAAGATAAAAAAGAACGGACATTTCTGGCCGACCATGATAGCAGACTGCGAAAACTTTGCCAATAAATGCGAGCCTTGCCAAAGACATGCGCCGATAATCCACATGCCAACATAAGAGCTCACCACGTCTACAACGCCGAATCCATTCATGCGATGGGCAATGGACATAGTCGGACCACTACCTCGATCCCGTCAAAAGCGATTCCTTCACATCGTCACCGATTACTTCACCAAATGGGTGGAAGCCGAATCATACGCCAACATCCACGCCGAAGACGTTAAAAAATTCATCTGGAAGAATATCATCTGCCGACACGGACTCCCTTATGAGATCGTCACAGACAACGGCACGCAGTTCACCTCGGCAATCGTCGAAAATTTCTGCGCAAAATGGAATATAAGGCTCAGCAAATCAACGCCACGATACCCACAAGGGAACGGACAAGCCGATGCGACCAACAAAACCATTTTAGTTGGACTTAAAAAATGGCTAGAAGACAAAAAAGGAGCTTGGGCCGACGAAGTCGATGGGGTACTATGGTCACATCGAACAACACCCCGCCGATCGACAAATCAAACCCCTTTCTCACTAACGCACGACATCGAAGCAATGTCACCAGCTGAAGCAACGCTCCCGAACTCAACAACAACATGATCAAGGATTCGCTTGACTTCGCAGAAGGATCACGTGACCAGGCGCTCCTCCGAATCCAAAATTACCAGCAATTGGCGGCCAAATACTATAACAAGAAAACATTCGGCCGCCAATTGATCCATTCGTCAAACCGGGAGTTTATCAGCTCGTCACCATGGCTGGCACCGAAATCCCAAGATCTTGGAACTCAATGAACCTCAAACGGTTCTACTACTAGGTAAAAAAAACTGATGTACAACGAACTACGGTCGGCTTGATCCCTCGCGGGTATGTAGGCAACCCTCTGCAAAAACAGAGGGCTCAGCTATATCTAATAAAACAAACTCCTTTCAAAAAAAAAAAAAAAAAAAAAAGCCGAGCATGACCTAGCAAACAACACGTTCCGCAAGAACGTAATGGCTCGCCCATACGAGCCATGCGTCCTCGACACTTAGCGTAAAAACCTAAGTCGCGAAGAAGAGCTAAAAAGCCGAGCCCGACCTTGCAAACAACACGTTCCGCACGAACGTCATGGCTCGCCCATACAAGCCATGCTTCCTCGACACTTAGCGTAAAAACCTAAGTCGCGATGAAGAGCTAAAAAGCCGAGCCCGACCTCGCAAACAACACGTTCCGCACGAACGTCATGGCTCGCCCATACGAGCCATGCTTCCTCGATACTTAGCGTAAAAACCTAAGTCTCGAAGAAGAGATAAAAAGCCAAGCCCGACCTCGCAAACAACACGTTCCGAACGAACGTCATGCCTCGCCCATACGGGCCGTGCTTCCTCGACACTCGGTATAAAAACCCAGTCGCATTGAACCCAAAAGCCGAGCCCGATCTCGCAAACAACTTGATCCGCACGAACGTCATGGCTCATCCATATTGGCTCGCCTCGCAAACGACCATCTTCTTTTGATTAAACTACAAATTTGTCACAAAGATCTACAGCCGAACACGCCCCCACTGTCCGCCAGATCGGCACAAAGGAATCAATTTCTTAGACTTTAAAACTCGAGCGAAACCAAATTTTTATTAAGAGTTCAAAGTTACTCGAAAATACACAACCAATCGGCCAACGCAATAACTTAAAAAAAGGAAAAGGGGACACTCATTCACGGCTAAGGGTACCGCGCCGTAGTACCGCGGTCCATATCGGCAACCAAGTCCTGGAGCGACTTAAAATCCAGATCAAGCTCATCCCTCGTCACCACGTTCTCACCCTCAATCTTCCGCGTATACAGCTCCACATCGGATAGGCACTTCTCCACCAGCTCTGAGGGGACAACGATGCCGATCTCCGCCAAAGAAGAATACGAATCAAGCAAGGCCGTGGCTTGATTGAGAACCATTATGTCCGGCTGCACTCTCGCTTCATCCTCAACATACTTCCTCATCTTATCCAGCCGATCCCGAAACATCGTTAACAGCTCCGACTTGGTCTCCCGAACTTTCCTGGTCGAGAGATCACGAACCCTCAGACTTCTCTCCCGCGATGACTCCTCAAGCTCGGCGTGCTTTTTCTCCAAACGCCCGTACTGGGCCTTAAGAGCCTCGATCTCTATACGAGCGTCGGCAATCTCGGTGACGCGGCCCGCATCCTTGTTTTCCAACTGAGAAACCTTCTCAGTAAGCTCGGCCACCTTTTTCTCCAGGCCATCGTCCCAATACCTCTCCGACGATAGATCGTCACCCCCTTTGGCAACGGCCTTTTTCAACTGCCGACGATGATGATCAAGCAAGGCGTTCGTCGAAGCAACGGCCTGAAAAACAACGAAATAAGTGTAAAAACTCAACTTACATAAACCAAATCAATAGAAAAGTTGTTCGGCAAACCTGGAAGGAATGATGAGCAATCTCCCGGAAAAGACGCTTCTCCTCTGAAGAAACGATGTTGATCGGATCTTCGACCGTGGTCGGCTGAATCTCATGATAAAGCTGACCGCAAGCCCGATTGCTCTCCAAAAAAGGAATCCTCCCTTCATACTCGTACTTAAACGAGTACTCAAAGTTTTCCTGCCGAGCCAAATCGTCGTTCCCTTCTTCGGCGACCGGCACCTCAACCGCCGCAGCGTCTTCGACCACATCAGCACCCGACGCTCCGGCATCAACAGCCATCTCCTTCCTAGAAGTCTCCCCCACGAAAGACGTCACCCTCCATCTCTTTCTGTCGCCACCCGGCGACACCTTCTCAGCGGCTACATCACAAGCCCCCGAGGCAATGTAAGGAATAATCGCCCGCTCGCCCGACGCAGGGGCATCTCCATCTCCTTCATCCTACATGTCTGGAAGGGTCGGAGTGATCGGCTCCACTCTTCCCGTCTCGGGATTAACACGAGTATATGCATTCGGCTGATAACTGTCAAAATAGTCATCTATAAAGCGATCAACCTCCTCAGCGGCACTCACCCGATCGCCGATCGTAACAGACGAAGGCACCATGACAGGCAGATCCATCTCGCTTTGTTTTGTCTGCGCAACTACGGCGCTCACCATCTCCTTCCCATACCGCGGCAGGTTCAAACTGATCTTTCCCATTTTCGCAGTAGCCTTCGGTTTCCCTAACTGCCACGAAGCTAAAATCATCGGCCCAAAGGCCGCCGAGTCACGAGCCAGGTCGGCAAATTCAAAGAAAAACGAAGATAAACCAGAAACTCTCTTACCCGCTTCAATATGAGCCCACTGCCTCCTGATCCTCTGCCTATCGATATCTTCCCACCTCCTCTTTCCGAGTTCAAAAAGCCGTCTGACGTCTTGGGCAAAATTCGGTGGAGGAACTCGCCAAACAGAAGGACGATCTGCACAAAGTAAGACAGTCGTCAGATAAAAAAAATCAACAGCAAAATAAGATGATGCAAAGACCAAAGCCCTGCTAGATCTTCTACCTAAAGTCGGGCTCCACTCGTTCCTGTACGGCCTACGCGTATCCGGAACCGACGCCTCGTTGACACGAATGAAGAAATATTCCTCGATCCAGTTCCTTGTCTTACTCGGGTGACCGGTGCTCACCCCATAATTCGAGCGAATACTAACATAAAGGGTTCCCGGAGTCCTTTTGTTCACCGTAATCGACGACATGACCTCAAAAAAGCGAAGATCAATGTCGATATCCAGCTCGGCTGCCAAAACCAACGGGCCGACAATGTTACGAATTGCCGCTGGAAAAAGTTGCGACATGGCAACATCGACCTCTTCGCAGTAGGCGACGAGCAGCTTCGGCAGCGGGAAGGACACATGGCTCTCCGAAAACCAAAACTTATACGCGGTAAACCAGCCCGGCAGTTCTTTCCACGGACGCTCATCTTCCTCAGGAAGACGAATAGCCAAACCCGGAGTTCGGCTATTATACTAACGAATCTCCCTCAGATCATTTTCCGTACACATCGTTTTCCCGAGCTTCCTTAAATCTCGAGGCGGCGGTTGAGTTTTTTTCCTTTCAGGCGCGTCTCTCACGATAACCGCCTTTCCACCCTTTTTGCCGATCGCAGTTCTCGGCGCCTTCGCCGCCGTAGCCTTTTTGGGTCCTCGGCCATTTCTTTTCGCCGCGAAGTCGCGATCGGCACTGAGGGGCCGACGTCCGTCGGATAGAGATCCTCAAATCCTTTAGGAAGAGCCGCCCGCTCCGAAACAAACGATGCGCGCCGAACACAAATCGGCACATGATCTACCGAGTCCGGCGAGTCCATCAGGCTCGGCACGACTATCTTAGCGACTGGCGACTGAGCAGGCGTGGCTGACAAATCGCCACCGGAGGTCGGCGCAATGCCAGATTGACCGCCAGAGTCTGCCGAAGAATTGTAACTCGTCTCCGGCAGGGATTCGTCCGATCCCGTATTATAGGAATCGTGAAGAGAAGTAGAAGATTGATCGGAGTCGATCCTCATTATCACAAAAGATCGGCAACTAAAGCAGATCGACAACTAAAGAAGATCGGCGAAAAAGCTCAGATCTAGAGAGAAGGCAGAGAAAGCTAGAGAGAGAAATTGTACATTCACAGCAGACGAAAACTGAATATGAGCGGAGCGAGGGAGGCCTTTTATAGAAAAGATGTTTGGAAGACGAAGAGGCGTTAAGACGATTTTCCCAGCAGGCGTGACCCTTCACCAAAAGACGCCAAATGCATGATCGACACGTGGCCTTCCTCTTCCATACGCCGACCCAGTTTCTTCTGCGCAACGCTTCGAGCGAAGCCTTCGCTGCAGGGCTCGACTACGAAAGGGGGGGGGGGCATTGTTGGAGGTGGGCTTAGCACCCCTCCAAATGGGTCGGCCCATATCAAGGAAGCCCATATCAAACGAAGCCCATTAGCTCTTTCAGGCCCGCCGAACCAAACTACCCTTTGCTATAAATAGCGGAATAACTCCTCTTCGGAGGGTAGGTGCAAAATCAGGAGAACTACACTTAGAAAAATACATTGCCGAGCTCCCTGTTCGTGACATAAAGACCTATCAATCGATTGACCGCCGAACTCACAATTCCCGTCGAGTTCGTCAGTCAACCGATCGCCGAGCTCTTTGCTTACTAATTCAGTCTGCCGATCAATCTATTAAGCTCGGAATCCAGCCCTCCTCAAGAGTGTTCATCAACTAGTGCCGAACTCCTCACTTAGTAATACGAGGTCGTCTTCGACCGATCTAATCCGTGTAACTTGCCGATCATCTTACTTCCTAAAACGAAAGTCTTAGCCCTCTATCTTTGACCTTGAACGAACTTATCACCATTATCTCAATACCAACAATTATTATACATATTATACAAACTATACTGTAGTCATGTCTCACTTATGAATTACAAGTAGACACACTTTTTGAAACTAAGGCACATTGTCATGTGTAAAAGACATAAACTCCCTAATTAAAAGTGAACTATCTTTCCAGTTTTTCTCTCGTTCCCAACTCTCCCCAACACTTTTGCCCCTTCACACCTTATCTCTTTGGAGTTAGACGGGAGATAGCCACTTCAATGGAAATTGAGACAGACAACGATTCCTAAGTTTTTGAGGGTTGTACTGGAGATGGACAAGAGGAAGGTGAAGAAGAACGCTGCCCTCAGTCAATTTCTCAATTTTGTAATCTAATAACAAAAAATCATGATTTTGGAGGTTTTCTATCTAGGTTTGGAAAGTATAAAGGAATAAAAATATATGATAAGTGTTCGATTAATTGTCTCTAAGACGATTGATCTACTCCTAACAAATGGTATATGATAGAAAAGAATTATACTTTCTTATTAGGTTTTTCTTATTAGGTTTTATGGATTGAGAATCAATGAAAATGTTTATTATACGATGGACGAGAGTTGTCTGATTTGGTCAGAAGACTACAAAATCTGTTTAGAGAACACAGTAGCATGGACATGTTTGTGTAATATGAATTCTCAAACAATTTAGTGTTTGTGTAGATATGTATTTATGGACATATTTTCATGGACAGGCAAGAGAGTTTGTGTTCACCAATGACAGCATTCATCCAATATGGTACACAACTATACAAATTTGACTATTTTTCTTTGTCCATGTGGATAAAGACTTTTCGTTAATATTAATTATTTTCATTTTGACATCTCCATGATACTATTTGTCCATGCTAATTCATCCATGGTTTTCTATTTGCTACTTGTGTCCGCGATAACACATCCATGACAATTCATCCTTAATTTTCGAAACCTTATACTGCTAATTGTGTCCTTCGACGCAGCAGAAATTTCACTAGTCAAACCAAATATATTATCAAGTTTTCCAGAATAGAGAAAAGTTTCTATCTGGTTTAGCAATTATTTTGGATACCCATAAACAAAATCAGATTTTCACATGAGTTTCAAAAATTATGAGGTTGATTGGCAAACAAAAAGAGAAGAGAAGTAAGTTAGAGATGAAGAGGAAAGGAAAAAAAATCACATTAGATTGAAAAAACACAACAACAACAACACTCGTGAATCAATCCGAAGGAGTAGAAAATCATGAAATTATAGTTTAATCCCAAGCGCACAATATAAAAAAATGAATTGCTTGGATTTTCTAGACTATAACTAGGATTTTCCTTTTTTTTTTCTGGGAGATTTGTGATTATACACCCAAAAAAAAGTCTTTCTCCGTTTATACATTTTCGGAAATTTACCTATTTTTTACTTTAATACCCCTTAACATATTTAAAAATGTGAAATAAATATTTTTAAAATCCAAAAAAATTCAGAAAATTGAGAACAATAATCTTAGGACTTTTTACAATATTTTCATAATTTATTTTTATAAATATGATACCTAAAAAATATATTGAATTTTGGTTCTACCGGTTTTGAAATGCAAAGTAGAAGATGTATTCTACTTCTTGGTTTTACATCTACAGACGGTAGAATATAATTTCTACTATTTGTCCACGTATCTATTTTTAGTAGAATATGATTTCTATCGTTTGTGTACACCTCTACTACACGTAGAATATGATTTCTACCAATTACTCTATGTTTTGCTATTTAGTGGATTTGGTAGAAGATATGTTCTACAGATTACACCATTTTCTGCAAGTTGTAGAATTTGTACTCTACTAGAAACACAGTCTTCTACGTGGTTGTAGATTTTGTGTTCTACTACAGACATAATCTTCTACCATTTGTAGACTTCGTGTTCTGCATAAAAATTGTCTTCTACCGTGCGTAGAAAACGTATTCTACCGAAAATCTTAGAAAATATTTTGAATATTCTTGTTTCCTTTTTCTTCTCCCAACTGATGAAACCACCACGGGGCTTCTCTATTTCGATTTTTTTTTGCTTCTTCTTCTTCTTCTATTTTTTCATTCAGTTACTATGTTGCATATCTATGCAACTTGTGGTGTATGAAAATCGTGTGGGAATTTTGTTGCGGATGAAGCAAAAGGAGGTAGATTAGTGGGTTTAGAATCTATCACTAATTTTGAAGAGTTAAAGATGATGGAGGACTTTTCAATCCAAACCGGCGTCGAGGTGGAGCTTAGCTATTTACCGGGAGGTTTAATCAATAATGCAAGGTCTCCAAGAGTTGTGATTGGCAATGATTGTCAGTTGAAAAACTTTGTTGCGTATATGAGGAAGGCTACGTTGAAACATTTGTGTGTGACCTTGACGGATCCCGGTCAGAATCAACAAAAACAACACGTCTGATGAAAGAGAGGATAACAATCAACTTCATTTTGCTTTGATGGAAGCTGTGACGAAGGAACAATATTTCATATGCAAGAGACAATTGAAGTCATATTTCGAAATCCTTGCGATGAAGCACAACTTCGATTACATGGTGGTCCGATCGGATGCTATATATTGGACAATACATTGTGCAGAAAGAGTATGCAAGTGGGGTGTTAATGCTGTGAATCTGAAGGGGTCGGCATATTTTATTGTCAAGAAGTATGTGGGTGAACATACTTGTGCTTCTTCGAGTAAAACGAAAATCGTAAGATCAGCCTCAGCCAAAACAATCGGCAATCTGATTTTGCAGAAATATGAGGGAGTCAAAGAAGGGTCTAGACCGAATGATATCATATAGTTAATGCTTAAAGAGCATGGATGCGAGATATCTTACTCTTTAACGTGGGAGGCACGTGAGTATGCTGTTAATCAAGTGAGAGGTATACCTGAGAAGAGGTATAGAAAAATACCCAAATATTTGCACATGCTAAAAGAAGCTAATCCGGGTACGCATACTGCTTACAAAACAGATACAGATGATAGTTTTAGATATCTGTTTATTTCCTTTGGTCAATCAGTAAGAAGGTTTTATGAAGCCATGCGGCGGGTCATCGTTATTGATGGTACATTTTTGAAGAACACTACAAGAAATATACCCGATTTGCGACGGAATATATCGTCGCAATTCCGTCGCAAATCCTCATTTGCGATGGATTTGCGAAAAACTCGGTTCCGTCGCAAATCTTTCATCGCAATTACGTATCGGTCGCAAATCCGTCGCAAGTTTGCGAAGGATACAATTCCGTCGCAAATTTGCGATGGAAACTTGTCCATCGCAACTGTGCGACCAATTTGCGACGGAATGGTCCGTCGCAAATTTGCGAGGGAAGTGATCCGTCGCAAATTTGCGAAGTTTTTGCGAGGAATCGTAAATTTCGCAAGTTTGCGATGAAAAATTTTCCATCGCAAACTTGCGACGGATATTATCCGTCGCAAATTTGCGACGTTTTTGCGAGGAAATTTTATTTTCGCAGGTTTGCGATGGATTAGTTTCCATCGCAAATTTGCGACGGAATAGGGATGGAAATTATTCCATCGCAAACTTGCGACGGATTATTTTGCCATCGCGAATCCGTCGCAGAACTTATATTTTTTTATTTTTTTTTAAAATTTTTTGACGAAAAAAAAATATTATAAAAAATAAATAAAAAATTCGAAATATATTAAAATTTAGTTCAAATATAATTCAAAATGCGGGAAAAACCGAAATTCAAACGTAAACTAAAAAACAGTTCAAACATAAACTAAAAATTCTCAGACGGGCCTGATGGGCCTGATGGATCTCCTCCGCTGGTTCCCCCGGTTTCCCCCTGGACCTGCTGCTGCTCTGGATATAGACGGCTCATAATCTCCTTGAGCTTAGGATCCGTGGAGCCCAAGTAGTCGAACATCTCTTGGAACACCTCCACCTTCGTCTTCGTTGCAGTCAATTCATCCTGCAACCGAGCAACCTCGTCGTGATCCTGGAACCGACTAGAAGCGGAACCGCGAACAGAACCGCTCCTAGTATCGATTTGGGATTGAAGAGAACCAACCCCTCTAATTCTCCCCTTTTTACGGGGAGCGATCTAAAAAAAAAAACAAAAATACTTAGTAAGTAAACAAATATATAACTTAAAATAGATATGGATTGAAATAAAAATTTGAAAAATACTTACGTCAACAAAAACCTTGTTCCTCATGGCGGTAGATGGCTCAGCAGAACCAGAAGCAATGCTCTCCTGAGTCATTTCATGAACCTTCGAACTAACGTCGTTGTAAAGCTCCTCAGAATCTTCGTCCATGAAAGACCCATCTGGGTTCCGCTTTGTGAGAGCGAGAACCGCCAGCAAATCCGTCTTTGATTCTCCATTTGACTCGGCCTTCAAAATTAATTTTGAATTGATAAATTAAAATAATTAAAAATAAATTAAATAAATAATATAAATAAATAATAATTAGAAAATAAAAACACTTACGAGCATTCGGCCTCGGGCTCTGTATGAAAGTCGACCGGATCGATACGTAGAGTTTTTACTCATCGATCGAGTTGCCTTGCTGTTGGTGCTCCTAGTCTGGTGATCAGGGTCCAGCCAAAATGCTACTAAACCAGCCCAAACGTCTGTGCTGAACCCGGCAGGCATGGCAGCGTCTCCCTTTTTACGCCAAGCCTGCTTCCACCGTGATACCATATCAGGCAACCGCTGTTTGACTTTGTTCTTGAACTCCTGGTAAACCGTCTCGCTAATGCCAGCGTCCCAATGATACTTCCGCTTCAACAACAAAAACAAAGAATAATAAAATAATATTAGATTAAAAGCAATGAATAAGATTTTTAAATAGGAAATTAAACACATAATGAAACTTACAGCGAATGTACCGAACCAACGAATGATGTCGGCCTCCTGTACATCTGACCACCGACCATGAGGTTCTTTGTAATCTCTTTCAAAGATTTCCGTGACCGAAGAGGCGACGGACGGATCATCAGTGAACCTCAAAAAACAAAAAACAAAACATTAGAATTTAGATTTATAAATGTAAAATATTAAATAAAACAAAAGCTAAATAAAAATAAAAATTATTTACCAAAAAGTGTTCGGCGGACGGAGTGGATGAAGATGAGGAAGTAAATGATGACCAGGCTCATATAAAATGTCTCTAATGTCTGCATAGAATGCGTATAAGTGGCCGGGAATCCTGGCATGATCTCCGTCCGCCGGAAAATGTGGTGGTGACTGGTGAGCGGGTGGAGATGGAGACCGTGGCGGGTGCTGCGCCCGCTGCCCCGTAGAAGCATGGGAGCTAGAAGTAAACCCACCACTCGGACGAACGGCACGTGAAGCAGCACGAGCACCGTGGGAAGCAGTACGACCACCGTGGGAAGAAGCACGACCACCGTGGGAAGTAGCACGACCACCGTGGGAAGCTCCACGACCACCGTTGGAAGCAGCACGACCACCACCACGGGTCGGACCACCTCCTCCCTGATCCACGAAATCCATGTAACAGTTGTTTGGATCACTCATCTGCCATATATTAAAAATAATATTAAAAATAATAATAAAGGAAGTTAGAATAAAAAAAATAAGAAAAAGTAAAAATCTATGTAAAAATTATTATGCAAAAACTATTCTAATAATCTCATAATTATGTAAATACTCCAAAACTTATTCTAATAACCTAACAAATCTTAACTTTGCAACAATTTTTAACAATTTGTTAGATTTGTAACATTGTAACAACTTTTAAAAAATTAATTCTAAGAAATCTTAACTTTGTAACAATTTTAAAAAAAAAATTAATTCTAAAATCTTAACTTTGTAACAATTTATACTAAAATCATTCTAACAATCTTAACTTTCTAACAATTTTTAACTATTACAAATCAATACTAAAATCATTCTAACAATCTTAACTTTCTAACAATTTTTAACTATTACAAATCAATACTAAAATCATTCTAACAATCTTAACTTTCTAACAATTTCTAACTATTACAAATCAATACTAAAATCATTCTAACAATTTTTTAAAATGCAATTCCAATCTAAAATTCAAAATTATCTATTCTAAAACTAATCTAACAACCTAGCAAATTAAATTAAAGGAACAAAATAGAGAGGAAAAATATGCATATTACCGAAATGGATGTCCGGCGGTTGAGACGACGGCGCGGCGGCGGAGCGGCGGTGGAGACGACGGCGCGGCGGCGGAGCGGCGGTGGAGACGACGGCGCGGCGGCGGAGACGACGATACGGCGGCGGCTCTGTGGCGGCGCAGAGAAGAGAAAGAGAGGGCGCGATGGGGGAGAACGCCGGCGGATCTGCGGTGGAGCGGCGACCGGCCCGAGTAACAGACGGAGAAGAAGAGGCGCGGATGTACGGCGGCGCTGGCGGCTCGGCAAGGAAGATGCGCGGAGGAGAAGAAGAGAGGAGACACCGGCGAGGGAGAGAAGAAGAGGCGGCGCGGAGGCGCTGTCCGACCGGAGGAGACGAAGAGAACACACCGGCGGGGAAGAGAAACCGAGAAGAAGGCGCGGAGGCGGATCTAGTCGGAGCCGTGAGAGAAGGAGAGAAGAGGGGCGGAGTCGCGTAGGAGAAGAGAAGAAGAGGGGCGGATCTAGGGTTGGTTTGAGTATATATATAAATTATAAGTCGTCGCAAATCCATCACAATTTGAAATACAAACAACTTAAAAAACAAAGTAAAATTAACCTTAAAATTAATCAAAGTCATTTTCATCTTCATTTTCAGATACGTAAGAGTTTTCACTGTGCTCCCGTTCTTCTTCGTCAGTAGGAGGCTCCTCGAATTCATCGGACTCGCCATCTTCAGTTGAATCGTCAATGACGTCTTCGACTTCTCTGTTCTCGGGATCTACATGCATGATATTTTCAGTGGATTCAATCGGGTTTGATACTTCTGCAACTCTGTCATGCTGCATAGCCACATCATCGTCTAAGCCAAATACATAACCTCTTGGATTGACCTTTATGACTGATAACCAAGTCTCCTTTTTTTGCCTAACTCGAGGATAAAGAATCAAACACACTTGCTCTGCCTGCGATGCAAGGATGAAGGGTTCGAACTTGGAATATTTCCGGTTTGCATTTACATCGGTGACACCGACCGTCTCGTTTCTGCGAACTCCTCGACCAAGTGTCGGATCATACCAATCACATTTAAAAATAACACATTTCAAGTTGATAACTCCTGGGTATGTGACCTCGATGATCTCTTGCAAAACTCCATAGAACTCTGTTTCGCCCGGGACATGAATACCGTAATTTGCGGTCGACTTCCGCATACCATGATTGTACGTATGGAATACGTATCCGCGAGTGCAATACATTGGTGCTGTAGTGATCTTTCCTATTGGTTCGTTCACAATCTCATGCAGCCATAACGGTATTTGATCAGGATGATATCCTTTTCTCACCTACAGCCAAATAGTACAATAAATCAAAACACATTAATTATATATAGTGTTATATACATATAGGTTTAAATATCAGTAATTAATTTGAAGTCGGCCGGGCTGGCTTACATAGAATTTTAACCAATCAGCAAACTGGCGTTCCTTGTGAAACTCATACTCGTGTTCTTGTAAACCAGGGTATGTCTGGCGGATCTGATAGTCAAATATGCTGCACAAAAATTCGAAAGTTATGTATACATAATTATGAAGACGTCATTGACAAATAATTAAGTATCAAAGTTACCTCTCAAATTGGCGCACTTCGTCCAGATTACGCAATATGTAATTGTGAGCCGCACTCCAATGTTCATGGTCCCACGATTTTTCCTTCAACTTTCCAGCAAGTCTGCCTATTTCTTTGAAGATGTTAGGGACATGAACCCTATATACACGTGCGACGTCTCCATCGTCGTATCGTTTCGTAGCGGTTCTTCTCGTTCTCACATTTGGGTTAAAATAGTAAGACGCGAAATTAGATGTTTCCTCTGTCAAACTTCCTTGTACAATAGATCCCTCAACTTTTGCAAGGTTTTTCGCCTTTCCCTTCAAGTGTCCCATAAATCGCTCGAACGGATACATCCACCTGAACTGAACAGGCCCTCCAAGAGCTGCCTCATATGGCAAATGTACCGCTAAGTGTTCCATCACGTCGAAGAACGACGGAGGGAAAATCATTTCCATGTTACATAGCAAGATAGAAATGTTTTTTTGTAACTTCTCTACTCCGTCTTCTGTCAGTGTTCGTGTGCACAAATCTCGGAAGAACGCCCCAATACCTTTAATATATATACACGATAAACAAATTAATAAAAATATTTTTAATTAATTAAATATGTACTTGAACTCAATAACAAGAAATGTAAATACTTGTTTACCTGCAATTGCTTCATGGACATGAGACGGTAACAGTTCTTGTAACGCAAATGGTAGTAACCGCTGCATGAAAACATGACAATCGTGGCTCTTCATACCAGAAAATTTTTGCCCTTGCTCAATACATCGTGAGAACTTGGAAACGTATCCATCCGGAAATTTAACATCTGAGGCAACCCAGTCAAACAGAGCTCTCTTCGCATCCGCGGACAATCGAAAGCTCGGAATTGGCTGTTTGCCGTCTCTGGAAATCTCCAACTCGCTTCTTTTGCATATTTGTGCTAAGTCAAGCCTTGATTTCATATTGTCTTTACTTTTTCCTCGGACATTCAAAATGGTATGCATGATGTTATCGAAAAAGTTCTTCTCGATATGCATTACGTCAAGATTATGTCGCAAAAGATGATCCTTCCAATACGGCAACTCCCAAAATATACTCTTTTTGTGCCAATTGTGCTCCCTAAGATATCTGTCAGGCATGTTTGCATTGCAATGCCAATTGCCCCCACGTTTGCATGTTTCCTCGCCGCCATAATAATCGATTCGATCAAGCAAATCTTTTCCCGAAAGATAATCCGGAGGGGGATAACGGACAACCTTATTCTTCGTAAATAAATTCTTGTTCTTTCGGTACCTATGATTGATAGGAAGAAAACGACGGTGACAATCAAACCAACATGGTTTTCTTCCATGCCTCAGCTGAAATGCTTCTGAACTATTCAAACAGTGTGGACACGATAGTCTTCCGTGCGTAGTCCACCCAGACAACATTCCATACGCTGGAAAGTCACTAATCGTCCACAATAATACTGCGCGCATGTTAAAGTTCTGTTGCTGCGAGTAATCAAAAGTGCAGACTCCTGAAAACCACAACTGTTTCAACTCTTCAATCAAAGGCTGCAGAAATACATCCAGGGATCGCTTCGGATGCTTAGGACTTGGCACTAAAATAGTTAAGAACAAAAATTCTCGCTGCATGCACATTGTTGGCGGAAGATTATATGGCGTCAATATGACAGGCCATAGCGAATATTGTCTCCCTGACATACCAAATGGACTAAATCCGTCCGTGCATAATCCTAGATAAACATTTCTCGACTCGTTAGCAAAGTTTGGATGTACCGACTGAAAGTGTTTCCACGCCTTTGCATCTGAGGGATGTGTAATCTCTCCATGATGTGTTGAATGTTCTGCATGCCATCTCATTGACGCTGACGTCATCTCCGATTGGTATAACCGTTTCAATCTTTCAGTGATTGGCAAATACCACATACGTTGGTAAGGGACCCGCCTCCTTCCTGAAGTAGGTTTGTATCTCGGCTTCCCACAAAATCGACATTCCTGCAGCTTATCATCATCTTTCCAGAAAATCATGCAATTGTCAATGCATACATCAATCATTTCGTAAGGCAACCCAAGACCCGCAACCAACTTCTGTATTTCATAGTAATTACCAGCAGAAAGATTATCTTCTGGTAAATACTCTTGAAATAGTCCAGCCCACTTATCCAGGTTACTTTCGCTACAGTTATCTTCACTTTTAATTGTCATCATCCTAGCTGCTAATGACAATCTAGAAAGTCCCTCTCTACACCCATCATAGAGTGGTTGATTTGCAGAGTCTAACATATCATAAAACTTTTTTGCTTCAATGTTGGGTTCTTCCAATATATCTTCCATAGGATTATCAGCAAAAACAGTTGAAGTTTCATGAAATGCATCTGTAACCATATCATGAAACCTATTCCCTTGCTGATATTCTATATCATTTCCCAATATATCATGATGGCCATAATTATAATTAGCGTTATAATTATGTTCCTCAACCCCACGACTCCCACCACTATTTCCCGCATCATGATGAGTAGTATTATAATAACCTTCTCCATGAAAATACCACACATAATAGTTTGGTAGAAATCCTCTATTATATACATGTGCTTTAGCAGTATCAATAGCGACATATTTTTTGTTCCTACATTTCTGACAGGGACAAAAATTTTTACCAGTTTGCAAAGCCTCTGGTTGATTTTGTGCTTGATTAAAGAATCCTTGTAATCCTTCAAAAAATCTTCTGTACTTCGCCGTTCTCTGGATTTTTTTGATTGTACATCCAGCTTCGTAGCTCATATATTCCGTAACTCATTTTTTTATTTTCTTTTTCCCTCTCTTTTTTTTTCTCTCTTCTTATTTTCTTTCTTTTGCGTTTGCTTTGGTGTGATTACAACTCTCCTCACATCGGCTATTTATAGAATCATAAATTTTTTTTGCGATGGATTTGCGATAAATTTGCGATGGAAATTTGCGACGACTTTGCGACGGAAACAAATTTGCGACGGAATTGCGAAGGACTTGCGACCAACTTGCGAAGGAATTGCGACGGAAATAATCCATCGCAAAAAGTTAGGTAAACATCATTTAACACGTGTGTACCTAACCGGGGTCATGTCGGCCAACAACTTTTCCTCGCAAATCCGTCGCACATTTGCGACGGATTTGCGACGGATCACTTTGCGATGGAATAAGTCAACGCAAATCCGTCGCAAGTTTGCGACGGTATGTTTCCATCGCAATTCCGTCGCAATCTTGCGATGGAGTTGCGATGACTTTATTTTCCGTCGCAATTCCATCGCCAGACCGTCGTAAATTTGCGATGGAACACCTTCCATCGCAAACTTGCGACGGATTTGCGATGGCTTCGAAATCCGTCGCAAAAGCATCGCAAATTTCCGTCGCAATTAGCATGTTTTCTTGTAGTGGAATAAGTATAAAGGAACGTTTTTAGTTGCTACAGCTTTGGTAACTCAAATCTGTATCCAATAGCATTTGGTGTGGTTGATTCGGAAAACGATCTTTCATGGGAATGATTTTTAAGGGAACTACGTGTTGTTATTGAGGATGATGACGGTTTAGCTTTTGTCTCAGATGGACATTTCTCTATTGGTAAAGCGCTTGCTAAAGTTTACCAACGAGCTAGCCATGGAATTTGCATTCACCATATGTTGAACAATGTCGTAACATATTATCCTCGCAAAGGCAAAGGTCTGGTTGGTTTGATTGCAAAGGCATCTAAAGCCTACATGCTTGTTGATTTTCAGAGAATGATGACATATGTCGTTAAAATTAGTGCAGAAGTTGGAAAATATTTCCTCGAAGCTGATGTCAGAAAATGGGCTAGTTGCCTGTTTGTTGGATACATGTACGACATTAGGACAACTAACCCGGCTGAATCGTTGAACTCGGCATTGAGACCACCAAGAGAGTTTCCGGTAATCCCCCTTCCGGACAGCATCAAAGAAATGTTAACAAGGTGGTTTTATGAGCGTAGAACATTGAGCTTAAAGCATAAACACCCTCTAACCATTGCTGTGGAGAAGAAGATTGCCCGAAAGATTGAAAAGGGTAAAACATTTAACGTTTATCCGGTTGATGAGAACAGATTAGTGGTTCAAGGCGACGTATATGAATGTCTTGTTGATTTAGCGAAACGGACATGTACATGTGCAAACTTTTTGTATTCTTGTTTGCATATTTCATTTTGCTCAGAAACTCTTTGATTAATCGATTTGTATTTTTTACTTTAGATAGAAAGAAAATATACCTTCAATGGGAAAACTAAAAAATTCACTATTGGAATTTGATCAATCTATTTTTTTTCCTTACCTAAAACTTATAAAAGTTTGATTTTTCTATTTTTATCTATGTTACCCTTTAATCTATATTTTGACCTTTGCATCACACATAGCAACTAATTGTTCAACGTTTTTACCAATTCAACTGTTCTCTCGGTCCAAAACTTCTTCTCGAATAAGTGTGTTGCAACTTATGATTATTCTCCATTAATACCTTAGGTAAAAGAATGATTACAACTTGAATGAAAAGTTAATAATCAAAAGATAAAATCGTGAGCATAAAAAGTTTAAACATAATGAGTATTATAATCCAATTTTTAGTAGCATTTACATTAACATAACTTGGAAATTTAAAGATTAATAACATGTGAGACAACTACAAGCTAGTAGTATTTCTTTTAATCAGACTGTATTGTGCAATGTTGCGACGGAATTGCGATGGAATATAAGGTTTAGGGTTTAGGGTTTAGCGGTTTGACTACAGTGTAATAAGGGTTTTACATATTCAATATATATGCTTATTAGTAGATGAATTTGAATATGAATATAGATATTGAACATTCATACGTATATCTACATATATATGATCGATGTTTCAACAAAACCGTTTGTAATGTTATATACGTTGTAAGAGTCACTGAGCTTGATATGTACGGAGTTCAAGGTAAACCTATTTTATTTAGTAAAATACTTTTAGGGTTGAATAGTATAGTGCACAATAAGATTATATTACCCAAAACCCTTGTTATATGAAAATAGGAAACCCTAAACCCTAAAACTTATGCAATCCATCGCAACTCCGTCGCAAATATGCGACGGAATTGCGATGGAGTATAAAATTTTTTGGTTTCCATCGCAACTCCGTCGCAAATATGCGACGGAATTGCGATGGATTATAAAATTTTTTGGTTTCCATCGCAACTCCGTCGCAAATTTTAGAATCCGTCGCAATTCCGTCGCAAATGTGCGACGGAATTGCGACGGATTCTAAAATTTAATATTCCATCGCAATTCCGTCGCAAATTCCTCCCATTTTTCTTCGGCACGCCTCTTAAATTCATCAGCTTTCATCTCTAAATCACAAACCTGAGCTTCCGCTGCTTCAACCACTTTAGCCCTTTCTTCAAGTGCAAAGCTTTTTCTTTCCAACTCAGACTCCTTCGACTCTAATTCCCTGAACCTCTTCTCCACTTCTCATTCCGCTGATTTCAGATGATCCTGTAAACCAAAGAGTTATAAGGGAAGTATACAGAGGGATCAAATTTCTGTATGCTGAGAGCGAGGAAGAAAATGGTGGATAAAAAATGCTGCAAATCAAATTCCTTTCATCTTTTATCCACCATTTTCTTCCTCGCTCTCAGCATACAGAAATATGATCCTTCTGTATACTTCCCTTATAACTCTTTGGTTTATAAGGATCATCTGAAATCAGCGGAATGAGAAGTGGAGAAGAGGTTCAGGGAGTTAGAGTCGAAGGAGGCTGAGTTGGAAAGAAAAAGCTTTGCACTTGAAGAAAGGGCTAAAGTGGTTGAAGCAGCGGAAGCTCAGGTTTGTGATTTAGAGATGAAAGCTGATGAATTTAAGAGGCGTGCCGAAGAAAAATGGGAGGAATTTGCAAACCCGCAGCCTTGTATATATAAAGATTTTATTCCGTCGCAATTCCGTCGCAATTCAGTCGCGACGGAATTGCGACGGAATTGAACACGGAAACCCTAACTTTGCGACGAATTTGCGAGGGAGGGGGCACTTCCGTCGCAAGTCCGTCGCCACATTGCGACGGAATTGCGACGGAAACAGAATTGGAAACCCTACCTTTGCGACGGAATTGCGAGGGACGGGGCATTTCCATCGCAATTCCGTCGCAACATTGCGAGGGAATTGCGACGGAAACAGAATTGGAAACCCTACCTTTGCGACGGAATTGCGAGGGACGGGGCATTTCCATCGCAATTCAGTCGCAATGTTGCGACGGAATTGCGATGGAATATAAGGTTTAGGGTTTAGGGTTTAGCGGTTTGACTACAGTGTAATAAGGGTTTTACATATTCAATATATATGCTTATTAGTAGATGAATTTGAATATGAATATAGATATTGAACATTCATACATATATATAAACTATATATGCTCAATGTTGCAACAAAACCGTTTGTAATGTTATATACGTCGTAAGAGTCACTGAGCTTGATATGTACGGAGTTCAAGGGAAACCTATTTTATTTAATAAAATACTTTTCGGGTTGAATAATATAGTGCACAATAAGATTATATTACCCAAAACCCTTGTTATATGAAAAATAGGAAACCCTAAACCCTAAAACTTATACAATCCATCGCAAATCCGTCGCAAATTTGCGACGGAATTGCGATGGACTATAAAAATTTAAGAATCCGTCGCAATTCCGTCGCAAATTTGCGTCGGATTTGCGACGGAAACAAAAAATTTTATAATTCATCGCAATACCGTCGCAAATTAGGTAGACAAAATTAAAACAACTTAAAATACAAAACAACTAAAAATACAAAGAAAAACATCAAAATTACTCATCAAAGTCATTTTCATCGTCATTTTCATCATTTTCAGCAGATACGTAAGAGTTTTCACTGTGCTCCCGTTCGTCTTCATCAGTCGCAGACTCTTCGAATTCATCGGCTTCTCCATCTTCAGTTGAATCGTCAACGACGTATTCAACTTCTCTGTTCTCGGGGTCGACGTGTATGATATTTTCAGTGGATTCGATCGGGTTTGAAACTTCTGCAACTCTGTCATGCTGCATTGCCACTTCATCGTCTAAACCATATACATAACCTCTTGGATTGACCTTTATGACCGATAACCAAGTCTCCCGTCTTTGCCTAACCCGAGGATAAGGAATAAAACACACTTGCTCTGCCTGCGATGCAAGGATGAAGGGTTCGAACTTGGAATATTTCCGGGTCGCATTTACATCGGTTACACCTACCGTCTCGTTTCTGCGAACCCCTCGATTTGGTGTCGGATCATACCAATCACATTTGAACATAATACATTTCAAGTTGATAACTCCTGGGTATGTGACCTCGATGATCTCTTGCAAAACTCCATAGAATTCTGTTTCGCCCGGGACATGAATACCATAATTTGCTGTCGACTTCCTCATGCCATGCCTGTACGTATGGAAAATGTACCCGCGAGTACAGTACATTGGTGCTATAGTGATCTTTCCTATTGGAGAGTTCACAATCTCACGCACCCACATCGGTATTGGTTCGGGATGATAGCCCTCTCTCACCTATATAAAAAAATGGTACAATCACAAACATTAATTAATTATATATAGTGTTAGGTTTTAGTTTATATATGACTAATTTGAATGAATTAAGAGCACTTACATAGAATTTTAACCATCCAGCAAAGTGACATTCTTTATAAATCTCATACTCATGCTCTTGTAAATCAGGGTATGTTTGGCGGGAAAGATTATCAAATATCCTGCACAAAAATCTCGGGTTATATATATATATGTGTATATATATATATATATATAAACGAATGATCAATTAACTAATTTACCTCTCAAATTGGCGCAGTTCATCCAGATTACGCAATATGTAATTGTGAGCCGCATTCAAATCTTCACGCCTCCACGATTTTTCCTTCAACTTTCCAGAAAGTCGGCCTATTTCTTTGAAGATGCTGGGGACATCATGCCTATAAACAGGTGCAACGCCTCCATCATCGTATCGTTTCGTTGCTGTTCTTCTCGTTCTCACTTTTGGACTAAAATAGTAAGACGCGAAGTTAGATGTCTCCTCTGTCAAACTTCCTTGGACGATGGATCCCTCAACTTTTGCTAGGTTTTTAGCCTTTCCCTTCAAGTGTCCCATAAAACGCTCGAACGGATACATCCATCTGAATTGCACAGGCCCCCCGAGATCCGCCTCATATGGCAAATGTACCGGTAAGTGTTCCATAACGTCGAAGAATGAGGGAGGGAAGATTTTCTCCATGTTACATAACAAGACAGCAATGTTTGCTTTTAACTTCTCTACCCCGTCTTCTGTCAGTGTTCGCGTGCAAAGATCTCGGAAAAATGCCCCAATACCTATAATATAATATACACCATGCACAAATTAGTAAAAACATATTTAATTATATATATATATATGTACATATATAAACTTAACTAAAAGAAATGTAAATACTTGTTTACCGTACCAGCAATTGCTTCGTGGACATGAGACGGCAATAGTTCTTCCAATGCAAACGGTAGTAGTCGCTGCATGAAAACATGGCAATCGTGGCTCTTCATACCAGAAAATTTTTGTCCTTGCTCTATACATCGCGAGAATTTGGAAACATATCCATCCGGAAATTTGACATCTGAGGCCACCCAATCAAATAGAGCTCTCTTCGCATCTGCAGACAATCGAAAACTTGGCACTGGCTGTTGGCCGTCATCAGTAATCTCCAACTCCTCTCTTTCGCATATGTCTGCTAAGTCCAGCCTCGATTTCCTATTGTCTTTACTTCTCCCTTGGACATTCAAAATGGTATGCATGATGTTATCAAAA
Source organism: Erythrophleum ivorense (assembly GCA_026724425.1). NCBI lineage: Eukaryota > Viridiplantae > Streptophyta > Magnoliopsida > Fabales > Fabaceae > Erythrophleum > Erythrophleum ivorense. The sequence goes on along the minus strand of JAIUCV010000027.1, from coordinate 1,818,947 downwards.
AAATTCTTTTCGATATGCATAACGTCAAGATTATGTCGCAACAGGTGATCCTTCCAATATGGGAGTTCCCAGAATATACTCTTTTTGTGCCAATTGTGTGCTTGTCCATATCCGTCAGGCATGTTTGCAGTACAATGCCAATTGCCCCCACGTTTGCATGTCTCTTCACCACCATAATGATCTATCTGATCAAGCAACTCCTGTCCTGAAAGATAATCCGGAGGGGGATCGCGTTTGCTTTTATTCTTCGTAAATAAAACTCTGTTCTTTCGGTACCTGTGATTGATAGGAAGAAAACGACGGTGACAATCAAACCAACAAATTTATTCTTTGTAAATAAAACCCTGTTCTTTCGGTACCTGTGATTGGGAGGAAGAAAACGACGGTGACAATCAAACCAACAAGGTTTTCTTCCATGCCTCAGCTGAAATGCTTCTGTCCTACCCAAACAGTGTGGACACGATAGTCTTCCGTGCGTAGTCCACCCTGACAACATTCCATACGCTGGAAAGTCGCTAATCGTCCACAATAAAACTGCGCGCATGATGAAGTTTTGTTGCTGCGAGTAATCAAATGTGCAGACTCCAGAATACCACATTTGTTTCAACTCGTCAATCAAAGGTTGCAGAAATACATCTAAGGATCGCTTCGGATGCTTAGGACCTGGCACTAAAATAGTTAAGAACAAAAATTCTCGGCGCATGCACATTGTCGGCGGAAGATTGTATGGCGTCAGTATGACGGGCCATAGCGAATATTGTCTCCCTGACATACCAAATGGAGCAAATCCGTCTGTGCACAATCCTAGGTAAACATTCCTGGACTCATTAGCAAAGTCTGAATGTACCGTCTGAAAGTGTTTCCACGCCTTTGCATCTGAGGGATGTGTTATCTCTCCATGATGTGTGGAATGTTCTGCATGCCATCTCATTGACGCTGACGTCGTTTCCGATTGGTATAACCGTTTCAATCTTTCAGTGATTGGCAAGTACCACATACGTTGGTAAGGGACCCGCCTCCTTCCTGTAGTGGGTTTGTATCTCGGCTTCCGACAAAATCGACATTCCTGCAGCTTATCATCATCTTTCCAGAAAATCATGCAATTGTCAATGCATACGTCAATCATTTCATAGGGTAACCCAAGACCCGCAACCAACTTCTGTATTTCATAGTAATTACCAGCAGAAAGATTATCTTCCGGTAAATACTCTTGAAATAGTTCAGCCCACTTATCCATGTTACTTTCGCTGCTGTTATCTTCACTTTTAATTGTCATCATCCTAGCTGCTAGTGACAATCTAGAAAGTCCCTCTCTACACCCATCGTAAAGTGGTTGATTTGCAGCATCTAACATATCATAAAACTTCTGTGCTTCCATGTTGGGTTCTTCCGACATTGTTTCCACAGGATAATCAGCAGGAGCATGTGTAGTTTCATGAAATGCATCTGTAACCATATCATGAAACCTATTCCCTTGCTGATACCCAATATCATTTTCCACTATATCAGGATCATGACCATAATAATCATAACTACCGTAGTTATAATTTTGTTCCTCAACCCCACGACTCCAGCCACTAGTTCCCGCATCATGATGACTAGTATTATACTGATTTTCCCCATGAAAATACCATACATAATAGTTTGGTACAAATCCTCTACTAAATACATGTGTTTTAGCAGTATCAACAGCGACATATTTCTTGTTCTTACATCTGGGACAGGGACAAAATATTTTACCAGTTTGCAATGCCTGTGGTTGATTTTTTGCTTGGTTAAAGAATCCATGTAATCCTTCAACAAACTCCCCCGTCACTTCGCCGCTCCCCGGATCTCTTTGATTATACATCCAGCTTCGTAACTCATATATACTCATTTTTTTAGAGGTTTTTTTTTTTTTCTTTCTTCTTTTTTTTTTTTTTTTCTGTGGATTGTAAAACTCACGACGTTGGCTATTTATAGTAGGAGGGTTTTTAATTGCGACGGATTTGCGACGGATTTCCGATGGATACTTTGCGATGGATTTGCGATGGATTTGATTTTGCGACGGAATTGCGACTACCTTGCGACGAACTCCCGACGGCTTTGCGACGGAAATATTCCGTCGCAAAAGTTAGGTAAACTTCGTTTACCACGTGCTTACCTAACCGGTCGCATGTCGGCCAACTACTTTTCGTCGCAAATCCGTCGCAAAGTTGCGACGGATTTGCGACGGAACTTTTTGCGACGAAAAAAATGTAACCGCAAAGTCGTCGCGAACTTGCGAAGGTATCTTTTTTCGCAATTCCGTCGCAAATTTGCGATGGAATTGCGATCAAGTCTTCTTAAGTCGCAATTCCGTCGCAAGACGTTCGCAAAATTGCGACGGAATTAGTTCCGTCGCAATTTTGCGATGGACTTGCGACGATTGCTTATTCCGTCGCAACACTGTCGCAAATCCATCGCAACTTTGCGACGGAATAAATTCCGTCGCAAAGTTCCGTCGCAAATACGCTGTATTCTTGTAGTGACTTCGCCGTTCTCTGGATTTTTTTGATTGTACATCCAGCTTCGTAGCTCATATATTCCGTAACTCATTTTTTTATTTTCTTTTTCCCTCTCTTTTTTTTTCTCTCTTCTTATTTTCTTTCTTTTGCGTTTGCTTTGGTGTGATTACAACTCTCCTCACATCGGCTATTTATAGAATCATAAATTTTTTTTGCGATGGATTTGCGATAAATTTGCGATGGAAATTTGCGACGACTTTGCGACGGAAACAAATTTGCGACGGAATTGCGAAGGACTTGCGACCAACTTGCGAAGGAATTGCGACGGAAATAATCCATCGCAAAAAGTTAGGTAAACATCATTTAACACGTGTGTACCTAACCGGGGTCATGTCGGCCAACAACTTTTCCTCGCAAATCCGTCGCACATTTGCGACGGATTTGCGACGGATCACTTTGCGATGGAATAAGTCAACGCAAATCCGTCGCAAGTTTGCGACGGTATGTTTCCATCGCAATTCCGTCGCAATCTTGCGATGGAGTTGCGATGACTTTATTTTCCGTCGCAATTCCATCGCCAGACCGTCGTAAATTTGCGATGGAACACCTTCCATCGCAAACTTGCGACGGATTTGCGATGGCTTCGAAATCCGTCGCAAAAGCATCGCAAATTTCCGTCGCAATTAGCCTGTTTTCTTGTAGTGGAATAAGTATAAAGGAACGTTTTTAGTTGCTACAGCTTTGGTAACTCAAATCTGTATCCAATAGCATTTGGTGTGGTTGATTCGGAAAACGATCTTTCATGGGAATGATTTTTAAGGGAACTACGTGTTGTTATTGAGGATGATGACGGTTTAGCTTTTGTCTCAGATGGACATTTCTCTATTGGTAAAGCGCTTGCTAAAGTTTACCAACGAGCTAGCCATGGAATTTGCATTCACCATATGTTGAACAATGTCGTAACATATTATCCTCGCAAAGGCAAAGGTCTGGTTGGTTTGATTGCAAAGGCATCTAAAGCCTACATGCTTGTTGATTTTCAGAGAATGATGACATATGTCGTTAAAATTAGTGCAGAAGTTGGAAAATATTTCCTCGAAGCTGATGTCAGAAAATGGGCTAGTTGCCTGTTTGTTGGATACATGTACGACATTAGGACAACTAACCCGGCTGAATCGTTGAACTCGGCATTGAGATCACCAAGAGAGTTTCCGGTAATCCCCCTTCCGGACAGCATCAAAGAAATGTTAACAAGGTGGTTTTATGAGCGTAGAACATTGAGCTTAAAGCATAAACACCCTCTAACCATTGCTGTGGAGAAGAAGATTGCCCGAAAGATTGAAAAGGGTAAAACATTTAACGTTTATCCGGTTGATGAGAACAGATTAGTGGTTCAAGGCGACGTATATGAATGTCTTGTTGATTTAGCGAAACGGACATGTACATGTGCAAACTTTTTGTATTCTTGTTTGCATATTTCATTTTGCTCAGAAACTCTTTGATTAATCGATTTGTATTTTTTACTTTAGATAGAAAGAAAATATACCTTCAATGGGAAAACTAAAAAATTCACTATTGGAATTTGATCAATCTATTTTTTTTCCTTACCTAAAACTTATAAAAGTTTGATTTTTCTATTTTTATCTATGTTACCCTTTAATCTATATTTTGACCTTTGCATCACACATAGCAACTAATTGTTCAACGTTTTTACCAATTCAACTGTTCTCTCGGTCCAAAACTTCTTCTCGAATAAGTGTGTTGCAACTTATGATTATTCTCCATTAATACCTTAGGTAAAAGAATGATTACAACTTGAATGAAAAGTTAATAATCAAAAGATAAAATCGTGAGCATAAAAAGTTTAAACATAATGAGTATTATAATCCAATTTTTAGTAGCATTTACATTAACATAACTTGGAAATTTAAAGATTAATAACATGTGAGACAACTACAAGCTAGTAGTATTTCTTTTAATCAGACTGTATTGTGCATCAACATCCTTAATCCTAAGCCACCATTGATGTCAAAAATTATGTTCAAGGTCTGAGCATTTGACAAATAAATGAGAAGAAAAAGTTGACCGAGAATTCACGAAATATAATTAACGCTAATTGTGATGGAGCATGCTTAGAAGTTAACGTTGAAAGTGAAACAACCAATCTTTTTTATTTTTTTTATTTTTTATAATTAATTATCAATACGGAAATTCTCGAAATAAATCAATAATTGAATAAATCAAATATTAGTTCAACAAATAAACCGATAACCAATGAAGCCAATAATAACTCTAGCAACCTAAACACCAGGTTTACTAAATCATTAAAATAAAACTAGCAACTTAAAAGCACCGACGCTGGTTCACTAACCATAACAAAATGTAAAGAATCAAAAGTCTATCATCCTCATCAGCGTCTCTCAGTCTCATTCCGCGGCGGCACATTCCTGCTACCTGCATCACATTGGAATAGAGATGCGTAAGTATTATCATAAATACTTAGTGAGTGGATCATCCTGCCTACAGGCCATGTACGTCAACCACCGGAAAATACAACAAACGACAACAGCAATAAATAATAGCAGTCATGACCAACAAACAGTAAAAACTCGCAGAACAGCAACAATGTCGATCGACACCCCCCACCGGTGTCGATCGACGCCAGCTCAGTGTCGACCGACACCTCACATGTGTCGCCCGACACGAGCTCCTCAGTGTCGACCGACACCAACCTGGTGTCGATCGAACTGCCCCGACGCCTCAACACCAACGATAACGAAACAGTGCGAAAAACACATAAAAACGTGGGATTCAACCCCCACATCGATCAAACAACACTATAACTCAACCATAGCTCAAGAACAACTCGAAAACTAAACAATAAACTCAAAGCCAAACAATCTCTAGTGATTAATGGACCTACAGTCACACACTCACCTTGAAAAGGATTGAAAGGAAGGAACAGAAGATGAACAGCAACCCAAAGCCTCAGATCAAGCCTCCAAACTTCAAAAATCTCCCAAAAACGCCTCTGAAACGTGTCTCCTCGAAAACTGAGCTTTCTCACGCAGCCACAAGGTTTTAATCGCGACTTAGGGCTTCCAAACCCTTAACCGGACCAAAACCAGCCGACTTAAATCGAACCGGTCGATTTCTCAATAACCGGTGTCGATCGACACCCTTCCTTGGTGTCGGTCGACACCCTTCGACCAAACCAACTCAACCCACAATTCAAACGTGCAATCGACTTTAACCGGAATCGAACCCGATAACCGGTGTCGATCGACACACCCTCCTGGTGTCGATCGACACTAGTTATTCATAAGTTTTTTAACACATTTTCTTCGAAATGATTGAACCTTAAACCAACTGTACAACAATCAAACAAGAACATGTACAATCAATCCTCAATTAACACCTCAAAGAGCATATGTAATCTACTCCCGAATCCCTAATGCCGTCCGATACCATTTCTTCCCCGGATCGGGTAATGCCAACACTGATGTACTAGTCAACATCTCCTTGAGCTTCTCAAAGCTCTCCTCGCACTCCTGCGACCACACAAACGGCACATCCTTGCCAGTCAACCTCGTCATCGGCTGAGACATACTCGCAAACCCCTTGACGAACCTCCTGTAGTAGCCTGCTAAACCCAGAAAACTCCTGATCTCGGTAGCACTACTCGGTCTAGGCCAATCTCTAATGGCCTCAATCTTAGCCGGATCCACAGAAACTCCCTCTGCGGAAACAATGTGACCAAGAAAACCCATCTCCCTCTGCCAAAAGCTGCACTTGCTCAACTTAGCGAACAGCTTCTGCTCCCGAAGCTTCTCCAAAACAAGCCTCAAATGCGTCGCATGCTCCTCTGGACTCCTCGAATACACCAAAATATCATCTATGAAAATGATGACGAACACATCCAGAAACTCCCTGAACACGTCGTTCATCAATCTCATGAAAGCTGCCGGCGCATTAGTCAAACCAAAAGGCATGACCACAAACTCGAAATGCCCATACCTCGTCCGGAAAGCCGTCTTCCAAACATCTGTCTCATCTATCGGAATCTGGTGATATCCCGATGCCAAGTCAATCTTGGAGAACCAAGTAGCACCTCTCAACTGATCCAACAACTCATCAATCCTCGGAAGTGGGTACCTGTTCTTCACTGTGACTTGGTTAAGTCCCGGTAATCAATGCACAACCGAAAACTACCATCCTTCTTCTTCACAAACAACACTGGTGCTCCCCACGGCGAAACACTCGGTCTGATGAACCCTTTACTCAAAAGGTCCTCTAGCTGCCAACTCTGCTGGCGCCATCCTGTAAGGTGTCTTCGATATTGGAGCTGTCCCGGGCTCTAACTCAATCGTGAAAGGATCTGACCGAGATGGTGGCAATCCCTTCAGCGACCGAAACACATCCTCAAAATCCCGAACAACCTGAATATCCTGCAAAGCCACCTCACCACTGGACTCTGTCATAGTAATCGTCGCCAAATAGGCTTCACAGCCCCGCTCTAACAACTGCTCTGCCTGAATAGCTGAGATCACTATACTCCCTGAAGTCGGTCTCACTCCCTGATAAACCAACTTCCCTGCATCCTGCTCAAACACCACTCTACCTCTATAGCAATCCAGATGAACCCGGTATAAGGATAACAAGTCCATCCCCAAAATCACGTAATACAGCTCCACCGGACTGATGACCAAATCTGCTGGCATAGACTGCCCCGTAATCTGCACATCCACTGCTCTAGCTCTGCCCGAAGTAGCCAGAAAACCACCACCGGCCACCTTGACAAAGCTAGAACACTCGCCATCGCTACTCCGAATACCTCTACTCTCGACCCTCTCCGGAGTAATGAAGTAGTTAGATGCTCCCGAGTCAAACAGAACGTGAGACTCAAATCCGCCAACTAACAAGGTCCCTACATAATTCCACAAGCGTTGAGAACCCCTAAACTCTATCACTGTAAAATAAAAGAAACAGACAACACCAAAATTCTACCTTTAAGAATTTACAAGTCTGAGTCAAAGATTTAGATGCTCCTGAGTGTAAACACGCGGCGCTCCACCTGACTGCAACGCTGCAATCTGAGCTGCTGACTGGATAGCCAATGGCTGAACCACTGCCACTGACCTCTGCTGTAACTTGGGACATATCGGCCTGATATGCCCCGGCTCTCTGCAGTAGAAACACACTGCCGACTCTCTGGATCCCGCCCTCTTGGGGCAAGTAGCAACTCTGTGATCCAAACTCCCACAACCAAAGCAACCACCCGCACTCTGGCTACTAGCAGATATCTCCTCTGCTCTCCTCTTCTGGCCCTGCGCAGGCTTGCCGCCCCTGCCATGACCAGAACTGAAACCCCTGCGCTGCTGCTGCTGCTGCTGGCCCCTAGGATGGGTAGCAGAAGCAACTGCAGCTGGAATAACTGCTGAACTCACTGGCTCACGCAAATCCTCCTCAATGGAAGCTGCCAACTCCACTAAACCGGCTTTCGTGTGGTACATACCACCTCTGCACTGGGTCCTGATGCTCCTCCGAAGTCCCTGAAGGAACCTCGACATCAAAGCCCGCTCACTCACCAGCTCACCACCAGTGTGAACCACCAATCTGCAGAACTCTACATCGTACTCCCGTACAGACCTCTCACCCTGAGTCAAGTCCAAGCCTCCTGTCTGTCACGAGCCTCCTGCGGGAAAACTTGTAGTTGAACTCCTCGACGAAGTCAACCCAAGTCCATACTACTATCCGGGTCCGAACAGACCTCCACCACAAATGTGCATCACCTCCAAGGTAGTGCACCGCTAACTCAACCTGAAACTGCTCTGGACAACGGACTGAATCGAAGTTCCGCTCCAACCTCTGACGCCACTCGTTAGCCTGCTCTGGAGTGACACCGCCCTCAAACATAGGCGTGTCAATCCTCTGCATCTCCCTCATCATCTCGGGATAAGGTGAATGCCCAACCGCAGCACCCTGCTGCCCCGCAGCCTCCTGCTGCTCAAAAAAAAACGGCACCTGCCTGTGCCGGCCGCTGGAGGTGCAACCGGAGCCTGCTGTGGAAGAGCGCGAGGCCAATTTGCCACTTTTCAGAAAAAAATAATCTAATGCCATCCATGTAATCTAATGCCATTTGACTATTTCAAACCCATGCCAAATTACAATTTTCTCCTTACTGAAATCTAACTAAAAAAATCAATTTAATAAAAGAAACATTATTTTTTTTTCTTTTTGCTTGTCAAAAAAAAAAAAAAAAAAAAAATTGAAATCACGTTTCTTCTTCCTCCTCCGTTGACGACTTCTTCGTGGTGGAGCTCCGCCGGCGTAGATCCGCCATCACCTCTACCTTATTTTCTTCCTTCTGCAATCAATTTATTCTCTCTCCTCCACCATTGTTGAAGTTTCAACAGATTTCTTCCCTAAGCTATGAAGTTATTTGGGAATTCACAATTTGAGGAATGGATACAAAATTTGGATGTTTCAGTATGTATAATGGATTGGCAATCATATTTTATGGGTATATTAGGCATTTGTTGCTGTAATTTATCGATTTTAGTTGTTAAATCGCAAAGATTCTTAAATTGATTAGAACTCAAAATCTTCAGATCTGCATATATAGTACAACTGGTACAAATGGTACAACTAAAAGATAATGGATAACTGGTACAAATGGTTCAACTGAGAGATATATGATAACTGATACAAATGATAATATAGTGTGACACATTGTGTAATTGCTAAATAAGTATTTTTATTATGTTTTCAAGAAATAGTGAGCAACAACCGTTTCAAGAACTATATATTTTGGATACAGATGATATTATTCAAAGATCGGAGAAGTGTATCAATGGATTTCAAAAGAAGATCATATCTATGATCTATGATTCAAGATAAGATATGGATGGTACACATGAATATGTTGAGCTTTCATGTCTTGTTGTGTATTTGTAGATGTAAAGCGTAATTCCTGTGTGTATATTTATTTTTCTCGGGTTTGTACTATCGGACTAAATCCGGTCCACCTATGAACATTTATGGGTTTGTATATGCCGAGTTTGTATTAATAAGTTAAACTAGGTCTAACTATTAACAAATATGAGTTTGTATTTCTCGATTTTATACTACCAGATTTTATACTACCAGATTAAACTGGGTCTATTAAACTGGATTTTATACTACAACTATGTGTTTTTTGGCGGCGCCACGTGTTTTTTAGAGGCGCCACATCAGATCAAATTTTTTTTTTTACGGCGCCATCTTTTTTTCTTTGGTTCTACCAGGTTCGAGTATGTACAAATGTTGACGGTCATGGGTTTGTATTTCCAAATATTCATTTCGTGTATGAATGTGGACGTCTGAATGTGGACGTATTTTGGTTTCTCATTCATTTCGTACAACTGGTTCACATTGGTTCGACTACTCATTCTAAAAATATAAAAACAAGTAATAATAAATAAATAATTTTTTCATATGCAATTCATACAATGAAGTAAGATAAATAAATTTTCATATCTTAGTAATTAATAAAAAGATCACTAAACTGGAATTACAAAATTATAGTAGTAGATAATGGTTTAGTCATCAAACACCCTTTACAATACATGGAACATATAGGTAATATGTCCATGATATGAAGCAAATTAAGAACAATAGTAGATTCTTTTTCAATGATGACATAAACATGTTTAGAATGATAAAAGAATATCAAATATCAATTGTTCAATTGTACCATTACAAGCTATGGTATGGTTCAACTAGAAAAACACGAAATTCGCAAATGTACAACTATTACCAATTTTGGTTCTACCGTTAGCGAGGGTACAACTATGTACATATATTTGAGTAAAACTATATGGTTTATGACGGCGCTTGTGGGGGCCACGTGTTAAATCTGGTGTCTTTTTTTTTGTGACGGCGCAGTCTTTTTCTAACAACTGTTTTTGTTTTGTTTTTTAGTTCATTTTTTGGCAAACAATTTGATTTATTTCAAAACTTAGTTGTACTCAATAATACTAGTTGTACCTGATAAACTCATTATACTGCAAATACAAACATAGATTTAGTTCATAATTGAACTAAGTAATACGTACGTAGTTGAACCTATTAATACTTCCTTAAAAAAATTCTACCTAGTAATACGCTTGATAAACCTCCAAAACTGAAACAAATATGCAGACAAAACATATAAAAAGCAAATGTGATTCATATGTTCTTCTTTTCACATGGGATTTCTGAAAACATGTTATTGTTCAAGCTTCTACCAAAAATGAAATGTTTGCAAAAAAATATTAAAACAAAAACTCAGCCTCATCCCACTTCATGAATCACTTGAACACTAATCCACAATGTGTAATCCAAAATCCAGTTGTGATTCTCTCACTGCGGAAGCAGAAATCTGCAGAGCATAATCAGTGAAACTTTGTGTTACTATTACCAAAACAACAAACTACAATGAAAGAGAGATCGATCAAACTGAGAGAATATCATTTGAAAGTTCTTAGTACTACTAACCACTGCAAGATTATCAACATATACAACTCTTACAAATGGGCAGCTAACTACTCCGTGAAGACAGAACAGTCAGTTAACTTTATAGGTCCTCCATAGCGTTCTAATAGTATATATATACAGCCAGTTTTGCAAACCGAGAAGTCAAATGATTTACATGTAGAAGACTAAAGGACACAGATGCCTAAAGAGAAAGTTAACGAAGTTTTATTGACTTAACAGTCGAAGAAAGGCCTAAAAAGGCCTCGAGTCTCCTTAGCTTATTGCCTATTGGTAGAGAAAAAGCCATAACAGTTTCAAGCAAAGGGGAAGCGATAATCTAATCGAAATCACAGAGATAACAATATCAACATCTGCCATGGGTTCCTACCAATTCCAATTGTACCTCTCACCAAATTTGAAAAAGCTATGAATTGAAAGCCAATCAAATCAAAACACTATTCCATGGTTGTTCATCTAATAAGCAGAAAAATCCACCTGCCAAATGATGAGGGAGTTGGAAGTCTTGCCGGAGCTGACCTCCGCTTCAACCTTCAGTGGCTCGGTGTTCGTGGGCGGATTGTAAGAGAAAGAGACAGTCTCGTAAGTCGATTTTTGAGGATCCTTTTCGCCGGAGACATCCGTGGGTTTGGGAACACCGACATCAGTAACAGCTGCATGAGCCTTAGGTTGAAGAAAGGCAAATAGATTGGTGACGAAATCAGGTAACTTTAGGGGAGGAGAATCTGAGCCTTGAGAACGCCCATTGGCTGCTTCAGCCATTCTCTAATACACAGAGCCATATGATTGATATAAGGAACGAAAGTTTGGAAATTGATTTTACCATATTGGCAAAAGCCGCAAGTGACATGCCCAGAGGAAGCGCCAAGGCTTCGGCTTGTCGTTCTCCGACGCTTCGTCGAGCCATAGTTATACCAAATGAGGAGGAGGAGGTGGTGGTGGTGAAGGAGAAGGAGAATCTGCTTGATGGAGTTGGCGACAACAAGAATCATGAGAAGGTATGAGATCTGACTCTTTATATTTTTTCCCGATCTTAATTCACCATAGCCGCCGTCGATTCATCACCACCACCTTCATGAATTACATAAATTAAGAAAGGTCCACCAAGTACACAAGGGTGAATGAACGAAATCTAAGGGGAAATGAAATGGAGAAGAGAAGAAAGTGCACAAGAAAGCTCAATTGGAGGTAAGCAACACCAAATTAGAAGATCGAATTCGTCGACAAAGGGAAAGAGAGGAAAATCCAAAAGAAAAATAAAAAAAAAAAGAAAAAAAAAAACAGAATTAAAAGAATTGAAAAAAATCAGATTTTAAGTTAAATGGCTTTATTTTATTTTTTTGTATCCATTTCTTTGTAGTTTGGGTGGGTTATGGTTGGTTGGGTTGGTAAATATAGAGAAAAGTTAAGGATATACTTGTATTTGCTCGGTTTTTGGATTTAAAAAAAAATGAAAAAGAAATTAATATTAAAAAGGTGGTAAATTGGCAACCGGTTTGCTCATTTGTGGCATCCGAGCAATTGTTTCGCTGTGGAACTGCCTGCGGAAGACGTGCTAGAGGCTGCGTCAGTAGCCCCACTATCATGTCCACCTGAGCTAAAGCTGCGCCACCACCGGGAACTGCTCCTGCTCCTGCGCCACCACTGGCACCCAAGTTAGCCCCACCGGCCAACGGAACTGACTGAGTAACTGACGCTGTCGCCACACTCGACACTGCACTCTCCGCTGAAACCTCAGCCTCTGGCAAACCACGCCCAGCACCCCGACCTCCACGACCCGCTGCTCGTCCACCACGACAAGCTCCTCTGCCCCCACGGGCTCCACCACGACCACGAACACGACCACGACCTGCGTCCATCTCTCTGCACTTCCACCAAGTACAGAAAATGAGCAAAGTCAGCACACAAACAAAACACCACAAAACTCAAAATACCAACTCACTTACCGCGGAATACTGGAAGACCGAGAGGATGATACTAAACTACTAACTGACTAAACACACTTAATCAATTAAACACATATTCCAGTTCACCCAATTCTAACAGTCCTAAAACCGTATTTGCTCTGATACCAAAATGAAACAACCAGTCTTTTTTTTTTTTATAATTAATTATCAATGCGGAAATTCTCGAAAGAAATCAATAATTAAATAAATCAAATATTAGTTCAACAAATAAACCGATAACCAATGAAACCAATAATAACTCTAGCAAACTAAACACCAGGTTTACTACATCATTAAAATAAAACTAGCAACTTAAAAGCACCGACGATGGTTCACTAGCCATAACAAAATGTAAAGAATCAAAAGTCTATCATCCTCATCAGCGTCTCTCAGTCTTATTCCGCGGCGGCATATTCCTGCTACCTGCATCACATTGGAATAGAGATGCGTAAATATTATCATAAATACTTAGTGAGTAGATCATCCTGCCTACAGGCCATGTACGTCAACCACCAGACAGTACAACAAACGACAACAGCAATAACTAATAGCAGTAATGACCAACAAACAGTAAAAACTCGCATAACAGCAACAGTGTCGATCGACACCCCCACCGGTGTCGATCGACGCCAGCTCAGTGTCAACCAACACCTCACGTGTGTCGCCCGACACGAGCTCCTCAGTGTCGACCGGCACCAACCTGGTGTCGATCGACACTGCCCCGACGCCTCAACACCAACGACAACAAAACAGTGCGAAAAACACATAAAAACGTGGGATTCAACCCCCACATCGATCAAACAACACTATAACTCAACCATAGCTCAAGAACAACTCGAAAACTCAACAATAAACTCAAAGGCAAACAATCTCTAGTGATTAACGGACCTACAGTCACGCACTCACCTTGAAAAGGATTGAAAGGAAGGAACAGAAGATGAACAGCAACCCGAAGCCTCAGATCAAGCCTCCAAACTTCAAAAATCTCCCAAAAACGCCTCTGAAACGTGTCTCTTCGAAAACTGAGCTTTCTCACGGAGCCACAAGCACTACAAGAAAACAGGCTCATTGCGATGGAACTTTGCGATGGAAAATTTCCGTCGCAAATTTGCGACGACTTTGCGACGGATTTGCGACGGTTTTGCGACGGAATAAGAAGCCATCGCAAATCCGTCGCAAGTTTGCGATGGAAATGTTTCCGTCGCAATTTTGCGACGGTCTTGCGATGGAATTGCGATTAATTCGCGAAGTCATCGCAAATCCGTCGCAAAGTTGCGACGGAAACATTTCCATCGCAAACTTGCGACGGATTTGCGATGGAATTGCGAGGGATTTGCGAAGTCATCGCAAATCCATCGCAAATTTGCGACGATTTTGCGATGGAAACCTAAAAATTGAACAGTCCATCGCAATTCCGTCGCAAAATTGCGATGGACTGCGATGATTTCGCAATTCCCTCGCAAAATTGCGACGGAATTGCGATGGAAACCTAAAAATTTCACATTCCATCGCAATTCCGTCGCAAAATATGATGTTGTTGGATAATAGCAGAGAAGATGGGGATTTATATCCGAGAGTGAGAGATAACCCACTGAGGTGTATTAGGTATGAAGTTGATAACGGAGGATACGATATATAATCGTATCCTCCGTTATCAACGTCATACCTAATACACCTCAGTGGGTTATCTCTCACTCTCAGCTCGGATATAAATCCCCATATTCTCTACAACTATCCAACAACATCATATAGCGACGATCCATTTTGGAATACCAATCATTATTACCTTTAGTAGCATATTGGAGCGAATATCAGTTTGCTCAGCATTATCTATCACAATCCTCCAATAGATTTACCCCAAGACGATTCACCTCCATCTCATTTATCCCCTGTTGATCCTCTGTGGAAATTAGATAATTAGGAAGAGATCAACGTACCGTCATCCTTCTTAATTATCTCATGTCCACAGAGATTCAACATGGGGTAAACAAGATGGAGGTGGATTTTCTTAGGGTAAAAAAGAAAATCCACCGTGGTGTAAGAAGATGATTGTACACCCGGCTAGCTTCGTAACTCATTTTTTTGGTGGTTTTTTTTTCCTCTCTCTTTTTTTTCTTCTTTTTCTCTTCTCTTTGTATTGGTGTGAATTGTGACGTGAGTTCGTCGGCTATTTATAGAATCAGAAATTTGTTTGCGATGGATTTGCGATGGATTTGCGATGGGATTTTGCGACGGATTTGCGAGGGAAATAAATTTGCGAGGGAATTGCGACTGTTTTGCGACGACTTTGCGACGGAATTGCGACGGAAACTTCCATCGCAATGAGTTAGGTGAACTTCGTTTAACACGTGCGCACCTAACTCGTGCGCACCTAACTTCGTTTGTCACTAGCAGCTAGGATGATGACAATTAAAAGTGAAGATAACAGCAGCGAAAGTAACATGGATAAGTGGGCTGGACTATTTCAAGAGTATTTACCGGAAGATAATCTGTCTGCTGGTAATTACTATGAAATACAGAAGTTGGTTGCGGGTCTTGGGTTACCTTACGAAATGATTGACGTATGCATTGACAATTGCATGATTTTCTGGAAAGATGATAATAAGCTGCAGGAATGTCGATTTTGTGGGAAGCCGAGATACAAACCCACTACTGGAAGGAGGCGGGTCCCTTACCAACGTATGTGGTACTTGCCAATCACTGAAAGATTAAAACGGTTATACCAATCGGAAATGACGTCGGCGTCAATGAGATGGCATGCAGAACATTCCACACATCATGGAGAGATAACACATCCCTCAGATGCAAAGGCGTGGAAACACTTTCAGACGTTACATTCAAACTTCGCTAATGAGTCCAGGAATGTTTATCTAGGATTATGCACAGATGGATTTAGTCCATTTGGTATGTCAGGGAGACAATATTCGATATGGCCCGTCATACTGACGCCATACAATCTTCCGCCGACAATGTGCATGCAGCGAGAATTTTTGTTCTTAACTATTTTAGTGCCAGGTCCTAAGCATCCGAGGCGATCCCTAGATGTATTTCTGCAACCTTTGATTGACGAGTTGAAACAACTTTGGTATTCAGGAGTCTGCACCTTTGATTGCTCACAGCAACAAAATTTCATCATGCGCGCAGTATTATTGTGGACGATTAGCGACTTTCCAGCTTATGGAATGTTGTCAGGGTGGACTACGCACGGAAGACTATCGTGTCCACACTGTTTGGGTAGGACAGAAGCATTTCAGCTGAGGCGTGGAAGAAAACCTTGTTGGTTTGATTGTCACCGTCGTTTTCTTCCTACCAATCACAGGTACCGAAGGAACATGGTTTTATTTACGAAGAATAAAGTTGTCCGCGGTCCCCCTCCGGATTATCTTTCGGGACAGGAGTTGCTTGATCAGATAGATCATTATGGTGGTGAGGAGACATGCAAACGTGGGGGCAATTGGCATTGTACTGCAAACATGCCTGACGGATATGGACAAGCACACAATTGGCACAAAAAAAGTATATTCTGGGAACTCCCATATTGGAAGGATCATCTTTTGCGACATAATTTGGACGTTATGCATATCGAGAAGAATTTTTTTGATACCATCATGCATACCATTTTGAATGTCCAAGGGAGAAGTAAAGACAATATGAAATCGAGGCTGGACTTAGCAGAAATCTGCAAAAGAAGCGAGTTAGAGATTACTACGGACGGCAAACAGCCAATTCCAAGTTTTCGATTGTCTGCAGATGCGAAGAGAGCTCTGTTTGATTGGGTGGCCTCAGATGTCAAATTTCCGGATGGATATGTTTCCAAATTCTCGCGATGTATAGAGCAAGGACAAAAATTTTCTGGTATGAAGAGCCACGATTGCCATGTTTTCATGCAGCGACTACTACCGTTTGCATTACAAGAACTATTGCCGTCTCATGTCCACGAAGCAATTGCTGGTAAACAAGTAGTTACATTCCTTTTAATTGAGTTTATATATGTACATATATAAATATGTTTTTATTAATTTGTTAACGGTGTATATATATTATATTATAGGTATTGGGGCGTTTTTCCGAGATCTTTGCACGCGAACACTGACAGAAGACGGGGTAGAGAAATTAAATAAAAACATTGCTGTCTTGTTATGTAACATGGAAATGATCTTTCCTCCTTCATTCTTCGACGTGATGGAACACCTAACGGTACACTTGCCATATGAAGCGGAACTGGGGGGGCCTGTGCAATTCAGGTGGATGTATCCGTTCGAACGTTTTATGGGACACTTGAAGGGAAAGGCTAAAAACCTTGCAAAAGTAGAGGGATTCATCGTACAAGGAAGTTTGACAGAGGAAACATCTAACTTCTCGTCTTACTATTTTAGTCCAAATGTGAGAACGAAAAGAACCGCTACGAAACGATACGATGATGGAGGCGTTGCACCTGTTTATAGGCATGTTGTCCCCAGCATCTTCAAAGAAATAGGCAGACTTGCTGGAAAGTTGAAGGAAAAATCGTGGGACCATAAACATTTGAGTGCGGCTCACAATTACATATTGCGAAATCTGGATGAAGTGCACCAATTTGAGAGGTAACTTTGATCATACATTAATATATTTATATATATAAAACGAGATTTTTGTGCAGCATATTTGATAATCTTGCCCGCCAAACTTACCCTGGTCGAGAAGAGCATGAGTATGAGGTTTACAAAGAACGTGACTTTGCTGGATGGTTAAAATACTATG
The DNA here is from genome assembly GCA_026724425.1 of Erythrophleum ivorense. Taxonomy (NCBI): domain Eukaryota; kingdom Viridiplantae; phylum Streptophyta; class Magnoliopsida; order Fabales; family Fabaceae; genus Erythrophleum; species Erythrophleum ivorense. Next base: position 1,801,261 of record JAIUCV010000027.1, on the reverse strand, counting down.
TAAGTGCTCTTCAAATTACTGATATATAAACTAAAACCTAATTAACACTATATATAATAATTAATGTGTGTGATTGTACCACTTGTTTTTATTCAGGTGAGAGAGGGCTATCATCCGGAACAAATACCGCTGTGGTTGCATGAGATTGTGAACTCTCCAATAGGACAGATCACTACAGCACCAATGTACTGTACTCGCGGGTACATTTTCCATACGTACAAGCATGGAATGAAGAAGTCGACCGCAAATTATGGTATTCATGTCCCGGGCGAAACAGAATTCTACGGAGTTTTGCAAGAGATCATCGAGGTCACATACCCAAGAATTATAAACTTGAAATGTATTATGTTCAAATGTGATTGGTATGATCCGACACCAGGTCGAGGGGTTCGCAGAAACGAAACGGTAGGTGTCACCGATGTAAATGCGGGCCGAAAATTTTCCAAGTTCGAACCCTTCATCCTTGCATCGCAGGCAGAGCAAGTGTGTTTCATTCCTTATCCTCGAATTAGGCAAAGACGAGAGACTTGGTTATCGGTCATAAAGGTCAATCCAAGAGGTTATGTATTTGGTTTAGACGATGAAGTGGCCATGCAGCATGACAGAGTTGCAGAAGTTTCAAACCCGATCGAATCCACAGAAAATATCATACACGTTGACCCCGAGAATAGAGAAGTTGAAGACGTCGTCGACGATACAAGTGAAGATGGAGAAGCCGATGAATTCGAAGAGTCTGCGAGTGATGAAGAAGAACGGGAGCACAGTGAAAACTCTTACGTATCTGAAAATGATGATGAAAATGATGATGAAAATGATGATGAAAATGACTTTGTTTAATTTTGAGGTTTTTCTTTGAATTTTAAGTTGTTTCTATTTTGAATTGTGATGAATTTGTACTTCCTACGTAAAAATTATGTTTTTGCGTCAGTTCCGATGGTAGGTGTCACCGACGTAAATGCAAACCGTAAATATCTCAATTTGTATTTCCGTCGCAAAATTTTCATTGTCACTTGATGACGGCGCTTCTGTTAACCGTACACTCTTCCACCGACTTCCTAAGAAACCCCAATTCCTCTCCTGTTTCTTCGATTTGCCTCTTAAATTCTTCAGCTTTAATTGTGAGTTAGTGATGAAAGTTGATGAATTTAAGAGGCAAATCGATGGAAAATGAGAGGGATTGGGGTTTCTTAGGAAGTCGGTGAAAGAGTGTACGGTTAACAGAAGCGCCGTCATCAAGTGACAATGAAAATTTTGCGAAGGAATTGCGATGGAATTGCGATGGATTATGTAATTTTTGAGTTTCCGTCGCAATTCCATCGCAAATTTGCGATGGAATTGCGATGGAATATGTAATTTCTGAAAGTCCATCGCAATTCCATCGCAAATTTGCGACGGAATTGCGATGGATTATGTAATTTTTGGGTTTCCATCGCAAATCCATCGCAAATTTGCGATGGAATTGCGATGGAAACCCAAAAATTACAGTTTTAGGGTTTAGGGTTTAGGGATTTTCGTATAGCAAGGGTAATATAATCTTATTTTGTACTGTATAATTGAACCCAAAAAGCTTTTTACTAAATAAAATAGGTTTCTCTTCAACTCCGTAGATATCAAGCTCATTGAAGCTTACAACGTATATAACAGTACAAACGGTTTTGTTGAACATCGACTATATATATATATATATATATATATATATATATATATATGTATGAATGTTAAATATCTATAGGAATATTGAAATTCATTCACTAATAAGCATATATATTCATTATCAACTTTATATTTTAGGTTAGTTGAAACAACCAAGCTTTTTTTTTTTTTATATATATAAATGATTATAATAATTATCAATGCGGAAATTCTCAGAAAGAAATCAATAATATTAAATCATAAAAGCCGTTCAACAAATAACCAATAAAACCAATAAAACGAATAAGCAACCTAAACACCAGGTTTGCTACATTATTAAAAATAAACTAACATCCTAGAAAAGGTTCATTTCTAATCATCCATAAAATAATTCTTAAAACCAACATCCTAAATTCCTCTTCAGCCTCTTCTCTCGGTCTCTTTCCGCGGAAGAACATTACTGTTACCTGCAACACATTGGAATAGAGTTGCGTAAGTATTATCATAAATACTTAGTGAGTGGATCATCCTGCCTACAGGCCAATTACGTCAAATCATAGACAATACGTCACAATAAACAACCAGAATAACAATGCTCAACAATAAACGACAACATCATGATCTCCCTGTCAGGAAACACCCACGTTTCCTGACACCCAGGTCGGTGTCGACCGACACCTGAATGGTGTCGATCGACGCCAGCCTCCCGAGTGTCGATCGACACTCATCGAGTGTCGCTCGACACCGGCTCGACGCCCAGAAACCAGAAGCTACGAAAAACGCATTCCAAATCGCAAACACCAAATCTAAGGGGTTTTCAACGCCCCAATGCTACCAAAACACGAAATTCAACATAACAATCTCAAGAACACATCATAAATCCGAAATCACACAATCTCTAACTCTTGACGGACCTACAGTCACGCACTCACCTTAGAAACGGATTGGAAAGATGGAGAAAAGATAGAACAACGAAGAACAGCAACAAAACGAGTCTCCAAACTCCAAAAACTCTCTGGAAATCACCTCAGCCTCTCTGGAACCTTTCTTTCTCGAAAACTGAGCTTCTCACGCGGCTGGAGACTTTTAAATCGCGACCTAGGGCTTTCCTAGCCCAAAACCGAACAAAACCAGCCGACTTAAATCAAACCGGTCGATTTCCAGATAACCGGTGTCGATCGACACCCTCCCTTGGTGTCGGTCGACACCAATCGACCAAACCAACTCCAATTGCAAATCGATCGACTTAAACCGGAAATCAAACCCGATAACCGGTGTCGATCGACACCCTTCGGGTGTCGATCGATACTAGTCGTTCAGAAGAATTTAACACACTTTCTTCGCGATGCTTGAATCTTAGACCGACTGCACAACAATCAAACAAGAACATGTACAGCCAACCCTCAATTCACACCTCTAAGAGCATGTGCCAACTACTCCCGAACCCCTAGCATCGTCCAACACCACCTCCAAAACAACTTCCAGGTTCACGGATGTTACATTAGTAATTTCAATTATTAGTTTATAGTAATTTTATAAAAATTGTGTGATAATTAGAATATTTTTTGGGAATAATTTTTTTTAAAATTGCTAATTTCACTTTTTTATATGTTGCAGATGGAGCAACAAAACTCTTATCGGCAGTTCCTGAGTCAGGGATCCGGAGGTTCCGGGGGTTCCCGTGGTGCTCGTTCTGCTTCCGTGTCTCTTGGTCATGGGAACCCTACTAGTAGTTCCCATGGTTCTACGGGCCGGGAGGAGCAGCAGACCCGGTCTCGGTCTCCATCCCCACCTCGTCCCTCAGCCGTACTTGAGGCCAGATTTGAGGCCTCTAGAGCCCCATTTTATGCGGCGGTTAGGGAGATATTAGATGAGCCTGGTCATCATCACCTCCCTAACCTTCATCCACACCACCCACCGAAGACTTTCTGGTATATATTTTTAATTTTTATAGTTTTTGTTTTATTTTATATTATACATTTTGTAAAGTTAAAGTCTATTGTTATCTTTTTCAGGTTCACTAATGATTCATCCGTCGCTTCTGCGGTTACGGAAGTTTTTGAAAAGGATTACAAAGATCCTATTGCCCGGTGGAGGGATGTAAGGGAACCCGTTCTTCAACGCTGGTTCACTACTTTTGCGGTAAGTACGAGTTTGATTCGTATTTACTTTTTAAAAATATTTTTTAATTGCTAATAACTAACATTTATTATTGTTATTTGATTTTTTTTTTCAAGCGCAAGTATCACTGGGAATCTGGTTTTACCGCCGTAGTCTACCATGAGTTCTGTGCCAAAGTCCGTGATCGGTTGCCTGATATGGTTTCTCGGTGGAAGAAGTTGTGGCTCGTTAAGGGAGATGACGCCAAGCCAACTCACTTTGACCCGAACGTGTGGGCTGGCTTGGTTGCATATTGGTTGGATCCTGACCACCAGAAGAGGAGTGGGAACAGTAAGGCCGCTCGAGCGCAGAGCAAACATTCTACTCATCGCTCCGGCCGAACTTCATTCTTAGCCCGCGGCCGAATGCTTGTAAGTTTTTGTCAAATTATTTTTACAAAAATATTTTTATTTCTTTTATTTTTTTTTTCATTTTTTCTGTATTTATCTAATCAAAATTTACTTCATAGGCCGAGGAAAGAGGGGAATCAGAGACGGATTTGCTGGAAGTTCTCGCGTATACAAAACGGAGGCCGGATGGCACTTTCTTGGATGACGATTCTGAGGAGCTCTACAACGACGTCAACTCAAAACTACAAGAGTTGACTCAGAATGATGATCCCGACAGCATCGGTTCTGGTTCTTCTGTGGCCGTAAAGAACAAGCTTTTTGTTCAGGTAAATTTGTATCATATTTTTTTAGTTCAACTTATTTTTTACCTATGTATATTGTTGGTTTATTAATTTCAATGTTTTTTTTGGTTTTTCAGTCCGCTCCCCGTAGAAAGGGGAAGATGATTGGGGTTGGTTCTCTTCAATCCCAAATCGATACTGGGAGCGGTTATGTTTGCGGTTCCGCTTCAAGTCAGCTTCAGGATTCCAACGAGGTCGCTACGTTGAAGGAGAAGTTGACTGCACAGGAGACGAAGGTTGCCCTGTTCGAACAGATGTTCGACTATTTGGGCAACTCGGATCCGAAGCTCAAGGAGCTTATGGACCGTTTGCGTCAACAACAGGACGGACAGGGCGGATCGGGATCGGGACAGGGCGGATCGGGACAGGGCGGATCGGGACCATCCGACGAATTTTAGTTTCCGTTTTTTTTGTCTATTTTTAATTTTATTTATGAATAATTTTTATGATATTTGAATTAATATTTTATTTAATTTTCTTCTTTTAATTTTTATTTTCTTTGAATTAAAAATTAAAATAAAAAATCAATTAAACAATTACGAAATTAAAATTTTAAAAAAAAAATTAATTATCACTTGCGACGGAAATGGTTCCCTCGCAAATTTGCGACGGAAATGGTTCCCTCGCAAATTTGCGACGGAAATTATTCCGTCGCAAACTTCCGACGGAAATGATCCCCTCGCAAATTTGCGACGGAATAATTTCCTCGCAAAATTGCGAGGGAACCATTTCCGTCGCAAGTTTGCGACGGAATAATTTCCGTCGCAAATTTGCGAGGGAACCATTTCCGTCGCAAGTTTGCGACGAATTATTCCCTCGCAAATTTGCGATAGAGTGAATTCCGTCGCAAATTAATCGCAACTTGGCGACGGAGTACATGCCTTCGCAAATCCGTCGCAAATTTGCGACGGCATAAATCCGTCGCAAACTTACGACGGATTTGCGACGGAACAGGCATTGCGACGAACGATTTGCGACGGAACTTTTTTACTCGCAATTCCGTCGCAAATCACCATTTGCGACGGAATTGCGACGTTATTTTCCGTCGCAAATGGCCTATACTTCTTGTAGTGAAGGTTTTAATCGCGACTTAGGGCTTCCAAACCCTTAACCGGACCAAAACCAGCCGACTTAAATCGAACCGGTCGATTTCTCAATAACCGGTGTCGATCGACACCCTTCCTTGGTGTCGGTCGACACCCTTCGACCAAACCAACTCAACCCACAATTCAAACGTGCAATCGACTTAAACCGGAATCGAACCCGATAACCGGTGTCGATCGACACACCCTCCTGGTGTCGATCGACACTAGTTATTCAGAAGCTTTTTAACACATTTTCTTCGAAATGATTGAACCTTAAACCAACTGTACAACAATCAAACAAGAACATGTACAATCAATCCTCAATTCACACCTCAAAGAGCATATGTAATCTACTCCTGAATCCCTAATGCCGTCCGATACCATTTCTAAAACAACTTTCTGGTTCACGGATGTTACAGAAAGTGCGGTCAAACTCCGTGACATGGTACTATCGTAGTTATATCTACCCACATATAGTCTACTTGACCTAGCCTCTCAATGTACACATGTCTTCCTTCCTTGTTGTCTCCATGGTGACCTTATAGGTAGTATTTCAAAACTTAATCTATTTACTTGTATTGAAAATCCTGAGAAGCATATAGACATTGGAAAAAGTGCATAATGATAGATTTGAATCACATCCCCCTCCTGAATACCTAAAGTTCCATGAATACATCCATAATAACCGTGTCAGCACCAAACTCCGTCCTCGATCGGAGCATGTCAAACCACATATGCTTGGTTTTCTCGAGATCAAACTTTCAAGCAACATGTTGGGGATTATTTTCTGAGAGTTTGAATTTGAAATGTCTATACTCTGCTTTAACGTGGTCATAATGTACGGTGAAGTCGGCAAAAAAAAAACAAAAATCAAAATGCAAGGAATCGGAAAATGGTAAAAGAACTTGAAATAGATTTCGCACTGCAATAAATTTTGTTTGTAAACAATTAGGAGTGCATAAGGCGATTAAAGATGATGAGAAATGTTAAAATAAGAAACGAAGATGAACAAAAATAAAATAATCACAAACTTTAACAAGTCAATTGAAATATATTGTTTTTTCATTTTTTAAAAACCTCGCCATGTTTTGGCATATTTGGTGGACCTAGTATGTCACCCATTGTCTTCTGATCTCGTGTGCAATCCCTTATTTTTTTGGTCGTACCCTCTTTCTTTTTTGAGAAGTTTGCATATTTTTTTATTTGTTTTAAATCTTTGTCGAAAAAAACCTTGTTGCGGTAGTTAGTTGGATTTCCAGTTTCCCTGAAATGTGGGAATCTTGTTTTTTTGCTAGTTGGGTACGAATTACGATATAGTTGGTGTAGGTATATAAATCAGTGAAATGTTGGTTTATGTACCTGCGTACAAATTATTCTTTGCAGAGTATATAACTTGGCTGATTTTATATGTACTTATACATGGTTTAATAGATTTTTATGTAAAGTAATTTTATAAATATGAAAATATGTTAATATGTCTACAATATATGATAAGAAGTTTATGATAACTTTCACTTAAGAATTGTTTCTTACAAAATTTATAGATAAGTGTTTAGATGAGTAGCTTGCAATCTTCATGATTGGCCGTGATTGGCCTTATATACTTTGATTGGCCTCTAACCCAAACCTCTATATGAATCTTGGTCATCTTCTCCAAAATCCTGACATAATAATTTATGTAAACCTCAAATTAAAGTCTCGAAACTCGAAAGATGACAGTGTGTATTCAAATTTGAAAGTTTCATATTTTTGTCCTTCTGTCCTGCACCATTATTCTTTATGGTATAAGTTTAACTCATCATAGTTTATGAGTTATACGTGCATATTTCTTTTCATAAATCATCGTCATGAACTAAAAACAACCACAATAAATTAATAAATAACTGTAAAAACATATATACAATCGTAAGTGATAAATAAACCTTAGCTTTGGTTTCATTTATCATAACATTGAAATCTAATTTAAAATTAACTTCTTGTAAGCAAAGAATGCTTATAAACGTAGACTTGACGAGGAAATACCATAACAATAAAAAAGTAATAGCAAATATGTCATTCATTGTGTGACCCAAAGGTGTGCAACAATATATATGAACACTAACCATCTCAGAATTTTAAATGGGATATGTACATTGTGTATGTGTATTAATAAGCTCGGGGAATTTTTTTTTTTTGTTTGTCTTCACCCTCTTTACACCCCAGCTGCACCTTTTCATGGCCGGTTCCTTTTCGTTGACTCCATTTATCTCTTACCTTGTAGTTGAAGTAGGAAGCCTACTCTCGTCTTGATCGGCCAGTAATGCAAATTTAATTTTGCTATATAATAAAGTAAGACATATTTAATATTTAATTCTCTTATATAACAAATTTCTACATATTGCAATTTGGAAGACTGTTAAGGTGGATCACAACAGATTATTTTCCTCAGTCACTTGCGCTTTCTTAATCTATTATGTTCACACTTATGTTCTTCTCTTTCTACGATGTAGTAGTTTCACTATACAATTTTTTAAAAAAAAGAATAATCAATGGCTCTTACTCATTATTCTAGTCATGAGTGGATCACGTCTTTTTTCCGGTCTTTATTTGAGATTGCTCTGACCCGCGTAGGGAAAAAGGCCAAAGAGAATTTGAATTCGTATTGTAAATTCAAAGGTGGCATGAGCTCATGTCTTCATCGTTTACCTTTACGGTCTCGCTCGTCTTTTTTGGAAATAGAATAATGGGTTCTTGTTTATTTCATAGATCACGAACGCGCTTCGAGGAATTGGACAAAACAATAATGAAAAAGGGGAGATAGATGAACAGTGTCACTAATTCAGTTTGTTGAGCAATACCCAAACGTTATGAGATTGTTAAAATGGAAGATGAATGGTAAAAAAAAGCCTAAAAGGGAATCATGATCTTCTTCCTGCACATGAGATAACACAAATACATAACAGAACTTTAAATATACAATGGAAGGATCTAACAGCAACTGGACAGGAGTAGCAATAGAGCTTCTATAATGCTTTAGCGAGATGCATCAGTCATATATTCATGGAAACTCCTTCTTTTCGAGGCGTTAAGAAACTTTGTAAGAAACAGTTTATTTTCTCTGTGCAATTTCTGCTGCTAATTTGATTTCCAATCAGACATTGCTTCCAGAAACCAATTTTGATGGTTCTGTCACAGATCAATTAAACCAGAAGGAAGCAAATTTGTTAGCCTATAAATGATGATGTTAATTCATTCATACACCATCCTAAGCTGGTATGATCTATACCAAAAATTCATAAATAGCCAAGTCCCAAAACAACCCTAAGGAACCAAATCATCTAATAGATAGCTGGAACGAAAAATCATTGTAGATGAAATTTTCATCACCATGATAGAAATCGAGCTTGCAAAAACAGAGAGAAGAAATTTCTCACAATAAAAAATCAGGAGTTGCACAGACAGATCACACCTAGAGATGCAACCAATTCGAATTCATAAACTAACAGTAATTTAACCCAGATAGTAATGGAGTTATAATATTGGCAAGTGCATAGAGGTAGAGATGTCAATCGGGTTGGCCCGCGTCCGCATGGACCTGCCCATTGGGCTTTCTGTTTTTGATACGTCCGTGCGGGTCAGTCCGCCGCGGGCTGCGAACAAAAACTTTAAGCCCAAGCCCGCTCCGCATATTATTAGCGGGTTTGCGGGTCTGCCCGCGGGCTTTATAACCATAAGCAGTTTCACCAATGTCACCCAACTCAACCACCCAACCACCAAACTTTCTTGCCATTTTGTTAGGCTGTTATAATAGAACATGTGAAACAATTTGTTTGAATAATGTAATTTCAAAGCTCTCGATCAAAGCCACATGATCATGTTCAAGATCTACATATACTGGATTGTTCTTAGAGATGTCAATCGGGCCAGCATGCGTCCGCCCGCCTGGACCTGCCCATTGGGCTTTATGTTTTTGATACGTCAGTGCGGGTCGGCCTGCCGCATGTTGCGAACAAATTTTATAGGCCCAAGCCCGCCCCGCATGTTTTGCGGACCTTTTTATCGACCCAAGCCCGCCCCGCAAATGTCCGTATGGGCTTGGCCCGCGGACTTCGGGCTGGGCTGACATCTCTACATAGAGGAACGGTTTTGAAAGATGCATTTTTCATTCCCAAAACCTTCTTGCAATTATACGAAGAACAGAATCAAGTTCAATAATCTCCTTAGTTACTATACTTTTAGAAATCGGTCCACACAAACATGAAAACGAATTTCCATTCGAAAGAAATACTTTACAGCATCAATACGAAAAGGAATTACATATAGAAACGAAGTCCGTGATTGGCCTTGAAGGAAAATTGATAGATTCCGATAGAGAAGTTCTGGTATGCGAAGAAGCTTCGTTCAAGGTGGTTCTTACCCCATGTGGCTCGGGTTGTATGATCCAAGAAAACCAATTGTACTTCTTTATCGCTTTCCATTGATAACTTGCTCGCTCTTTGTTCTTAGCAATTTAAGTTCAAAATCTGACAAGACACAAAACGGGACCCCAAGTTATAGTCTCTAACAAAGCATACGACTTACCAATTTCGAATTTCGCAATCTAAAACTCTACCATTATATCAAAATCTGGAGGAAGAGCCCATGAAAGCAAGAGTGAAAAAGTAATTCGTTGTTAAGCTTTAAATCTCGCTTGAGAATTACCTTTTGTGAATGAGACTGGAGTAGTTATTTTCGACGCGCTCGCCAGAGAACCGCTGCACCTCGTCAGAACCAACACCTTGCAGTCGCAGGAGAAGCCGAACCAACACCACGTCGTTGCAGAACTGCCCTTCAATTTTGTCAAGAACCTGGAAAGTCTTCGGTTTGACAGAGGAAGAAGGAGCTTTAGATGCCATCGGAATTTTTTTGGATCTGCTTTAGGGGGAAGATGAGCTGCAAAGTTAAGATGCATCTCCTGGCTAGGAAGTTTGTGGGTTTTATAGGATCCCAGAGAGAGGATTCCGGTTACAGGTGCCATAAATTTGAAAGAGGGGGTGGACATTGAAGATGTGTAACCGATAAAAGACAGATGAATCGAATCAAGTTGGAAAAAGAAGAGTTCGAAGAAGAAGATGACGACGAAGAAGATGAATCGATTCAAGCGTTGTCCGGATTGAGTTTGTGGGCTAAGAAATACATGGGCTCACAATATTGACAGAGGCCCGATTCATTTTTACTCTTTTAGCTGCTGACGTGGAGTCATTTACTGAAAACATGTGAAGTGGCAGGACGGGAGCTCTTATGGGGAATCCTATGTGGATGGCCTGAGAGGCCCCAAGCAGCTGCTTTAATTTATTAGTGATATAGATTATTATATTCTCATAATAATTATTATTTAGGCGGAGACGCGAGCTTGAGTTTCAGGTGGGAGATAGAGTGTATCTCAAGATGGCTATGTTGAGGGGCCCTAACAGGTCCATAGCAGAGAACAAGCTCAGTCCGCGGTTTATGGGTCCGTTCCCGGTGGTGGAGCGAGTTGGACTAGTGGCTTATCGGTTGGAGTTGCCACCGATTATGAGCGTCTTTCACAAGGTGTTTCACGTTTCGATGTTGCGGAGGTGTCTGCATCCTTCAGAGGAGTTAGTGGCTGAAATTCCAGAGGATCTTCAGCCAGATATGACAGTTCCGGCAGTTCCTGTAAGGATTCTCGAGAGGGGAGTCAAGGTTCTGCGGAACAAGAGAGTGCCATTGTTGAGAGTCTTGTGGGACTGTAGTGGCACAGAGGAGGAGACTTGGGAGCCAGAGGCAAAGATGAAGCTGAAGTTCAGGAAGTGGTTCGACAAGCAGGTCGTCGAGTGAGCTTCTTCGTCTTTGTGGTTCTAGTTTTGATATCGTGGTGCTATGTTATGTTGTTGTTTATGGACTTATGTATTTTCGTTTTGTGTTGTAACGATATACATTTTTGAGTTATATTAGATGGTGTTTACCTCATTTTTGGTTTTGTGGTTGGATGTTACAAGTGTGTGACCAGTGGGTCGTGAGACAACCTATTCATTTATGTTATAAGCGTTTCAGAATTTTTACTCTAAGGGCGTGGTGTCCCCGAATAACTCTTTGCCAAGAGATAGTGTTCTCTTATAGAGATAGTGTTCTCTTATAGGGATAGTGTTCCCTGATAGACTTATATGAGAGGGTCGCTACCTCGAGTATAAGTGATATGGTATGTTTACTTACTAGTGACTAGTGTGTCGCCTAGTAAGTAACGAGGTGATAGTGTTCCTCTTGGGGAGATAGTGTTCTCCTGCATGTCTTTTGGAGATAGTGTTATCCGGCAGAGTTGAGTTAAGAGTAAAGATGTCTGGGAAACGTGTTTATGACATAGAATTAGATGTGAGTCTCGGGGATCGAGTGAGGAACTCTAGTGTTGGGCCATTTGGGCCGGGTTTTTGTTGTCTGTGGTAGACGTGTTGGGTTGGGATTCGAGGTCGAATCCAGTTTAGTGGGGGAGAATTGTAACATCCGTAGACCAATCTATCGCTTCTGAGGAGCGGTGTCGATCGACACCAGGGGGAGTGTCGCTTGACACCAGTGGTTAAAATCGATTTCGGTTCGATTTGAGTTTCCGGTTTGGGCTGGTTTTGTGGGAGAAAGCCCTAGAGTCGCGATTAAAGTGGTGGCCGCATTGTTTTTGCTGTTTTTCGAGAAAAACAAAGGAGAAGAGGCAGAGAGGGTGCTGAGGTGATTCTGGAGATTTTTGGAGTGTTGTGATTGATCTGAGGTTGTTCTGTGCTGTTCTTCATCTCTTTCTCCTTCTTAATCCATTATCAAGGTGAGTGCATGACCGTGGGCTCGCAAGAAAATCAGATTGTGGAAGTGAATTGTGTATTGATTGAGTTTAAGTGGTTTTCGTGTTTATTCTTGTGATAATTGTGGCTTAGATCGAGATTATTGTGATGATTGTGTGATTTGGTGTTTATGTGCGTGAAATCGAATTGGGCGTCGATCTCCTGGATCGGTGTCGATCGACACCAATCGGGCGAGTGTCGAGCGACACAAGCGGTGTCGATTGACACTGGTCCGGTTTAATCCAGTTTTCTGGCGAATTGATTTAATTAATTGGATTAAGTAGTTTAATCCGGTTTAACTCGAATTAATTGAAATTAAATGGTTTAATGCGAGAATTAATTATTAGATAGTGAATTAAAGTAATTAATGGATTTGAAAATAATTGTAGAAATTATTTAAGTGTTTAAAAATCGTTATTTAATTGTGGTAATTATTTTATAACTAAAGTGAAGTGTTTTTTAATAATTGTGGTAACTATTAATATTATTTAAAAGTGTTAAAATTGCGTAATTGGCCTGTAGGCGGGGTGATTGCCTCACTAAGTATTAATTAAATACTTATGCATTTCTTTTTCCTTAATGTGATGCAGGTAAAAAGAAAGTGTGATCGCGGAATCGGGCCAGAGAGAGGATGATAGGATTTTGTTGTTTATCGTTTTTGGTTTATGTTGTTATTTGCAAACCTGTTGTTTTGGTTGCTAGTTATTTTTAATATTATTTCTGGAATTGAATTTGGTTGTTTGAATTAATTATTTAATGTTTTTTTAATTGATTTTTCCGCAATTAACTATGTAAAAAAAAAAACTTGGTTGTTTCATTTCTAGGGGTTATCCCGCGCTACGCGCGGGACATATGTTATAATTTTTTTAATTTAGATATAAGTTATTACTAATTATTATTATTTACAAATGTTGATGTTTTATGTTAATTTTCATCAGTAAATCAGTCGGCATATACCATATTTAGAGCAATTTCATAAGTTTTATAAATTGATTTTGAAATTATTATTTTTCCTAGACCTTTTAACAAAAAAATTATTTATGTAAATATGATTAAAAACAATTGTGTTTACTAAATATGTATATCGAATAAATAAATAGCGGTTTTGAATAAGCATTTGAAAGTGAAGACTATTGTTAATAAAAACTTCAACATGAATTTGGTTTTTCATGCAGTTTTGGTAAAAAGAAGAAAATAATGTTTATGAGAGTGAAGAATTATTATTTGATTCAAGAGTGTATTCTTTGTATTATATTGTTGACATAAAAAATAGAGATAAATTTTAAGAGTAAATATTTTATTTATAGGTTTCTGGAGTATAACATTTTCGCCGTAATATCATAAATGTGAGTTTGCAAATACTCCCTCTATTCCTTAAAGATAAATTTTATAGTGTTTTCACACATATTAAGAAAAAGTAGATTTTCAGTCATTGTTGTATAGGTTTTTGCAATAAAACAACTTTTTGTAATTTAAAACCAATAAAAATCAAACAAATACAATTAATGTTTCTTGAAATCTGAAAAAGTGTATCAAAAAGCTAAAACAATTATCTTTATGAAACAATAAATAATACGTAGAAAATTCATTATTAAAATTTTGTAAACAGAATAATATGACTTGTTACACTACAGGAAAAATGAGTATTTATAGCACCCGAAAAACGCTATGTAATGATACCATAGCGTTGTAGAAAGCGCTATGTCTGCGCCCGTCATAATAGGTCCACCACTTTTCATAGCGCTTTTTGCAAATGCTATTATAATTTAATTTATAATAGCGGATTTTTGTGCGCTGTGTTAAAGTCTACTATAGCGCTTTATATTTGTTATTAAAATATTTTATTATAGCGCTTTTCTGTTGCGATATTTAATTATTCAATAGCACATGAATTCCGTTACTATTAATATGCATATCTTTTATTATAGCGCTTTTTTGTTGCGGTTTTGAAGTTCGTTTAAGTATAACAAGCTATCTTATCTCTCATTTAATATAGCGTTTTATTTTAAGCAATCTGAAATTATACAATAGCAATTTTATTGTGTTATTGATTGTATCAATAATAGCATTTTCATAGCACAGTTCCATATTTTTGGAATGGATTTACGTGAAAATATTGTAATTGTTCTATCAAATTGTTTTTATTCACTATTTTCTGGGTTTTCAATTTTGAAAATTGTTTTATTAAAAACAAACACCAAATTTTATTCATATATAATAAGAAACCATGATACTCAAGACATATTACAAACTAAAAGGTCAAATAGAGAGAGTAAATTTGATGTTACAAATAACATACTTTAGAAGAAATTAACAATGAAACTCACTAATACATTCAGATTTTGCTCCTTAGTCTCCTCGATGATCCTTACCTCGGGAGGACTCTCCTTGTTCTTGTTTGGGGCGTTTCAGTTGAGCGGAGTTGCGTGCATTGTTTTGCATATTTTTCAATGCTCTGAGGTAGATTGGATCGATGTCTTCTTCGTCTTCCTCAATGCGGATCAAGTATCCCTTAGCTCTCATAGCTTTCCGGTACTGTATGTTTGTGAGCTCCTCCAAATCAATTCCTTGATCATCATCTGGTTCTTGTCATGGCTGTTGGTGGAGCTGTGGTGTGATTCCGTTTGCCGGGAGTCCGCAAATGAGGCGTCTGTGGTGTGATTCCGTTTGGTGGAGCTGTGGTATTCCATTTGCGGAGAGTCCGCAGACTATTTGTTTCTTTGCTTCCATTTCTGAATCAGATCAAATCAATGAGATTAAAATGTCGAACACAATGAAAAATTTAAGTACAAGCAGAACGAAGGCTGCAACTTTCCAAATGATATCCGATAGTTATATGTTGAATGTAGAAAACAAAAACAGTTACAAGAACTACCTCAATCAAGCAAGCAACAAACCAAAATCAAAGACAAGGTGGTCAATATAATACCTAATTAAGAACAGCAAATTAATGATTCAAACAGGCTGTAACCTTTAAGCAAAACATCGAACATAGGTTGTATTATCTATGAACTCCAAACAAAACTTGTTGCAAAACAAACATAATAGAACAAAACCAACAAATATTGCATTAAACCAAAATAAACATCCAACAAAATCTGAAACATTTGGAGTTCAACAAGAGGAAATTAAAAAAACCAAACTAAGAGAAATTCCAAGCTAAAATCAAAAGTCCGTAACTTTTTGCAGCTAAAGAACCAATACATAGTTAGCTCCAGAACACTGAGAAGCAGAACAAACGACGAGCGATCAAAGAACCAAAAAGCTAAAGCAAAAACATACCAATGAGAGGACGGAAAGATAAAGTGTCTCCTTCTCGGTCTGGGAAGATCCTCCTATCCAATTGCAAACAACAAACCAAATATAAGAACCTGTGAATCGAGCGACGGTTGGATACGAAGAATTGAACTAAAAACCTATGTTTTGGTAAAGAGAAGCGAGGGGATCTGAGCGTGAGGAGATCTGTCAATGTCGCGTGAAGCTTTGGTGAAAGAGAAAGAAGAAGTGAACGATTGAGATTGAAAGTTATCGGCTCTCGTTTAATAAAGAATCACAGTCGACGGATGGCTGAGATTGAAAGATAGGAATAAAACATAAGAAGATCAACGGTTCATGCTTCTCTAGAGGCAATCTGAGTGGTTGGTTTTAATTGGCTCCCATCTTATGGGTGTTTATTTTTAATCATGCCCTATTTTTAAATCTTATAGTAATTTATTTTAACAATTCTAGTTATGGAAATTTCTGTAAATAATGTCATAATTCTAAGTTAAATATTGTCTTAATTATTTATATTTTTTAAAAAAAATTTAAAAATAAAAAACGAAAATCAAACCATCAAAAGAGGTTTAAGAGTAAAGCATGAATGGAAAACTATGTATAATATCCTAATAGTTTCCAAATTAGCAGATTTCATATTGTGTAATTATGAAAAATTAAATAACATGTATTTTCATTTTTCATTTGATGTTTAGAAAAGATATTTATATTCCATGTGTTTCTTAAATCGTCATAATAATTTCCTAAACCCTATTCAATGCCCTAAACCCTAAACCGTAAATGTCGCAGTAATGTCAAATATTTGAGTCATAACTATATAACATAACTAAACATTTCGTAGATATTAATGTTATATACAATTTCTCAATTATTAGCTGTCAATTAATCTAAACCCTAAACATGCCCTAAATAAAAATAAACCCTAATTCATTATAAAAAATTAATAAAAACTTGAATAATTATTGAAATGTAAACTTCAATTTGTTAACAGAACTTAAACTTGTTTGATCATACAACGAGAGAGTCGATACACAAAAACAACGAGGGAGTCCATAAACGAGAAACAAGGTTCTAAAGGTACACAATCTTCTCATTAGGCCAAGCTAATGTTGTGCCTATTGCATCAGAAATGTATTTGATCTCTGAATTTGGTCTCCACACTCTAGCATCACCTATCTTCGATACCTCAACCCAGACCTTGCTAGCATTGGGACCCAAGGGTTTGAAATGGACAACATCTGTTGGATTAGTTGAGCATACTCGGCCTTCAGCGACTTTTTCTCCGGAGTTGTTGCAATCCATGAGAATGCACTTCTTCTTTGATCCTTTACTGCTTCTTGAGGTAGTACTTGCAGTCTATCACCCAAAATGTGTAACACATTCATCAAAAATCGATCACAGAGCAACAATCTTAACACATAAATATATAATTACTAGGAAGATGACAACTAACCCCAGGCGATCCTCTCACTGATTGATCTCGTGGATGTAGGTTAACTAATTCCACCTTATCAGCTGGCCACGCGATTTCGAAACCGATAGCATCTTTGACCACAAGCATTTCAGAAGTTGGTCTCCATAGATAAACAGCTTCTTTGAGCACTTTGTCAATCTTGACAATTGCAGCATTTGGACCAAGAGGAATGTTGTTGACCATAGATTTTGGATCAGTCGAACAAAGCAAACCCTCAGCAGTGATTTCACCATCGAAATTCCAATCATAAATTCTACATCTCGAATATGACTCATCACCAGAACTTGTATCCTAAAGTAATAAATATCAGAATCTACTTAATAAGTTTCAAAGTTATGTGCAAATTAGAAAAATTCAGCAATGAAAGAACTTAGATGTTACCTTGGAACCACTTTTATTTCCGCTTGGTGAGCCCACACCATCGAGCAAAATCACCTTATCAACTGGCCACAAAATTTTGAAGCCAACAGCCTGTTCGAGTGTGAACATTGTTTGGGTTGGCCTCCAAACATATGATGTGCTATCCACTGCACTCTTGACAATAACAGCAGCTGCATTAGGTCCGAGTGGAATATGATCTACCTTGTACGACGGTTCAGCTGCACAAAATTCCCCTTCCCCAACAACAAGATCGTCCACCGAAAACCAATCAAGCAACTGACATTTTACTCCTCCTTTGCTAACATCACTCACTTTAGACAGAGAAGGCACATCATTAAATTGTGCCTAACAAACGAATAGGCGACAGTTAAAATAATTTCTTCTACTCGCATCATCACAGATTTATTAATGATTAACTAACCTTTTTTCCAGCTAAATCACGGACTACGTTCTTCAAGTCTTCAAGCTCACTGATCAATTGTGCTTGTGAAGCCTCAAGCTTTTGCACATGTGCATCTCTAGCCTGGAGGAATGCAAGTTTGGTTGCCGTAATTCCTCTGCCCAACCCTCTAACCCTTCCAGGCTTGTCTCTTCCCAAAACTTGACTAACCGCATCTTCCCTAATGTTATCATTGGCTGTGGAATCCATTTGACTGTCGATCGATCGTATTTGATCCTAATACACACATATTTGAAAATAATATTACTAAAGTATACAAAATTGTTGATTAAAATTTCAAAAAGAATTGGATAACTTCGTCTTACAATAGTCTAAGCAAATTCAGCCCTCACAGGTGTTCCATCCGAGTGAGTGTGTCCTGCTAACCAGACCTTACTTTTAGTCACCTTCGTAGGGTCAGTGCTTTTTTTTTTCTATACTTGCATAGCATTTATACAAGTTAGCTGGCTGACATAACTGCAAAATCTGTCCAAAAAGACTTATACCAAATAGAATGCAAAAAATACATCACCATTTCATAAGCCAGGCGAAACATTCCCTTCCGGCTAGTTGTGTGAGGAATCTGGGCCTTTCGCAAATCTCTGTATCCGTCACTTTTCACCTACGCAGTCAAGTAACTAGCATGCATCAATCCATGTGTGTAGAAAATTCACAATGTATCGATGAATATATATAAACATATATTACCTTAAAATCTGTGCTAGTCCTACTCTTCACCCAATTGGTCCACCCTGCAAGTGATTGGATGTTGCTTGGCTTTAGCTTAAGTCTCCGTGCGTGACACTTCGTAGCTCGAATTTTGTTAACAAGTCTTGACTTAGAAGCCCTCCACAAACAACCCATTTGTTTGAAAATAGCAGTTTTTTGCCAATCTTCTTGCAAATTAAACCTCCCCTGTGAAAATATACAGATTTAACAAAACTCACGCCAAGAATCAATGATGAGTAATGTAAGTTAAAGCAAATATACCTGAATTTCTTCCCATAGAGTATCCTTGGTCACGTCATCTAGTTGCCTCCAGTCTTCAAGTAGTACTGAAACATGCTCCCTCACAAGAGGGCCAAGGAACGACGAAAGTGTCACAGATCCAGGTCCGGCATGTTCACCTAACGATGTAAACTCTCATCATCAGATGACTGATTTTCCAAATCCTCGAACTCTATATCTGACACTAATGCTCTAGCAAAAACTTCCTCTGTCTCTAACTCGTGATATCCCCTCGGTGGCGCCTTCATCACTACATACCACTGTGAAGATTCATCTTCTCTTGAATAGAATACTTGTTTTGCTTGAGATGGCATAATAAATGGATCTTGGATAAAAGCTGACTGGTTCCGATGTAGGTTCACCAACGTAAATCCGTCTTCTTCCTTCACACCATTCCCTTTGTTGGCCCAAGAGCATTTAAATACTGGAACGCTGAACATGTGGTAGTCCAGCAATATGATATCTCTGATCACACCATAATATGTAACTATGTCGGCAATATGTCTGTTATCTCGTGAACTAGACCTACACATAGTGAAAGCTTCATATGAAATTCCACTATTTTGTGTCTGTCGTTTAACGTCATCTGTATGGAAGCGCTTGCCATTAATGATGAACCCCTTGTGTGATTGAGCTACATGTCTTGGTCCAAATGCCAACCATCATAATTTGGCTGAATAAGCCGTTGAGTTAGCAGGTATCTACATCAAAAACAGTTAAAAGTTACTGATGACATATCAATTGAAGTTTATAACTCGAATCTGAAGAATAAATTATTAATACCTTGTCCTTTAACCAATTTGCAAATCGTTCATTATGAAGTTTCCATAGTAGAGTTTCGTTTCTTCTACAACGAATATCATTAGCTTGCAATTCTTCCAAATGTAACCTATTTACAGAAGACATTAGTAGATAAACATTACTGAATAAACATTAATAAGATGAAAGAAGAGTAACTTACTGAATATATGGCTCGATGACTCCTGTGTTCATTAACACATACCGATGTGCTATGTCTTTTTCTTTGTCCGAAAGAGTGATTTCTGTTCCCTTCTGCAAGGGACGGCCCTCAAGAACAACATCATCAGCTTCAACAAGTTCATTACGTTTAACTGCTTCTTCGATAGGTACAAAATTATGCAGAAACTCTAAGCAGAAGGCGATGCATTCTTCGGCCAAATAACCCTCGGCCATACATGCTTCTGGTCTCGCATAATTTTTAACAAAAGCCTTCAAAGTCTTCATATACCTGCAACATAAACCCAATACATACTGGTTAAGAAACAAACTGTATCTGAAATATAAGTAAATATATAAGAAATCAGTACCTTTCAAAGGGATACATCCAACGGAAGTGAACAGGGCCACCCAAACGTGCTTCTCTTGCTAAATGTAAAGGGAGGTGAAACATGATATCAAAAAGGGACGGAGGAAAGAACCGCTCCATCTGGCACATTGTCTCCACGAACTCGGACTCCCACTGTATCAGCTTCTTAGGGTCAATGGAACGTTGACATAGCCTGTTGAAGTAATTGCATACACGAGTCACTGCTAGCCTAGGCCCTTTTGGCAACAACCCTCTTAAAGCCACAGGTAACAAATTCTGCATAAGCACATGATGATCATGTGACTTAAGGCCACCAATTGTCGGAGGATTCAAAGACACACAGCTAGAGATATTCGCACAATATCCATCTGGTCCTCTGAACTTAGATAGCCTGAGACAAAACCTTCTTTTCTCTTCCTTAGAAAGCCAATAAGCCGCTGGAGGCAAATAGGTTCTCTTCCCTCGGACTTCTGTGTGCAAGTGTTCTCGTATCCCCATGTCTTCTAAGTCTTTTCTTGCTTTCAAACCATCTTTAGATTTACTCGATTGCATTAGGGTAGATAATAAGGCATCAGACACATTTTTCTCCACATGCATCACATCAATGTTGTGACGCACAGGAATATCCTAAAACATGATAAACAGAAATATCAGAATTACATGGAGAAAATTTGTACATAAGAAAATCAATGTTATTTAAGATATACTAACCTTCCAATAAGGTAATTCAAAGAAGATTGACCGCTTCTTCCAACGCCACTGATCACTATCTTCCTCATATTCTTCTTCCGACACCACATCATTAGCTCTTCTTTTTTTACTTTGCTTATCCAAAGGTTTTCCAAAATCGTTTCTGTAATCTTTAAGTACCTCCAAAATTTCAGCCCCTGTTTGAATTCTCATTGCAGTCCCATCTTCAATGGTGTTATCAAACCATTTTTTTTTTCGCCTGTAAGGATGACCAGGCCTGAGACGTTTCCTATTGCCCAAATACACATATTTTCTGCTAAACTTCAACCACCTACTTGGAGTATCTTTCCCACAGACGTTACAAGCTTGTTTCCCCTTCACTTTGCATCCTGACAATGTACCCAATGCTGGATAGTCACTAATGGTCCATAACAACAAAGCTCTAAGTGTAAACTTCTCTTTTAGATATGAGTCATATACCTCAATACCTTCATTCCACAATTCCTTTAGATCATCTATCAGCGGGGCAAGATAAACGTCAATGTTGTTGCTTGGTGCAGTTGGACCAGGGATCAACATAGTGAGCATAATGTTGTCAGCCTTCATACACATAGTTGGAGGCAAATTGTAGTTAACTAGCAACACCGGCCAAGTACTATACTTGGTGTTCTGAATAGAGAAAGGGTTCATACCGTCTGTAGAAAGACCGAGTCGTAAGTATCTTGGTTCAGATGCAAACACTGGCCATTTATCATTCACCTGAGCCCATGTGATGGAATCCACTGGATATCTCATTGTACCATCTTCACTGCTGTTGTTGAAATGCCAACGCAAATCCTCAGCCATTCTTTTTGACCTAAACATCCTCTTCAATCTATCTTTGATAGGGAAATATCTAAGCACCTTAACCGGAATTCCTTTCTTTACCTCACCACTATGCTTATCCACTTCCCACCTAGAAGCACTACATCTTGGGCAACTTTCCATCTTATCATACTGCTTTCTATAAAGAATACAGTCGTTCTTGCATGCGTGAATAGCATCATAGCCAAACCCAAATATCTTCAAAAACTTCTTCATCTCATATGTAGACATTGGAAGCACATTATTTTCTGGTAGCATGTCTTTAATTGCCGTCAGAAGCTGATCAAAAAAGTTCTCTGACATCCCACTCTTCACCTTTATGCGATATAGAACCATTATCGCAGAAACCTTGGTGTACTTGTGACATGTTGAGTAGAGTGGAGTTTCGGCCTCATTTAACTTATCTCTAAACTGAGATTCTTCTGTGTTGTCACACTCTTCTGATTCACCTCTACTATGGCTTCGTTGCCTATCAGTATCTGCTCCATCAAAGAAAGCCGTCCTAATCAAGTCGTAGGCCTCAGATTCTGAAGTCGGAACATCACCTTTTGCAGCATTTCTTTGCTCCCCATGCTTACTCCAACCTGAATTCCTCTTATACTTCTGATCCATACCCCTAATAACTAGATGATCCACTACTGTCTCTCTAGGCTGATGACAAACATTGCGGCAATCAACACATGGACAGAACAACTCAGTAGGATTACCCAAATTCCTTGCTGATGCATTAACAAATTCCCGTGTCCCTTTTTCGTACTCAAGGCTAGTCCTGCAATTCAGTCAAATTATAAACTTCAAAATCATTTCTATTGTAATTAAGAAATCAGTGAAAAATTAAAATCTCTTATAATTAAGCATTAACAGCGATTTATACCTTGGAAGCCAAACCCATGCCTTGTCCATATTAACCCCAGCTCGTCCACCAGTTAAATATGTGGTGAGATGTTCAACGATCAGACACTCAAACTATAATAAAAGTCACTCACAGTAGGAACAAAGTAAAGATGATAAAAGTTACTTACACAAACAAACAAGCTACAAGGATTGGACCAACAAGTTGCTTAACGACAATAGGCACCACAAATCTACAAAAACAAAGTGAAAAGATGCAACAAAATCACTCATCACCAAAGACAAAACCACCAATCTTAAAATTAAAAAACAAAATAGAAGCTTAATCGAAAACTCAATTACAGTACCTTGAACTGAAGCTTAACAGAAATCCTCCTGCAATAGAGCGAAATAATTGAAACTATTTACAACCCAACATGTTAAAACACAGATTCGATATAATTAAAGAACACCCAAACACAATCTTACCTTCAATTTCAATTTCAAACACGTCGATTGAATTACGACAGATGAATTTCTCGCTTTACAGATCCAGACTAAACATGCACCAATGTTAAAGATTGAGAATTGTCGGCTTTGTACGAGATTGGGTTCGGAAATGAGAAAGAGATCTGGGGAGAGAGATGGGGTTGGTCGAACAAGGAAGAAGAAAGATGGGTTCGAGCAAGGAAGAAGAGAGATGGGGTCGAACAAGGAAGAAGAAAGATGGGTTCGAACAAGGAAGAAGAGAGATGGGTTCGGAAGAGAGAAAGAGATTTTTGGGAACTCAAATGTTATTTTTCTGATATATTTTCACTTTGCCTTTTTTTTTTTTCACAATAATTTTACTTTTAAAAGAAACAAATTTGGAGGCAATAATATTTGAGATTCCCGGTTAACCTCTACAATGACGTTTCGGAGTGGTTTATGCTATGGTTGAAGCCAAAAAACTAAGCGCCAACACATTTATTTTGCCGCCCAACATAGTATAGCGTTTTCCTTTTATCAAACGCTATAATAGATTCATCAGAACTCAACTATAGCAGAAATGGTCCAAACGCTATAATTAAGTGCTATTAATACCCATTTTTCTTGTAGTGTTAAGAACTTAATAGAATTTTCATTTTTTCTTCGTCTTAGAATCTTACCGTTCCATTAAACCTTTTTCATAATACCGTTCTAATAATACCGTTTTACTGACATGATATTTTCATAATTGTTGGCCTAATGCTTTGCTATATTGGCCACAGGTTTCTCTCAATATGATGGAAGGGTTTAGAGAAATCAATAAAATTAGTAAACTATAACTTTCTGGTGAAAGCCGAGAGATAATGTAGAAGATAATATATATTGTGTACGTTTTCACATGTTATTGGTTGGCGATCAATGTGTCAAAATAAAATACACAAGAGAGGGAAATGTTCATGAGAACTACAAGAAATGTAGAAAAAGAAAACACATTAATCAGACCCACACCTGCGAGCTTATAAACATAATCAGAAGGAAAAATCTGATTTAGACAAATTGAAACTTCTTTTCTCTGTTGAAACCATCACTCACAGTTCTTCTAATTCTATTAATCAAGAAACAAAGCAATCACATCCGTTGGGTGGAATAAAGGAAAAAAGGAAAAGTTTCTGAAAAAGGAAAAGAAAGTAGCAAAGTGTAACATCCGTAAACCAAAGAAGTGAGTTTTTCTTGGGGTGTCGAGCGACACCAAGGTGGTGTCGATCGACACCGGTCCGAAATCGAATTTTCGGTTTGATTTAAGTCGCTGGATTCGGGTCGGTTCGGGTCGCGAAAACCCTAGGTCGCGTTTAAAAGTCGAGCAGCCGCTGGGGAAGGCTCGTTTTTCGAGACAGAAGGTGTTCTAGGCGATTTTGGAGAGTTTTTGAGGAGATTGTGAAGTTTATGAGGTGGTTTGTTGCTGTTCTTCCCTGTTCATCTTCCTTTCCTCCCTTTCAATCCAAATCCAAGGTGAGTGCGTGACTGTGGGCTAGGGATTTCCGGATTTAGGTTGTTAGATGAATGTATTGATGAGTTTATGTTGCTTTTCGTGTTGTTTATGTGTTGATTGTGGTGTTGAATCGTTTTTGGATTGATTATTGTGTTAATTTGTGTTCTCTGCGTGATTCGTTGCCTTCGGTATCACTCTGTCGAGCGGGTGTCGATCGACACCAAGCTGGTGTCGGTCGATACCAATGCTGGTTCAAGGTGGTTAACCGGTTTGATCGAATTGGAATTAGGAATTGATTGGAGATTGAATTAAAAATGGTTTAATAAGGTTTAATAAAATTAATTGGTTTTAATGGTTAATTGAATTGGTTTAATTAATTATTTTCGGATTAATAATTAATTAAGATTATTATTTAATTATGAGAATTATTTAATAATTATTTGGAATTATTTTAATGGTGGAAAAATATTTAATAATTGTGGAAGTTATTTAAAAGACTTTAATTATCTGGAAATTGCGTAATTGGCTCGTGGGCAGAGTGATCGTCTCACTAAGTATTTGTGATAATACTTACGCATCTCCTTTCCAGTGATGCAGGTGGTAGAAATGTTTAAGCGCGGAATCAAGGCCGAGGAAGAGGATGATAGGATCTATGTTTTATTTATTTTGCTTAAGTTGTTAGAGTTATTTGATATTTGAATTTATTTGATTATTGGCTTTTGATGTTGAATTGATATTATGATTTATTGAATTATTTATTTTAAGACTTCCGCTAGAATTGTTTAAGTATTTATAAAAAAAAAAAAAGGTGTTGGTTGTTTCATTTTGGTATTAGAGCCTAGACGGTTTAAGAACTGTTAGGTTGATAGTTTTTAGTATCATCCTCTTCGGGCTTCAGGAGATTCCGCGGTGAGTTTTGTTTGTGTTGTTAATTTTTGTGTGTTTGTATCTCACCTCTTTGTTCCATACAGTGAGATGGACGGTGTTGCTCGAGGTCGAGGTAGAGGTCGAGGTAGAGGCCGCGGTCGAGGCCGTGGAGTTCGAGGTCGTGGCGAGCCAGAGGATTCGGGCGAGAGTGTTGCGCCGAGTGTGACGACTGCGTCGGTGACCCAGTCTGTTTCAGCGGCGAGTGAGGCCGGTTTGGGCGTCGGTGGTGGCGCGGGGGTTGGAGCGGCCCCAGGTGGGGTTGCGGCCCCAGGTGGGGGCCCCAGGTGGGGGTGCGACTAGTTGTGGGGTTACTGACACAGTTGTGGGGTTACTGACACAGTTGCTGGCAAGTTTCCCGCCAGTGGTTCCGCAGCAGGCTCCGGGTGTTCCTCCGATGGCCGGTGTACAGCAGGGTGCTGCAGTGGTTGGTCAGCCGGGTGCGGCTTTTGTTGGGCAGCCGGGGGCTGCGGTGGTTGGTCATCCGTCGTATTTAGAGATGATGGGACAGATGCAGCGTATCGGGACGCCTTTCTTTGAGGACGGAGTTGGTCCAGAGGTGGCCGATGAGTGGAGATCGAGAGTGGAGCGGAACTTCCAGTCGATCAGGTGTCCAGTTGAGTACCAGGTTGAGTTAGCGGTTCACTATCTGAGTGGTGACGCGCATTTGTGGTGGCGGGCCGTTCAGGGCAGGAGAGCTGTCTGGACTTGGGGCGAGTTTGTGGCGGAGTTTGACGCCAAGTACTTTCCTCAGGAGGCTCGAGACCGACTTCATTTGCGGTTTATTGCACTGACGCAGGGAGATCGTTCGGTGCGTGAGTACGACGCTGAGTTCAGCAGGCTAGTGGTGCATACAGGTCTCGGTGTAGGCGGTGAGCGCGGGGTTATGCAGAGGTTCCTTCAGGGGCTTCGTCCGAGTATCAGGACTCAGTGTCGAGGTCGCGAGTATGCCATGAGAGCTGAGTTAGTGGAGCTAGCAGCTTCCATTGAGGAGGACCTTCGTGAGCAGGTTGGTCCGGTGGTGGTGCCGTCTGCAGTTGCTCCTGCTATCCATCCTCGGAGTCAGCAGCAGCAGTCGCAGCAGCGCCGGAGTTCGAGTGTTGGTTCTGGTTCTGGCAGGGGCGGCAAGCCTGCGCAGGGTCAGAAGAGGAGTCGGGAGGAGGTTTCTTCCGGCAGCCGTTTTCCTAGTGGTTCGTGTTACGGGTGCGGCAGTGATGCGGGATAAGCTTTTCCCAATTTCTATCCCTTTTCTGCAAGTGCACAGATCGAGAGTAGTAACGGGTTTATCGAACACAAGGACCAGTTAGTGCACTACAAGGTATGAGATTGAGATTTAGCTAGGAAAGCAATATGAGTTTGGTTGTTATCACGATTAAAGCAAGTAAAGTAAGCAAGTTAACAAAGAAAATAAAGTTGTAATTCAATGGATGGAAGGCGCTAAGCAATAGGATAATCTCGGGATGAGTGATTCAAGCAAGCAAGTTCGACTTGTTAGGGTTTTAAGAATGTGTACCACCTAGAACTCAAGACACTAATTTAGATCTTTCCACTTCCGTGGCTCCGACCCCTATGTTGATCTATCTAATCGCTAAACTTTCGGTATGTCCTTAGATAATCAAACAAGCATTAATTTGATCAAGTCTCAATTGTTCACAACCTCTAGTAAATCAACTTCCGCAGTCTAAGAGAGTTTGCCCACCAAATACTAGTTCAGGCGAATGATTCATCACTTCCGTGGCTCAAATCTACCTAGGATCATATGTTGATTGGCCAGATCAACACCAAGCAATGAACACAAGCAAAGGTGAAGAGTTTATGTAAACCCTAATTCTATATATCGATTATCAAGCAAGCATGAACATTATCCTTTGATTTCCTATCACTTAACAAGGTAACTACGCAGACATAGAGAAGGAAATCGAATTCATATTCATAAGAACAGAGATTTGAGATCCTCTCTTGAAGGATACAAGTAAAGAAAGCAAAAACTATAAGAACTTGTATTGAAAATAATATGTTTTGTATCTCTATGTGTGGCTCTCTCTTTTACAAGGCTAAAAAGATGTATTTATAATGCTTCAGAAGTTGAAGGGCGGTTTGACCTAGGTCTTGGTCGAAACATAAGAGGCGGTGTAAGTTTGGGCTTGAAAACGTGCAAAACGGGCTTCGGAAACGAACCGGGTCGACCGGGACATGTCGTGGTCGAGCGGGGCGGTCGACCGGTCGGTCGGGATGGCATCTGGGTCGAGCGGGGCGGTCGAGCGCGCGTGGAATGGTGAAGAAAGGTTGGGTCGGACGGGAGCCTTGGAGGCCCTGTCCGACCGGCTTCGGTGGACCGGATGGTCGTCGTCATGAAGGAAGGTCGGGTCGGACGAGGGCCATGGAGTCCCTGTCCGACCGGCCTCGGTCGAGCGGCTTTGATGATGTCCGGTTTTCGGGTCTTTTGACACTCTTCACTAAAACAATCATATCTCCCATTATACATGGCCAAATTGCATGATTCAAATTGCGTTGGAAATCTAACTCACGTAGACATCGCGGCAAACTGGGTTTGGTGAAATCCATTGAGTAGAATTTTTTTGAGGCTCCTCCAAAGTTAATGATAGTGCATGAGGCTGCTTTGAGGACCTTTTCCTTTGTTTTGCTCCAAATTGCATCGTTTGACCTGAAATGACTTGGCACTATATATGCATAAAAACTACCTTTTAAAGCAAAAAGCCACGGTAAAACCATGCATAAAGTATATAAAAACGATGTAAAGAGGGTGTAAAATAGAGGTATATCAACTCCCCCAGACTTAGATCTTTGCTTGTCCCCAAGCAAATAGAATCCAAATAAGAGAAAAGAGGTTTGAAAACGTAGAAACTCCTTATCCTTTTGAGAAACATGTGGTGGCTTCCTCTCCTGTATTCCACTAAAAACATAACCAATGTTAGACTAGCTTCACATAATGCTCGGCAAGCTTAGCGAACCATACCAAACTCAACTAGTCTCATCCAGCATTCCAGACTTTCCATTGTTAACTCCTTGCATAAATTTAAAACGTGCGGTCTTTATCAAGGGAATATCGATCATTAAGCACTTGTTCTTACCCACTTGAGTCTCTCCAGGATAGTCCTTTTTGAAACTTTTGAGTTCTTTTCCTCTCTCTTTTCTTTTGAAGGATCGATCTTTCCCTACTTTTCTAGGGTATCATTTTATTTTTTCTATCGATTCTTCTTCCCTTTCTTTTTCTTTTGGGGAATATCATATGATAGGCTTTTGCTTTTTCCTTGTTTTTGGTAGGTCTCCATAAGACAAGAAGGTGCAGACGTATGCATTCCTCTTGCTTACACGTTTTCCTTGTGCTTAAAAGCTTTTGATTTTCATTTTTCTGAGAGAGAGGAGAACTGCACTTTGTATTGGACACACCCTTTTGAGATCAAGTGAGGAACGACTCATATGTATGCCAAGTCCCTTGACAAGAAAAACTAAGTTGATTAGGGTGGAGTTAACGTTAGATTGTCCGGGTACCTTAGAAATGTTGCCAAGTCGGTAGGTCGATCCACCGTTAGAGGTTCTGTTAGGCTTATGTCTGCAACTGATGTCCGCTCTAGGGTCATAGATTGTTAGCACAACACCGGAGAATCATAGAGATAGATCATAACTTCCAACTAAGGTTCTGACTCAATAAAACAGAAGTTTTGAAAAAGGTTAATAAGAGAAATAGATATAAGATGAAGACAAGACATGAAAAAACGCATTAGTACCGACAATCCCCCCCATACTTAACTTGCACCGTCCCGGTGAAAGCAAATCCGATTAAGGGAGGTAAAGAAAGAGGTAATAAGGCGTTTGTGAATGAGAGGAAAGATGTAACCTGATTATACAGTAAGTCCATGAAGAAACGACCCATTGGTGGTATGTGGCTGTCCTTGTCCTTTGAGATAAGCATGGCAAACCTTCTCCCACGTTGCGTTTGAATGAACTCCAAATAATGGCTTGTATCCCGGCTAAGATGATCAAGTACCATGCGTCCACGGGAAAATCTCTTTAAGTACCGCCTAAGGTGAGGCATAGGTGGGATTAGCCTTGGACTTGAAGCAAACGGATGAGTGATCATGGTGATATCATGCCACAATCATTGTTGATGTGTTTTTGGGACTTTGGAATGGATGCTGGACAAAGGGTGAAGTGGGATAGGTGGTGGCGAGGTGGGATGGGATAAGTGGGATAGGATGGGATGGTGTGATGGAATTAGTGGGATGGTGGGATGGGATAAGTGGGATAGGATGGGATGGTGTGATGGGATTAGTGGGATGGTGGGATGGGATGATGGGACGGAATGGGTGGTATGGGATGGTATGGTGGAATGGGATGATGGGACGGAATGGATGGTAGTTCGGTCGATTGGTTTGGTCGACCTGGAATGTTTTGGTCGACCGATCGACCGAATCTCTTGGAGCTCCTGCTCGAACGTGCTTGGTCGACCAGGTAGCTTGGCTGGCCGGTGGAGCGAGGTCCTTGGATCCCCTGATCGACCGTGTAACATCCGTGAACCAGAAAAGTGTGTTAGAAGTGGTATCGGACGACATTAGGGGTTCGGAAGTCAATTACATATGCTCTTTGAGGTTCGAATCGAGGATTGATTGTACATGTTCTTGTTTGATTGTTGTACAGTCGGTTTGAGGTTCATTTATCTCGAAGAAAATGTGTGAAAAGCTTTTGAATGCTTAGTGTCGATCGACACCAAAGGGTGTGTCGATCGACACCGGTTTGAGAAATCAATTCCGGTTTAAGTCGATTGCGCGTTTGAGTTGAAGTTGGTTTGGTTTTGGTCGATGGGTGTCGACCGACACCAAGGAAGGGTGTCGATCGACACCGGTTATGGTGAAATCGACCGGTTCGATTCAAGTCGGCTGGTTTTGTCTGGTTTAGGGCGTGGAAACCCTATTTCTCGAATAAAAAGCTCGTGGCCGCGTGGAGAAGTCACTTTTTCGAGAAAAGCAAGTTCCAGAGGTGATTTTGAGAGTTTAGAGGAGTTTTGTGGAGTTTCTGAGGCTTGTGGTTGTTGTTCTTCTCCTTTTCCTTCCTTCTAATCCCTTTTCAAGGTGAGTGCGTGACTGTAGGCCCGTCAATCGTTAGAGTTTGTGTGATTCTCGGATTTATATTGTGTTCTTGAGTTGTTTATGCTGGATTTCGTGTCTGGAGTGCATTGGGGCGTTGAAAACCCTTTGATTATGTGTTTTGCGTTTTGTTATGCGATTTTCGTTGATGTTGGTGTCTGGGCGTCGAGCTGGTGTCGAGCGACACTCTATGAGTGTCGATCGACACTCAGGAGGCTGGCGTCGATCGACACCATAGAGGTGTCGGTCGACACCGACCTGGGTGTCAGGAAACGTGGGTGTTTCCTGACAGGGAATGTTTATATTGTTGATATTTGTTGAGCATTGTTATTGTTGTTGATTATGGTGATGTATTGTCTAGTGGTTGGCGTAATTGGCCTGTAGACGGAATGACCGTCTCACTGAGTATTTATGATAATACTCACGCATCTCTTTCGTAATGTGATGCAGGTAACAGGAATGTGTGACCGCGGGATCGAGGCTGAAGAGGGGGATGATAGGATTATTGGTTTTATTGGTTATTGGTTTATTGATTTATTGCTTAAGCTGGTAGCGAACCTGGTGTTTAGGTTGCTAGAGTTTATTTACGTTTCCGGAATTGTTTATTGGATTATTGGTTATTTAATTGGTTATTGATATTGAGATATTTTTCGTTGAATTGAATTGATAATTTAATTATTTATTTTAAGACTTCCGCTGAGTATTGATTTAATTATTAAAAAAAAAAAAAAAGCTTGGTTGTTTCATTTTGGTATCAGAGCGTATACGGTTTTAGGACTGTTAGATTGGGTGAATTGAGACTATGTGTTTAAATTGATTATTGTGGTTAGTCAGTTTAGTAGTCTAGTATCATCCCCTTCGGCCTTCGAGAGATTCCGCGGTAAGTGTGTTTGTAGTTTTGTTTTGAGTTGGTCTAGTTGCTTATCTTCTGTGCTTTGGTAGTGCAGCAAGATGGACGCAGGTGCTAGAGGTCGTGCACTACAACAAAACAGGCAATTTCCATCGACATGTTGCGTCGACCCAAAAATGAGTCGTTAAAAACCTCTAATTTGCAACTAATTTACGACGAAAATTAATTTCGTCTTATAATCGTCGTAAACTGCGACCAAAAACAGTCGTCGTAAAATCGTCGTAAAATGCGAGGAGTTTACGACGAATTGACCACTGTCGTCGTATAATCGTCGTAATGTAGGGACGAAAATAACTCGTTGTAAAATCGTCGTCCATTTACAACGGCTTTACGACGAATTAAACACTAAGACTTTAATCGACGTTAAATCGTGGTCAAGTTACGACGATTTCACAACGATTACAATATGTAGGTAATGAACATCGAATTTACAACGATTTAAAGTGTAAATATATTTCCGAAGGGAAATCGTTGCAAACTTACGAGAATGGATGTACAATCGTCAAGATTCCGACGGGTTGCTGAGGAAAGAGTTCAGAGATGGGCTTGAGGGATTCATGTACCAGGCCAGGACATTGCAAATTACGATCGAAAGCGGTAATAAGTACATGTATTGTCCTTGTCCAAAATGCAAGAATAGAAAATTTGTGCTTATCTCAAAAGTGTGGTCGCATCTGTTGAATAGAGGATTTATGCAGAATTATTATATTTGGTATTGTCATGGGGAAGGTCATGGGGGAAATGCAGCTAGTAGTAGCAGTAGTAATTATATTAATGAAGGAATGCGTTTTGAAGAAAATGTGGATCCCGTACTTGAACATCCTCCTGTTAATTACGGTAGAAGTGAAGTTCATAGAATGCATGAAATGGTAACAGATGCATTTCCGGAAACCGCAAGTACATATGGAGATCCTCATAATGTAGCGTATGAGGAACCCAATCCAGATGCAAGAAAGTTTTTTGATATTTTAGCAGCAGCAGATCAGCCTTTGTACGATGGATGTACAAAAGGGCACACAAAATTGTCAGTTGCAGCAAGGATGATGACTCTTAAAACTGATGGTAATATAAGTCAGTTTATCATGGATGGTTGGGCTGATCTAATTAAGGATATCTTACCAGATGACAATGCAGCTGCTGATTCGTATTACGAGATACAAAAGTTGGTGTTTAGCCTTGGGTTGCCTTCTCAGATGATAGATGTTTGTGTTGATAATTGCATGATATACTGGAAAGATGATGATAAGTTGCAGGAGTGTCGATTTTGTCAGAAGCCACGATACAAGCCACAAGGTAGTGGTCGAAACAAGGTACCGTACCAACGGATGTGGTACCTACCAATAAAAGATAGATTGCAAAGACTGTATCAGTCTGAGAGGACGGCAGGATTGATGAGATGGCATGCCGATCATTTGCAAACAAAAGGAGATATTAGGCATCCATCTGACGCTAAAGCGTGGAAACACTTTCAGGCGGTTCATCCAGATTTCGCTAGCGAGAAAAGAAATGTCTACTTGGGTCTTTGCACGGACAGATTTAGTCCTTTCGGCATGTCTGGTAGGCAATACTCTCTATGGCCGATAATACTAACGCCGTACAATCTTCCTCCTGATATGTGCATGCAGAGAGAATTTCTATTTATGAGTATCTTGATCCCTGGCCCGAAGCATCCCCGGCGTTCCCTTGACGTTTTTTTGCAGCCTTTGATAGAGGAATTGAAAGAGTTGTGGTATACCGGAGCTCGGACGTATGATATTTCGTGCAAGAGGAACTTTACGATGCGGGCAGTGCTTATGTGGACAATAAGCGACTTTCCTGCATACGGAATGCTTTCTGGGTGGACTACGCATGGGCGGTTATCTTGTCCGTACTGCCTCGATCGAACAGATGCATTTCAGCTTAAACACGGGAGAAAGACAAGCTGGTTTGACTGTCACCGCCGATTCTTACCGTTGAATCATAGATACCGGAGAAACAAGAAACTGTTTAGGAAGAACAAAGCTGTTCGTGCTCCTCCACCGGTGATTTTATCTGGAGAGTCTATAGAAGCGCAAATTGATCATTATGGCGCAGAGAGTACAGTTAAACGTGGTGGGAACTGGCACACCCCGGGGAATATGCCTGATGAACAGCACAATTGGCATAAGAAGAGTATTTTTTGGGACCTTCCATACTGGAGCTCTCATCTTCTCAGACACAACCTCGATGTTATGCACATTGAAAAGAATTTCTTCGATAATATCATGCATACGGTGTTGAACGTAAAAGGCAGAACGAAAGACAGTGTAAAGTCAAGATTGGACTTGCCTGAAATTTGTTCACGGAGTGAATTGCATATTTCTAACCAGGGGGAAGTACCAGTTGCTATATTTCAGTTAGGGGCTGCGGAAAAGTTGTCCTTGTTCAAATGGGCAACGTCCGACGTGAAGTTCCCCGACGGGTATGTTTCTAATCTATCTAAATGTGTTGAAGGACGAAAGTTTTCTGGGATGAAAAGCCACGACTGTCATGTGTTTATGGAACGGTTATTTCCGTTTGTATTTGCGGAACTTCTACACCCAGAAGTACATGCGGCAATTGCAGGTATATTTTAGAAACAATATATTATATATATGCATGCATTTATACAGCGATTGGAGCGTTCTTCCGAGATCTTTGTACCCGTACTCTTACCGTAGATGTTATTGGTAAACTCCAGCAAAATATTCCTATGTATTTGTGTAATTTGGAGCAGATATTTCCACCAGCCTTTTTTGATGTTATGGAACATCTAGCTCTTCCTTACGAAGCAGAGCTTGGTGGGCCAGTTCATTATCGGTGGATGTACCCGTTTGAGCGATTTATGGGGTACTTAAAAGGAAAAGCCAAAAATCTTGCAAGGGTTGAAGGATCGATCGTTTCTGGAAGTTTGTCTCAAGAAACTTCTCATTTCACTGACTTCTATTTTCCATCAAAAGTGCGCACACGTAAAAGGGCTACAAAACGATATGACGATGGTGGTGTTGGTCGGTCATATCCAGTGGAAGGTGTACCAGATATATTCACTTCAGTCGGCCGATTAGGTGGATGTATGAAAGAAGTATGGTGGGCAAACGAGAACGATCGTCATAGTGCACATACGTATGTCTTACTCAATTGTGAGGAAGTTACTCCGTTTGAGACGTAAGTCATTTATGTTATATATATATATGATGATGCAGGTTGAATTTGATTAATTTAACAAATATAATTCCTTGAATTTTGCAGGGAATTTTGTAGACAGGTCCGGGAGTGTATCGACGGGGTTACAGATACGGAACTCAACAAACGGAAAGATCAGCACTTTGCGGAGTGGATTAAATCATCGGTTAGTTTGAATTACTTACCTCAATTACGACCCTATTACATATAGTAATTAATTGAGTTTGTCAATGATTTGTTTATTAATATATATAGGTTAATCCTGGTGACGAAGCATATCCGCAGTGGTTTCACGAGTTAATCAAAGGGCCAATATGGAGGATCACTTCTGCTCCTATGTATTGTACACGCGGATACGTGTTCCATACGTTCAACTATGGAAACGAAAGGGCTACTGCGAATTACGGTGTTTGCGTTAGGGGTGAGGTTGATTTCTATGGCGTGTTGCAAGATATTATTGAAGTGCAATACCCCGGATTGCTTGGTTTAAGATGTGTTCTCTTCAAATGTGATTGGTTTGACCCAACACTCGGCAGAGGCGTTCGAGAGAACACATAGAAAATCAAATTTCCGTAACTTTTTCTTAGCACCATCGACGTAAAATCGATGGAAATGGCGTCGACATTACGATGATTCGATGTTAAACAGATGCATTGTGCATCGATATCCCTTCGAGAATAAAAATTTTGTTCCAAATTCGTGGTAATTTCGTTCCAATTGTTAAAAATAAATAAAAAAAAAATTCTTCATCACTTGTCGAGATCAGATGATCCCATATAACAATATTTAGGAAAGTCTAAACATTTTGCATGGGATACTCTGACCTCAACAAGAGATGAGGAAGATTTATGATGTGTGTGAAAGAATATGGAGGGGGTGAAGGCCATTTTATAGGAAAATATGGTCATTTTCCAACATACCTGGAAAGTAGCAATGTTGTTGCACATAACGACGATCAAGAGACGGGTCGTCCTAAATTGGATGTAAGTTACAACGATTTTCCAACTATCCCAACAAAATTAGTCGTAAATTCGACGTAACTTGCAACGATTTCCCGACTAATCACAAATACATACCAAATTCGATGGTAAAACGTTTCTAATTTTGTTATAAAAAATTTTCCAACATCTAGGCCAGAGATCGCCCTTCCGGAAAATGTTCCCGACAAGGATTTCCATTTTCCGAAGCACGATCTCCGGATCTAGATGAGAGAAAAAGTATTTTTTTTTCAAATGTTGAGTGTGGTTGTGAACCAGGGGGTGTTGGTCCTTATATAGAAAAAATTTTACACTTAACGACGATTTTCCAACGAAAAATATACTTTAGATGGAAAATCGTCGTAAATACCGACGATTTGCAATCGACTACTGTACGTGCGATGGAAAATCGTCGTAAATTGCGACGATATTAGGACGACTAAACCCTAAAATGAAACCCTAAACCCTAAAATGCCTTCAAAGACACATCATATCGATTAGAAGGCTAACAAAGCAACAAAAATTGACTATATGACATTGAAACTAAGTTTGTAGATGAAAAATCATTGAAAATATGTTTCCATAAACATTTTACATAGTATAAGGTTTACTTACATGTATTATGACAAGATATTGTCAAAATGAGGTTTTGAAATTTTTTTAGTTGTTTTCATTTCAATTTATAACTTCTTATTCACAGTTTTTAAGCTTTTCATACTTCCATTCAAGCAAATAAGAGTTTGGGGCGAGTTTGGGGTTTAGGGTAAAACATAGTGACGATTTTGCGACGATTCGTTGGCAAGTCGTTGTTAAACGGAAATTAAAAAAATTATTTCATCGTACCAAATCGAAAAGTGATAGTAGGCGCCGTAAACTTGGATTCTAGTTTACCATCGAATTTACGACGATTATCGTGGGACCGACGTAAATGCGATGGTATGTTTTATTTTTTTCGAATTAATTTTTATAAAACAAATTGAAAACGCGTACCGTCGAGTTTACGACGAATCACGCGGCATCGACGTAAAATCGATGGAAATTTGCAACGAGTTAACGACGACACTTAATATTTTCCACCACCAAATATTTCCGATTCCCGCGTGCGGGAATATAAAACAAATTGAAAATATGTACCATCGATTTTACGTCGACTCTTGTGGGACCGACGTAAAATCGATGGTAAGTTGCGACGATTTAGCAACGCCCCACTTTCTCCGTTTCCCGTGCGGGAATATTGATGTTATGGAAAATGTAAATTTCCCTTTGGTTGGAAAATCGTCGTAATTGGCGACGATTTACCAACGACACTTTCCATGTCGTTGGTAAATCGTCGTAAATTGCGACGATGTAGCGACGACAACAAACTCTATATATATCAGCCTCGCCTCAGAATTGCATCGCCACAACTTCTTCCTCTCTCTAGAAAAAAACCTTTTCTCACCAAAAAAAACCCTTTCGGCTTTCCGTTATCATTCCAAACAACGGTTAGTTTTTTATTTATTTGATTTTTCATTTATATTTGTTTAATTTACTGTATTTTTCATTACAAACGGTTTAGAAATAGGTATTTAGAAACGGTTTAGAAATGGGTATTTAGAAACGGTTTCGAAATGGTTATTTTTTATTAGAAACGGTTTAGATTTGTTAGATTTGTTATATATGTTTGTTTTTATTAA
Organism: Erythrophleum ivorense; assembly: GCA_026724425.1. Lineage (NCBI taxonomy): Eukaryota > Viridiplantae > Streptophyta > Magnoliopsida > Fabales > Fabaceae > Erythrophleum > Erythrophleum ivorense. The sequence continues at coordinate 1,763,871 of JAIUCV010000027.1, read as the reverse complement.
TTTGCAGATGATTCCTACATCCGGCCAAAACCAGTATCATCAGTTCATGGGTGCTTCAGGTGGTTCTAATTCTACCTCGGGGGATACGAGGGTTCCGCCGACTCAGTCGCAGACGTCGAGTCTCAGGGATTTTATCCCCCCCCCGCCACCACCGCACCACGATCAACCCCCACCGCAATTCCATCAACCCCCACCACAACACCAACAACCGCCACCGCCGCCGCCCCCCGCAGCAACATGTGCAACTGCCTCGGCCCTATGCACATATGACCATTGAAGAGTTGCTAGCATTACCCGGACGGGTAAATCTAACTAGAATCCATCCAGAGAAGGAAGATGGAGCATTGTGGTAAGTTAAAACGTTTAAAATTTTTAAAATTTAATGTATTAATTAACATTTTTATAGGTTTGGTGTCGAAAATTCGGTCTCGCGCACCATCAGCGACATCATCAAGTCCTATTTTTCCGAGGCTCATCCAAATTGGTCGGCAGTCAGTCAAGATATCAGAGATACTTGGTTTAAGATGTTTGCGGTAATAATTTTTGAACTTTTTTAATTTCAAATATTTTATATTTACTTAATTACTTATATTTGATATATATAAATAATTTAATTATAAATTCGTTTTTTTTCAGCAACGGTACACCTGGGATCAAGCTCATAATGAGGAGGTGAAGGCACAATGGAAGGAGAAAGCCAAGTTGCGTACAAACAACACCGTCGCCGACTGGAAAAAGAAATGGCGGACAAAGGGCAACGACGCAAAGCCGATATGCGTCAGCCAAACGGTGTGGGACGGATTGGTTCAATTCTGGATGAAGCCAGATTCCATAGAGACCTCTATGAAGTGCTCTGCTTCCCGTTTATCGGTTCGTCCTGACGGCCAACCGAAGGTCGTCCCTCACTGCTCCGGTCAGACGTCTTTCGCCGGAAGACGTTTAGAGATGGTACGTAATATCGCACTTTCATTTTGTTTTTCATTATTTATATATACAAATAATATAAATTATAAGATAATAAAAGTATAAATTAATTAAATTCATTTTTAGGCTGCGGAGAGAGGAGGTGTGCTCCCTCCATTGACGGATGTTTGGGAGAAGACCCACAAGAAGAAAGACGGAACTTTTGTATCTCCGAGAGCAGAGGAGATATGGAACGACGTGAACGCAAGGGTCGTTGAGGAACAAACGCAACGCTCCCAGCAGCTATCTCCCGGGGAATCCACTCAGGTGCAGTTGAGCACCCCCGAGATTGATCGCATCTTCGTACAGGTAAATATTAATTTATTGTTAATTAATTAAATTTTATTATATTTAAAATGTTTAATATCAATTCAATGTTTAAAATGGCAGGTCGCCCCTCAGAATAGGGGTAAAACTATTGGGATGGGATCAATTGCCAAGGTTCCTGTTGCTTCGGCACTTGCTCCGCCCCGCCGACGATCCGACGATGAAGAGCGGACCCAACTGCGGGCCAAGATTGCACGTCTTGAGCGGGAAATCCAAGATGAGCGTTCAGATAACGACGCCATTTTCGAGCTCATGGCTAGGGAGAACCCGCAGATTGCCGCAATCTTGCAAGAAAAAAGGCGTAAACGAGAAGCGCTAGATGCAGCAAGAGCGGTAGAGGAGGCCGAAGCGCAACGGGCAACGACGAGCGGGACGGCTGCTGATCTGTCCCCGTCAGAATTTGAATTTGTTTAAATATTTTTTTTAAAATTTTGTGAATTATATTTTATTTTATTTTATTTTATTTCGTTTTAAAATTTTTAATTTATTTTTTTTATATATTTTTTTATCATTTTTATATTAAGTCGTCGTAAATACGACGTAGACGTTCGAATATTAATAAATAAAAAATTCGATGTTTCGTCGTTAATTCGTTGCAAGTTTACGACGAGTTAACAACGTTATCGTTGGGAAATCGTCGTAAACTTGCATCGGTTTTACAACGTATTTTTGCCTCGGTTTAACGACGATAACAATAACATCTGGTTAACAACGATGTCGTTGTAAACACGTCGTAGAATGGCATCGGTTTAACTACGTTTTTATGCCTCGAATTAACGACGATTTTAATAACATCTGATTAACGACGACTGTTTACATCGACTTTACAACGTTTTTTCTTCAATTTGGTTTTCCGATTTTGTAATTGACCTGGTATATTTAACCGGTGTTTTACGACGATTTTGTTTGGTCGTAAATAGAAATGGCATATACGTCGTTAATCGATCGTAAAGTTTACATCGATCTAACGACTAAACTAGTATTTCGTTGTAAATTAGTTGTTAATGTTACATCGAATATACGTCGACCAAAAACAACGAGTTAACGACGAAAATTGTTTCGTCACAAGTTACGACGATTTTACGACGATTTCGAATTTACGTCGATTTGAAAATCGATGGAAATTCGACGTAATGACTGATTACCGTCGATTTTACAACGATTCATGCCGATGGAAAAGGCCTGTTTTGTTGTAGTGGTGGTGCGAGAGGGCGCGGTAGAGCCCGTGGGGGCAGAGCAGTTGGCCGTGGTGGCCGAGATGCGGGCCGTGGAGGTCGGGGTCGTGGGCGTGGTTCACCAGAGGTTTCAGCGGAGAGTGCAGTACCTAGTGTGGCGGCAGCGTCAGTGACACAGTCAGTGGCGGGTGAGGCCAGTTAAGGTGCCGGTGGTGGCGCCGGAGTTGGGGCGGCTCAGGGTGGGGGCGCGGCTCTAGCTCAGGGTGATTTGATAGTGGGGTTACTGACGCAGGCGGTTGCACAGCAGGCTCCGGGTGTACCTCCAGTGGCCGGAGCACAGGTGGGTGCTGGTTTTGTGGGGCAGCATGGGGCTGCGGGTTTTGTTGGGCAGCATGGCGCTGCGGGGTTTGGGCATCCGTCTTATCTAGAGATGATGAGAGAGATGCAGAGGATTGGGACACCGTTCTTTGAGGGCGGGAGTGAGCCCGAGCAGGCGGATGAGTGGCGGCAGAGACTGGAGCGGAACTTTGGTTCTGTCAGGTGTCCAGAGGAGTATCGGGTTGAGCTAGCAGTGCATTACCTTAGTGGAGATGCGCATTTGTGGTGGAGATCTATTGTGACTCGGAGGGCTATGTGGACTTGGGACGAGTTCCTAGCGGAGTTCAACGCTAAGTATGTTCCTCAGGAGGCTCGAGATAGATTTCAGATAAGGTTCGTGGCATTGACTCAGGGTGAGCGGTCAGTGCGGGAGTATGATGCGGAGTTCGGCAGACTCGTAGTGCATACGGGTTTTGGTTTTGAGGGCGAGCGGGCCTTGATGATGAGGTTTCTACAGGGTCTTCGGTCGAGCATCCGGACTCAGTGCAGAGGTGGTATGTACACCACGAGAGCGGAGTTAGTGGAGCTGGCGGCTTCCATTGAGGAGGACCTTCGTGAGCAGGTTGGTCCGGTAGCAGAGCCATCTGCAGTTGCTCCTGCTACCCGGCAGAGGGGCCAGCAGCAGCAGCAGCGCGAGAGAGTTGAGTCTGGTTCTGGCAGGATCGACAAGCCTGCGCAGGGTCAGAAGAGGAGAGCAGACGAGATGTCTGTTAGTAGCTTGAGCAGCAACGGTGGTTGCTATGGTTGTGGGAGCAGGGAGCATAGAGTTGCTAGTTGCCCCAAGAGGGCGGCATCCAGAGAGTCTACGGTGTGTTTCCACTGTAGGGAGCCAGGGCAAATCAGGCCGATGTGTCCCCAGTTGCGGCCGATGTCAGTGGCGGCGGTTCAGCCTTTGGCGATTCAGTCAGCGGAGCAGATCGCAGCGTTGCAGCAGTCAGATCAGGCAGGAGGAGTGGCGCGTGTGTACACATCGACGACAGAGTCGGGCCAGACGAGTCGTTCAGGCCATATCACAGGTAGAATCTCTTACTCAGACTTGTAAATTCTTAGTAGTAGAATTTTAGTGTTTTTGCTGGTATCCTTCTTCTTCCGGCGTTAGAGTTTAGGAATCTTTTGCACAATTGGTGGAATTGTGTAAGAACGTTGTTAGTGGGCGGTGTGGAGTCTCAAGGTGTTGGACTCGGGAATATTAAATGTTTCCTTACTCCGGAGCGTGCCAAGTGTATCGGCATCCGGAACAGCGTTGTTGAGCTTTTGGGTTTTGACCAAGGTGGTCGGTGGAGGAATTTCGGCTACGTATGTGTTAGAGCGGTTAGTGGCATGGAGTGGAGTCGATGGAGAGTCGTTTTACCTAAAGTGTTTTGTGAGGCTTGGCATGGGAGGCCATGGATGCCTGTATGCTGGACCCAAGTGGGGGAGCGTAGCATTAATGGAGTTACTTTCGTTCGGGAAACGACGGTGAAGGTTCGTGTTTGAAAAGTTACGCCGTTAGGCGAAAAGGAGAGTTTGAGTTTAAGGTGGGGAGATAGTGGATATGTGGATATGTACTTTCGTTGGTGGTACGATGTACATTTTTGAATTATATGAGATGGAGTTGCCTCATATTTGGGTTGTGCTTCGGATGTTGCATGGAAGTGTTATACGCGTTTCAGATTATTACTCGATACATTCCTAGAGACGGTGGATCTTTAGAAGAGACGGGTGGGTCTTGATTAGAGACGGGTGGGTCTCTGGAAGAGATGGGTGGATCTCTTGTGGACTTATATGTGAGGGTCGCTACCTCAGTATAAGTGGTTTTGTGGTTACTATTGTGACGGGTGGGTCACAATGGTTTTGTGGTTACTATTGTGACGGGTGGGTCACAATAGGGGTATCGGGAGATGGGTGGATCTCTCGAGGAGACGGGTGGGTCTCATGTGTTGTTTTAGAGTTGTGTGTTGTGTTGAGGAGTAATAATGTCTGGGAACGTGTGTATAACATAGGATTTGACGTGGATCTACGGGATTAGTGGAAGATCTCTAGTGTTGGGCCATGTGGGCCGGGTTTTGCCGTCTGTGGTACACGTGTTGTGTTGGGATTCGAGGACGAATCCAGTTTAGTGGGGGAGAATTGTAACATCCGTGAACCAGAAAAGTGTGTTAGAAGTGGTATCAGACGACATTAGGGGTTCGGAAGTCGATTACATATGCTCTTTGAGGTTCGAATCGAGGATTGATTGTACATGTTCTTGTTTGATTGTTGTACAGTCGGTTTGAGGTTCATTTATCTCGAAGAAAATGTGTAAAAAGCTTCTGAATGCTTAGTGTCGATCGACACCAAAGGGTGTGTCGATCGACACCGGTTTGAGAAATTGATGGGGATTAAACTTTTCCCAATTTTTACCCCTAATTCTGCAAGTGCACCGATCGAGAGTAGTAACGGGTATCGAACACAAGGAGCAGATAAGTGCACTACGAGCTATGCGAGTCTAATCAAGCTAGAACAAATGAGGGGATTTCGGGTTTTGAGATACTAATTAACTAGACTAAATGAAAGCAAAGTAAAACGGTGTAAGTTCAATATGAAAGAGATGCTAGGCAATAGGTAATTCGCAGAGATTCATAGATGATAAGTTTGATGATTGATTTCTATCTATGTAGGGATATGGGATGTAAGATCCGTCTAGAACACAAAACACGAAAATAAGTTTTTCCACTTCCGTGGCTCCGACTCCTATGATAACTTATCTAATCGCTAAACTTTCGGTATGTCCTTAGATAGTTAATCAAGCATTAAATCGATCAGGTTCGGATACAGTTCACTAGGCTTAGTAAATCAACTTCCGCAGTCTAAGAAACCTAGCTTGTCAAAGAATAGGTCCGGCGAATGATACAACACTTCCGTGGCTCAAATCAACCTAGGATCGGATTGCTAGATGCGCGGTAAAGCAATCAGCATTAATAAGTGAACAAAACGAGACAAAGACTCTAATGATATCCCTAGTTAATTCATCAAATCATAATCAGCATATGAACTCTTTGAAACCCTAAAACCTAACTAGAAATCTACTCAATCATGATGCAAGTAAACAAGCACAAATCTGAGAAAGAAATCATATTATTATAAGGAGAACAGGGTTTAGAAATCTTCTCTATATTGAGATACAAAGAAGGGATCTTCTCCCTAAGGAAAACAATGAGAAGGAAGTAAAACAATGGAGAATCCCTCTAAGGGGATCTCCCTAGTGCAGCCCTCTCTTGTGGCTCCTCTCCTGTGCGGCTCTGTTGTGTCTCTTTTGTGTCTCTTTGTTCTAATGAGGCTAAAAAAGTGTATTTATGGTCGGTTTAAGTGAAACGGGCTGAGAATTGTTGAAACTGCATAATTGGGCTTGTAGTCGCGGGGTCGGGTCGACCGGGAGAGTCGTGGTCGAGCGGGGCGGTCGACCGGTCGGTCGGGATGGTGGTCGGGTCGAGCTGGCGGTCGACCGGTCGGTCGGGATGGTGGTCGGGTCGAGCGGGGCGGTCGAGCGCGCGTGGGATGGTGAAGAAAGGTTGGGTCGGACGGGAGCCTTGGAGGCCCTGTCCGACCGGCTTCGGTCGACCGGATGGTCGTCGTCATGAAGAAAGGTTGGGTCGGACGAGGGCCATGGAGTCCCTGTCCGACCGGCTCGGTCGAGCGGATGTGGATGACTGATGTGTCCGGTTTTCGGCTGTCTAGACCACTCTTCGGTCAAAACGTGATATCTTCTAAACTGCTCATCCAAATTGCATAATTCCAACTGCATTGGAACACTAACTCATCTGGGTATCTTTTTACCGAGTTTCATTTATATCCGTTGAGTTTAAGGGTTCATGCCGTTGCTTCCCGTTTGATGTACTGATGCAGTCCGATAAAGCTCCTTCGATATGTCTCACGGAAATAGAGATATCTCCCAATCTACTCGACCAAACTGAGTGATCCAAGTTGCATTGCAAATCTAACTCATGTAGGCATCTCAGCAAAGTAGATTTGATGAATTCCATTGAGTATAATGTCTTTAAGGCCCTTCCAAAGTTGATGCTACGTCCTGGAGCGGTCTTGAGGTCCAAATCCTGTGTTTTGCTCCAAAATGCATCTTTTGACCTGTTTAGACTCTAAGTACTATAAATCCATAAAAACTACCTTTTTAGATCAGAAAGCCTTTAAAAACCTTATAAAAAGCATAGTAAAACCATATAAAAAGGGTACAAAATAGAGGTATATCAACTCCCCTAGACTTAGATCTTTGCTTGTCCTCAAGCAAATCGAATCCAAACTAGTGAAGAGGTTTTGAAAACATGAAAACTCACTTATCCTTTAGAACTTGTATCTACCATTGCTCTGCTTTCATTTGGAGCAAAACCAACTGTGAATCTAGCTTTCCCGTACTGACCTTAAGCTTAGCGAACCATACCGGACCCAACAAATCTCATCCAGCACTCCAAACTTTCCATTGTCAACTCCTTACAGTATTTAAAACGTGCGGTCTTTATCAAGGGAGTATTGATCACAGAGCATTGACTCTTACCCATCCAAGTGTTTGCCAAGACAGTCCTTTTTAGCACATCCAGTTCCATTCCTCTCTTTTTCTCTCTTTTTCTTTTGAATGATCGATCTTTCCCTATTTTTCTAGGGTATCATTTTATTTTTTCTATCGATCCTTCTTCCCTTTGAATCTTTTTTCTTTTGTGGGAATATCATAGGATAGGCTTTTGTTTTTCCTTGTTTGAGTAGGTCTCCATAAGACAAGAAGGTGCAGACGTATGCATTCCTTTTGCTTACACGTTTTCCTTATGCTTAAAAGCTTTTGATTTATTTTGCAGATGAGAGAGAGGTGGACTGTATCTTTGGTGGACATGTCTCAGCTAGACCGGGATGAGGAATCGGCTTATACGTATCTCAAGCCCCTTGACAAGAAAAATTAAAAGTTCAATTAGGTGGTGGAGTTAACTTTAGATTGTCCGGGTACCTTAGAAATCTTGCCAAATCAGTAGGTCGATCCACCCTCAGAGGTTCCGTTGGGCATTGTTCGGTGTCAATATTCGCCTTTGTGATCACAAGAGCTTTGGCATGATAAGGTAAGCTCCTAGGATAGATCATAGTTTCCTAACTTATTTTGACTCAATAAAACAGAAGTTTTGAAAAAGGTGGAAAAGAGAAAAAGATATAAGATGAAGAAAAGACATGAACAAACGCATTAGTACCGACAATCCCCCCAGACTTAACTTGCACCGTCCCGGTGAAAGCAAATCCGATTAAGGGAGGTAAAAGAAGGAGGTAGTAAGGCGTTTGTGAATGAGATGAAAGATGTAACCTGATTAGACATTAAGTCCATGAAGAAACTACCCATTGGTGGTATGTGGCTGTCCTTGTCCTTTGAGATAAGCATGGCAAACCTTCTCCCACGTTGCGTTTGAATGAACTCCAAATAATGGCTTGTATCCCGGCTAAGATGATCAAGTACCATGCGTCCACGGTAAAATCTCTTTAAGTACCGCCTAAGGTGAGGCATAGGTGGGATTAGCCTTGGACTTGAAGCAAACGGATGAGTGATCATGGTGATATCATGCCACAATCATTGTTGAGGTGTTTTTGGGACTTTGGAATGGATGCTGGACAAAGGGTGAAGTGGGATAGGTGGTGGCGAGGTGGGATGGGATAAGTGGGATAGGATGGGATGGTGTGATGGGATTAGTGGGATGGTGGGATGGGATGATGGGACGGAATGGATGGTAGTTCGGTCGATTGGTTTGGTCGACCTGGAATGTTTTGGTCGACCGATCGACCGAATCTCTTGGAGCTCCTGCTCGAACGTGCTTGGTCGACCAGGTAGCTTGGCTGGCCGGTCGAGCGAGGTCCTTGGATCCCCTGATCGACCGAGTTTGGTCGACCGAGCTTGGCTGTGTTGATTCTACTCTATTGTTCCGGCCACTCGATTGCTCCTTTCTTCATTTTCTAGGTTTCTTCTCAAATTTTCATGCTAGATTCTCAAATCTCTGTATCCAAAACTTCAAAAACAAAACAAAAACCATTAAACTAAAACAAAAAAGTAAAAAGGGAGAGAAATGACCTTATGGGTTGCCTCCCATATAGCGCTTGTTTATAGTCTTTTAGCTTGACTCATTCTCTTTCTAGTTATCCAATGGATCAACTAGAAGAGTTGAGGCTCCTTTAGCTTCTCTACATTCCGGACCCGACGGTTTGAAAATCCTCCTATTGACATCTTGAAGTTCTTGAATGTAGTTGCAAGAAACAATCATATCGGGAAAGAGATTCCTCCTCTTGTGTAGCTTAACTTTGTTGGGTTCTTCGTTTTCCTTATTTGAGGAACTGATTCTGAACTTAGAGAAGCATCTTGAAGACCTTGTAGGCTGTGGTGTGGCATCAATCACGTCCTCCTTATACTCCCTTGGTGTCAAAATTTTGCTTGGACTTGAAACCTCAATGCACTTGGCCTTTGCTGGTATAACAACTTCCTTAGGTATGATGAGAGGGGCTGCTGATATGACGTCTATGAACTCCTCTTGGTCATTATTAGGCTCTGATATTGGCTCCTTTCTAGAACATACATCTGCAGAATGAGAGCTTTTGATAGGAACCACCGGATAGTTGTCTTTTTTGGGTTTGGGGAGATAAACTCTTTGATTCAAATGCTCCACGAAAGCTCTATTGGCATGAAGAAATGATGAACCAAATATCAGTGGCTTGTGAGGGTCATCTTTCATCTCTAAGATGTGGAAATCAGCCTTGAAGACATGATCTCCGATGGATAGTGGAAAATCCGAGATGAAACCATGTGAGATAATAGATGGATCCTCTCCAAACGGCATGGGTGTCTTAGAGGGTTGCATTTCTTCAATCCCAACCTTCTTTGCTATTCCTTTAGACATGATGTTAATGTGAGATTATGTGTCACATAAGGAATCCTTGAACAAAACTCCATTAATGATGCAAGGTAATCCAAGCTTCCGCTTGAGTGGCTTCGGCTTGTAACCTCCGGGTGAGTCCAAGGAGTAATGCTCTTGGTCTGGTCTTCTAGCCAAGTTAACAGCAGTTTGGGGTGGTGTATGGGTGGGCACGAACTCAGCTTCTCTTGTAGGGATGACTTTACAAAAAGCTTTCTTTTCCTCCATCTCTTGTCTTTTTAACTCTTCGGTTTGAGCAATTTGGGTGTGTAGCTTCTCGATTCGACCAGCGAGAGACTCGTTCTTGACAATGAAACTGTTGACCAATATTTCCATCCTCTCATTCAAGTCCTTAGTGCTCTGTTTTTGATCATCCACGATCTGCTGAAACATTGCTTGAATCTTGCTATTTTGCTGAACCGGATAAGGTGTGGTTGGAGGAAAGTTGTAAGATTGCTGCATGGGGTACATGCCTTGTTCATTGTACTGCCGCATAGGCTGGAATTGACTTCTTTGCTGCTGAAATCGTGGTGCTTGATGCTGGAAGTCAGGAGGGTAATTGAAATCATCAAGATAGTTAACTTCTTGTGACTGCTCCTTTGCAAAATCTCCAATGGTTTCTTGGTAGTGAGGGGCACGCCTTAGGAGGACATGATCTTGGGTCCGGCCGTAGATCATAGCTTTATCTTTTACTCAAGTTTGCACCTGAAACACACAAAGATAAAGGCTTAAAGAAAAATTTAAACAAAAGCTAAAACAAGTGATTAATGCAGAAACTAGGATGATTATGATGATGCAAAACTATAATGATGATGATGATAATAAAACTATGATGCAAAACTATATATGATGATGATGCAAAAAACTAAGATGATAATGCAAAAACTATAATGATAATGATGATGCAAAAACTACTAAAATTGAAAATCCTAGACTAGGCTATTCTCGGGAACTCGTAGGCAGCTGTATTGCTCCCCGGCAACGGCGCCAAAAAGCTTGATGGGGATTAAACTTTTCCCAATTTCTACCCCTAATTCTGCAAGTGCACAGATCGAGAGTAGTAACGGGTATCGAACACAAGGAGCAGATAAGTGCACTACGAGCTATGCGAGTCTAATCAAGCTAGAACAAATGAAGGGATTTCGGGTTTTGAGATGCTAATTAACTAAACTAAATGAAAGCAAAGTAAAACGGTGTAAGTTCAATATGAAAGAGATGCTAGGCAATAGGTAATTCGCAGAGATTCATAGATGATAAGTTTGATGATTGATTTCTATCTATGTAGGGATATGGGATGTAAGATCCGTCTAGAACACAAAACACGAAAATAAGTCTTTCCACTTCCGTGGCTCCGACTCCTATGATAACTTATCTAATCGCTAAACTTTCGGTATGTCCTTAGATAGTTAATCAAGCATTAAATCGATCAGGTTCGGATACAGTTCACTAGGCTTAGTAAATCAACTTCCGCAGTCTAAGAAACCTAGCTTGTCAAAGAATAGGTCCGGCGAATGATACAACACTTCCGTGGCTCAAATCAACCTAGGATCGGATTGCTAGATGCGCGGTAAAGCAATCAGCATTAATAAGTGAACAAAACGAGACAAAGACTCTAATGATATCCCTAGTTAATTCATCAAATCATAATCAGCATATGAACTCTTTGAAACCCTAAAACCTAACTAGAAATCTACTCAATCATGATGCAAGTAAACAAGCACAAATCTGAGAAAGAAATCATATTATTATAAGGAGAACAGGGTTTAGAAATCTTCTCTATATTGAGATACAAAGAAGGGATCTTCTCCCTAAGGAAAACAATGAGAAGGAAGTAAAACAATGGAGAATCCCTCTAAGGGGATCTCCCTAGTGCAGCCCTCTCTTGTGGCTCCTCTCCTGTGCGGCTCTGTTGTGTCTCTTTTGTGTCTCTCTGTTCTAATGAGGCTAAAAAATTGTATTTATAGTGCCCTAGGTCTTCCAAGGTCGGTTTAGGTGAAACGGGCTGAGAATTGTTGAAACTGCATAATTGGGCTTGTATTCGCGGGGTCGGGTCGACCGGGAGAGTCTTGGTCGAGCGGGGCGGTCGACCGGTCGGTCGGGATGGTGGTCGGGTCGAGCTGGCGGTCGACCGGTCGGTCGGGATGGTGGTCGGGTCGAGCGGGGCGGTCGAGCGCGCGTGGGATGGTGAAGAAAGGTTGGGTCGGACGGGAGCCTTGGAGGCCCTGTCCGACCGGCTTCGGTCGACCGGATGGTCGTCGTCATGAAGAAAGGTTGGGTCGGACGAGGGCCATGGAGTCCCTGTCCGACCGGCTCGGACGAGCGGATGTGGATGACTGATGTGTTCGGTTTTCGGCTGTCTAGACCACTCTTCGGTCAAAACGTGATATCTTCTAAACTGCTCATCCAAATTGCATAATTCCAACTGCATTGGAACACTAACTCATCTGGCTATCTTGTTACCGAGTTTAATTTATATCCGTTGAGTTTAAGGGTTCATGCCGTTGCTTCCCGTTTGATGTACTGATGCAGTCCGATAAAGCTCCTTCGATATGTCTCACGGAAATAGAGATATCTCCCAATATACTCGACCAAACTGAGTGATCCAAGTTGCATTGCAAATCTAACTCATGTAGGCATCTCAGAAAAGTGGATTTGATGAATTCCATTGAGTAGAATGTCTTTAAGGCCCTTCCAAAGTTGATGCTACGTCCTGGAGTGGTCTTGAGGTCCAAATCCTGTGTTTTGCTCCAAAATGCATCTTTTGACCTGTTTAGACTCTAAGTACTATAAATCCATAAAAACTACCTTTTTAGATCAGAAAGCCTTTAAAAACCTTATAAAAAGCATAGTAAAACCATATAAAAAGGGTACAAAATAGAGGTATATCAGAAATCAATTCCGGTTTAAGTCGATTGCGCGTTTGAGTTGAAGTTGGTTTGGTTTTGGTCGATGGGTGTCGACCGACACCAAGGAAGGGTGTCGATCGACACCGGTTATGGTGAAATCGACCGGTTCGATTCAAGTCGGCTGGTTTTGTCTGGTTTAGGGCGTGGAAACCCTATTTCTCGAATAAAAAGCTCGTGGCCGCGTGGAGAAGTCACTTTTTCGAGAAAAGCAAGTTCCAGAGGTGGTTTTGAGAGTTTGGAGGAGTTTTGTGGAGTTTCTGAGGCTTGTGGTTGTTGTTCTTCTCCTTTTCCTTCCTTCTAATCCCTTTTCAAGGTGAGTGCGTGACTGTAGGCCCGTCAATCGTTAGAGTTTGTGTGATTCTCGGATTTATATTGTGTTCTTGAGTTGTTTGTGCTGGATTTCGTGTCTGGAGTGCATTGGGGCGTTGAAAACCCTTTGATTATGTGTTTTGCGTTTTGTTATGCGATTTTCGTTGATGTTGGTGTCTGGGCGTCGAGCTGGTGTCGAGCGACACTCTATGAGTGTCGATCGACACTCAGGAGGCTGGCGTCGATCGACACCATAGAGGTGTCGGTCGACACCGACCTGGGTGTCAGGAAACGTGGGTGTTTCCTGACAGGGAATGTTTATATTGTTGATATTTGTTGAGCATTGTTATTGTTGTTGATTATGGTGATGTATTGTCTAGTGGTTGGCGTAATTGGCCTGTAGACGGAATGACCGTCTCACTGAGTATTTATGATAATACTCACGCATCTCTTTCGTAATGTGATGCAGGTAACAGGAATGTGTGACCGCGGGATCGAGGCTGAAGAGGGGGATGATAGGATTATTGGTTTTATTGGTTATTGGTTTATTGGTTTATTGATTTATTGCTTAAGTTGGTAGCGAACCTGGTGTTTAGGTTGCTAGAGTTTATTTACGTTTCCGGAATTGTTTATTGGATTATTGGTTATGTAATTGGTTATTGATATTGAGATATTTGTCGTTGAATTGAATTGATAATTTAATTATTTATTTGAAGACTTCCGCTGAGTATTGATTTAATTATAAAAAAAAAAAAAAAAGCTTGGTTGTTTCAGACCGAGTTTGGTCGACCGAGCTTGGCTGCGTTGCTTCTACTCTATTGGTCCGGCCACTCGATTGCTCCTTTCTTCATTTTCGAGGTTTCTTCTCAAATTCTCATGGTAGATTCTCAAATTTCTGTATCCAAAACTTCAAAATAAAACTATTAAATGAAAACAAAGATTAAAAAGGGATAGAAAAGACCTTATGGGTTGCCTCCGATACAGCGCTTGTTTATGGTCTTTAGCTTGACCGTTTGGCTCTTCTAAGAAGAAGTGGAAGGACATGGCCTGAGACAAAGCCTTTTTGTGCTTGTCCCATCACGTCCTTGTTGATGATCAGGTGGTTCATGAGGAGATATGAACCGAGAATGCTTGGTAGAAGTGAAAACGGGGACGACATCATAGAAAACAGATTTGTTGACATTGGCAAGAGAGATGCGGCGGTTTGGCCAATCCATGATGGCTCCAGCAGTTGCCAAGAATGATCTTCCAAGTATAATAGGCATGTAACTTCCTCCTTTGATATTCATGATATGAAAATCCACCGGTATCTTTGTATCTCCAATTTCGAGCAAGACATCATAGACAACACCTCTGGGTTGTGCAATGGTGAGATCAGCAAGTCCAATGCTGATATGTGAAGGTTGTAGGCGTGTGATCCCAAGGAGTTTGGCAGTGTGTGTGGGCATCAGGTTTATTGATGAACCAGAATCACAAATGTAGCTATCAAAGTATCTTCCATTGATTGTGCAGGGTATGGTAAACTGTCTTGGGTCTTCTACCTTGTAGAGGGTTCTGAAAGAAGGTTGCTTCTTAGCTTTCTCAAATAGCTCCTGAATCTCTTATGGGGTCTCTTTGCAGTTGTGGAAAAAGTTGGTGAGTGGGTGGTTCTTCCAGGCCTCATGAAAGGTCATGCTTGCTGGTAGTTGATGGGGATTAAACTTTTCCCAATTTCTACCCCTTTTCAGCAAGTGCACAGATCGAGAGTAGCAACGGGTATATCGAACACAAGGACCAGTTAGTGCACTACAAGGTATAAGATCGAGATTTAGCTAGGAAAGCAATATGAGTTTGGTTGTTGTCACGTTGAAAGCAAGTAAAGAAAGCAAGTAAACAAAGCAAATAAAGTTGTAAATCGATGGGTGGAAAGCGCTAAGCAATAGGATAATCTCGGGATGAGTGATTCAAGCAAGCAAGTTCGATTTGTTAGGGATTTAAGAATGTGTACCACCTAGAACTCAAGACACTAATTTAGATCTTTCCACTTCCGTGGCTCCGACCCCTATGTTGATCTATCTAATCGCTAAACTTTTGGTATGTCCTTAGATATTCAAACAAGCATTAATTCGATCAAGTCTCAATTGTTCACAACCTCTAGTAAATCAACTTCCGCAGTCTAAGAGAGATTGCCCACCAAATACTAGTTCAGGCGAATGATTCATCACTTCCGTGGCTCAAATCTACCTAGGATCATATGTTGATTGGCCAGATCAACACCAAGCAATGAACACAAGCAAAGGTGAAGAGTTTATGTAAACCCTAATTCTAGATATCGATTATCAAGCAAGCATGAACACTATCCTTTGATTTCCTATCACTTAACAAGGTAACTACTCAGACATAGAGAAGGAAATCGAATTCATGTTCATAAGAACAGAGATCCGAGATCCTCTCTTGAAGGAGACAATGAAAGAAAGCAAAAACTATAAGAACTTTTATTCAATAATATGTTTTGTATCTCTATGTGTGGCTCTCTCTTTTACAAGGCTAAAAAGATGTATTTATAATGCTTCAGAACTTGAAGGGCGGCTTGACCTAGGTCTTGGTCGAAACATAAGAGGCGGTGTAAGTTTGGGCTTGAAAACGTGCAAAACGGGCTTCGGAAACGAGCCGGGTCGAGCGAGGCGTGTCGCGGTCGAGCGGGGCGGTCGACCGGTCGGTCGGGCTGGTGCTCGGGTCGAGCTGGCGGTCGAACGGTCGCACGAGATGATGGTCGGGCGCGCACGGGATGGTGGAAGGAGGTCGGGTCGGACGGGAGCCTTGGAGGCAGGTCGGGTCGGACGGGAGCCTTGGAGGCCCTGTCCGACCGGCTCGGTCGACCGGTGTCCTCCTGCAGTTGAGGACGGTCGGGTCGGACGGGAGCCTTGGAGGCCAGGTTTATTGATGAACCAGAATCACAAATGTAGCTATCAAAGTATCTTCCATTGATTGTGCAGGGTATGGTAAACTGTCTTGGGTCTTCTACCTTGTAGAGGGTTCTGAAAGAAGGTTGCTTCTTAGCTTTCTCAAATAGCTCCTGAATCTCTTATGGGGTCTCTTTGCAGTTGTGGAAAAAGTTGGTGAGTGGGTGGTTCTTCCAGGCCTCATGAAAGGTCATGCTTGCTGGTAGTTGATGGGGATTAAACTTTTCCCAATTTCTACCCCTTTTCAGCAAGTGCACAGATCGAGAGTAGCAACGGGTATATCGAACACAAGGACCAGTTAGTGCACTACAAGGTATAAGATCGAGATTTAGCTAGGAAAGCAATATGAGTTTGGTTGTTGTCACGTTGAAAGCAAGTAAAGAAAGCAAGTAAACAAAGCAAATAAAGTTGTAAATCGATGGGTGGAAAGCGCTAAGCAATAGGATAATCTCGGGATGAGTGATTCAAGCAAGCAAGTTCGATTTGTTAGGGATTTAAGAATGTGTACCACCTAGAACTCAAGACACTAATTTAGATCTTTCCACTTCCGTGGCTCCGACCCCTATGTTGATCTATCTAATCGCTAAACTTTTGGTATGTCCTTAGATATTCAAACAAGCATTAATTCGATCAAGTCTCAATTGTTCACAACCTCTAGTAAATCAACTTCCGCAGTCTAAGAGAGATTGCCCACCAAATACTAGTTCAGGCGAATGATTCATCACTTCCGTGGCTCAAATCTACCTAGGATCATATGTTGATTGGCCAGATCAACACCAAGCAATGAACACAAGCAAAGGTGAAGAGTTTATGTAAACCCTAATTCTAGATATCGATTATCAAGCAAGCATGAACACTATCCTTTGATTTCCTATCACTTAACAAGGTAACTACTCAGACATAGAGAAGGAAATCGAATTCATGTTCATAAGAACAGAGATCCGAGATCCTCTCTTGAAGGAGACAATGAAAGAAAGCAAAAACTATAAGAACTTTTATTCAATAATATGTTTTGTATCTCTATGTGTGGCTCTCTCTTTTACAAGGCTAAAAAGATGTATTTATAATGCTTCAGAACTTGAAGGGCGGCTTGACCTAGGTCTTGGTCGAAACATAAGAGGCGGTGTAAGTTTGGGCTTGAAAACGTGCAAAACGGGCTTCGGAAACGAGCCGGGTCGAGCGAGGCGTGTCGCGGTCGAGCGGGGCGGTCGACCGGTCGGTCGGGCTGGTGCTCGGGTCGAGCTGGCGGTCGAACGGTCGCACGAGATGATGGTCGGGCGCGCACGGGATGGTGGAAGGAGGTCGGGTCGGACGGGAGCCTTGGAGGCAGGTCGGGTCGGACGGGAGCCTTGGAGGCCCTGTCCGACCGGCTCGGTCGACCGGTGTCCTCCTGCAGTTGAGGACGGTCGGGTCGGACGGGAGCCTTGGAGGCCCTGTCCGACCGGCTCGGTCGAGCGGTTGGTGTAGACGTCCGGTTTTCGGCTGATTTGACACTCTTCACTAAAACGATCATATCTCCCATTCTACGTGGCCAAATTGCATGATTCCAATTGCGTTGTAAAGCTAACTCATGTAGGCATCGCGGCGAACTGGTTTGGGTGAAATCCATTGAGTAGAATGTTTTTGGGGCTCCTCCAAAGTAAATGATAGTGCATGAAGTTGCTTTGAGGACCTTTGCCTTTGTTTTGCTCCAAATTGCATCTTTTGACCTGAAATGACTCTTGGCACTATATATGCATAAAAACTACCTTTTAAAGCAAAAAGCCACGGTAAAACCATGCATAAAGTATATAAAAACGATGTAAAAAGGGTGTAAAATAGAGGTATATCAACTCCCCCAGACTTAGATCTTTGCTTGTCCCCAAGCAAATAGAATCCAAATCGGAGAAAGAGGTTTGAAAACATGAAAACTCACTTATCCTTTGGCACTTGTATCTTCCATTGCTCTGCTTTCACTTGGAGCAAAACTAACTTTGAATCTAGCCTTCCCGTTCTGACCTTGAGTTTAGCGAACCATACCGGACCCAACAAATCTCATCCAGCACTCCAAACTTTCCATTGTCAACTCCTTACAGTATTTAAAGCGTGCGGTCTTTATCAAGGGAGTATTGATCACAGAGCATTGACTCTTACCCATCCAAGTGTTTGCCAAGACAGTCCTTTTTAGCACATCCAGTTCCATTCCTCTCTCTTTCTCTCTTTTCTTTTGAAGGATCGATCTTTCCCTACTTTTCTAGGGTATCATTTTATTTTTTCTATCGATCCTTCTTCCCTTTGCATATTTTTCTTTTCTGGGAATATCATAGGATAGGCTTTTGCTTTTCCTTGTTTGAGTAGATCTCCATAAGACAAGAAGGTGCAGACGTATGCATTCCTCTTGCTTACACGTTTTCCTTGTGCTTAAAAGCTTTTGATTTTCATTTTGCAGATGAGAGAGAGGTGGACTGTATCTTTGGTGGACATGTCTCAACTAGACCGGGATGAGGAATCGGCTAATATGTATCTCAAGCCCCTTGACAAGAAAAATTAAAAGTTCAATTAGGTGGTGGAGTTGACTTTAGATTGTCCGGGTACCTTAGAAATCTTGCCAAATCAGTAGGTCGATCCACCCTCAGTGGTTCCGTTGGGCATTGTTCGGTGTCAATATTCGCCTTTGTGATCACAAGAGCTTTGGCATGCTAATGGTAAGCTCCTAGGATAGATCATAGTTTCCTAACTTATTTTGACTCAATAAAACAGAAGTTTTGAAAAAGGTTGATAAGAGAAATAGATATAAGATGAAGACAAGACATGAACAAACGCATTAGTACCGACAATCCCCCCAGACTTAACTTGCACCGTCCCGGTGAAAGCAAATCCGATTAAGGGAGGTAAAGAAAGAGGTAATAAGGTGTTTGTGAATGAGAGGAAAGATGTAACCTGATATGGTATTAGAAATCGAAGAATGGTGTGATGGATGATATGTCCAGCGACTATGTTGCTCCATAATGTGGATGAGATCCCGGCTTAGATGGTCAAGTGCTGTTGCGCACCAGCAGTGAGTTTAAAGGGCCGCCTGAGTGTAGGTGAAGTAGGATCATCATGTGGTAGAACAGCAAGTAGGCGTGGGATGTGATGTGGTATGGAATGAAAGTGTGGTGGAATGATGGTGGGATGATATGCAAATATGGTGGCATGGTATGCAAATATGGTGGCATGGTATGCAATGAGGTGGGATGGTATGCAAGTGAGGTGGGATGGTATGCAAGTGAGGTGGGATGGTATGCAAGTGAGGTGGGATGGTATGCAAGTGAGGTGGGATGGCGGGTCGGCAAGAGGGGACACGGTCGATCGGGCTAGGCACCGGTCGACCGTCTTGGTCGACCCGACCATGATGAATGCTGCATTCTTCTTTCCTGCGGTTTCTTTCTACTTCTTTCATGCTGGATTCTCAAATTTCTGTATCCAAAACTTCAAAACAAAACTATTAAATGAAAACAAAGATTTAAAAGGGATAGAAAAGACCTTATGGGTTGCCTCCCATACAGCGCTTGTTTATGGTCTTTAGCTTGACCGTTTGGCTCTTCTAAGAAGAAGTTGAAGGACATGGCCTGAGACAAAGCCTTTTTGTGCGTGTCCCATCACGTCCTTGTGGATGATCAGGTGGTTCATGAGGAGAGATGAACCGAGAATGCTTGGTAGGAGTGAAAACGGGGACGGCATCATAGTAAACAGATTTGTTGACATTGGCAAGAGAAATGCGGCGGTTTGGCCAGTCCATAATGGTGCCAGCAGTTGCCAAGAATGATCTTCCGAGTATAATGGGCATGTCACTTCCTCCTTTGATATTCATGATATGAAAATCCACCGGTATCTTTGTATCTCCAATTTCGAGCAAGATATCATAGACAACACCTCTAGGTTGTGCAATGGTGAGATCAGCAAGTCCAATGCTGATTTGTGAAGGTTGTAGGCGTGTGATCCCAAGTAGTTTGGCAGTGTGTGTGGGCATCAGGTTTATGCATGAACCAGAATCACAAATGTAGCTATCAAAGTATCTTCCATTGATTGTGCAGGGTATGGTAAACTGTCCTGGGTCTTCTACCTTGTAGAGGGTTCGGAAAGATGGTTGCTTCTTAGCTTTCTCAAATAGCTCCTGAATCTCTTCTGGGGTCTCTTTGCGGTTGTGGAAGAAGTTGGTGAGTGGGTGGTTCTTCCAAGCCTCATTAAAGGTCATGCTGGCGGGTAATGTTTGGACAAAGCGGTTGAATTCAGCTAGCTTTTCTCGGGAGATGGGGTTGCTGTACCACTTGGGAGGAGGTGTGGAGGGCGGAGATGGGGGTAAGGTTGCTGCATAAGAGGACATAGAGAGGCGGGCTCGCCTAAAGAGTTGCTTAATCTCATCCTTGGTTTCTTTGCTACTAAAGAAAAACTCAACCAAATCGTGGTTGTTCCAAGCTTCTTCAAAGGGGACATAGAATGGTATGGACTTCACCTTCTTGTTAAATTCCTTGAGTTTCTCTGGGCTTATCTTAGTAGGGTCGATGGGATCATAATAGAATGGATCCTCTGGTTCATCCAAGGTGATTCTCGTTCTTGAAATGCCGGTGATTCTAGGAAGGGCGAGTGTGCGAGCTGGAGGTGGAGAGAATCGCAGATCAGGTTGCTGTGGACTAGTTTCACTTCCTCTAGAGCTTGCATTGCTGTTAAAACTCTGTTGTTCTTCTTCATCATCTTCATAGTCTTCCTCATACTCTTGATCTTCTTCTTCTTTCTTTACAAGATGTGATGAGTTTTCCTTGGAGATTGCTGTGATGACATTGCAAGGGAAAGGAGGTGGGTTGGGTGTGGGGCTTCTTTCTCTCTGGTTCTTAGAGAAAAGAGATCCTTCTACAACTGACAGCCGGTTATAGATGATTCCAAGATGTTTGCAATTATCATCATTGAAGCTATTGGCATCAATGCTCTTGCTAAGTAACTCATGGTGTTTCGCAGCAACATCTAGCTTGACAAGGTTGAGTGATCGATCATGGTCTTCCTTGAGTTGCTTGATATCTTTGTCAAGCTTGATAACTTGGTTAAAAAGAACATCCATCTTTTCTCCAAGGGTGAGATGAATATATTCGATCTTCTTCTCCATCTCTCTTGTACTTGTGACTTGATAGTCAAGGTATTCTTGTAGCATCTCTTCAAGCTTGGGTAGGTGTGGGTCGTGGGGTAATCCTTCTGTGGCTTTGGGTAGCTGCTCAATGTGCGGTGGAGGTTGGTGGTTTCTATAGGGCGGGTGGTAGGGTTTGAGTAGCGGCACATAGGGTTGTCCACGGGCAAACTTGTTGAGGAAGGCTTCTTTGTATCTTCTCCATGTCTTGAAATCATGATGGGCAGAAAATCTAACCCACTCTTGAGCTCGGCCAGCTAGGGATGTTTGGAACAAGCTGATCTTCTTTGGGTTCTCTCCCAAACCATAATAGTCACAGAGATTTTCGAAATTCTCAACATGTTCTTGAGCACATTCCGATATGAAGTCATGGAAAGGATCTCTTACTACATACTTGATCAGGTCGCCATTGATGGACTCCGGTGGTAAAGAGGCATCATCTTCTTCTTCATAAGATTGGTTGTGGTGAGGGTAAGAGTTTTGGTTATACTTGGATTTGAAAGGTGGGTTCCTGCTGAACCTCTTCAAGAAAGCTTCTCTGCAGTCTAACCAAGTGTTGATCTGAAAAGGGGGAGAGTATTGCGCCCACTCAAGAGCTCTCCCAGCTAAGGACATGCTGAATAGCATTAGCTTCTTCTCAAAATCAAAAACTCCATAAGAATCACAAAGACCTTCAAAGTGATCAATGTGTTCTAGTGCATGCTCATTGTAGAGATCATGGAATTTGTCTCTCTTCACAAACTCAATCAGCTCCGGATCTATTTCTTCTTCTGGTGAGGCTAGAAGGTGTTCTTCTCTTTCATAGTAGGCTTGGCTAGACGTCTCCAGTTCGGCCGCATTAAGGTAGGGGAGAAGGTTCTTCTTTGTCTTCAAGGGTGCTAGTCCGGGATGACTATTGCGAGAATCCCATGAAGGTGAAATAGCTGGAGGGTTTGACATCCTCTTCTCTGTTGGACTGTCTCTAGGAGGAGATATGTGGCGTATAGGAATCGCCCTTATAGGACTAGGATTTCTCAAATCCTCTTCCATCTAGGAGAAAAACTTAAAACCTGAAAAATCAAAAACAAAAAAAGGAAAAACAAGATTAAATAACTAAAAACAGGAAAAACCTAGACTAGATCTCTTTCAAGAACTTGTAGGCACGATAATGGTCCCCGGCAACGGCGCCAAAAAGCTTGATGGGGATTAAACTTTTCCCAATTTCTACCCCTTTTCTGCAAGTGCACAGATCGAGAGTAGCAACGGGTATATCGAACACAAGGACCAGTTAGTGCACTACAAGGTATAAGATCGAGATTTAGCTAGGAAAGCAATATGAGTTTGGTTGTTGTCACGTTGAAAGCAAGTAAAGAAAGCAAGTAAACAAAGCAAATAAAGTTGTAAATCGATGGGTGGAAAGCGCTAAGCAATAGGATAATCTCGGGATGAGTGATTCAAGCAAGCAAGTTCGATTTGTTAGGGATTTAAGAATGTGTACCACCTAGAACTCAAGACACTAATTTAGATCTTTCCACTTCCGTGGCTCCGACCCCTATGTTGATCTATCTAATCGCTAAACTTTTGGTATGTCCTTAGATATTCAAACAAGCATTAATTCGATCAAGTCTCAATTGTTCACAACCTCTAGTAAATCAACTTCCGCAGTCTAAGAGAGATTGCCCACCAAATACTAGTTCAGGCGAATGATTCATCACTTCCGTGGCTCAAATCTACCTAGGATCATATGTTGATTGGCCAGATCAACACCAAGCAATGAACACAAGCAAAGGTGAAGAGTTTATGTAAACCCTAATTCTAGATATCGATTATCAAGCAAGCATGAACACTATCCTTTGATTTCCTATCACTTAACAAGGTAACTACTCAGACATAGAGAAGGAAATCGAATTCATGTTCATAAGAACAGAGATCCGAGATCCTCTCTTGAAGGAGACAATGAAAGAAAGCAAAAACTATAAGAACTTTTATTCAATAATATGTTTTGTATCTCTATGTGTGGCTCTCTCTTTTACAAGGCTAAAAAGATGTATTTATAATGCTTCAGAACTTGAAGGGCGGCTTGACCTAGGTCTTGGTCGAAACATAAGAGGCGGTGTAAGTTTGGGCTTGAAAACGTGCAAAACGGGCTTCGGAAACGAGCCGGGTCGAGCGAGGCGTGTCGCGGTCGAGCGGGGCGGTCGACCGGTCGGTCGGGCTGGTGCTCGGGTCGAGCTGGCGGTCGAACGGTCGCACGAGATGATGGTCGGGCGCGCACGGGATGGTGGAAGGAGGTCGGGTCGGACGGGAGCCTTGGAGGCCCTGTCCGACCGGCTCGGTCGACCGGTGTCCTCCTGCAGTTGAGGACGGTCGGGTCGGACGGGAGCCTTGGAGGCCCTGTCCGACCGGCTCGGTCGAGCGGTTGGTGTAGACGTCCGGTTTTCGGCTGATTTGACACTCTTCACTAAAACGATCATATCTCCCATTCTACGTGGCCAAATTGCATGATTCCAATTGCGTTGTAAAGCTAACTCATGTAGGCATCGCGGCGAACTGGTTTGGGTGAAATCCATTGAGTAGAATGTTTTTGGGGCTCCTCCAAAGTAAATGATAGTGCATGAAGTTGCTTTGAGGACCTTTGCCTTTGTTTTGCTCCAAATTGCATCTTTTGACCTGAAATGACTCTTGGCACTATATATGCATAAAAACTACCTTTTAAAGCAAAAAGCCACGGTAAAACCATGCATAAATTATATAAAAACGATGTAAAAAGGGTGTAAAATAGAGGTATATCAGTAGTGTTTGGACAAAGCGGTTGAATTCAGCTAGCTTCTCTCAGGAGATGGGGTTGTTGTACCACTTGGGAGGAGGTGTAGAGGGCGGAGATGGGGGTAGGGTTGCTGCATAAGATGACATAGAGAGGTGGGCTTGCCTAAAGAGTTGCTTAATCTCATCCTTGGTTTCTTTGCTACTAAAGAAAAACTCAACCAAATCATGGTTGTTCCAAGCTTCTTCAAAGGGGACATAGAATGGTATGGACTTCACCTTCTTGTTAAACTCCTTGAGCTTCTCTGGGTTTATCTTAGTAGGGTCGATGAGATCATATTGGAATGAATCCTTTGGTTCATCCAGGATGGTTCTCTTTCTTTGAATGCCGGTGATTCTAGGAAGGGCGAGTGTGCGAGCTGGAGGTGGAGAGAATCGCGGATCAGTTTGCTGTGGACTAGTTTCACTTCCTCTAGAGCTTGCATTGCTGTTAAAACTCTGCTTCTCTTCTTCATCATCTTCATAGTCTTCCTCATACTCTTGATCTTCTTCTTATTTTCTTACAAGATGTGATGAGTTTTCCTTGGAGATTGCTGTGATGACATTGCAAGGGAAAGGAGGTGGTTTGGGTGTGGGGCTTCTTTCTCTCTGGTTCTTAGAGAAACGGGATCCTTCTATAGCTGACAGCCGGTTATAGATGATTCCAAGATGTTTGCAATTATCATCATTGAAGCTATGGGCACCAATGCTCTTGCCAAGTAGCTCATGGTATTTTGCAGCAACATCTAGCTTGACAAGGTTGAGTGATCGATCATGGTCTTCGTTGAGTTGCTTGATATCTTTTGCAAGCTTGATAACTTGGTTGAAAAGAACATCCATCTTTTCTCCAAGGGTGAGCTGAGCATATTCGATCTTCTTCTCCATCTCTCTTGTAATTGTGACTTGATAGTCAAGGTACTCTTGTAGCATCTCTTAAAGCTTGGTTAGGCGTGGGCTGTGGGGTAATCCTTCTGTGGCTTGGGGCAGCTGCTTAATGTGGGGTGGAGGTTGGTGGTTTCTATAGGGCGGGTGGTAGGGTTTGAGTAGCGGCACATAGGGTTGTCCACGGGCAAACTTGTTGAGGAAAGCTTCCTTGTATCTTCTCCATGTCTTGAAATCGTGTTGGGCAGAAAATCTAACCCACTCTTGAGCTCGGCCAGCTAGGGATGTTTGGAATAAGCTGATCTTCTTTGGGTTCTCTCCCAAACCATAGTAATCACAGAGATTTTCGAAGTTCTCAACATGTTCTTGAGCACACTCCGATATGAAGTCATGGAAAGGATCTCTTACTACATACTTGATCAGGTTGCCATTGATGGACTCCGGTGGTAAAGAGGCATCATCTTCTTCTTCATAAGATTTGATTGTGGTGAGGGTAAGAGCTTTGGTTATACTTGGATTTGAAAGGTGGGTTCCTGCTGAACCTTTTCAAGAAAGCTTCTCTGCAGTCTAACCAAGTGTTGATCTGAAAAGGGGGAGAGTATTGCGCCCACTCAAGAGCTCTCCCAGCTAAAGACATGCTGAATAGCATTAGCTTCTTTTCAAAATTATAGACTCCATAAGAATCACAAAGACCTTCAAAGTGATCAATGTGTTATAGTGCATGCTCATTGTAGAGATCATGGAATTTGTCTCTCTTCACAAACTCAATCAGCTCCGGATCTATTTCTTCTTCTGGTGAAGCTAGAAAGTGTTCTTCTCTTTCATAGTAGGCTTGGCTTGACGTCTCCAGTTCGGCCGCATTAGGGTAGGGGAGAAAGTTCTTCTTGGTCTTCAAGGGTGCTAGTCCGGGATGACTACTGCGAGAATCCCATGAAGGTGAAATAGCTGGAGGGTTCGACATCCTCTTCTCTGTTGGACTGTCTCTAGGAGGAGATATGTGGCGTATAGGAATCGCCCTTATAGGACTATGACTTCTCAAATCCTCTTCCATCTAGGAGAAAGACTTAAAACCAGAAAAAACAAAAACAAAAAAGGAAAAACAAGATTAAATAACTTAAAACAGGAAAAACCTAGACTAGATCTCTTTCAAGAACTTGTAGGCACGATTTTGGTCCCTGGCAACGGCGCCAAAAAGCTTGATGCGGGATAAGCTTTTCCCAATTTCTATCCCTTTTCTGCAAGTGCACAGATCGAGAGTAGTAACGGGTTTATCGAACACAAGGACCAGTTAGTGCACTACAAGGTATGAGATTGAGATTTAGCTAGGAAAGCAATATGAGTTTGGTTGTTATCACGATTAAAGCAAGTAAAGTAAGCAAGTTAACAAAGAAAATAAAGTTGTAATTCAATGGATGGAAGGCGCTAAGCAATAGGATAATCTCGGGATGAGTGATTCAAGCAAGCAAGTTCGACTTGTTAGGGTTTTAAGAATGTGTACCACCTAGAACTAAAGACACTAATTTAGATCTTTCCACTTCCGTGGCTCCGACCCCTATGTTGATCTATCTAATCACTA
Source organism: Erythrophleum ivorense (assembly GCA_026724425.1). NCBI lineage: Eukaryota > Viridiplantae > Streptophyta > Magnoliopsida > Fabales > Fabaceae > Erythrophleum > Erythrophleum ivorense. Next base: position 1,737,593 of record JAIUCV010000027.1, on the reverse strand, counting down.
AACTGTCGGTATGTCCTTAGATAATCAAACAAGCATTAATTCGATCAAGTCTCAATTGTTCACAACCTCTAGTAAATCAACTTCCGCAGTCTAAGAGAGTTTGCCCACCAAATACTAGTTCAAGCGAATGATTCATCACTTCTGTGGCTCAAATCTACCTAGGATCATATGTTGATTGGCCAGATCAACACCAAGCAATGAACACAAGCAAGGTGAAGAGTTTATGTAAACCCTAATTCTATATATCGATTATCAAGCAAGCATGAACACTATCCTTTGATTTTTTATCACTTAACAAGGTAACTACTCAGACATAGAGAAGGAAATCGAATTCATATTCATAAGAACAGAGATCCGAGATCCTCTCTTGAAGGAGACAAGGAAAGAAAGCAAAAACTATAAGAACTTGTATTGAAAACAATATGTTTTGTATCTCTATGTGTGGCTCTCTCTTTTACAAGGCTAAAAAGATGTATTTATAATGCTTCAGAAGTTGAAGGGCGGCTTGACCTAGGTCTTGGTCGAAACATAAGAGGCGGTGTAAGTTTGGGCTTGAAAACGTGCAAAACGGGCTTCGGAAACGAGCCGGGTCGACCGGGACATGTCGTGGTCGAGCGGGGCGGTCGACCGGTCGGTCGGGATGGCATCTGGGTCGAGCGGGGCGGTCGAGCACGCGTGGAATGGTGAAGAAAGGTTGGGTCGGACGGGAGCCTTGGAGGCCCTGTCCGACCGGCTTCGGTCGACCGGATGGTCGTCGTCATGAAGGAAGGTCGGGTCGGACGAGGGCCATGGAGTCCCTGTCCGACCGGCCTCGGTCGAGCGGCTTTGATGATGTCCGGTTTTCGGCTCTTTTGACACTCTTCACTAAAACGATCATATCTCCCATTCTACATGACCAAATTGCATGATTCCAATTGCGTTGGAAAGCTAACTCACGTAGGCATCGCGGCGAACTGGTTTTGGTGAAATCCATTAAGTATAATGTTTTTGAGGCTCCTCCAAAGTTAATGATAGTGCATGAGGCTGCTTTGAGGACCTTTTCCTTTGTTTTGCTCCAAATTGCATCGTTTGACCTGAAATGACTCTTGGCACTATATATGCATAAAAACTACCTTTTAAAGCAAAAAGCCACAGTAAAACCATGCATAAAGTATATAAAAACGATGTAAAAAGGGTGTAAAATAGAGGTATATCAGGCAGCACGGAGCACCGAGTGTCTAGTTGTCCCAAGAAGGAGGCGCCTTGGGATACTAGAGTGTGCTTCCATTGCGGAGATCCGGGGCATATCAGGCCGATGTGTCCCAAGATGCAGAGTTTGGCAGTGGCAGCGATTCAGCCATTAGCGGCTCGACCAGTGACTCAGTTGGCGGCGGTTCAGCCAGTGGGCCAGTTGGGGCAGGGACCAAGAGTCTACTCTTCGACAGAGGTCGGCCAGACGAGTCAGGGCGGGCAGATCACAGGTACATTTATTGACTCAGACTTCGTGAATTCCCTAAGTTATTTATGGTAGTTGTTTGTTTGCGATATTTTGCCTGTGATGGGATTAGCGGGGTCTCATAATTTTAAATGTGTAGGGACCTTGTTAGTCGGTGGCGTTCAGTCACACGTTTTGTTCGATTCTGGAGCATCTAACTGCTTTATCACTCTGGAGTGGGCCGAGTGTAGTGGCATCCGGAGCAGCGCGGGTGAGCGTTCAGGCATGGTCATGGTGGCTGGAGGTGGTTTCCTGACTACTTCGGGCCGTGCTAGAGGCGTTGATATTCAGATTGCGGGGCAATCGATGCCAGCGGATTTGGTGATTAGTCCGGTGGAGTTATATGACATCATTCTGGGGATGGACTGGTTATCTTTTTACCGGGTTCATATGGATTGCTACAGAGGTAGAGTGGTTTTTGAGCGTGATGGCGGGAGGTTAGTGTGTCAGGGTGTGAGACCGACTTTTGGGAGCATAGTGATCTCGGCGATTCAGGCAGAGCAGTTGATTGAGCGGGGCTGTGAAGCCTATTTGGCGACAATCTCTATGGCGGAGTCCAGTGGTGAGGTGGTTTACGAGGATATTCGGGTGGTTCGAGAGTTCCCAGAGGTTTTTCAGTCGTTGACGGGGTTGCCACCTTCTCGGTCAGATCCTTTCACGATTGAGTTAGAGTCGGGGACAGCGCCGATATCCAAGACGCCTTACAGGATGGCTCCAGCAGAGTTGGCAGAGCTGAAGAAGCAGCTAGAGGACCTTTTGAGCAAAGGGTTCATTCGACCGAGTGTTTCACCGTGGGGAGCACCATTTCTGTTTGTGAAGAAGAAGGATGGGAGTTTCTGGCTGTGTATTGATTACAGGGGACTGAACCGAGTTACTGTGAAGAACAAGTACCCTCTCCCGAGGATTGACGAGTTGTTGGATCAGTTGAGGGGTGCTACTTGGTTCTCCAAGATAGACTTGGCATCGGGTTATCATCAGATCCCGACAGATGAGGCGGATTTACGCAAGACTGCTTTCAGGACGCGTTACGGGCATTTTGAGTTTGTGGTTATGCCTTTCGGTTTGACGAATGCGCCTACGGCATTCATGAGGTTGATGAACGACGTATTCAGGGAGTATTTGGATGTGTTTGTCATCATCTTCATGGAGGACATTTTGGTTTATTCGAGGAGTCCTGAGGAGCACGAGACTCATTTGAGGTTGGTTCTGGAGAAGCTTCGAGAGCAGAAGCTGTACGCTAAGCTAAGCAAGTGCAGTTTCTGGCAGCGAGAGATGGGTTTTCTCGGACATATTGTTTCTGCATAGGGAGGAGTGTCTGTAGATCCGGCGAAGATAGAGGCCATCAGAGATTGGCCTAGACCGAGCAGTGCTACCGAGATCAGGAGCTTTCTTGGGTTAACAGGTTTTACAGGAGATTCGTCAAGGGTTTTGCGAGTATGGCATAGCCGATGACGAAGTTGACTGGGAAGGATGTTCCTTTTGTTTGGTCGCCTGAGTGTGAGGAGAGCTTTGAGAAGCTCAAGGAGTATTTGACTAGTACACCTGTTTTGGCGTTACCCGAGCCAGGGAAGCCTTATGCAGTGTAAACTGATGCTTCAGGGATTGGTCTGGGTTGTGTGCTGATGCAGGGGGGCAGGGTTATTGCTTACGCTTCAAGGCAGTGGCAGGGGAGTGAGCGTAACCGTCCTACCCATGATCTAGAGTTGGGAGCGGTGGTCTTTGCGCTTAAGATCTGGAGGTCGTATTTGTATGGTGGTTCAGTTCAGATCTTCACTGACCACAAGAGTCTTCAGCACATTTTTACGCAGCCGATGCTGAATGAGAGACAGACGCGCTGGGTTGAGTTTTTGGCGGATTATGACTTGGAGATTATCTATCATCCGGGCAAGGATAACCTAGTGGCAGACGCTTTGAGTCGACGGAGGTGTGATTCGTCTTTAGAGCAGGATGTTGAGGCGTTAGTGGGCGAGATTAGCACCTTGCGCCTTTGTGCTATTTCGCAGGAGCCTTTGGGTTTAGAAGCAGTTGATCAGGCAAATTTGTTGAGCATGATCAGAGTGGCTCAGGAGAGTGATCAGAGTCTGATTGATGCATCACGAGTACCGAGTTCTGAGTATCAGGTATCTGAGAATGGGACTATTCTGGTTCGTGGTCGGGTTTGTGTACCCAAGGAGCAAGTTTCTGAGAGAGGCTCATTCGAGCAAGTTTTCGATTCATCCAGGAGCGACCAAGATGTACCATGATCTCAAGAGGTATTATTATTGGGTTGGGATGAAGAGAGATGTGGCTGATTGGGTTGCGAGGTGCAACACTTGTTCCTTGGTGAAGGCTGAGCATCAGGTTCCAGGTGGTCTATTGCAGAGTTTACCCATTCCAGAGTGGAAGTGGGACAGGATCACGATGGATTTCGTGGTTGGGCTACCTATTTCGAGGACGCATGATGCCATTTGGGTTATTGTGGATCGGTTGACCAAGTCAGCACATTTCTTAGCCATCAAGAAGACAGATGGAGCAGCTGTTTTGGCTAGGAAGTTTGTGCGTGAGATTGTGAGGCTGCATGGAGTGCCAGCCAGTATAGTGTCAGACCGGGATCCGAGATTTGCCTCAAGAGTTTTGGAGGGCATTTCAGACTGAGATGGGCACTAAGGTGGGTGCATATGAGTATGGCATATCATCCGCAGACAGATGGGCAGTCAGAGAGGACGATTCAGACTTTAGAGGATCTGTTGAGGATATGTGTGCTAGATTGGGGTGGTCATTGGGCGGATCACTTGAGCTTGGTTGAGTTTGCTTACAACAACAGCTTCCAGGCGAGTATTGGCGTGGCTCCTTTCAGAGGCGTTGTATGGGAGGCCATATAGGACACCCTTATGCTGGACCCAAGTGGGGGAGCGCAGCATTTATGGAGCTACTTATGTTCAGGAGACGACTGAGATTCGTGTTGTGAGGCTGAACATGAAGGAAGCTCAGGATAGACAGAAGAGTTAAGCAGATAGACGCAGACGAGAGCTTGAGTTTCAGGTTGGAGATAGAGTGTATCTCAAGATGGCGATGTTGAGGGGTCCTAACAGATCCATCGCAGAGAACAAGCTGAGTCCGCGTTTTATGGGTCCGTTTCCAGTTGTGGAGCGAGTGGGACCGTTGGCGTACAGATTGGAGCTACCTCCGATTATGAGAGCCTTTCACAAGGTGTTTCATGTATCGATGCTGAGGAAGTGTCTTCATCCTTCTGAGGAGCTAGTGGCTCAGATTCCAGAGGATCTTCAGCCAGATTTGACAGTTCCGGCAGTGCCTGTGAAGATTCTTGAGAGGAGAGTCAAGGTTCTGCGGAACAAGAGGATAACGTTATTGAGAGTTTTGTGGACTTGTGGCGGTATAGAGGAGGAGACTTGGGAGCCAGAGGCAAAGATGAAGTTGAAGTTCAGGAAGTGGTTCGACAAGCAGATTGTGGAGTGAGCTTCTTTCGTCTTTGTGGCTTTGTTTTTGGTTTAGCTTGCGAGCTTTGTTGTTGCTGTTTTTGGTTTACGTTGTAAGACATACATTTTTGAGATTTATGAGATGGAGTTTTTCCTCATTTTCTGTGTTGCTAAATGTTGTCTTGGATGTTACACGTGTTGACCAGTTGGGTCGTGAGACGTTTCAATCTTTTTGTTATAGGCGTTTAAGAATTTTTCTCTAAGGGCTGCAGTCCTGAATAACTCATTACACTTTTGGAGACTTTTGTTCTCTAGCAGGCTTACCTGAGTGTCGTGGCTTCAGTGTGAGTGGCTTATCCGAGTGCCGTGGCTTCGGTATATGCGATGGCAGGCCCATCTGGGAGGCCGTGGCCCCAATACAAGTGGTTTTGGTTCAGACTTATTTGGGATGTCGTGGCCCCGATATGAGTGTTTGGATAATGAGTTAAGAGGAAAATGTCTTGGAATGTGCGTATACATAAGATTGAGTGTGAGTCTCGGGGATCAGGTGAGGATCTCCAGTGTTGTGACCTTGCGAGGTCGGATTTTTGGTCTTGCGAGACGTGTTTTGAGTTAGGATTCGAGGTCGAATCCAGTTTAGTGGGGGAGAGTTGTAACATCCGTAAACCAAAGATGTGAGTTTTTCTTGGGGTGTCGAGCGACACCAAGGTGGTGTCGATCGACACCGGTCCGAAATCGAATTTCCGGTTTGATTTAAGTCGCTGGATTCGGGTTGGTTCGGATCGGGAAAACCCTAGGTCGCGTTTAAAAGTCGAGCAGCCCGCTGGGGAAGGCTCGTTTTTCGAGACAGAAGGCGTTCTAGGCGATTTTGGAGAGTTTTTGAGGAGATTGTGAAGTTTCTGAGGTGGTTTGTTGCTGTTCTTCCCTGTTCATCTTCCTTTCCTCCCTTTCAATCCAAATCCAAGGTGAGTGCGTGACTGTGGGCTCGGGATTTCCGGATTTAGGTTGTTAGATGAATGTATTGATGAGTTTATGTTGCTTTTCGTGATGTTTATGTGTTGATTGTGGTGTTGAATCGTGTTTGGATTGATTATTGTGTTAATTTGTGTTCACTGCGTGATTCGTTGCCTTCGGTATCGCTCTGTCGAGCGGGTGTCGATCGACACCAATGCTGGTTCAGGGTAGTTAACCGGTTTGATCGAATTGGAATTAGGAATTGATTGGAGATTGAATTAAAAATGGTTTAATCCGGTTTAATAGAATTAATTGGTTTTAATGGTTAATTGAATTGGTTTAATCAATTATTTTCGGATTAATAATTAATTAAGATTATTATTTGATTATGAGAATTATTTAATAATTATTTGGAATTATTTTAATGGTGGAAAAATATTTAATAATTGTGGAAATTATTTAAAAGACTTTAATTATCTGGAAATTGCGTAATTGGCTCGTGGGCAGAGTGATCGTTTCACTAAGTATTTGTGATAATAGTTACGCATCTCCTTTCCTGTGATGCAGGTGGTAGAAATGTTTAAGCGCGTAATCAAGGCCGAAGAAGAGGATGATAGGATCTATGTTTTATTTATTTTGCTTAAGTTGTTAGAGTTATTTGATATTTGAATTTATTTGATTATTGACTTTTGATGTTGAATTGATATTATGATTTATTGAATTATTTATTTTAAGACTTCCGCTAGAATTGTTTAAGTATTTATAAAAAAAAAAACAAAGGTGTTGGTTGTTTCACAAAGGAAGAAAGACCCCTGTATATATATCTTCACAATCCAAACTTCTTTTGGATTTGCACTGTTTCAAGAAAGTGAAGAAACATAAAAGCAGAAAACACTTGGAATAAGGAAATCAAATCTTAGAGGTGGTTGGAAATATTGGTGGAAGGTTAGTGGTTTTCAAGGAAGCATTTGTCTTGTACATAAGAGATAACTTCCGGGGAAGGACACCCTCCTTTTTTCTCTTTCAGCTCTATATGTTATGTTTCCAAACACACATAGACAAAAAATAGCAGAGAAATATTTAGTATTCGATATTCTTGAAGAAAAATCATATTATTACATGGATCATACGTCACAGTTCAAGGGAGATTCATAAGGGTCATCAATTCCTGTGAAATCTGAACAATAAGGTATCAAAGGGTGAAAACAAAACCTTTTTTTAACTAATCAAATGATATGGAACAAACTTGCTATAATCTTCTGTTTATGTGGAAGCTTATGTTATTTCGCCTTTGATCTTTCCTGCACGTGCAAGCTTGTAGAGGCCTTTAGGGTCTCTTGCTTCACAAAGTTGTAGAGACATGTTCATGTAGACCTGAAGAGTTTATGCCATAACACATCAAAATTTCATATACCAATAACCAACTGAAGTACATTATTGTCCTATTTAAAATTTGTTTTCCTTATATTTTTATTTGTTCTTTTAATGCTTTATTTTATAAAAAGCCTTTCTCTTTTTACATATCAAATGTCCGTATATATGTAAAATTCATGGAACTTAAACAACTTCTCATCAAAATACACCATCCTCAGAAAAAATATAGAGCTCTCTTCTATTTATAAACCTCAAACAATATGTTAATTAAATGTTTAGGCACGGTCATATAAATAAATATTTTGTTCTTTAAGCCGATGGTTTTTTATTTTATTTTCTTGAATATTTTAAAACTTTTTAAAAGTTACGCAAATACAGAGGAAAAACATTACTACATTTTCCTTTTTTTTTTGCTAAACAAACACACTAGCTAAGTTTAATAATTTTGTATACAAAATAATGAAATCTGTATGTAACAGAATAACGATTTCTTTATTATGATCGTTAGAGAAAACCAGATGTCATGTCTGACCTATCTTCGGGCGATAAAATTTCATATTGAAACTTAAATGGCATGAATAAGTGGCTGACACAAGCTAATCACATTATTTATGTAGTCATGTGAATAGCGGGAAAAACGGCCAATTCATACCCAAACTTTTTCCGAATGTTCAATTCATACCCAACTTATACCACTATGCAAATCCATACATAAACTAACAAAAATTCAAATTTCATACACACAGTTTAAGTTTTTCGTTAAATCATACATTGTCCGTGACCGTTTACTCATTCCGTCTGTAACAGATTATGTGGATGTCACGTAACAAACGACGTCGTTTTGGGTCAGAAGAACAAACATTTTTTTTCTCAGAAAACGACGTCGTTTTGGCTCTGAATTGAAAGTATTTCTCGAATCTACGGGAGAAAATGTCGTTCTTCTTCTAATTTCTACTTCAACTTTCTTCTCATGGAAATAGAGAAATTCGATTGTTTTCAGTAAACTGAAGGGGTGAGTTGAAGTCATTGTCGAGCTTTAAGAGTATTCGTCGGTACCGAGTTCGAAAATGAGGTAAATTTTCAGTCTTCAGTTTGGCACTCGATTTCTGATTAGGTTTTCAAATTCTGAGACATTAGTTGTTGCATGTCGGTTTTAATAACTTGATTGAATCCGTGAGTACATACAATTGCATTCAGTTACATATAATTGCATTCAGTTTCAGTTGTTCATTCCTTTTGAAAAGAAAGGAGAGTGTAGAGGTTTATGAACACCAAGTGTTCGACAAAATTACTGAATAATATTTCTGTGGATTATGCAGCGATTATGATGTCAGTTTCACAATATACCATGGTGGGAAGTTCGAAATTGCTGAGAGTGTCACTTCATATAAGGGAGGAGAGGTTCTTGACCTTAAAAGCGATCCACAAATGGTGCTTACAAACTTGGTAGATGCACTTGGAATCAATCTGTATGGGCAAAGAGTTTGGTATAAACTTCCTTTTGAAGATTTAACAGAGCTGAAGATGATGTGTAGTGGAGATGCAATGTTTCAGAAAATGGTGCAGTCATCAGTTTGGACAAAAGCGGCTGAAATCTTTGTGGAGAATGATGAGGACTTTAGTGACAGAGCTGATAATGGTTATGGAGGTTCTGGTATTGCAGATGAAGCGCCTGCAAATGGTGAAATGCTTGAAGAAGATGCACGAGTAGAGCAAAATGTTGCTGGATTTGAAGATGAAGATGAGCATTACAATTCTGAGGCAACTCCGTCGAATTCAGATTGTGAAGATGATGGTGGTCCACACTATGAGAGGTGCAAAAAAGGTAGCAGAGATCTTAAGTTAGGTATGGCATTTGACAGTATTTCTGAATTCAAAGAAGCTGTGCTTGATTATAGCTTGAAGTATAAATACAATGTGAGGTTCACAAGGTGGGGGTCTGAAAAATCTGAGGTGAGGTGTGCAGTTGTTAGTGGAAAGGATCAGGGTGATGGAGATGATGATACTGAGATTAGAGCTGATGGCGATGAAGGTAGAGGTCTTGTTGCAGTTCCGCCTCGAGAAGCTCATGTTGATGATGGTGGAGCCGATGGTGATGAGAATGGAGCTTCTGACGATAAGGGGTGTCAATTCAGAATCTATTGCTCCTTTGAGAATTCTGCGGGAATGTTCCTGATTAAAACCTTCAATGATGAGCACTCATGTATCCCAGACGGCTACAACAAGGTTCTTAAGGGAAGAAATATTGTGAAATTGTTGCTGAATGAGATAAGAAGAGATCCTACTTTCAAACCAAAGGCAATGCAGGAAGCTCTTGAAGAGAAATATGATTTGATCGTGTCAAACGACCAATGCAGAAAAGCAAAGAAAATAGCTTTAGGGATGATTCAAGATGAACATGATGAGCAGTTTTCAAGGCTAAAAGACTACAAGACATAAATTATAAGGCAAGTACAATGTCCTATCCCAAATTACTATTTTAAACTATGCTTTTGTTGTTTTGCTAACTTTGCTTATGTTGTTTTGCAAAGATTTAATCCAGAGTCTATTGTGGAGGTTGGGACAATGACTAATGAAGCTGGTCTAGAGACCTTCGATAGGATATACATTTGCTTAGGGGCCCTGAAAAGAACATGGAAAGCTCATTGTCGTCCAATATTTGGGATAGATGGTTGTTTTATGAAGAACAATGTCCAAGGACAACTTTTAGCAGCTGTAGGACGAGATGTCAACAACCAAATATTTCCTGTAGCTTGGGGTATCGTGCAAGCAGAGACTACTGACAGTTGGGTTTGGTTCATTCAGAGGCTTAAGCTGGATTTAGGACTCTGTGATGGAGAAGGATTCACTATAATCTCGGATAGGCAAAAAGTAAGCTACTTCACCTCTGTTTTATTATACTTTTGCACTTGTTTATCAGAATATTAATTTTTTTATTTGACAGGGACTGTTAAATACTGTTGAGAAAGAGTTACCTAAAATTGAACACCGCATGTGTGCTCGCCACATCTATGGCAATCTAAGAAGAGTTTACCCTGGGAAGGATCTGCCTAAAAAGTTGTTTTGGGCAGTCGCAAAAAGCTTCAACATTGGTGAATATGAAGCAGCTCTCAAAGCTTTGAAGGACTTTAATGTTGGCGTTTATGAAGCATTGATGATGAAGAATCCTCATAACTGTAGTCGTGCTTTCTTCAGCTGCAACTCAGTATGTGAAGATGTTTCTAATAACTTTTCTGAGTCATACAACAACACAATCAACAAAGCAAGGGAAATGCCATTAGTAGAGAAGTTGGAGGCGATCAGAAGGCAAGCCATCATCCGTATGGATATAAGAAAGAGGAAGGCCTTCAGGTGGAAAGCAAAGTATACTGAAAAAGTTGTTGAAACCATCAAGGCCGAGCAGCTCAAAATGAAGCATTATCGGGTAATCCTTAGTGGCAATATGTTGTATGAGGTTAGTGTCAACAATCAAGGTTTCACAATTAATATGAATTCGAAGACATGTGCTTGTAGAAGGTGGAGTATGACAGGGATCCCTTGCCGTCATGCATTGAAAGTGATAAACAAAAGGAAGAATGATCCCCTGAATTATGTTTCACATTGGTTTTTGACCACTTCATTCAAGAAGCAATACAATGAATCAATTCGTCCAATCAATGGGATTAATTTTTGGAGAAGATCCGTTGAAGCTACCATTCAACCACCGCCAAGAGAAGGCAAGCTGCCTACAAAGACAGAAAATAAAAGAAAGAAAGGAAAGAATGAGTCTCCAAAGAAGAAGAAAGGAGAGGGAATAGCAGAGCCTCCTGAGAAGGTGATAAAGCTGTCTATAGAAGGAAGAATTTTGTATTGTGGTCAGTGTGGATCCCCAGGGCATAACGCAAGAAGATGTGATCAGATAGGATGTTTTTTTCCCTGACCAAAGAAACAACCATCTTGTCTAAGTGAAGGAGAAGGACCGAGCCAGCAAAGCCAGCCATCTCAGAGTTCACATTTAGACTGAATGTATGTCTTTTAATTTTGTTGGCTTCATGTGAGTTAGTGATGATTATGTTGGCTTACACCTGTTTGTTTGTTATGATTTTGCAGGATTTCACTGGTTGTCTGGCGAGAAGATTACAAACAAGACTTGTTTTAGAGTATGTTTTTGGGATTACAAGACTTGTTTTGGTGTAGGTTTTTGGAGGTTTAGTTAGAAATCACGGTTTTAAGACTTGTTAGTGCTTCGGATTTGGCTTCTTAATGCCTATGATATGGCTTGTCTATGTTTCGGATATGGCTTGCTAATGCCAAAACTTTTGTTTTTGTCTCAGAATTAGGTTTGTTAAAGCAATCGATATGGCTTTGTTTATTTGGCTCTTTCTTCTCTCAATTTGACAATCCATTACGATCACAAAGTACAAACACAAGACCTAAACCATGTTTTGATGCATTACCGACACAAAGTACACATACAAGACCTAAACCACAATCGTTTTTTCTAGCAAAATATGTTACCAACACAAAGTACATAACCTAATCTGAAATTAAATAGAAGCATAAGACCACTCCCAAACCACATATAATCACGTTTTTACAACAACTCATGCCAGATTTTAGCTGCTCTATCTCTTGCTCACAACATTTGACAACTACTTTCCGCTCATCTATCTCTTTCTTGCATCCTTTTGCAAGTGTTTTCGTTGCTTTGACGTCTCACCTGAACTAGCTGAAGAAGACATCTCAGAGCTCTCGATTTTTTCTGTCTAAAAACCCTCAATTGTTGATTTCGTCGCTTTAGATGGTTTGGAGAAGATGAATACATCGAGACACAATTTTTGTCAAGCTTGTACAAAATCATATGCTGCAAATAATGTACCCGAAGCCCAGCCAGTATTATTAATGAACCTTGCCTAGCCTTTTACTAATCAAAAGTAAAACAATTGCATGTAACTGAAGAGACATGTGAGCAGACCACCAAGTACACAACGAACCCATTGTAGTAGAGCCCTCGTGAACAGATTTATCTGATACGAAAAGGGTAACTGCTCATAACATAATTAGTTAAAGAGAGCATACTAATAATTCATATAGAGCAAGACTGCAGTACATGTCTGTGTTGGTCATTGAGATCGTATGAGACATTAACTTTAACGTAAAGGCTACCTTGATGACTGATATCAGTGATATGATATGTGTTTTGATATCAGTGATATGATCTAACACGATAATTGTAAATTAGTGTGAGATTCTAACTTGAGAGAACAATTACGTTTTTATACAGATATGTTGCAGACACCACTCAAACAACAATCCTTTGTATGCGACCCAGTGCAAAAGAAGCACAAGACACCTTCTTATGGTTACCATAAAAATCAGGAGACTATACAGCCAAGACAGGCTATCATGTTGCGAAGGCTCGGGAAGAGCAACCTGAAGACCAAAACATAACCCAGTTAATCGGAGTCAAAAACATCTCTGGTCAAGGAAATTTTCACCAAAACTGAAAGAGTAATAATCATAAACCAAAAGGCGTGACTTCTCAATTGACTTTCGCTTTTCTATCGACCCTTTTGATGTTTTGAAATATATGCAGACGAACACTCGCTTCCAAACATACCATGTCCTTCTCAAATCCTAAAGGATAAGTATAAGGGATGAATCTTACCTTCTTCCAGGAAGATTTTCTCTAGCCGGATCAATAAGTGAATACTGTAGAGGTGGAAGATTTAATTAGATATGATGTAGAAGAGTTTAGATTCATGCATAGCGGTTATATGGGTTGTGAAGCTCGTACCTTTATGTCGATGAGGAGTAGCTCGACTCCCATGAGAAGGTTTCCCTTTTTGAAATTGCGAGCCTCCCAGGAATAAATTAGGCGGATAATAATCTCGTCATATTTGCAGGTTTTCAGAGAGATTGCGAGGTAGAAGATGTTGGACGGGGACTGGAGGGAGGAAGGTTTTATATGGCCAGCTCTTACGATTATTCATGGTCACCATTAATCACTAAAAACTGAAGAGGTGAGTTAAAGAGAGGAAGGGGAATCGAATAGTGTTGGCGCTTTGAAAGAGAGTAGGAAGCGAGAAGGTGGGCAATTAAATGGCGACAGAGGATTTGTAACTGCCGAAGATGGAGAGTTTGGGGTTTTGTCGGCGGAGATGGAGAGCTGGAGGGGTTAGTCGTCAAGCGTGAGAAAGATGGGTGAAAGAGGTGGGTCTTTATGGAGTTTCCTGAATATTATTTAGTGGGCCTCGTTGGTTTAATAGTGTGGAGGATGTTTGGGCTCATAATTTATTGATTAAGTTTTGCAAACCGGGAGAAGATGAGATCTGGTTTAGAGTTGCAAACCTGTGGGTTATTTTAAGTTACGATGCCACGTGGCACGCAGATAGCTGTGGGTGGCCTGAGAAGCCCAAAAAACTGTTTTAAGGTAGATAGATATAGATTATTATATTCTCATAATAATAATTATTATATATATTCTCATAATAATAATAATCTATATCTATCTACCTTTAAACAGTTTTTTGGGCTTCTCAGGCCACCCACATCAGCTATCTGCGTGCCACGTGGCATCGTAACTTAAAATAACCCACAGGTTTGCAACTCTAAACCGGATCTTATCTTCTCCCGGTTTGCAAAACTTAATCAATAAATTATGAGCCCAAACATCCTCCACACTGAGAAGCCTTTTCTACAGCCGTCTATCTTATCAACAGAATGCCAACCCCAATTCTCTCTCTCAATTCTCCCTATCGCCTCCTGTTTCAACAAGAGCCAAACTACTCTAAGCTCAAAATCTTTGGGTGTCAGAGTTTTCCTTGGCTCAGACCCTATCGCTCTCATAAACTAGAGACACGGTCTACTCTGTGTGTCTTCCTCGGGTATTCGCTCACTCAGAGCGTTTACCTGTGTCTTGATCCCACCTCTAATCGTCTACATGTCTCGCGCCATGTCCGTTTTGACGAGCAAGCCTTTCCTTTTCAATCTTTATCTTCCTCTTCTACTGTTACTGCAGGTCAGATCGCGGATTGGTGTCCACCGGTCTCTGTGATTCCAACCACGCCACTCAACTCTTCCTCCTTTGTACTACCGGCAAGTCCCCCCCCCCCCCCCCCCCCCCCCCGAGTCCAGACGCTTCACCTTCGAATGGACCGCTGAATTTGCCGGCCTCCTCATCACCAGAAACTCCGGCAATCGTCTCACCGTCGGACTCCACATTGCCGACGTCAGATTCGGACACGACCCCAGCTGCCTCAATTATGCCTGGTTCTCGCGACGAACACTCCGATGTCTTAGTCTCGGCAAACACTGCGCAAGAAACGACTAATCCCTCGCAGGCCCAATCCACATCATCGCCCGGGTATGATTTTTACAAATTTGTTTACAGTTCTAACCTGAAGAAGATGATATCATATATAAAGTTCTATTATCATTGATATAAATTGTAACTTGATCTCTTTAGCTTTCCAAAAAAAAAAAAAAAAACTTGATCTCTTTAACTGAAAAATTTAACTTGTTTTAAATTCATGTGTAATATTCAATGGTTGAAGTTGGATCATATATTACTCTTATCTAAAATTTGATGAGACCATTTTTTTAGGTCAAAATTTGATGATATCATAAGGTCAATTTCCTTATCAAACAAAACAAAACATATCCCGCGATACATGCGGGTAGTGCGTATAATTCAGAATTTACGATTACTTTGGAGCGTGTACATGTTAGTGTTATGTTTGAACAAAAATGATTACACAAAAAAAGTAAAACCAGGAAAATAACTTTCTCAAAGAAGAGTTTGATCATGAGGAATATACAAAAACCTCTGAATCTATTTCAAAATTAGTAATCTTTGGCTAGAATCTCCAACGGTCTTTTTCAATCAAAGTTTCCTCTTTGAATTCGTTTGGCGTCATCTCCTGCTTAATCAATGCTAAAGAACCTATTAAGGATGGGTTTGTCTATTACCGGTAACACTGATGTTTCACTATCAAAGCTACAGAAAGTTTTACCTTTAACAAACCCCGATGATGCGCGGTAGCTTTACTCTTCTTTGTCTTTGCCATCTGCAACATACGAAATCTTTCGGATTTACAGTTGTAAGAATCAGAGGATCGAGAAAAAGAAAAAAGTTTAGAAGATGACCTCATCTTCAATATCTTTGATCTTCACCATAAGATAGCTGAGAGATACAGCCTTATGGTTAAGCGCAGGTGTAAAGAATTAAAGAATAACACCGAAATCAGAAGGACGAAAGTGAGGGCGGAGGAGAAAGAGGCCGAGAAATGTGAGGATTTTCGTTTAACCTGATTATGAAATTAGAACCGAAGTGTCTAAATTTCGGCTTGATCGAAGAAGATGGACGTCTAGCGAGGTAAGCCTAGGGATATGAATGGCCGGGATAATGATTACCGAGGGTGGAGGTTGTGGAGAAATAGATTCCGGCGGACGGGCACAAACCCAGTGGATCAGCGGATTGTCGGTGGTTTCCGAGCGCGATTGCCGAAGAGAGGTGGCGGGTGTTGCCTCCGGCGGACATGTGAAGACGGAACAGAAGAAGCTGAGGAATAATGGTTCATGTGAGAAGCAGAGGAAAGTTAAAAAGGAAGCATTGAAGAAGATTAAGGGGATGATGAAACGCATCAATATCTCAGTTTAAATGTTTGACGATTTGGTGGAAGCGAGACGGAGGAGAAGATGAAAGGTTGAGGTTTTTTTTCTCCATCAGAAAATCAGAAATTCAGAATATTTTGAGCTTATGCCACGTGGCAGCTGTAGAGAGCTCTCAAAAATTGATGGATGGCTTTAGAGGTCCCAAAAAACTATTTTAAAGTATTATAGATATAAATTATTATATTCTCATAATAATAATTATTTATTAATATAAAAGTTTTAGCAAGAATTTGAAAAGTTAATTTTATATAAAAAAATCTTATGTATTGATCTTTAAAAACTATAGTTTAACAACTTTAGTTTTATCAGACTTAATATGTAGTTTATAATATTTACGGAACGAGACGGGACCAGACGAAGGAACGGGACGAGACAGGACGAGATAGGACGAGATGGAACTAGACGAGACAGAATATAACGCGACAGAACGAGACAAAACAAGACAAGAAGGAACGGGACAAGACAGAATGGCACAAGACGGAAAGGGACGGGACATAACAGAACAGGATGGAACGGCATGAGACAGGACGAAACATAACAGAACTAATGCTCATCTCTAATCTTATTTAACGACTATGCGTATGACATTTTTGAAACACAAAATTAAATTAAATTACAAAATTTGATATCTTCGAATTTTCTTCTAACCATCTTAATAATAACACGTAAAATTCCACGCAAAGCGCGGATCATCCTCTAGTTTAGCATATTTTTGAATAACAATGGAATTCTACTTCATAATCAACACAGCAAATCCCCTTGTGCCTCTCCAGGTGATGACACCTCAGATTTTTAAAGCTTTCTCAAGCTGACACCTCATTTAAAACGTCCAACCAATCAGAACATTCTAAATAATACCAGTCAGCTTATTTCCGGTTTACTTGCCACGTTTTTACCCGGTTTGGTTTATTTGTTTTTTATTCAGTTATGCGGTTTATGTTGCGAGAGTTTCGTTCTTCTTCTTCCTCCGGTTACCTCACTTTCTCCTTCTCCCTCGACTCGCAATTGTCTTCTCCTCAGCTTTCTCCCGTTTTCGAGCATCTTTCTGGCC
This sequence comes from Erythrophleum ivorense, assembly GCA_026724425.1. Lineage (NCBI taxonomy): Eukaryota > Viridiplantae > Streptophyta > Magnoliopsida > Fabales > Fabaceae > Erythrophleum > Erythrophleum ivorense. The sequence continues at coordinate 1,720,669 of JAIUCV010000027.1, read as the reverse complement.
AAGTAAGTTTTCCGATTAGCTTTCTAAGACTCCCGTTTTCGAGCAGGCGTGTTCTAGATCTGTCGTTTTCGCAAAGCAATTTATATGATTCGTTTGCTAAGTCCCTTTATCTTCTCCACCCACTCTTCTTCTCCTACTCTCTCTCTCTCTCTCTCTCTCTCTCTCTCTCTCTCTCTCTCTCTCTCTCTCTCTCTTTGCTCTCTCTCTCTCTCTCTCTCTTCTAGCTTCGTTTCATTTGCTCTGTTTAGTCATCTATGGCTACTGTTTTGACGAGGTTGCTGAAGAGAGAGACGATCACCGGCATCAGCCACACCTCCAGGAAGCTCTTCTCCACCGTTGAAGCTCCTTCTTTCGCTGAGAGACTCATAAATCTCCCCAAAGATTTCCCCGCCACTAACGCCAAACGCGATACCTCTCTGGTAATCTGGGCTTCTTCTTCAAAATCCGATCTGGGTTTTACCCAATTTCTCGCCTTTCTTTCTTCTTCCATTGTCGTCAATTGATCAAGTTCTTCTGTATTGGGTAGCTCATCGGACGAACTCCGCTCGTCTTCCTCAACAGAGTAACCGAAGGCTGCGAAGCTTATATCGCAGCTAAGCAAGAGCATTTCCAACCAACTTGCAGCGTCAAGGACAGGTTTTCTTCTTAAAATCTTAATCTTGAAATCAAAGAACACAGCTTTAGGTAGTTCGATACTTAATCCTAGGAAATCAAAGTGTTGACTTTTGTTTGAAATTGTTGTCTACAGACCTGCTTTATCCATGGTAGCAGATGCTGAGAAGAGAAAACTCATCACCCCTGGAAAAGTAATCAACTTTTTTAATCCCATCCTTGATCTCTCAAATTAACGGTGAATTAGAGTGTCTTATATTAGTGTTTGTTTTTTTCAGACTGTGTTGATAGAGCCAACTTCAGGAAACATGGGAATAAGTTTGACTTTCATGGCTGCTATGAAAGGGTACAGAATCATAATGACGATGCCTTCTTACACCAGCTTGGAGAGGAGAGTGACGATGAGATCCTTTGGAGCAGAGCTTGTCCTGACTGATCCAGCTAAAGGAATGGGTGGAACAGTTAAGAAAGCTTATGAGCTTCTTGAGACTACTCCTGATGCTCATATGTTGAAACAGTTTGCTAATCCAGCAAACACTCAGGTACTTAAAGAGTTAAAAAGATCCGTTTTTTTCATTTTGCATTTTGCATTTTGTCTAGGGATATGATACTTGGAATATTGGTGCATGCAGATTCATTTTGATACGACTGGTCCTGAGATTTGGGAAGATACGCTTGGGAATGTTGATATCTTCGTGATCGGAATTGGCAGTGGAGGCACTGTCTCTAGTGTTGGCCAATACCTTAAGTCTAAAAACCCCAATGTCAAGGTGATTGATTGATTAGATTCTTGTGAATATTGACAAAAGAGATTGCTTTTTGATCACTAATGTCTTGCAAACTGTAGATATACGGAGTGGAGCCTGCTGAAAGCAACATACTCAACGGTGGCAAACCAGGTGAAAATTTTGAAGCTTTTAACACTTTGGATGTTTAAATCAATGGAAGATCATAGTTTTCTGCGGTTTGCTGATGTTAAAGTTTTTGAACTTCGAGGTTAGGTCCACATGCTATCACAGGCAATGGGGTTGGTTTTAAACCAGACATCTTGGACATGGATGTTATGGAAAGCGTTCTTGAGGTAACTAAAAAGCTTCCACCTTTTTTCATATTCCATAAACTTTTCAAAGCTTATGTTTTGAGAGGAACAGGTTAAGTAGTCAGGATGCTATAAAGATGGCTAGAGAATTGGCATTGAAAGAAGGTCTCATGGTGAGTGTTTTGGAGATTTACAGAAGAAAACCGGTTTTTGGTTTGTTCTTTCTGATTATAACTATGGAAACCTTAACTTGTAGGTTGGGATATCGTCTGGGGCTAACACTGTGGCAGCACTTAGACTTGCGAAAATGCCGGAGAACAAAGGCAAACTCATTGTGGTAAGAGAGGAAAAAAAAACTGTTCTTGGGTTTTTGTTGTGATCTTATGAGTTATGGTTTGATTGATGATATTTGTTAACAGACGATTCATGCAAGCTTTGGAGAGAGATATCTCTCGTCTGTTCTGTTTGATGAGCTGAGGAAAGAAACAGAAGAGATGAAGCCGGTCTCAGTCGACTGATTTGTTTTTGGACTCTCTTACTAAAATATCTCATCTTGGAGCAAAATTAAAAAGTGTCATTGGTAAAACTAATATGTTTGTTTTATATTTGATGTTGGATATCGAAAAATAAAATTTAATAAAGATCGTGATTTTATCGTTGACAAAAAAAAAAGCATTTTCTGGTTCAAATAGAGATTTCGTGCTGGTAAAGTAGTTTTGGGAGAAAATGAGTGTGTTCTTCAATCTGCATTAACAAACCAAAAGGAAACTAGAAGCAAAATCAAATTATAAAATTATAGTTTTATTAAATGAAAGAGTGATTAGGTTTGATGAAGAAAGATTCTTTAAAGATTGTGACACAGTAATACTATGTTTGTTTTATATTTTGATGTTGAAAATTGACTAGAAAATATAAGCTCCATAGGTACAACAACGATTGAGTTAACATTTGACCAATAGCAGCTCTACAGAATCACACGGGAGTAAACAGACCGGATTGGCTGTAAACAGATCCTGGAACTTGGTTGTTCATACATTTCGAGGTTTGTTAGATTTGATTTGATTTGAGTAGAACTTGGCTGAAACATTTGCAGTGGATTGGTTTCTGATGAAGAAGAATGGTGTCGTTGTGGAGAAGGGGTTGGGAGGAGGAAGAGATATGAGTAGGGGGTCAGAAATGCAATTATGATAAAATTGAGTTTCAAGATGAAATAACTGAGATAGAGAAAGCAAATAATATTTATAGAAATGCCCTCAATATATAGTCAATTCCAAAAATTTAACCCATGTAATTTTTAACCTTTCAGATTTTATCATAATTGGCCTAATTGGAAATGTTTTGGAAATAAAACTTCCATCAACAATTTTAATAGATAAACTGTTAATTATAAATATGAAAAAACATAATATAGACAAAATTTCCTCCCCAATTAATCCCCAATTTTTAAATATTCGTTAATCGGGCGGTCAAACTCAACGACGTCAAACTCATCAGTAATTAGAGATATTCAAATAGTTTGTTTGATTCGAACAAGGAAATAAATAAAAAATGTACAATTTTATAGGTATTCACGGATGGTGAATATTTTACCGGTGCCAAACAAATGCAAAACGGTAACCGTATAACATCAAATACCGTATACAACATTCTTTGGGCCTAGGCCAATTAATTAAAAAACCGTATAACCAATAAGGCGGAGGCATTTTTACGATCAAATTATACCGCGGCGTAGCGCGGGGTACCAACCTAGTCTATACTATAAAGAGAGGATAACTCTCTCGCTGAGTGACACCTCATCATTTTCACTTCATGGGAGCATGACATGTGGCATGTAGAAAATAAAAACTTCTGTTCAACTATTTCTGCACTTTCCGTTTCTGTATTCAACATATCTCTTCACCTTTTCTAATAGTATAATCATACATAACCATGATTCTCAATTAGAAAATAAATTTGGTTCTTCATATGCAATCTCTTTGCAATTCCAACATCCGATTAATTTTCTCTCCTTCTCATCACTTGATGGGCTTTTTTTTTTGCTACATGCGAGTGTCTGTGAGGCTAAGACAGAGAGGAGACAAAGAAGAACAGACAAAAATCAAACAAAATTGAAGGCATCTCGATCAATTGTTCCTCATAATACCATGGGTAAGACTTTGATTTTAGATTTCACGAAAAATTGATTTCGTTTTGTGACTTTTCCATGATATTATATTTTGCTTTTCGCTTCAGATTAGTGTGCCAGGTTTCATAAGAAATCATAATTTTTTTCACATGTATTCTCCACTGAGGGTACTTATTTCTACGAACTTGACATAACCACACACACAAAACGATACGATATCGTTGCACGTCATTATTAATTTTGATTTGTTCTAATCTCTTCGTCTTTCTTCAACAGGAGTTACAGAATCATCAATTTTTTTTTTTTTGCAAATAGCCTTCATATTTAATTGTATAAGAATCATCCTTTTTGGTTTATTGTATAAATCCTTAACCAGGAAATCATGCTTTCGATTTGGTGATTAGCTGGACCAATTAGTATTTGTTTTCCATATAAAAAAGTTAAGTAGGAAGCATCATAGTTTTAATTAAGTTTGCTTTTGTATTGTTTCCAACGTTAATATTTTGATAAGAATCAGAAATAGATACTTAAAAATTACTCTTTAACCATGTAAAGCAAGAGAAACTTAAATTGAGTGTATTTTGGGTTCAAGTTTATAAGGTGTAGTTAAACATTTTACAAAAACAATAATAATAGCTATGCGGGTAATCATCTAGTATATATAAAGTTAAATGAGATATCTTCTTAGACTGCTACCTCATTCTAAAGATCTCTAAAATATTAACACATCAGCATTTTGTTAGTAAATTTTTAAATTATATATTTTATTTATTATGTTTTCATTATTATATTCTCATAATAATTATCATTAATTGATATAATAGTTTTAACAAGAATTTGAAAAGTCAATTTAAAAAAAAAAAAATATTTTGTATTGATCTACAAAAACTATAATTTACCAACTTTAGTTTTCTCAGATTTAATATATAGTTTATAATATTTACCGAACGAGACAGGACCAGAGGTGACAGGAAGGAACGAGACGAGATGGAACTGGACGAAACAGGACATAATGCGACAAAACAAGACAGGACAAGAAGAGAAAGAACGAGACAAGACAGAACGGCACGAGACGGAAAGGGACTAGACATGACAGAACGGGACGGAACGACACGAGACAAGATAAAACATAACATAACTAATGCTCATCTCTAATTTTATTTAACTACTATGCATATGACATTTTTGAAACATAAAATTAAATTACAAAATTTGATATCTTCGAATTTTCTTCTAACGGCATGAGACAGGACGGAACATATCATCCCTAGTATTAATATGTTATATATGATTCTGTATATTGTTGAGAAATACTCTAAAATACAAATTCCATTACTCTACAAATTTACCGGTTACTCTAAAAAGAAAAAAGAAAAAGCATAGGTGAATAAGTTGAAGTGAATCAATTGCAGTAAATAGCAATTAAAAAAACTAAAATTAAGAAACTAACTATATTCAAAAGAGTGTATAACAACATGAGATACTCTTAGCACTTTCTATTTCATTCAAGGCACTTTGTGCATCTGGATGGGAAACTTTTTTTACTGTTCAAAAGGAAATATGCAAAATAATATGCAAACAAGAAGTTTGATGATTTGATTTCTATTCCAGCTTCACCTTCTTCTAACTCCTAAATTTGATGAAGTTATTAGTGTAGGCTTTCGCCGATTGTGGAACCTCATAGATGGACGATGAAACAACCAAGTTTAAAAAAAAAAAAAAAATTAAATATCCATGCGGAAATTCTCGACCAATATAACCAATAAATAATTAATTATTTCAATAAATAAATAATTAATTCAACTCCAGAATAATAAAAATACTAGCAACCTAAACACCAGGTTTTACTAGACTAACAGCGGAAACAAATAAATTCTATCAATCCTATCATCCTCTTCTCCGGCCTTGATTCCGCGATCACACATTTTTTTTACCTGCATCACATGGGAAAAAGAGATATGTAAGTATTTCATAAATACTTAGTGAGACGGTCATCCCCGTCTACAAGTCAATTACACAAATTACTAGACATTTAAATAACAATTAAATTAAACAAAGCAATTAACCGCAAGAACACACTAGTGTCGACCGACACCACCTGGTGTCACTGGTGTCGCTCGACACCGAGCTCACAGACCGACAACCAGAACGATAAATAGTGCGAAAACACGAAAATACTCAAATCAAACACAATAATTCGATCAAACACGATTATCAACACCAATATCACATAAACAAAATCCCAATCAATTCACAATCAATTACTTTAGCAATTACGAGCCTACGGTCACGCACTCACCTTGAAAACGGATTGAAAAGGGAAAAATAAGGAAGATGGCGATGAACAGTGATGAGGACAACCCAAAGCTCTCAAATCTACTCTGAAAACTCCACCTTTCACTTTCTCTGCCTCTTTTCACTAAAACACTTGAAGAAAATACGGCCTCCCGCCTTTATAACTCGTGACTAGGGCTTTTTCCACATAAACATTCGTTAACTGGACAATTAAATCGACCCGGAAATTGAATTGCAGAACCGGTATCGACCGAAACCCTCCTGGTGTCGCTCAACACCACTAGACAAAACCACTTCTTTGGTTTGTGGATGTTACAATTCTCCCCCACTAAACTGGATTCGACCTCGAATCCCAACGAAACACGTCTACCAAAGACCACAATCCTTGCCCCACCGGGCTAAACCACTAGAGATCCTCACCTGATCCCAGAGACTCGCATATAATTCTATGTTATAGGCACGTTCCCAGACATCGTTACTCTTAACCCATTACTCTAACCACTTATATTGAGGCCACTACACTCAGATAAGTCTACAACCACTTATACTGGGGCTACTACACCCAAATAAGTCTGCTATCACTTATACTGAGGCCATTACACTCAGATAAGTCACTCATACTGAGGTCACTACACTCAGATAAGTCTGTCGGAGAACCACTGTCTCCAAAAGTAATGAGTTACTCGGGCACCCACCGTCCCTAGAGTAAAAATTCTGAAACGCCTATAACATATCCTATTAGAACTGCCTCACGGCTCAACTGGTCAACAACTCGTAACATCCGAAACACATAAATATAAGGAAAACTTCATCTTATAAATCTCCAAAAATATATATATCGTTACAACCAAAACGAAAGTACATGAAACAACATAGCACAAGCTAAACAACTGGAACCACAAAGATGAAAGAAGCTCACTCCACGACCTGCTTGTCGAACCACTTTCTGAACTTCAGCCTCATCTTTGCCTCAGGCTCCCAAGTCTCATCCTCTGTACCGCTATAGTCCCACAGAACTCTCAGCAACAGTATCTTCTTGTGCCCCAGAACCTTGACTCTCCTCTCAAGAATCCTCACAGGAACCGCCGGAACCATCAAATCAGGCCTAAGATCCTCTGGAATCCTAGCCACTAACTCTGAAACAACCAAGCTTTCTTTTTTTATATAATTAAATCAATACTCAGCGGAAGTCTTTAAATAGTACAAATAATTCCGGAAATAATAAATAACTCTAGCAACCTAAACACCAGGTTTGCAAAACACATAATCATAAAACAACACATCCTACATCCCCCTCTTCAGCCTCGATCCCGCGGTCACACTTAACCTTTACCTGCATCACATGGTTATAACAGATGCGTAAGTATTATCATAAATACTTAGTGAGTGGATCACTCCGCCTACAGGCCAATTACGCCAACCACTAGACAACACAATAATCAACAGCAACAACAATAACCATCAACACAAACATCAACAGTAAACAATAGAGACAACAATAACCAGCAACATACGAAACATAACAGCAACTCTCGCAGAACAGTACTTGTGTCGACCGACACCCACCGTGTTGCTCGACACAGCCCCGAAACCTCGAAACCAATTAACCATTATTAATAATTACCACAATTATTAAAATACTTTACCTCCAATATTAAGTAATTTCCACAATTAAATAATATTTTTCAACCCATAAAATCATCTCCATAATTATTAAATACTCCAAATAATTATTAAATAATTTCCACCATTAACTAATAATTGTTCACACTTAAAATAATTTTTCATAAATTATTTGAACCATTTAATTAATTAATTCCATCTTTTATTAATTAATTACGTACTGAACCAAATAAAACCACTTAACCCGGATTAAAATTAATTAATTCCAATAACCAGATTAAACCAAACCAAACCGAGATCAAACCGTCGGTGTCGACCGACACCCTCTTGGTGTCGCTCGACACCTGGTCGATTGGTGTCGACTGACACCGGCTCGGTGTCGATTGATGCCCAACTCGATTTTTCCATCACAAAAACACCAAAATACTCAATCCACGACATCAATCAAGATCAAACTCAACAATCATCACATAAACATCACGAAGAACACACCAAACTCAACCATTAATCACAGCAAACACACAACCAATGGGATTCAACCCCCATATACGATCAAATACACAAATAACTCAAGAACACAACAAAAACCTCATCTACCAACGAATCTCTAGTGATTCACGAGCCTACGGTCACGCACTCACCTCGACAACGGTGAACAGTAATCACGATGAACAGTACGCGATGAACAGTAATCCCGTTGAACAGTATGCGATGAACAGTAATCCCAATGAACAGTGTTTCCGAAATTCTCCTAAAATCATCTCTTTTCTCTCTGAAAACTCCAACCTCCAAAAATTGAGCCTCAACTCGCGGCTGCACCTCTTTTAAATCGAGAAATAGTGTTTCCTTCCCTAAAGCGACCAAAACCAGCGACTTAAATCAAACCGACTCGATTCACAGTAACCGGTGTCGAGCGACACCAACCCTTGGTGTCGGTCGACACCACTCGACCAACCCCACAAAACCGAACACAATCGATTTAAACCGGAAATCGATTCCCAAACTAGTGTCGATCGACACCCTCCTGGTGTCGCTCGACACCAACTAACCAGAAGTCGTTTTACACATTTGTCTACACAATGCTTGAACCTTTAGACCGACTGCACAACAATCAAACAATAACATGCACAACCAACCCGAGATTCACACCGTATAAAGCATATGCAAACACACCCGGTCACTTGGTGTCGTCCGACACCACTTCCAAAACAACACTTCGGTTTACGGATGTTACAAACTCCTCTGAAGGATGAAGACATTTTCTCAACATCAAAACATGAAACACCTTGTGAAATGCCCTCATAATCGGAGGTAACTCAAGCCGATACGCCACTGGTCCAACTCGCTCCACCACCGGAAACAGACCCATAAACCGCAGACTCAACTTGTTCTCTGCTAGGACCCCTTAACATAGCCATCTTGAAATACACACGATCTCCAACCTGAAACTCAAGCTCTCTCATCCGCCTATCAGCGTAACTCTTCTGTCTATCCTGAGCTTCCTTCATGTTCAGCCTCAAAACACGGACCTTCTCCATCGTTTCCTGAACATAAGTAGCTCCATAAATGCTGCGCTCCCCCACTTAGGTCCAGCATAAAGGCGTCCTACATGGCCTTCCATACAAAGCCTCAAAAGGAGCCATGCTGATACTCGCCTGAAAAATGTTGATGTAAGAAAACTCGACCAAGCTTAAGTGATCAGCCCAATGACCACCCCAGTCCAACACACACATCCTCAGCAAATCCTCTAAAGTCTGAATAGTCCTCTCTGACTGCCCATCAGTCTGTGGATGATAACCTATACTCATATGCACCTTAGTGCCCATCTCTTCCTGAAACGCTCTCCAAAACTCTGAAGCGAGTCTAGGATCCCGGTCTGACACAATAATGGCTGGCACACTATGCAGCCTCACTATCTCCTTCACAATTTGTTTAGCCAAAACAGTAGTTCCATCTGTCTTCTTAATGACAAAAAAATGTGCTGACTTAGTAAACCTGTCCACAATCACCCAGATAGCGCCGTAGGTCCACGAGGTAGGTAATCCCACCACGAAATCCATCGTGATCATATCTCACTTCCACTCTGGAATGGGTAAACTCTGCAGAAGACCACCCGAAACCTAATGCTCTGCCTTAACCAACGAACACGTGTTGCACTTGAGACCCAATCAGCTACATCTCTCTTCATCCCAACTCAGTGATAATACCTCTTGAGATCATGGTACATCTTAGTCACCCGTGGATGAATCGAGAACTTGCTCGCATGAGCTTCTCTCAGAATCTCCTGTCTCAACTCCTCTATCTTGGGTACACAAACCAGACCACGAACCAAAATTGTCCCATTCGAAGAGACTTGATACTCAGAACCAACTACTCGCGATGCATCAATCAAACTCTGATTACTCTGCTTAGCCACTATGATCCTACTGAGCAAATATTCTTGATCAACTGTCTCCAAACCCAAAGGCTCCTGCGAAATAGCACAAAAACGCAAAGTACTAATCTCGCTCACCAAGGCCTCAACATCCTTCTCTCGAGCTGAATCAGCCCTTCGTCGACTCAATGCATCTGCCTCTAGATCTTAAGCGCGAAGACCACCGCTCCCAACTTAAGATCATGCGTAGGGCGATTACGCTCGCTACCCTGCAACTGCCTTGAAGCATAAGCAATCACTGTACCCTCCTGTATCAGGACACAACCCAGACTAACTCCTGAAGCATCTGTGTACACTGTGTACGGCTTTCCCGACTCGGGTAATGCCAAAACTAGTGTACTAGTCAACATCTCCTTGAGCTTCGGAAAGCTCTCATCGCACTCTTGTGACCAAACAAACGGAACATCCTTGCCGGTCAACTTCGTCATAGGTTGCGACATACTCGCAAAACCCTTGAAGAATCTCCTGTAGTACCCTACTAAACCATAAAACTCCTGATCTCGGTAGCACTACTCGGTCTAGGCCAATCCCTGATAGCCTTTACCTTCTCCGGATCTACTGAAACTCCCTCTGCAGAAACAATATGACCCAGAAATCTCATCTGTCGCTGCCAGAAACTGCACTTGCTCAACTTAGCATACAACTTATGTTCCCGAAGCTTCTCCAGAATCAATCTCAATGGAGTCTCATGCTTCTCTGGACTCCTCGAATATACTAGAATATTTTCAATGAAGATGATAACGAACACGTCCAAAAACTCCCTGAACAGGTCGTTCATCAACCTCATGAAAGCTGCCACCGCGTTAGTCAAACCAAAGGGCATGACCACAAACTCAAAGTGCGAATATCTCTTCCTGAACGTCGTCTTGCGAACATCTGCACTCGTCTATCGGGATCTGATGATAACGTGACGCCCAGTCAATCTTGGAGAACCAAGTAGCACCCCCCACCTGGTCCAGTAACTCATCAATCCTCAGGAGAGGGTACCTGTTCTTCACAGTGACTCGGTTAAGTCCACAGTAATCAATGCACAACCGGAAACTCCCATCATTCTTCTTCACGAACAACACCGGTGCTCCCCACGGCGACACACTCGGCCAGATAAAACCCTTGCTCAAAAGGTCCTCTAGCTGCTTCTTCAGCTCTGCCAACTCTGCTGGAGCCATCCTGTAAGGCGACTTAGATATTGGAGCTGTCCCCGGCTCTAGCTCAATCGTGAAAGGATCAGACCGAGGTGGTGGTAATCCCTTCAGCGACCGAAAAACATCTGCTCTCCCTGAATAGCCGAGATCAACAGACTCTCGGAAGTCGGTCTCACTCCCTGAAACACCAACCTCCCTGCCTCACGCTCAAAGACCACTCTGCCTCAATAACCATCTAGATGAACTTTGTAATGCGCTAACCAGTCCGGCCCAGAATGACATCACACAGCTCCACCGGACTGATAACCTAATCTGTTGGCATCGACTGCCCCGCAATCTGAACATCAACTACTCTAGCACGGCCGAAAGTAGCCAGGAATCCTCTACCAGCCATCTTGACCATACCCGAACGCTCACTAGCGCTGCTCCGAATACCACTGCTTTCTGCACGCTCCAGAGTAATGAAGCAATTTGATGCTCCAGAATCAAACAACACATGAGACTCAAAACCGCCCACTAACAAGGTCCCTACATAATTCACATGTGTTGAGAACCCCGATAACTCTATCACAAATAAAATAAATGAACAGACACGACAAGATTCTACGACTAAGAATTTACAAAGTCTGAGTCAAATATTTTACCTGTGATATGCACGGACTGACTCGTCTGGCCAACCTCTGCCGAAGAATACACTCGCAGTGCCGCTTCAATCTGACCCAACGGCTGCACCACCGCAATTTGAGCTATTGGCTGAGCCGATACCGGCTGAACCGCTGCTACAACCATCTGCTGCAACTTGGGACACATCAACATGATATGCCCCGGCTCTCTGCGATGGAAGCACACCCTAGCCTCTCGAGCTGGGTCCCTCCTGGGACAGCTTGCCACACGATGCTCCGTGCTCCCACAACTAAAGCAACCACCACGACCACTCTGCCTGCCTCCAGAAATCTCGTCTAACCTCCTCTTCTGACCCTGCACAAGCTTACCGCCCTTACTAGAACCAGAACCTCTGCGCTGCTGCTGCGGCTGCTACTGCTGCTGCTACGTCTCACTCCTTGGCTGAACTGAAGGAGCAACCACATAAGGAACAACTACCGGACCAACCTGCTTTCGCGGATCCTCCTCTATCGATGTTGCCTGCTCCATATGGTCTGCCCTCGTAGTGTACCTGGCACCTATACACCGAGTCTTGATGCTCAAAATAAGTCCTTGCAAGAACCTTTGCACAAGGGCCCGCTCGTCCTCCAAACCACGCCAATTATAAACCATGAGTCTGCTGAACTTGGCGTCATACTCCCTCACTGAACTCTCTCCCTGAGACAGCGCCATGAACCTCATCTGAAGTCGATCTCGAGCCTCCTGAGGAAAATACTTGCCGTTGATCTCTGCTAGGAATTCGCCCCAAGTCCACACTGCTCTCCTAACCCCAATGGCTCGCAACCACATATGTGCATCTCCACCCAGATAATGCACATCCAACTCCACCTGATACTCCTCATGGCATCTGATAGACCGGAAGTTACTCTCCAATCTCAAACGCCACTCATCGGCCTCCTCAGGCCCAACTCTGCCCTCGAACAAAGGCGTAGCAATCCTCTGCATCAGCCCCATCATTTCTAGATAAGGCGGACTCCCAACAACTGGGACCCCCGGCTGCTCAACAACTGCAACACCCTGCTGTGCCTAGGCCACTGGCGGAAAACGTGCCAACAACTACGTCAGCAATCCCACAACAAGACCATCTCGGCCCTGAGCTGGAGCAGAACCCCCACCTGGGGCCGCCCCAACCCCAGCACCGCCACCGGAACCAGCCCCCACACTAGCACTGCACCCAAAATGGCCTGACTCGCAGACCCCACTAAAAGAGACAATTACGCAGACGCTACACTAAGCGTCGCACTCTCCTCTAACTCCGCCGCTGCTCCATGACCACGACCCCGGCCTTCACGGCCTGCAGCTCGGCCACCACGACCAACGGCTCTGCCCTCACGGTCTCTACCTCGACCTCTAGCACCTGCATCCATCTCGCTGCACTTCCACAGAACAGAAGATGCATGAGCAAACTGGACAAACATAGCAAAAACAAGCAACTCACCACGAAATCACTTTGAAGGCCGAAGAAGATGATTCTAAGACTACTAACTGACTAAGCACACATAATAAATTAAACACATAGTCTCAGTTCATCCAATTACTAACAGTCCTAAAACCGTAAGAGCTCTAATACCAAAATGAAACAACCAAGCTTTTTTTTTATTTAAATTAAATATCAATGCGTAAATTCTAACCAATATAACCAATAAATAAATAAATAATTCAATAAATAAATAATTAATTAACTTTCAGAATAATAAAAATACTAGCAACCTAAACACCAGATTTTACTAGACTAACAACGGAAACAAATTAATTCTATCAATCCTATCATCCTCTTCTCCGGCCTTGATTCCGCGATCACACATTTCTTTTACCTGCATCACATGGGAAAAAGAGATGCGTAAATATTTCATAAATACTTAGTGAGACGGTCATCCCGTCTACAGGCCAATTACACAAATTACTAGACATTTAAATAACAATTAAATTAAACGAAGCAATTAACCGCAAGAACACACTAGTGTCAACCGACACCACCTGGTGTCGCTCGATACTCCCCCACTTGGTGTCGACCGACACCGGATTGGTGTCGCTCGACTTCGAGCTCATAGACAGACACCCAAAACGATAAACAGTGCAAAAACACCGAAATACTCAAATCAAACACAATAACTCGATCAAACACGATTATCATCACCAATATCACATAAACAACCACGAAAAATAATCCCAATCAATTCACAATCAATTACTCTAGCAATTACGAGCCTACAGTCACACACTCACCTTGAAAACGGATTGAAAAGGGAAAACAAGGAAGATGGCGATGAACAGTGACGAGAATAACCCAAAGCTCTCAAATATACTCTGAAAACTCCACGATTCACTTTCTCTGCCCCTTTTCGCTAAAAATCTTGAAAAAAATACGGCTTCCCCCCTTTATAACTCGCGACTAGGGATTTTTCCACATAACCACTTGTTAACCGGACAATTAAATCGAACCGGAAATCGAATTCCAGAACCGGTGTCGACCGACACCTTCCTTGTGTCGCTCGACACCACTCGACAAAACCACTTCTTTGGTTTTTAGATGTTACAGATGACGACATGTTGGCACTGTTAAACTCATATTCATGTTCTTCCTGGAGCCACCAACCAGTAATAGCTGCTGAGTATCAATCTGGTTACTATCCAGTAGTGGAGCAAAAGCGATTTTTGGCATGATGGTTGGAATAACTTTTGTCATTTGATTGATAATTCAGATGTACTGCTCCAGCCATTACATGCATATCTTTCTCTGCCTCGGTATCTTGACACTCGGTGGTCACTTTGTTAAAGGCGTGGCTCCCTCTTCTTGACACTGATGTGGCTGGGTTTGCTTCAAGTAATAATTAACCCAATCTACACAACTGAAAGTGCACAAAAAGAGAGTAGTATAGTTCGGGGTCGAACCACAAGGAGATGTTATTTTTATTCAAACCTATGGAGATTTAAAACAAGCTAGAACAGAAATATGAGTTGATGGTGTTGTGAATCTAAAAGCAAAAGAAAACGAAAGCAAGTGAGTAAATGAGATGTGAGACAATAAAAAGAAAGAGTTAGGCAAAGGATACTCTTTGGAAACATGTAATTAAATGATGATTGCATTGGGATATCATTAGAAACCATATTGAACTCAAATCACTAAGGCATAGTTTTCCCACTTTCGTGGCTCCAACCACTATGTTTAATCAACCTAATAGAAACAACTTTCGATGGTTATTACAAGTTGAAAACATGAAGTAAAGGTGTTCAAGATTCAATTTTTCACAATAGTCCACAACTCAACTTTCGATGGTTGTGAACTATTGCTCACCAAACACTAGTTCCGGAAATATAGCAAGCTTTTGGAGAGTATTGATATATCCATATTTTGCATGATTTTAATTAGTATTTATCTATGTTTTCAAGTATTTTCAATAAGGTTTTATGCCTTTAGAGGTAGTTTTCTTGTATTTGTTGGGTTTGGAGTCTTAACAGGTTAAAACATCAAAAAGGATGAAAAAAGGAGCAAAAGAGCCTCAAACCATGATCCATGCTAGTTTCCAAGTCAAGAGCATCAATATAACTCCATTTGTCCGATTCTCGTATTCGGACTGAACCGGAGCATCCGAAAGATGGCCGCGGTTGAAGGTCTTTCCGACGTCCAAAAATCATGATCTTGATCTTGCTGGATATATACTTGAGTTAGGCATCATGAAGAAGTGGATTCAAGCCATTTGGATCAACCATCAGGGAGAAAATCTTTTTGTCCCAAGACATGTCCGCCAGGCGAGGAAATGAAGCCCATGGAGACTTGGTGTCACAAACGGCCCGGGATTCCGCGGCATGGACCTTGTCTCGACTTAACACAAACCCAGCTTGCTTTTGGTGGTTTACTTGTCCTGAACCCGGTCCAATCACGTCGCAAATCATCAAGGCCGGTTAACCAGAAAGTTTCCTTTTTTTAGCCCTTCACAAACCTAGCGACTTCCCAACCTATATATACACGTTTTTAGCCTCAGAAAAGGGGAGAGCTGCGTGTGCGCCGTCAGAGACAGAGAGAGAGC
The DNA here is from genome assembly GCA_026724425.1 of Erythrophleum ivorense. Classification (NCBI taxonomy): domain Eukaryota; kingdom Viridiplantae; phylum Streptophyta; class Magnoliopsida; order Fabales; family Fabaceae; genus Erythrophleum; species Erythrophleum ivorense. The sequence goes on along the minus strand of JAIUCV010000027.1, from coordinate 1,704,708 downwards.
CATCCTGGAGAGCTGAAGGGAGCAGAGAGAAGAGGCGCTTCTCAGGATCTAAGGCACACACACACACACACACAAATCCTTAAACTCTTTTCATCTTTTCCTTTTCTTTTCTTTTGTATTGAACCCGAAAGTTTCAAGGGAGAGATTCAACTTTGTTCTTCAATAGAGAAGATTTCTTCATCCCTTATCTCTTTTAATACTCACATAATGCTTTCATACATCTCTTGCTTGTTTGTTTGCATCATGGCTGAGTAGTTTTATTGTTGGGTTTACGAATTTTTCAAGGGAATTCATGGATTGATCATCTCTAGGTTGTTAGACTCGGTTTTATCATTAGATGTTCCTCATCCAAGTTTGTGCTTACTGCTTATAGCTGAATTGACCATCTATGCTACTGCTCTTAGGTTGATTTACATTCTGACCGTTTGTTATATCTCTTGAACCATCTTGGGTGAGCAAGGCATAGTAAGCTACGGGAGTAGAATTACAAAGCCTTGTGAACAATTTCGAATTTGGACTTTATATGCTTGTTTAATCACTTTATTACCTATGGGAGTAGAGTAATCTTAGGTTGTCTAGATATATTAATTGACATTGCGGGAGTAAGTTGATTATACATTCATAATTCGAGTTCTAGAACATATCTATTGATCATCTTGTTTAACTATCCAAATAAACCAATCCATGATGACCCACAAATTCTCTTATGCCCAATGCTTTTCCTTATTGTTTGCATTTATATTTCAATCATTGCTTTTGTTTTCTTTTGTTTTGAAGTTCACAACATCTACAACAAACTCATATTCTTGTTCTAGCTTTTATTTCAATCACTACAAGTTTGAAGTGAAATAACATCTCCTTTTGGTTCGACCCTGAACTATACTACTCTCTTGCTGTGCACTTGCAGTTGTGTAGGTTAGGTTAATTATTACTTGAAGCAAACCCAGCCGCATCAAGTTTTTAGCGCCGTTGCCGGGGAGATCGTTCCATTTCCTTCAAGTTTTTTGATTGAATTCTAGTCTAGTTCTTATTTTTTGCAATTTGCTTTTCTGTTTTTCAAAAGAATTTCAAAAAAATCATAAACATTTACTAATATCTCTATATTTGTGTGTTTCAAGGTACCTTGAGTAAGAGATAGGAGATCTTGAAGAAGAATTCACAAGACATAGAAGATGGATCCTCAAAACCGCCCAATCGGAGAGTTTGATTCACTAGACATCTTCTTCACAAAACGCCAACCTATATGCCCTTTACCACCTACTGGAGAGTTTAAGATAAGCTCTAAACTCATTGCTTTGGTGAAGCAGCATCAGTTTCGTGGCCTAGATGAAGAGCAGCCCATAGACCATGTCGAAAGGTTTGAAGAAATTTGTAGTACAAGGAGATCCGATGGAGCTTCCGAGAACTATTTGAAGTGTACTCTATTCTCATTCTCTTTGGTTGAGAAAGCCTACAAATGGATGAAGTCTCTTCCAGCAGGATCAATCACTACTTGGGATGAGTATAAGGGAGCTTTCTTGAAGCACTTTTATCCAAAAGAGAGATTGGAGCGGATGAGAAGAAGAATTTCATAATTTCGGCATGAGGCACATGAATCATTCTTTGATGCTGTTTCACGGTTCAAGGAGTACAAGAGAGAGTGCCCTCACCATGGTTTTACAGAGATTGCTTTGCTAAACTTCTTCTATCAAGGAGTTGATGAGAAATTCAAGATGGCGCTTAACATAGCAAGTCAAGGAGACTTCATGACGAATACTATTTCTCAAGCCAGCATTCTCATTGATAACTTGGCGGCAAGCAGCAAAAATTCACGCCAAGACTATGTGCAAAACATGGAAGAGATCAAACCAAAATCTGATTTTTCGGAAATTCTCGAGCTTAAGTCAATGGTTCCTCAACTTCTCAAAAACCAATCAAGAGAAGTTGATCTTCGTGAGAACGTGAGAGCTTCTAAGAGTAAGGAAGATAAAGAGTTTATTGATGATAGCTCTCTTAAGAGGCAAGAAGAAATCAGCTACATTGGCGAGTTTGGAAGCAACCATCAAAACCGAAACAACAATGGTTTTAGGCTTGGAAACTCTCAGCCAAGTACTGAAGATCCTCTTCTAGACCAAGATGACATGGCCTTGACACCTAAAGAGAGAAACTTTGAAGCTATGATCCATCAGCTCATGGAGAATCAACAACAATTCATTGAAGGAATGAAGCAAAACGCCAAAGATAACAAAAATCTTGCCTTCAAGATGGATAGCATGTATGATCATCTTAGCAGGGGTGACCAGGAGCTGTATGGGAATTTTATCAACCTCTCTAATCATGTTAAGAAGGTAGAAGTGCAAGTCTCTCAAATTGCGGAAGGATCCAAGAGAGAAGCCAATGTTCTTCCGGGAAAAGTGGAGGAAAATCCTAGGTTTTGCAAAGTGATAACAACTGAGAACAAGGCCGTGGTTTCACCAACCCCCACTGATCAATCAACCTTCAAGTACCATGTGACAAGGCGTGAAGATGATGAGCCTATTTCAAAAGCACCACATCAAAGGAAGCTTAAAAAGATAGAAGATCAAGTGAAGTTCATCTTCCCTTGCACAATTAATGGTATTGATTTTATAGAGTCTTTGTGTGATACAAGATCTACAGTGAATCTCATGTCTAAAACCATATCAAAGAAGCTGGGGATTGTAGAGATGGAGCCTCCATGAAAGATGCTCAAGTTCACAGATGGTTCTAGCACAACTCCATATGGGTTTGTGCGTAATTTGGAGATGCAAGTGGGAGGATGTCTTGTCCCCCTTGACTTTCACATTATAGAGATGCAAGATGAGCACTCAATGTCACTGGTTCTTGGGACTCCTTTTCTCAAAACCGTGGGAGCAATATTTGATTTTCGCAAGGGACAAGTCTCTTTCTCCGAAATCAAGAAGAAAGTCTTCTATCATGCAGTTTCTACTGAAGCCTCTTGCTGCACAACCGTCTACAATGAAGAGAGAGCAAGTTTAGACCTTGGAGATGACATTAAAAGGTCCCAAGACGTCCCTCAAGAAGCTCTCTACATTAGATCTTATGATGTTTCCAAGCCGACACAAGATGAGTGCCAAATCATTTCAAGTGACAATAGTTCAAGTTTGACTACTCAAGATCATCATGGAATTCATACATGGGATGTTTTCAAGCTTGAGGCACGACCTAGTGTACCACCAAGACCAGCACCATCTGAATCTCCTTGGTATAGACACATTGCCAACTACCTTGCTGCTGAGATTCCACCACCTCAATTCTTTGGCTACAAGAAAAAGAAGTTCTCGCGCGATGTTAAAAGGTACTTCTGGGATGATCCTTATCTTTATAAACATTGTTCTGATGGTGTGCTTAGAAGATGCATTCCAGAAGACGAGATTCTAGGAGTTCTCTTTGCTTGTGATGGTTCCGACTATGCAGGACACTTTGCTACTAACAAGACCATTGCTAAGATATTGCAAGCTGGGTTTTGGTGGCCTACCATGTTTAAGGACGCCCATACCTTAAGTGTGATGCTTGCCAAAGACAAGGGAACATCATCAAAAGGAATGAGATGCCACAAAACTTCATCCAAGAAGTCGAAGTTTTTGATGTTTGGGGAATCGACTTCATGGGTCCTTTTCCTTCTTCTTATGGAAACAAGTATATCCTTGTTGCTGTGGATTATGTTTCTAAGTGGGTAGAAGCCATAGCCAGCCCTACAAACGACTCCAAGGTGGTGATAAAGCTATTCAAGTCAATCATTTTTCCAAGATTTGGTATCCCGCGAGTTGTGATTAGTGCTGGAGGATCTCATTTCATCAACAAGGTCTTTGAAAATCTTCTGAAGAAAAATGGAGTGAGGCACAAGGTTGCTACCCCTTATCATCCTCAAACAAGTGGACAAGTAGAGATTTCAAACAGAGAAATCAAGAGGATCCTAGAGAAGACAATGGGAATGACAAGAAAGGATTGGTCTGTAAAGCTTGATGATGCTCTTTGGGCATATAGAACCGCATTTAAGACCCCACTTGGAACAACTCCTTTTCACCTTGTCTATGGAAAAGCTTGTCATCTTCCTGTTGAGATTGAGTATAAGGCGGAATGGGCAGTAAGGAAGCTGAACTACGACATCAAGACAGCAAAGGAGAGGCGCTTGATTCAGTTGAATGAGTTGGATGAAATTCGCCATAATGCCTATGAGAATTCTAGGATCTACAAGGAGCGAACAAAAGCATATCATGACAAGAAGATAGTCCCCAAGACGTTCTCTCCCAATGACCAGGTTCTCCTTTTCAACTCACGCCTGAAACCCTTTCCCGGAAAGCTTAGGTCGCGATGGTCTGGACCATTTAGGATCAAAGAAGTGAAAACATATGGTTCTGTTGTGCTATGGAACCGGAATGGTGGTGATTTCACTGTCAATGGACAAAGACTTAAGCCATATATTGCAGACATTGAGAAAGATGAGAGAGAAACCAGTCTTTTAGCCGATGCACCTCAAGCCTAAGGAAGAAAGGAGTCAAGCTACATGACTTAAAACAAAGCGCTTTGTGGGAGGCAACCCACACGGATGAAGACCCAAGAGGAGACCAAACAAGAACATGTCCCACCCATTCATCCCACCCTTGTCACAACCAACACCAAGAGGGTGGGCACGACCTGGGAATACTAAAGGAGGGAAGAAGAATCACATCGGTCGAAGAAAATCACAAAACGGTCGAGTAGATTTCAAGATATCCCATCCGGCGAGATTCTCTCGGCCAAACGGGTGCAAAGGAGGACAAACATCAACCATCTCCCAAACCACGTGACCGATGTCCACCAAACTTCACAGACGGCTACACACCACCATGTTAGTCGGCAAATCCAAAAGATAGGACGGAGAAATGTTGACGGATCAGGAGATATGCAAAGATGCCTCATCCGGTCGATAGCGGTGCACCCAAAGGCCGGCAAAACCAAAATCACGGTATGGAGCAACAACCAGTTGGAGATGGATCCTTGGAGCTTCAATATCATTATTCCAGAAGAACATCAAGGAACGAACGAGCCAAACACAAAGAAGTCAAGAAAACTCTTCCCGGAGCCGCATTGACCACTTTGTGAAGGATCTCTTAATCCGCTCGTTCGTTTGGCCCCAAATTTCTCCAGTGTCCATCAAATATGAGGTTGGTCGATGGAATTTAAAGATAGGTCAGAGAATTCTTCACCATTTGAGCTGCGGTCTATTGCACTATCATCCGGTCGACCGAATGGACCACCAAATGAAGAATCTCCCAAACCGCTCGTTCGTTTGACCTCAACCTTCACTAGGAGCTCTAAAACATCAACTTGGACGGTAAAATTTCAATATGGTACATGAAATTCGTAACGGTTTGTTCTGTGGTTCATAGCACTCATTTCGGGTCGACCAAATGAGCCATACTCGACCAAAATGCAAACCGTCGAGAATCAGGCCTGGAAATTCAAAATTCACCGACTAATCTTGCCTACAGAGGAGCCCCAATCAGTTATCTGACCCTGATCTTCATCACAACTGGTCAACACTTGGTAACATCATCCTAACCTTTCCCTTTTCCATTTTATTCCATCTTTACCTCTCTTAATCTTATTTTTCTTACACCGGGATGGTGCAAGTTAAGTCTGGGGGGATTATACTAATAAGTTTGTTCATTTTGGCATTTCATCTTGCATCATTTTTCTTTTCATCGAGTCGTTTTTATTGAGTCAAAACTTTTGTCGAGAATAATGACTTTATCTTGGACCTAACCATTGTTGTACCTGTGTTTAAGTGACCATTGATCAGTTATTGGCAGTTTACTTCATCACATGTGCACCATTAGTGGATTGATCTACCAAAAATGTCCACATCTCCAAGGGTTAAAGAAGGATCCATCTTTGACTCCGCACCTTAATGAACTTAACCTTCTCGGCTAGGGGCTTGGCTCTACAAAGGGCATGACTCCTCATCTTCACTACCAAGTGAAAAGTCTGTGTGAGTTCGGTTTCCCTCTCTCTCCCCTTCAAATTTAAGAAAAAGCACCAAGGTCCAAGTAACCGGGGATTAGGTGGCAACCACCATCAATACTCGCGTCTATGGAAGACCTTTTGATCCAAGTAACCGGGGATTAGGTGGCTACAACCATCAATACTTGCGTCTATGGAAGATCCATCAAAAACCTCCACAAAGAGGAGAAGAAGTCGAATAAAAAAATACCTTGCTACCCTAAAAAAGGGGATGAATCGACTTAAGAAGTGAGAAGAGAGAGAGGTGAAAGAAGAGCCAAGACATGTGTTTTATAAAAAGAGGATGGGTAAGAGTCTATAACCCCTTTGATCGATATTCCCTAGTTGAGACCACACCTTTAGAAATTAAAGGAGTCAAAGGTGGCGAATTTGGATGGCCTAAAGAGAAGTGGATTGCTTTGGGATGATTGCAAAACTCATGATATGTACTTTCTTGTTCTTAATTCTAAATGTCGTTGCTGTTTTATGTGGATCACTAAAATAAAGGTCAATATAGATTTCCAAAAGGATTTAAGAGTTCTCATGTTTTCAAACCTCTTTTCCATGCTTAGTTTGCTTGGGGACAAGCAAAAGATAAGTCTGGGGGAGTTGATATATCCATATTTTGCATGATTTTACTTAGTATTTATCTATGTTTTCAAGTATTTTCAATAAGGTTTTATGCCTTTAGAGGCAGTTTTCTTGTATTTGTTGGGTTTGGACTCTTAACAGGTTAAAACATCATAAAGAATGAAAAAGGAGCAAAAAAGCCTCAAACCATGATCCATGCGAGTTTCCAAGTCAAGAGCATCAATATAACTCCATTTGTCCGATTCTCGTATTCGGACTGAACCGGAGCATCCGAAAGATGGCCGCGGTTGAAGGTCTTTCCGACGTCCAAAAATCATGATCTTGATCTTGCTGGATATATACTTGAGTTAAGCATCACGGCGAAGTAGATTAAAGCCATTTGGATCAAAAATCAGGGAGAAACTATTTTTCTCCCAAGACATGTCCGCCAGGCGAGGAAATGAAGCCCATGGAGACTTGGTGTCACAAACGGCCCGGGATTCCGCGGCATGGACCTTGTCTCGACTTAACACAAACCCAGCTTGCTTTTGGTGGTTTACTTGTCCTGAGCCCGGTCCAATCACGTCGCAAATCATCAAGGCCGGTTAACCGGAAAGTTTCCTTTTTTCAGCCCTTCACAAACCTAGCGACTTCCCAACCTATATATACACGTTTTTAGCCTCAGAAAAGGGGAGAGCTGCGTGTGCGCCGTCAGAGGCAGAGAGAGAGCCATCCTGGAGAGCTGAAGGGAGCAGAGAGAAGAGGCACTTCTCAGGATCTAAGGCACACACACACACACACACAAATCCTTAAACTCTTTTCATCTTTTCCTTTTCTTTTCTTTTGTATTGAACCCGAAAGTTTCAAGGGAGAGATTCAACTTTGTTCTTCAATAGAGAAGATTTCTTCATCCCTTATCTCTTTTAATACTCACATAATGCTTTCATACATCTCTTGCTTGTTTGTTTGCATCATGGCTGAGTAGTTTTATTGTTGGGTTTAAGAGTTTTTCAAGGGAATTCATGGATTGATCATCTCTAGGTTGTTAGACTCGGTTTTATCATTAGATGTTCCTCATCCAAGTTTGTGCTTACTGCTTATAGCTGGATTGACCATATATGCTACTGCTCTTAGGTTGATTTACATTCTGACCGTTTGTTATATCTCTTGAACCATCTTGGGTGAGCAAGGCATAGTAAGCTATGGGAGTAGAATTACAAAGCCTTGTGAACAATTTCGAATTTGGACTTTATATGCTTGTTTAATCACTTGATTACCTATGGGAGTAGAGTAATCTTAGGTTGTTTAGATATATTAATTGACATTGCGGGAGTAAGTTGATTATACATTCATAATTCGAGTTCTAGAACATATCTATTGATCATCTTGTTTAACTATCCAAATAAACCAATCCATGATGACCCACAAATTATCTTATGCCCAATGCTTTTCCTTATTATTTGCATTTATATTTCAATCATTGCTTTTGTTTTCTTTTGCTTTGAAGTTCACAACATCTACAACAAACTCATATTCTTGTTAAAGCTTTTATTTCAATCTCTACAAGTTTGAAGTGAAATAACATCTCCTTGTGGTTCGACCCCGAACTATACTACTCTCTTGCTGTGCACTTGCAGTTGTGTAGGTTGGGTTAATTATTACTTGAAGCAATCCCAGCCGCATCAAGTATATTAACCCAAGATCTGATGCTAGTTGATCAGAAAAGCAAGGGGCATTATGCACAAGTAAAGGTGAAGATCCATAAGTTAAAATCCCATTTATGCAATCACTAAATCAAATCATACAAGCAAGCATTGATTTCCTCGGCCTAACATGCGGATCTACTTGGACATGATGCAAACAAGCAAAGAAGACATAATTGAAAGTTGAAAGTATTAAAAGAGATAAGGGATGAGTAAAGCTTATCTATTGATGAACAAAGTCGAAATCCCTCTTGATAGCTCTCGGATCCAAAATACAAAACTTAAGAAAATGAATGAAAAGAAAACAAAGATTTTATGTATGCTAGGGTCTTGAACGGCGCCTCCTTTCTATTCCTTCTGGACGGCGCAGCTTCCTCTGACTTCTCTCTCTGACGGCCAACCCTAGACACCCCTTCTTCTGAGGCTAAAAACAAGTATAAATAGGCTGGACTCGTCAGGTCTTTGAAGAACCGGAAAAGGAAACTTTCCGATGAGCCGGGCTTGATGTTTTGCGTCGTGTATGGGCCTAGATCACGCCAAGGAATCCACCAAGAACAGGCTAGGCCTATGTCAAGTTGAGCCAAGGCCTAAATCGCGGAAGTCCGGGCCGTGGGATACACCAAGTCTTCCATGGGTTTCGCTTCCTCACCAGACGGACATGTCTCAGTAGAACAAAAGTCTAGACCGGATGTCTGCTCCAAATGACTCCATTCCACTTTTCCGTGATGGCTCACTCAATTATCTATCGAGCAAGATCCATATCATAATTTTTGGATGTCGGAAAGACCTTCTACCGCGGCCATCTTTTTGATGCAAAAAGATCTATTGTGTTAAGACTTGAGAATATTCTCAGACAGCAAACACTGAGATGTGAGATCGAAAGCAATGATTGCGTCCACTACAGAGAATTTTTCTTTTAGGCTTCGATCCATCAATTCAATAGCATCCTTTCCATTTAACATCTCAGGAGACTAGAAACAAGGAGAACAACAGCTACAAAATAGAGGCTTATTTGTGGCTTGTGCTGCAAGAAATTCAGAGTCATAAAGTGAAGAGAAATGGTTATTTTTCTATAAGTTTGGTTAATACGCATAAGAATTTCTCATAGTTTTTTTCAATTCCTAGCAAAACATATATGATGAAAAAGAAGAAGAATATAAGAGCGGAGAATAAGAAGAAAAATTGGAAGAAGAAAACCAGAGGATAATGAAGACGAAAGTAGAAGTGGAGAAGATAAGACAAAGAAAAACCAGACAAATAAAATAAAGAAGATGGAAGAAGTACAATTGGAAAAAAAAAATAACAAGAAGGTCTGAGGAGATGAAGAAGAAGAAATATGAGAAGACGAGAAAGAAAAAGATCAAAAGATAAATAAAAAGACGAAACTAATAAATAAGATGTTGCAAAAGTCTAGAAAAAATAAGGTAAAAACGTGAAAACCGGAATTAAAAAAAGATTGAAAATACAAAATGATGAAGAAGAACAAGATGAAATAAGAAGAAAAACCTGAACAAAAAGAAAGAGAAGACGAAGGTGTTTAAAAAGAAGGGGGGAGAGGAAGAGACAAACGAAAGTTGGAAGACGAAGACGGAAAAATCGAAAGAAACAAAACAAAAGAAGAAAAGAATTGAAGAATATGTGATGTGACTATGGCCGAGGATAGCAGCAAGGAACAGGACGGACAGCTTGAACCCGAGGAAGGACAGCTTGTAAGGCCACTTTAGCTGAACTCGCCGAGATCACTCTGGCCGAGCCCGCCGAGGAGAAGGACACCAGTCAGCTCGCTGCCGAGGAGAAGGACGCCAGTCAGCTCGCTACCGAGGAGAAGGACACCAGTCAGCTCGCTGCCGCGGAGAATGAAGTCAACCAGTTCGATGCCGAGGATAATCAACTCTCTGCCAAGAAGAAGGTTGCCAATCAGCTCGCTGCTGAGCATACCGTAGCTGAAGTTGCCGAGGCCATGTTAGCCGAACCGAGGGCTCGTTTGAGTTGGCAAGATAAGGAGGTTAAGCATTCCACTCTGGTTTACTTAACTGCTCGATGACTTCGACAAAGGGACAATTGACTTGTGGTGTGCTCTTTTTCCCTGTCATGGTTTTGTCCCAATGGGTTTTCCATGATAAGTTTTTAACGAGGCCCACGACCCGCTTCAAACTATCCCTTCTATCTTATGTCATCCGAGCCGAACCGTTCGTTGGTATAATAGCCGAACCCGACGAGCCGAACCGTTCGTTTGAATCATTTGAGCTGGTGCGCTTGGAGTGTATCTTTTGAACGTTTAAATTTGCATTTAATTTTTGTGTGATTCCGAGATGGCTGGAGCATGTTCCAACCATCTCTTCGTTTTCCCCCTCTTTCCCTTATATTCTCACTACAACTCATTTGTAACATTTATCTAAGTCTTTATAAAAAAACCTCTCTTTGTTCTTAGATCAATCGTTTGAGCTGTTCTCATTCGATTCTTGTTTCTTCTTGTTAATCGCTTGAAGAATCATCATTCTTTTCTCTTTGAGATTAGAATCCGGAGTTTCCTAGATCTTTCACAATCTGTTGAAACAATCCGTTCGTTTCCCCTGTTCTTATCATTCCGCTTAACCGATTTTATCATTCCGCAACCCGTTCATCATCAACCTTCGATCGATCACCTACTTCTGTGTGCCGGTTTTGGGTAGTATTACATCAATATGAGAACAATGAAGAAGTTGGAAAAATGAAAAAGATAAAAAAAAAATGAAGAATAAGAACACAACGCCATTAAAAAAAGAAATTGTAAATAAAATGAAGAAAACAAAGAAAAACCGGGACACTAGTAGATTTTTAAAAGATCACAATTATATAAAGAATAAAAAAATTTTAACGAATCTTTAAAAATCTAAACTATCGAACGAGTTGATAACTAAAATTAAATACGTAAACAAGAACGAATAAAACTGGAGTAATAAAAAGAAGACGCTGAAAAAGAAGATGGGAAACTTGGAGAAGAAGAAGAAAACTTGAACATGAGGCAAAAGAAATCAAATAAGAAAAAAATGGAAGGTGAAGAGAAAAAAGACAAAGACGAGATAGATAAAAACCAGAATACTATGAAGTTAGAGAAGGCGAAGATGATAAAGATAGAGAGAGGAGGAATGATGAAGAAGAAAAACTGGAAACAGAAAGAAAAAGATAAAGAGTGAGTTGGAGGATATGAAGACACAAGAAAAGATTGAGGAACTAAAATTGGAAGATAAAAAAGAAGAAGAAAATGACAACGAATAAAAAAATGAAAAAAAAAGGAAGATAAGATCATTAGAGAAGAATAAGAGGGAGGAAAAAAAGTTGAAAAAAAAAACCAGAAGTAGAGAATTTTTTCTCTCTCTACGCAAATGAAGAAGTAGAAGACTATGTAGAAGAATGAGAAAGAGAAGACAAAAATGAAACAACCAAGTTTTTTTTTTTTTTAATTAGCAATGAGGAACTCTCAAATAATAAATCAATAAATAAATTAAATCAATTCAACCAACAATGATTAATTCCAGAAGAGCAACCTAAACACCAGGTTCTACTAGATTACATCGGAAACAAATAAAAAATCCTATCATCCTCTTCCTCGGCCCTAATTCCGCGATCACACATTTCTTTTATCGGTCATCCCGTCTACAGGCCAATTACGCAATTTCCAGATATTTAAACATTAATATAATAATTTCCATAATTATTAAAATTATTTCCTTACTTATTAAATAATTTCCGTAATTGAAATAATAATTTTAATTAATTTTTTAAAAAACAATTATTAATTAAACCGAACCAAATAACCAAATAATACAATTAAATCGATTAAACCAATTAATCCAATTAACACCATTGAACTGATTAAACCACAAACTAGAACCGCACAAACCGCGGTGTCGAGCGACACCCACAAGTGGTGTCGGTCGACACCAATTCGCAGGTGCGAATTCCAGACGATGTACATCGACGGAAAACACCCAAAATATCAATTTTCTCACAATTAACACGATTAAACCTAGTAATCAACACAAAAATCACCACTCAATTAATATGAACTCAAAACACAATCAACCCAAACATTAGATCTAGGAATTCACGGGCCTACAGTCACGCACTCACCTCTATAACGGATTGACAAGGGGAAGAACAAGAGATTGTGATGACAATCCTCCAAAACAAGCTCATAAACTACATAAACTCCACTTCTTCTCCTCTGCCTTTCCACCTAGAGAAACGTGAAAAAAGCGGCTGCTCTCCTTTTAATCGCGACTTAGGACTTTCCTCGCCCAAACTGGCTAAACCAAACGACTTAAATCGAATCGACACGATTTCCAATAACTGGTGTCGACCGACACCCTCCCTGGTGTCGCTCGACACCAACTGTCCAAACCGACATATTGGTTTATGGATGTTACAATTCCCTCCCACTAAACTGGATTCAACCTCGAATCCCAACAAAACATGTCTACCAATGACCACAAACCTGGCCCCACCTGGCCAAAACCACTAGAGATCCACACATGATCTCCGAGACTCGCATCTAATCCTATCTTATACGCACGTTCCTAGACATCGTTACTCTTAACTCATTACTCTAACCACTTATACTGGGGCCACTACACCTAGATAAGTCTGTCGGAGAACACTATCTCCAAAGGAAATGCAATCACTTATACTGGGGCCACTCACCCAGATTAGTCGCTCATACTGAGGCCACTACACTCACTAAGCATTCCCAACCACTTATACTGAGGCCACTCACTCAGATAAGTCTGCCGGGAAACCACCGTCTCCAAAAATGTAAAGAGTTATTCGGGGACACCACGGCCCCTAGAGTAAGAATTCTGAAACGCCCATAACATGAGGATTAAAATCGTCTCACGACCCAACTGGTCAACAAACTCGTAACATCAAAAACACAAAAAATAAAGGAAAACTTCATCTTATAAATCTCTAAAAATGTATATCGTTACAACCAAAACCAAAATACAAAAGCAACAACAACATAGCCCAAGGCTAAACAACTAGAACAACAAAGATGAAGAAGCTCACTCCACAACATGCTTGTCGAACCACTTCCTGAACTTCAACTTCATCTTTGCCTCTAACTCCCAAGTCTCCACCTTTGTACCGCTACAATCCCACAAAACTCTCAGCAACAGTATCTTCTTGTGCCGCAGAACATTGACTCTCCTCTCGAGAATCCTCACAGGAACCGCCAGAATCGTCAAATCAGGCCTAAGATCCTCTGGAATCCTAGCCACTAACTCCTCTGAAGGATGAAGGCACTTCCTCATCATTGAAACATGAAACACCTTGTGAAAAGCCCGCATAATCGGAGGTAACTCAAGCTGATACGCCACTGGTCCAACTCGATCCACCACCGGAAACGGACCCCATAAACCGCGGACACAACTTGTTCTCTGTTATGGATCTGTTAGGAACCTTCAAAATAGCAATCTTGGGATACACACGATCTCCAACCTGTAACTCAAGCTCTTTCCTCCGCCTATCAGTGTAAGTCTTCTGTCTATCATGAGCTTCCTTCATGTTCAGCCTCAAAACACGGACCTTCTCTGTCGTTTCCTGAACATAAGTAGCTCCATAAATGCTGCGCTCCCCCACTTGGGTCCAGCATAAAGGCGTCCTACATGACCTTGATATATCCATATTTTGCATGATTTTACTTAGTATTTATTTATGTTTTCAAGTGTTTTCAATAAGGTTTTATGCCTTTAGAGGTAGTTTTCTTGTATTTGTTGGTTTTGGAGTCTTAACAGGTTAAAACATCAAAAAGGATTCAAAAAGGAGCAAAAGAGCCTCAAACCATGATCCATGCAAGTTTCCAAGTCAAGAGCATCAATATAACTCCATTTGTCCGATTCTCGTATTCGGACTGAACCGGCGCATCCGAAAGATAACCGCGGCAAGGGGTTTTCCCGACGTCCAAAAATCATGATCTTGGTCTTCCTGGATAGATAATTGAGTCATGCATCACGGCGAAGTAGAATGGAGACATTTGGAGCAGACATGCGGTCTAAGAGTTTTTTATCCCAAGACGTGTCCGCCAGGCGAGGAAATGAAGCCCATGAAGACTTGGCGCCACAAGCAGCCCGGGATTCCGCAGCATGGACTTGGTTTTAACTTAACATAGGCCTAGCCTATTTCTGGTGGCTTCCTTGGCCTTATCTCGGCCCATTCATGTCGCAAAAGTCTTGATCCAGCTCACCGGAAACTTTCCTTTTCCGGCACTTCAATAACCTAGCGACTTCAAGCTTATAAATACTCGCTTTTAGCCTCTGCAAAGGAGAGAGCCGCGAGTGTATAGTGCAAGAGAGAGAGCAGCCGTCAAGGAGGAGAAGCCCTAGGTGGTGCGCAGTCCAGAAGGAAGAAGGAGGCACCGCTCAACTCATTGCACTCGCATCTCATTGTTTACATTTCTATCTTTTCCTTTTCTCTTTTGTACTTTGGATCAAAAGTTATCAAGGGATTCGACTTGTTCTTCATCAGAGAAGCCTCTTTCAATCCCTTATCTATTTTCATACTTGCATAATGATATCAATCTCGCCTTGCTTGCTTGATCTTAGTATGTCCGAGTAGATCCCCTCGTTAGGCCGAGGGAGATCGATGGACTCTTGACATGATTTGACTTGTTTGATTGCATAAAACGAGATTTACTCTTTTGGTTCTTCATCTTTGCTTGTTCTTAATGCTTTTTGTTAGGAAAGCGCGCCTAAACAACTCGAACCTAGGTTGATACACTCTCCAAAAGCTTGTTGTATTGCCGAAACTAGTATTTGATGAGCTAAGTAATTTAGGCTTCCAAAAGTCGACCTAAGGAACTTAGTGAACAATCATAACTTGAACATTGATTAATGCATTCTTATAACTTGTAATAACCATCGAAAGTTGAGTCTATTAGGTTTTTTAAGCATAGTAGCCGGAGCCACGAAAGTGGAAAGGCTATACCTTAGTGTTGTGAGTTCAAGGCGGTTTATAACTTATCCCATGCAATCTCTTGTCAATTCATTGAATGTTTCCATTGATTATCCCTTGCCTAACATCTTTCTCATCTTGTTTACAATCTCATTCATTTACTCACTTGTTTTCATTAGATATTAAGGTCACCACAACTCATATTCTTCGTTCTAGCTACTCATCACTCACCATAGACTTGAAACGAGATCACTCTTCCTTTTGTTCGACCCCGACTTACCACGGCTGTGCACTTGCAGCTCTACCAAGTTGGGTTATAAATTGTATTAGTTTGAAGCATAAAACCCAACGCATCAAGCTCTTTGGCGCCGTTGCCGGGGAAGAGTTGCATTTCTTTCAAGTTTCTTGATTGATTTTTAGTCTAGTTCTTTTTGTTTTTGTATTTCACTTTCTGTTTTTCATAAAACTAAAAAAAATCATAAATTTTTTTACTTAATACTCTTTCTTTGTGTCTCTTAGGTGCATGACAAGAAGGTCCAATCCAGATAATACCATAGAAGAAGATCTTGACATTGACCAACTTGAAAGAACACTTAGGCGGCAAAGAAGAGAAAGAATGAATCAAGGCGGAGAAGCCGCGGCACAAGGAGGCCAACAGCAAGCCCCTGACCAGCAGCAACAACCACAAGTCCCTCATGTCCCACCAGGAGCCGGAGCTGACCAGCCAGCACAAGGAGCCATGCCTCAACCTAATCAAAACGCTCCCGGTGTAGCCGATCAGCCGCAGCCGCAACAACAACATCAACAACAACCGGAGCCACAAGATGCCGGTCAACCGCCAAACCAGCATCATCAAAACCCCCATGGCGGTCACCAAGGGATGCCTCAAGCTCAACCACATGCGCCTCCAAGGAGAGCACAATTCGCTCAGCACCCAAGGCATCCGACTATGGGAGATTTTGATTCATCCGATGCATTCTTCTTGGATCGGAATCCAATCCGACCACCTCAGCCTCCAAGGAACGACTTTGAGATCAAGCCACAAATCATTGCCTTGGTGAAACAAAACCAATTCCATGGTATGTCCACCGAGCATCCACTTGACCATGTCGACACCTTTGAGGAGATATGTAGCACTACTCGGATCGATTGAGTGTCACCGGACTACTTCAAGTGCAAGTTGTTTACCTTCTCTCTAAGTGACAAGGCACTTAGATGGGTAAAGTCTCTACCACCTCAATCCATTACAACATGGAATGAATACAAAGGGGCTTTCTTAAACCAATTCTACACCAAGCAAAGATCAAACTCTATAAGGAGTAAGATATCCGGGTTTAAGCAAGCACCAATGGAGTCTTTCTATGAAGCTTTGGAGCGCTTCAAGGAGGATGCAAGAGATTGCCCTAACCATGGCTTCTCAGAAGGTAACCTTTGGAACATCTTTTACAATGGGATTGATCACAAGTACAAGCTTTCACTTGACACCGCGAGCAATGGTAACTTCATGACCAAATCGGTGCCGGAGGCTAAGCTTTTGATAGAAAACCTTGCTGCAAGTGATTCCAATGCCTGCCCTGAGTACAATAGAGGAGTGAGAACCACGAACTCATCATCGGAATCGGCTCAAATCTTGGAGTTGAAGAACATGGTCTCACAACTACTAAAGAGCAACCGAGGAGTGCATGCCATTGATGATGTTTTGGCCACTAATGAAGAGCCTCTCATAGAGTTTATAAGAGATGGAGCAGAAGAGAATCAAGAGGAAGTCAACTACATAGGAGGTAACTATGGTAATAGAGGATACAACCAGCCATTCCGCCCCCATCCCAACCTCTCTTACCGAAGCACCAATGTGGAGAACCCAAATGATCAAGTCTATCCGGGCCAAAACACTTATCAAGGAGGCCAAAACGCTTACCAAGGAGGTCAATACCAGCCTAAGCAACAATTCTATCCTAAGGGAGTCTACCAAGTGAAGCAGCCACTCACTTTCCCCCAAGGAGTTGCATCGGCTCAACAAGAAGAAAAAGTAGATGTGGCGGTTAAGAAATACATGGAGGAGCAAAGACAAGAACCCAAGAGCTTGCATGAGAAAATGGATCACATGTTTGGTGATCTAAACAATAAGTTTGGGGCGTTGTCAACCCATGTCCAGAAGTTGGATGTTCAAATCTCTCAAACGGCCGAGGCGGTTAAGAAGCAACACGAGGTGAATCCGCAAAAGTTTTGTAGTGTTGTTTCATCCAAGGAGGATCCACCTGCCATTGTCTCCGTACCGTCTCAAGAAGAAGAAAGAGAAGATGAGCCTAAGGAGAGGTACAAACCAGAGAGGTACACATGGGAGTCAAGGCGAGCTTACAAGAGAAGGCTTGAAAACAAGCCGTTGCTGAAACAAGGAGATCCCGGGAAGTTTGTGATCCCGGCTTGTATCAATGGATACCAACTCACTGATTGCTTGTGTGATAGTGGAGCAAACGTGAACCTCATGTCTCTTGCACTAGCCAAAGATTTGGGATTCAAATATTTCAAGGAGCCTAAGGTGAGAGTGGAGTTTGCGGATCTATCAAGTATGGAGCCTTATGGAGTGCTTGAAGACGTTATGCTAGAGATCGGAGAGAGACATGTCCCCACCGACTTTCAAATCATGGTATGGGAGGGGTCAAAGAGAAATCAGTTGATTCTCGGAACCCCATTCTTAGCCACAGCCGGGGCGGTCATCAATTACATGAGAAACCAACTAACACTTGGTCATGTCCGGCAAGATGTCTTTTTCCCAAGCATCAACTTCAAACAAGCTCCAAGTGCAGTCAAATTACCACCAGAAAGAAGCACACTCATGCCAAGAGAAGGAGCCGAGCGGCCTAAAAGCACCAAGAAGGGCGAGCCCTACCCAAAACCGAAGGAAGCAATGAAACCGTTGAAGCCGAAGCATGAGAATGTCTTCAAGGATATTCACTCGGTTTTGTCATCATCCTTTGACAATCATGGAGCTGAAGAAGAGCCTGACGGTGTGCCTAAGTCCTTTGCCAGCATAAGAGTCCTTTTCCCAAAGGATCCGGACCCCAAAGATGAGCAAACCGCAAAGGAAAGACTCGGAAAAACCTTAAAACTTTTTCCGAGAGCTTTGGTCTTCAAGGATGACATGGAAGATGATCATGGAGAGCCCAAACCACCTCATGAGCCACCTGAACCAGAATGTGAAGACACCAAAGGGATCCCAAACCCTTTGGCCGATCACATCCGCACCTAACCAAACAAATAAAAAGGGAGTCAAGCTAGATGACTTTAAAACAAGCGCTTTGTGGGAGGCAACCCACACGGTATTTTTTTTCTTTTCCTTTTCATTTTCAGTTTTCACATCATTATTGCATGCATTTTGTTAGGATGAGAACCCAAGAGGAGACCAAATAAGAAAATGTCCCACCCATTCATCCCACCCTTGTCCACACAGACACCAAGGAGCAGGCACCACCTGGGAATCCTAAAGAAGGGAAGAAAAATCAAATCGGTCAACGAAAATCACGAAACGGTTGAGTACATTTCAAGATATTCCATCCGGCGTGATTCTATCGGCCAAACGGGTGCAACGGAGGACCAACTTGACCTATCTCACAATCCGTGTGACCAAAGTCAACCAAACTTCACAGGCGGCCAGACAATACCATATTGGTCGGCAAATCCAAAAGATAGGATGGAGGAATGTGAACGGATGAGGAGATACGCACAAATGCCACATCCGGTCGATGGCGGGTAACCGAAGGCCGACAATAACCACAATCACGGCATGGAGACACCACCACCTGGAAATGGATTCTTGGAGCTTAAATATCACTATTCCAAAAGAAAATCAAGGAACGAACGAGCCAAATTCAAGGATGGTCAAGAATCTCTTCCCGGAGCCGATTAGACCACGTTGTGAAGGAAGTCTCACACCGCTCATCCATTTGACCTCAAACTTCTCCAGTGGTCACAAAATATAAGGTTGGTCAACGGAATTTCAAGCTTGGTCAGAGAATTCTTCATCATTCGAGCTGTGGTCTATTGCACTATCATCCGGTCGACCGAATGGACCACCAAATGAAGAATCTCCCAAACCGCTCGTTCGTTTGACCCCAAACTTCACCAGTGTTCCTAAAACATGAGGTTGGTCGATGCAATTTCAATATGGGTCAGTCAAAGCTTCACGGTTTGAGCTGTGGTTCATGGCACTCTACTCGGGTCGACCAAATGAGCCCAACTCGACCAAAACGCCAACCGGCGAGAATCAGGCCTGGAAATTCAAAACTTACCGACCAATAATGTCTAAAGAGGAGCCATATTCAGTTATCCTACACTGATCTTCATTACAATTGGTCATCACTTGGTAACATCATTCTAACCTTTCCCTTTTCAAATTTATTACATATTTCACCTCTCTTAATCTGATTTTTCTTACACCGGGACGGTGCAAGTTAAGTCTGAGGGGACTATACTAATAAGTTTGTTCATTTTGGCATTTTTGTTTGCATTGTTTTCGTTTCATCGAGTCGTTTTTATTGAGTCAAAACTTTTGTCGAGAATTATGACTTTATCTTGGACCTAACCATTGTTGTGCCTGTGTTTAAGTGACCATTGATCAGTATTTGGCAGTCTACTTCATCACATGTGCACCATGAGTGGATCGATCTACCAAAAATGTCCACATCTCCAAGGGTTAAAGAAGGATCCATCTTTGACTCGGCACCTTAATGAACTTAACCTTCTCGGCTAGGGGCTTGGCTTTACAAAGGGCACGACTCCTCATCCTCACCAAATAGTGAAAGTCTATGTGAGTTCGGTTTCCCCTCTCTCTCCCCTTCAAACTTAAGAAAAAGCATCAAGGTCCAAGTAACCGGGGATTAGGTGGCAACCACCATCAATACTCGCGTCTATGGAAAACCTTTTGATCCAAGTAACCGGGGATTAGGTGGCTACAACCATCAATACTCGCGTCTATGGAAGATCCATCAAAAACCTCCACAAAGAGGAGAAGAAGTCGAATAAAAAAAATACTATGCTACCCTAAAAAAGGGATGAACCGACTTAAGAAGTGAGAAGAGAGAGAGGTGAAACAAGAGCCAAGACATGTGTTTTATAAAAAGAGGATGGGTAAGAGTCTATAACCCCTTTGATCGATACTCCCTAGTTGAGATCACACCTTTAGAAACTAAATGAGTCAAAGGTGGCAAATTTGGATGGCCTAAAGAGAAGTGAATCGCTTTGGGACGATTGCAAAGCTCATGGTATGTACTTCCTTATTCTTAATTCTCAATGCCGCTGCTGATTTGTGTGGATTACTAAAACAAAGGTCAACATGGATTTCCAAAAGGATTTAAGAGTTCTCATGTTTTCAAACCTCTTTTCCATGCTTAGTTTGCTTGGGGACAAGCAAAAGATAAGTCTGGGGGAGTTTATATATCCATATTTTGTATGATTTTACTTAGTATTTATTTATGTTTTCAAGTGTTTTCAATAAGGTTTTATGCCTTTAGAGGTAGTTTTCTTGTATTTGTTGGTTTTGGAGTCTTAACAGGTTAAAACATCAAAAAAGATTCAAAAAGGAGCAAAAGAGCCTCAAACCATGATCCATGCAAGTTTCCAAGTCAAGAGCATCAATATAACTCCATTTGTCTGATTCTCGTATTCGGACTGAACCGGAGCATCCAAAAGATAACCGCGGCAAGGGGTCTTTCCGACATCCAAAAATCATGATCTTGGTCTTGCTGGATAGATAATTGAGTCATGCCTCACGGCGAAGTGGAATGGAGCCATTTGGAGCAGACATGCGGTCTAAGAGTTTTTACTCCCAGGCGAGGAAATGAAGCCCATGAAGACTTTGCGCCACAAGCAGCCCGGGATTCCACGGCATGGAATTGGTTTTAACTTAACATAGGCCTAGCCTATTTCTGGTGGCTTCCTTGGCCTTATCTCGGCCCATTCATGTCGCAAAAGTCTTGATCCAGCTCACCGGAAACTTTCCTTTTCCGGCACTTCAATAACCTAGCGACTTCAAGCTTATAAATACTCGCTTTTAGCCTCTGCAAAGGAGAGAGCCGCGAGTGTATAGTGCAAGAGAAAGAGCAGCCGTCAAGGAGGAGAAGCCCTAGGTGGTGCGCAGTCCAGAAGGAAGAAGGAGGCACCGCTCAACTCATTGCACTCGCATCTCATTGTTTACATTTCTATCTTTTCCTTTTCTCTTTTGTACTTTGGATCAAAAGTTATCAAGGGATTCGACTTGTTCTTCATCAGAGAAGCCTCTTTCAATCCCTTATCTCTTTTCATACTTGCATAATGATATCAATCTCGCCTTGCTTGCTTGATCTTAGTATGTCCGAGTAGATCCCCTCGTTAGGCCGAGGGAGATCGATGGACTCTTGACATGATTTGACTTGTTTGATTGCATAAAACGAGATTTACTCTTTTGGTTCTTCATCTTTGCTTGTTCTTAATGGTTGTTGTTAGGAAAGCGCGCTTAAACAACTCGAACCTAGGTTGATACACTCTCCAAAAGCTTGTTGTATTGCCGAAATTAGTATTTGATGAGCTAAGTAATTTAGGCTTCCAAAAGTCGACCTAAGGAACTTAGTGAACAATCACAACTTGAACATTGATTAATGCATGCTTATAACTTGTAATAACCATCGAAAGTTGAGTCTATTAGGTTGTTTAAGCATAGTAGCCGGAGCCACGAAAGTGGAAAGGCTATACCTTAGTGTTGTGAGTTCAAGGCGGTTTATAACTTATCCCATGCAATCACTTGTCAATTCATTGAATGTTTCCATTGATTATCCCTTGCCTAACATCTTTCTCATCTTGTTTACAATCTCATTCATTTACTCACTTGTTTTCATTAGATATTAAGGTAACCACAACTCATATTCTTCGTTCTAGCTACTCATCACTCACCATAGACTTGAAACGAGATCACTCTTCCTTGTGTTCGACCCCGACTTACCACGGCTGTGCACTTGCAGCTCTACCAAGTTGGGTTATAAATTGTATTAGTTTGAAGCATAAAACCCAACGCATCAGACCTCCCATACAAAGCCTGAAAAGGAGCCATACCGATACTCGCCTGGAAGCTGTTGTTGTAAGCAAACTCAACCAAGCTCATGTGATCTGCCCAATGACCACCCCAGTCCAACACACATATCCTCATAAAATTCTCCAAAGTTTGAATACTCCTCTCTGACTGCCCATCAGTATGTGGATGATAAGTTTTACTCATATGCACCTTAGTGCCCATCTGTGTCTGAAACGCTCTCCAAAACTCTGAAGCGAATCTAGGATCCCGGTCTGACACAATACTGGCTGGCACACCATGCAGCCTCACAATCTCCCTCACAAATTTCTTAGCCAAAACAGCCGCTCCATCTATCTTCTTAATAGCCAGAAAATGTGCGGACTTGGTCAACCGATCCACAATCACCCAGATGGCATCATAGGTCTGCGAGATATGTGGTCCCACCGAGAAATCCATCGTTATCATATCCCACTTCCACTCTGGAATGGGCAAACTCTCCAAAAGACCACCCGAAACCTGATGCTCTGCCTTGACCAACGAACACATGTTGCACTTCGCAACCCAATCAGCTACGTCTCTCTTCATCCCGACCCAGTGCTAATATCTCTTGAGATCATGATACATCTTAGTCGCTCCTGGATGAATTGAGAACTTACTCGCATGAGCCTTTCTCAGAATCAGCTGTCTCAACTCCTCCACCTTGGGTACACAAACCCGACCACGAACCAAAATCGTCCCCTTCGCAGAGACCCGATACTCAGAACCAACTGCTCGTTATGCATCAACCAAACTCTGATCACTCTGCTGAGCCACTCTTATCAAACTGAGTAAATCTGTCTGATCAACGGTCTCCAAGTCCAAAGGCTCATGCGAAGTAGCACATAGACGCAACGTACTAATCTCGCTCACCAAGGCCTCAACATCCTGCTCTCGAGCTGAATCAACCCTCCGTCAACTCAATGCATCTGCCACCAGGTTAGCCTTGCCCGAATGATAGATAATCTCCAGATCATAATCTGCCAGAAACTCAAGCCAGCGCGTCTGTCTCATGTTCAGAAATGACTGAGTAGATATGGTGCAGACTCTTGTGATCCGTAAAGATCTGCACCGACCCGCCATACAAGTAAGATCTCCAGATCTTAAGCGCGAAGACCACCGCTCCCAACTCAAGATCATGTGTAGGGCGACTACGCTCGCTACCTTGCAACTGCCTTGAAGCATAGGCAATCACTCTACCCTCCGACTACGCTCGCTACCTTGCAAATACCAAATGAAATCAGTAAGGGAATGTACTAGGCATTAGGCAAATCTCAAAGCCTCACAAATCATCAACAGTCAATCAAGAGAAAGGGATACATTACAAATCGTTCTTGAACTTAAATCACTAAGATATAGTTTTCCCACTTTCATGGCTCCAACTACTATGTTTAATCAACCTAATAGACTCAACTTTCGATAGTTATTACAAGTTGAAAACATGCATTAAAGTTGTTCAAGATTTAATTGCTCACAATAGTTTACAACTTAACTTTCGATGGTTGTAACTTATTGCTCACCAAATACTAGTTCCAGCAATATAGCAAGCTTTTGGAGAGTATATTAACCCAAAGTCCGATGCTAGTTGTTCTTAAAAGCAAGCGGCATTATGCTCAAGTAAAGGTGAAGAAACCAACAAATTATCCCAATTCAAAAGATTAAGGTTGACAATTCATGAGCTCATTGATTTACCATTAGCCTAGCAAAGGATCTACTCGACCATGGAACAACAAAAGAAATGATGAATGAAAACATGATGAGTATTAAGAAGAGATAAGGGATGAAGAAAGCTTCTCTATTGAAGAACAAAGTCGAATCTCTCCCTTGAAATCCTTCGGGTCCGATACAAAAGAATATAGAAGAACAAAGTGTTTAAGATTTTTGTAAGAGAGTGTGTGTGTGTGAGCCTTGGATATTGAAAGACGCCTCTTCTCTCTGCTTCCAGGATGGCACACACCCAGCTCTCCTTTCGTGAGGCTAAAAATATGTATAAATAGGTTGGGAGTCGCTAGGTCTTTGAAATGCCGGAAAATTAAACTTTCCGATGAGCTGGACTTAATCTTTTGCGACGTGTATGGGCCGAGATCAGGCCAAGGAAACCACCAGAAATGAGCTAGGCCTGTGTTAAGTTGAGACAAGGTCTAAACCGGGGAATCCCAGGTCGTGGGTTACACCAAGTCTCCATGGGCTTCATTTCCTCGCCAGACGGACATGTCTCAGGAGAAACAAAGTCTAGACCGGATGTCTGCTCCAAATGACTTCATTCCATTGCGCTGTGATGTCTCACTCAATTATCTATCCAGAAGTATCAAGATCATGATTTTTGGACGTCGGGAAGACCTTCTACCGCGGCCATCTTTTGGGTGCTCCGGTTCTGTCCGATCGCGGAAATTGGACACTTAGAGTTTTATTGATGCTATTGACTTGTAAACTTGCATGGATCATGGTTTGAGGCTCCTTTTCTCCTTTCTGTATCCTTTTTGATGTTTTAACCTGTTAAGATTCCAAAACCAACAAATACAAGAAAACTACCTCTAAAGGCATAAAACCTTTTTGAAAATACTTAAAAACATAAATAAATACTAAGTAAAAATATGTAAAATCTGGTTATATAAACTCTCACAGACTTATCTTTTACTTGTCTCCAAGAAAACTAAGTATGAAAAAGATGTTTGAAAACATGAGAACTCTCAAATCTTTTGGAAATCCATATTGACATTTATCTTACTGATCCACATAAAACAGCAATGTCATTAAAAATTAAGAACAAGAGTACATACCATGAGTTTTGCAATCATCCCAAAGCAATCCACTCCTCTTGGACTATCCAAATTCGCCACCTTTGACACTTTTAGTTTCTTAAGGTGTGGTCTCAACTAGGGAGTATCGATCAAAGGGCTCATAGTCTCTTACCCATCCTCTTTTGATTAAATACATGTATTGATTCTTGCTTCACCTCTCTCTCTTCTCACTTCTTCAAGTCGATTCATCCTTTTTTAGGGTAGCAAAGTATTTTTTTTTTTCGACTTCTTCTCCTTAGTGGTTTTTGGAGGTTTTTCTTTGGATGGATCTTCCATAGACACAAGTACTGATGGTAGTAGCCACCTAATCCCCGGTTACTTGGATCAAAAGGCCTTCCATAGACGCGAGTATTGATGGTTGTAGCCACCTAATCCCCGGTTACTTCGACCTTGATGCTTTTTCTTTAAATTGAAGGAGAGAGAGAGGGAAACCGAACTCACACAGACTTTCACTTATTGGTGAGGATGAGGAGTCATGCCCTTTGTGTACCAAGCTCCTAATTGAGAAGATTAAGTTCATTTGGTGCGGAGTCAAAGATGGATCCTTCTTATGCCCTTAGAGATGTGGATATTTTTGGTAGATTGATCTACTCATGGTGCACAGGTGGTGAAGTATACTGCCAAGAACTGAATTAATGGTCACTTAAACATAGGCACAACAATGGTTAGGTCCAAGATAAGGTCATAATTCTCGACAAAAATTTTGACTCAATAAAAACGACTCAATAAAATGAAAACAATGCAAGATGAAATGCCAAAATGAACAAACTTATTAGTAATAATCCCCCCAGACTTAACTTGCACCGTCCCAGTGAAAGAGAAATCAAATTAAGAGGTAAAATATGAAATAAAATGGAAAAGATAGATAGAGGATGATGTTACCAAGTGATGACCATTTGTGATGAAGAACAAGGTTGGACAATTGTATGAGGCACTTCCTTAGGCATAATTGGTAGGTGAGTTTTCAATCTCCAGGCTTGATTCTCTCCGGTTTGCATTTTGGTCGAGTATGGCGCATTTGGTCGACCCGAGAAGAGTGCCATGAACCACATCACAAACCGTTAAGAATTCCATGTACCATATTGAAAATTTACCATCCAAGTTGATGAAGTTTGAAGGTATTCGAACGAGCGGTTTGAGAGATACGTCACTTGTGCTCCGCAAGGTAATGCAATGGCCCACAGCTCAAACCGTGAAGATTTTCCTGACCTATCTTGAAATTTCATGGACCAACCTCATATTTTATGACCACTGGTGAAGTTTGAGGACATTTTAACGAGCCGTTTGAGAGATGCTTCACAAGGTGTTAAAAATGGCTCTGTGAAGGTGTTTCACTCATCACTTGGGTTTTGTCTCGTTCGTCCTCTGATTTTCTTTTGGAATAGTGATATTAAAGCTCCAAGAATCCATTTTCAGCCGGTGGTTTCTCCTATGCCCTGATTTGGGTTTGTCGGCCATTTTCGTCACCGCTATCGACTGGATTGGGCTTACATGCATATCTCCTGATCCGTGAACTTTTCACTGTCCTATCTTTTGGATTTGCCAGCAAATTTGTGTTATCTGGCCGCCTGTGAAGTTTGGTGGACTGCGGACACACGGTTTGGGAGATGGCCGATGATGGTACTTCATTGCCGCCGTGTGGCCGATAGAAAGTGGCTGGATGTGGTTTCTTCAAATCTACTCGGCCGTTATTAGATTTTCTTCAACCAGAGTGATTCTTTTGTTCTCCTTTATCATTCTCAAGTCGTCTCCGCCATGTTCCTTGTGCTTTGATGTGGTCCTCCTTGGAAATCGCCTTTAAACCTCCCTAAGGTATGTGGTGTAGGTTGGTTGTAGCAATTCTACTCTTACCCTTCTTGTCAAATAGTTAAGTACTTGCAAAACACTTGAAATCACTGTTAAGTCCGGTCTTAATTAGATTGAGATCCCCAAGTAGCCGACTTGTAGTTCTCAATCTAAGATGATAAAAGTATAAACTATAAAAACATTTTGAGTCTTGGCTAAAGATCTCAAAGTTCTAGAATAGTTTAATATTAGTGAAATCAATGCATAAATCAGCTTGACAAGTCAATATTTATTCCATTCATTAACCATTAAAAGTTTTAAGCAATTTAAACCATGAAATGTAATCAATTAAGGTCAATGGTTCAATTGCTCATCAAGTGAAGATCAAAATGGTTATTGATGAATGAAATAGACAGAGTTACTTACCTTGAGTGGAGAATTCACCTTGTACAAGGGTGAGAACATAGGGTGGGTCTCTTTTTATGTTTTAGTCTCCTGTTGGGTCTTCATCCTAAAACCATTTTTTTTTGGTACTTTTATGCAATTTTAAAAATTCCTGAAAAACAAAACTAAGTAGTTATGCATGCAATAATGATATGAAAATTAAAAATAGAAATTAAAACCATATGGGTTGCCTCCCACAAAGCGCTTTATTTTAAATCATTTAGCTTGACTCTTTTTTCTTTTAGGCATGGGGTGCATCGGCTATATATGGGGATGATTTCTTCTTCTCCCTTTTCCGTGTTTGCTAGGTATGACTTTAGTCTTTGACCATTAACCGTGAAGTCTCCTCCATTAGGGTCCCAAAAAACCACTGCTCGATATGGTTTCACCTATTTGATTTTGAATGGGCCGGACCATCTTGAACGGAGCTTACCAGGAAAGAGCTTAAGTCTTGAGTTAAAGAGTAAAACCTGGTCATTTGGAGCAAAGGACTTAGGCACTATCTTCCTCTCATGAAGTGCCTTAGTTCTCTCCTTGTATATCTTAGTATTCTCATAGGCTAGATGTCTTATCTCTTCCAACTCATTTAGTTAAATCAAGCAGCTTTCAGCTGCGGTTTTTAGGTTGAAGTTAAGCTCCTTGACCGCCCATGCTGCCTTGTACTCTAGCTCCACTGGTAAATGGCATGCCTTACCATAGACAAGATGGAAAGGGGTTGTCCCCAATGGGGTTTTAAAGGCTGTTCTATAGGCCCAAAGAGCATCATCTAGCTTGGCTGACCAATCCTTCCTAGTCTTCCCAGTTGTCTTTTGTAGAATGCTCTTGAGTTCTCTGTTTGACATCTCCACTTGTCCGCTGGTTTGTGGGTGATATGGGCTTGAAACCTTGTCTCTAACTCCATACTTCCTTAGTAAATTTGCAAAGACTCAGTTGATGAAATGAGAACCTCCATCACTGATCACAACTCTTGGCACTCCGAACCTTGGGAAGATGACTGATTTGAACATCTTTATGACCACATTAGAATCATTTGTTGGAGCGGCTATGGCCTCAACCCATTTTGACACATAGTCAACAGCTACTAGAATGTATTGGTCTCCAAAATATGCGGGAAAGGGTCCCATGAAATCAATCCCCCACACACAAAGACCTCCACTTATAAGATAAAGTTTTGGGGAATCTCATTCCTCTTACTAATGTTTCCCATTCTTTGACAAGCATCACATTTTTAAATGAATACATGGGCATCCTTGAATATTGTAGGCCACCAGAAGCCGGCTTGTAAGACCGTAGAAACTGTCTTGAATGTAGCAAAATGGCCGACATAGGCTGATCCGTGACAGCTGTGAAGGATGCCCGCAACTTCTTCTTCTGGTACACATTTTCTAAACATCCCATCTTGGCATTTCTTGTAAAGGTAAGGCTCATCCCAGAAGTAGAACCTTATGTCTTTCAAGAACTTCTTCTTCTTGTGTCCATAAAACTACGGAGGCTCAATGTCAGCTGCAAGATAGTTGGCTATGTGGCGATACCAAGGTGTACCAAAGGCGATTCTCTTGTCCGGGACAGGTCCTGGGTTGTCTTGGATCCTTGTGATTGGTATGGCAATGACAGAATAGACTGTCTCCTCAGGTAATGAATCATGAATGGGCCATTGTTCTTCTATTCTCATCCGGGAAAGATGATCGGCCACACTATTCTCCACACCCTTTCTATCAATGATCTTTAAATCAAACTCTTGTAGTAGGAGAATCCACCTTATGAGGCTCGGATTTGCATCTTTCTTGGACAAGAAATACTTAAGGGCAGCATGTTCGGTGTGGACAATGACCTTAGACCAAACAAGATAGGACCGGAACTTCTCAAATGCAAAGACAATTGCGAGTAGCTCCTTCTCTGTGGTGGCATAATTGCATTGTGCCTCATCCAGGGTCCTGCTTGCATAATAGATGACATGTAGTTTCTTTTCTTTTCTCTGTCCTAGCACGGCTCCAACGGCATAGTCACTTGCATCACACATAATCTCAAACGGGAGCTCCCGATCCGGTGATTGTACAACTGGTGCGCTTATGAGGGCTGCTTTGATCTTTTTGAAAGCGACAAGGCAATCACCATCAAACTCAAATGGGATATCTTTGCATAGGAGTTGAGTGAGGGGGCGTGCAATCTTAGAGAAATCTTGAATGAACCTCCTATAGAAACCGGCATGCCTGAGGAAGCTTCTCACTCCTTTAACATTCTTTGGTGGTTCCAAGCTCACCATCACCTCTATCTTTGCCTTATCAACTTCAATTCCTTTCTCTGATATCCTGTGGCCAAGGACTATCCCATATCTCACCATGAAATGGCATTCTCCCAATTTAGCATAAGATGTTTCTCCTCGCATCTCTTAAGAACCTTGCTAAGATTTGACAATTAAGCATCAAAGGAAGAGCCATAAACTGAAAAGTCATCCATGAATACCTCCATTATGTCCTCTATGAAGTCATTAAAGATGGACATCATGCATCTTTGAAAGGTTGCTGGAGCATTACACAATCCAAAAGGCATTCTCCGGTATGCAAATGTGCCATAAGGACATGTAAATGTTGTCTTCTCTTGGTCATCCAGATGGATTGGGATTTGAAGAAAACATGAATAACCATCTATATAGAAAACAATAGTAAGGGTGGTTAACAAGCCTTTCTAGCATTTGATCTATGAATGGTAAAGGGAAATGATCCTTCCGGGTTGCGGTATTGAGCTTGCGGTAGTCGATGCACATTCGGTGGCCGGTGATTGTTCTTGTGGGGATTAGCTCCTCATTTTCATTCTTTACCACCGTGACACCTCCTTTTTTGGGAACCACATGCACCGGACTTACCCATGTACTGTCCGAGATTGGATATATGATCCCGGCTTCCAAGAGTTTCATTATCTCCTTTTTAACAACATCTTTTAGGTTTGGGTTCAGCCTTCTTTGGTGTCTATAGATGATGTTGACCCATCCTCATGGTGGATCCTGTGCATACAAAGGTCTGAAGATATGCCCGTGATATCCTCAAGGGTATACCCAAGGGCTTTACGGTGCTTTCTCAACTCACAAAGTAGTAGGGCTGTCTCAACATTAGTTAAGTTGGAGTTAATGATAACCAGATAAGTATTTTTAGGTCCGAGGAACGTGTACCTTAGCCCAACGGGGAGCTCCTTAAGCTCGACTTTAGGTGCTTTTAGCTCCCTCCAAGGTTCATTCGAGGACTTGGTGAGGTTCTTAGAGACAGCCAGTTATTTTTCTTCTTCTCCCAAACCAACATAAGCGACCAGATTTTCGTATGTAGCCGCGCCATCTAAAATCTTAGCCAAAATGTGAGCCTCTTCATTCAAGTAATCATTTTCTCCCTTACTTTGTGTTAATGCAATCTCCAAGGGGTCATTCAAGATGAGTTCTTCATACACCTCTTCAGAAACTTCACTCAAATTATCCACCAAGAATGTATGACCATCAATTGTAGGCTTACTTAGAGATTTGTCCACTTGAAACTTCATTACAAGATCGCCCAAATGTAAGTCTATCTTTGCTCCCTTGACATCAATTACAGCATCGGCAGTAGCCAAGTAGGGTCGTCCAAGGATCAAGGGATCCCTAGGTTCTTGATCAAGCTCCAACACCACAAAGTCGGCCGGTATGGAGCACTTACCAATCATGACTTGAACATCGGCCACAATCCCAACTGGTCGCCTAACCGATCGATCCGCAAAGATCAGTTGGATCTTTGTAGATCTAAAGTTAGTGATCCCAAGGCGTCTAGCCACTGTATATGGCATCAAGTTCACACTAGAGCCTAAGTCACAAAGGCAACATTTAAAGGTGGTACCTTCGATTTGACATGAGAGTACAAAACTTCCAGGATCATCTAGCTTCTCCGACATTTGATTTTGTAGTACTCTGCTGCAATCCTTGGTTATCAACATCACACCTTCTTCTAAGCTCAGATTTCTGGTCAAGATACCTTTCATGTATTTCCTCAAAGATGGGATGATCATGCAAGCATCAACAAATGGTAATCTTACACTTAGTTGGCTCACAAGGTCTCTTAGCTTTGCTTGATCTTTCTCCTTCTTAGGCTTATTTAAGTCACCAGGGAAGGGCACCTTTGCCTTGTACACTCGAGATATTGGTGGTGGTATAACCTCCTCTTCAATCTCTCCATTAGTTGCATTGTTGTTCTCGGCTCCATTTTCTTCTATCACAATCGTCGGTCGGGATGGTTCCTTTTCAGCTTCCTCCAGCATCTCCACCTCATCTAGCTGCGTCCCACTCGTAAGGGTGATGGCGGCAATGTGTTCCTTCTTGGGATTCATCTCGGTTTAGCCGGGAAGGACTCCAAACGGTTTCTTGATTGAGTCGGCGATGTGAGCTACTTGGAGATCAAGTTGTTTCATGTGAGATTCAAGTGAGTCAAACCTGCTGTTTAAGTCATAGTAAATGTGGTGTATCTTCTCATGAATCTCCTTGTTGGCTTGCCTCTGCTCATGGATGAACTCATGGATCAAAGACTTGAACTCGTCCTCTTGTTCTTCCTTATAAACCGGTTGGTGTCTTGGTTGAGATGAAACGATTGTGCACTATGCATAAGCTGCTGAGCAGGCAGCGGGTAAGAGTTATTAGGCACGTTTCCTTGAGCGTAGAATCGGCTTTGAGGCTTGTGAAACGGTCTAAAACTCCTATCTCCAAGGTCTTGCTTGCTTATGTAGTTTACATCTCTTTGATGACCTCCAAAGAACTCTTGATCCATCTCTTCATCCGGGGCTAGATTACTCTCAAAGGATTGATATTGTCGTGGCCACCTCTCCAAAAGCTTAAAAATCATGGACTTGATCTCCCTAAATTCGGTTTGCTCCGGCCTTGTGTTTATTGCCTTAATGGTTTCCTCATAGCTCGGCTGGTTCTTGCTATCACTGGCTGCAAGGTTGTCTGTCAACCTCTTTGCCTCCTCTATGGACTTGCTGATGAAGTTCCCATTGCTAGCTATGTCAAGGCATAGCTTGTATTCACGCCTAATCCCCTCATAGAATGTGTTCCATAAGTTGACATCCGAGAAGCCGTTGTGGGCAATCCCATGTATATTCTTTGAAACGCTCCAAGGCCTCATGATATGGCTCTATGGGGCCTTGTTAAAAGCCAGAGATCTTTCTTCTCATCAAGCTTGCCCTCTGTTTGGTATAGAATTTCCCAAGGAAAGATTTCTTGAACTCCATCCACGTAGTGATTGAGCGAGACGGCAAAGATTTTAGCCATTTAAGTGCTTAGCCCGCCAAGGTGAAAGTGAAGAGCCGGCACCTTAGGTAGTCTTCTGGAACTCCATTGGCACTTGTAGTACTTCACAGCTCTTCAAAAGAATCAACATGATCCAAAGGATCCTCTTCAAGAAGTCCATGGCATTGACTTTGCTTCACCAATGCGATAACCCGAGGTTTTATCTAGAATTGTTGGTCCTCTTGTGTCCGGATGGGGCTATGGCTTTGGAGAAGCTCTGGTCTGGAGTCGCTGTCCCCAATGGTCTCTTGAATAGGCTCTGCCCGGTGGTCGTCTTGGGCTACTTGATGTATTAGCTCGCCATTATTAAGTCCCTGCTCATTACTGTAACATCCGTGAACCAGAAAGTTGTTTTGGAAGTGGTATCGGACGGCATTAGGGGTTCGGGAGTAGATTACATATGCTCGTTGAGGTGTGAATTGAGGATTGATTGTACATGTT
This sequence comes from Erythrophleum ivorense, assembly GCA_026724425.1. Lineage (NCBI taxonomy): Eukaryota > Viridiplantae > Streptophyta > Magnoliopsida > Fabales > Fabaceae > Erythrophleum > Erythrophleum ivorense. The sequence goes on along the minus strand of JAIUCV010000027.1, from coordinate 1,671,657 downwards.
CTTGTTTGATTGTTGTGCAGTCGGTCTAAGGTTCGATCATCGCGATGAAAAATGTGTAAAAAGCTCTTGAGTACCTAGTGTCGATCGACACCTAAGGGGTGTGCCAATCGACACCGGTTATCAGGTTCGATTCCGGTTTAAGTCGATTGCGCGTTTGAGTTGTGGTTGGTCTGGTTTTGGTCGATGGGTGTCGACCGACACCAAAGAAGGGTGTCGATCGACACCGGTTATTGGAAAATCGACCGGTTTGATTTAAGTCGGCTGGTTTTTGTCTAGTTTGGGCGAGGGAAGCCCTAGGTCGCGAATAAATCACTGTAGCCGCGTGAGAAAGCTCACTTTTCGAGGCAGAGAGTTTTCAGAGAGAAGGAGGTGATTTCTTGGGCGATTTTGGAGTTTGGAGGCTTATTTTGTTGCTGTTCTTCCTTGTTCCATCTCCTTTGCCTCTTTTCAATCCTTTTCAAGGTGAGTGCGTGACTGTAGGTCCGTTTAGCACTAGAGATTCCTTGGGTTTGAGTTTGTTATTGTGTTATTGAGTTGTTCTTAGTGGAAATCGTGTTTTGGGGTGTATTGGGGCGTTGAAAACCCTTGATGGTGTGTTTTGAGATTTCTTATGCGCTGTTTTGTAGCTTCTGGTGTCTGGGCGTCGAGCTGGTGTCGACCGACACTCGTTGGGTGTCGATCGACACTCAGAAGGCTAGCGTCGATCGACACTCTTGAGGTGTCGGTCGACACTAACCTGGGATGTCAGGAAACGTGGGTTTTCCTGACATGGGGGTTCCTGTTGTTGACTATTGTTCTCGTTGTTGATGTATTGTCTAGTGTTTGACGTACTTGGCCTGTAGGCAGGATGATCCACTCACTAAGTATTTATGATAATACTTACGCATCTCTATTCCAATGTGATGCAGGTAACGGCAATGTTCTTCCGTGGAAAGAGACCGAGAGAAGAGGATGATGAGGCTAGGAATTTTATATTGCTTATCTTGTTGTGGCTGACAAGGAATTCGTTGTTAGGGTGTTAGTTTTATTTTAACAATGTAGCAAACCTTGTGTTTAGGTTGCTAGGATTCATTATTGGTTTTTATTGGTTATTGGTTTATTTGTTGAACGGTTTATTTATTATTAAATATTATTGATTTCTTCCGAGAATTTCCGCAATGATAATTAATTATAAAAAAAAAAAGCTTGGTTGTTTCATTTTGGTATCAGAGCGAATACGGTTTTATGACTGGTAGTATTGGATGAATTGGACTATGTGTTTAATTGATTATGTGAGTTAGTCAGTTAGTAGTCTAGTCTTATCCTCTCGGTCTTCCAGTTTTCCGCGGTAATTGAGTTGGATATCTCGTGTTGTGTTTTGTGTTTGTGTGCTGACTTTGCTCATTTTCTGTACTTGGTGGAAGTGCAGAGAGATGGACGCAGGTCGTGGTCGTGGCCGTGGTCGTGGTCGCGGCGGAGCCCGTGGGGGCAGAGGAGCTGGTCGTGGTGGACGAGCAGCGGGTCGTGGAGGTCGGGGTGCTGGGCGTGGTTTGCCAGAGGCTGAGGTTTCAGTGGAGAGTGCAGCGCCGAGTGTGGCGACAGCGTCAGTTACTCAGTCAGTTTCGTTGATCGGTGGGGCTAACTCTGGTGTCGGTGGTGGCGCAGGAGCAGGAGCAGTTCCCGGTGGGGGCGCAGCTTTAGCTCAGGGAGACATGCACTACAAGAAAACAGCGGTTTTGCGACGGAACTTTGCGACGGAAATATTTCCGTCGCAATATTGCGATGGATTTGCGTCGGACTTCCGACGAAAAAATAAACCATCGCAATTCAGTCGCAAGTTTGCGACGGACATAGTTCCGTCGCAAACTTGCGACTGATTTGCGACGGAAATGCGAGTCAAGAAGAATCCCTCGCAAGTTTGCGAAGGATTTGCGGGTACGAGTTTTCGTCGCAAAGTATGTCGTCGCAAATCTGTCGCAAATTGCGAGGAAAGTTGGTGGCCGACATGCGGACCGGTTAGGTACGCACGTTTTAATTGAGTCTACCTAACTTATTGCGATGGAATATTTCCGTAGCAAGGCTGTCGCAAGTTCGTCGCAAGTGAGTAGTAATTTCGTCGCAAAAGCGAAACCGTCGCAAATCCGTCGCAAATCCCTCGCAAATCCATAGCAACAAATTTTCAGAAATCTATAAATAGCGAAACGTTCATCTTTCAAAATCAGAAATCAAAAAAAAAAAAGGGGAAGAGAGGGAAAGAGAGGGAAGAGGAGAAGGAAAAAAAAAGAGAGGGAAGGAAAAAAAAAAAAGAGAGGGAAAAAACAAATAAAACAGTAAAAAAATGAGTTACGGAATATATGAGTTACGAGACTGGATGTACAATCAAAGAGATCCAGGGACCGGCGAAGTGAGGAGAGAGTTTGTTGAAGGATTACATGGATTTTTTAACCAAGCACAAAACCAACCACAGGCAATGCAAACTGGTAAAATATTTTGTCCCTGTGAGAAATGTAGGAACAAAAAATATATCGTTGTTGATACTGCTAAAAAACATGTATTTAATAGAGGATTTGTACCAAACTATTATGTATGGTATTTTTATGGTGAAAATCATTATAATACTACTCACTATGAAGCAGGAAATAGTGGTTCGAGTCAAGGGGTTGAAGAACATAATTATAGCGGTAGCTATGATTATGGTCATCCTGATATATTGGGAAATGATATTGGGTATCAGCAAGGGAATAGATTTCATGATATGGTTACAGATGCATTTCATGAAACTACACCTGCTTTTGCTGATAATCCTACGGAAGCAATTCTGGAAGAACCCAACATTGAAGCACAAAAGTTTTATGATATGTTAGATGCTGCAAATCAACCACTTTACGATGAGTGTAGAGAGGGACTTTCTAGATTGTCACTTGCAGCTAGGATGATGACAATTAAAAGTGAGGATAACAGCAACGAGAGTAACATGGATAAGTGAGCTGGACTGATTCAAGAGTAATTACCGGAAGATAATCTTTCTGCCGGTAATTACTATGAAATACAGAAGTTGGTTGCGGGTCTTGGGTTACCTTATGAAATGATTGATGTATGCATTGACAATTGCATGATTTTCTGGAAAGATGATGATAAGCTGCAGGAATGTCGATTTTGTGGGAAGCCGAGATACAAACCCACTATTGGAAGGAAGCGGGTCCCTTACCAACGTATGTGGTACTTGCCAATCACCGAAAGATTGAAACGGTTATACCAATCGGAAATGACGTCAGCGTCAATGAGATGGCATGCAGAACATTCCTCACATCATGGAGAGATAACACATCCCTCAGATGCAAAGGCGTGGAAACACTTTCAGACGGTACATTCAAACTTTGCTAATGAGTCCAGGAATGTTTATCTAGGATTATGCACAGACGGATTTAGTCCATTTGGTATGTCAGGGAGACAATATTCGCTATGGCCCGTCATATTGACGCCATATAATCTTCCGCCGACAATGTGCATGCAGCGAGAATTTTTGTTCTTAACTATTTTAGTGCCAGGTCCAAAGCATCTGAAGCGATCCCTAGATGTATTTCTGCAACCTTTGATCGATGAGTTGAAACAACTGTGGTATTCAGGAGTCTGCACATTTGATTACTCGCAGCAACAAAACTTCAACATGCGTGCAGTGTTATTGTGGACGATTAGTGACTTTCCAGCGTATGAAATGTTGTTGGGGTGGACTACGCACGGAAGACTATCGTGTCCACACTGTTTGAATAGGGCAGAAGTATTTCAGCTGAGGCATGGAAGAAAACCTTGTTGGTTTGATTGTCACCGTCGTTTTCTTCCTATCAATCACAAGTACCGAAGGAACAAGGTTTTATTTACGAAGAATAAAGTTGTCCGCGGTCCCCCTCCCGATTATCTTTCGGGACAGGATTTGCTTGATCATATCGATTATTATGGTGATGAGGAAACATGCAAACGTGGGGGCAATTGACATTGTACTGCAAACATGCCTGACGGATATGGACAAGCACACAACTGGCACAAAAAAAGTATATTCTGGGAACTCCCATATTGGAAGGATCACCTTTTGCGACATAATCTTGACGTTATGCATATCGAGAAGAATTGTTTTGATAACATCATGCATACCATTATGAATGTCCAAGGAAAAAGTAAAGACAGATATATGCAAAAGAAGCGAGTTGGAGATTACTAGAGACGGCAAACAGCCAATTCCGAGTTTTCGATTGTCTGCAGATGGGAAGAGAGCTCTATTTGATTGGGTGGCCTCAGATGTCAAATTTCCGGATGGATATGTTCCCAAATTCTCACGATGTATAGAGCGAGGACAAAAATTTTCTGGTATGAAGAGCCACGATTGCCATGTTTTCATGCAGCGACTACTACCGTTTGCATTACAAGAGCTATTTCCGTCTCATGTCCACGAAGCAATTGCTGGTAAACAAGTATTTACATTTATTTTAATTGAGTTTATGTACATAATTAAATATATATGTTTTTTAATTTGTTTATGGTGTATATTATATTATAGGTATTGGGGCGTTTTTCCGAGATCTTTGCACGCGAACATTGACAGAAGACGGGGTAGAGAAGTTAAAAAAAAACATTGCTCTCTTGTTATGTAACATGGAGAAAATCTTCCCTCCTTCATTCTTTGACGTGATGGAACACCTAACGGTACATTTGCCATATGAGGCGGATCTCGGGGGGCCTGTGAAATTCAGGTGGATGTATCCGTTCGAGCGTTTTATGGGACACTTGAAGGGAAAGGCTAAAAACCTTGCAAAAGTTGAGGGCTCCATAGTCCAAGGTTCATTGACAGAGGAAACATCTAACTTCGCGTCTTACTATTTTAGTCCAAATGTGAGAACGAGAAGAACCGCTACAAAACGATACGATCATGGAGGCGTTGCACCTGTTTATAGGCATGTTGTCCCCAGCATCTTCAAAGAAATAGGCAAACTTGCTGGAAAGTTGAAGGAAAAATCGTGGGACCATGAAAATTTTAGAGCGGCTCACAATTACATATTGCGTAATCTGGATGAAGTGCACCAATTTGAGAGGTAACTTTGATCATACGTTTATATATATATAACTCGAGATTTTCTTACAGCATATTTGATAATCTGATCCGCCAAACATACCATGGTTTACAAGAGCATGAGTATGAGTTTTACAAAGAACGTGAGTTTGCTGGATGGTTAAAATACTATGTAAGTTCTCTTCAAAATTAGTGATATATAAAGTAAAACTTACCACTATATATATAAAATTAATGTACCATTTGTTTGTATATAGGTGAGAGAGGGTTGTCATCCGGAACAAATACCGCTGTGGCTGCATGAGATTCTGAACTCTCCAATAGGAAAGATCACTACAGCACCAATGTACTGTACTCGCGGGTACATTTTCCATACGTACAAACATGGCATGCGGAAGTCGACCGCAAATTATGGTATTCATGTCCCGGGCGAAACATAATTCTTTGGAGTTTTGCAAGAGATCATCGAGGTCACATACCCAGGAATTATCAACTTGAAATGTATTATGTTCAAATGTGATCGGTATGATCCGACACCAGGTCGAGGGGTTCGCAGAAACGAGACGATAGGTGTCACCGATGTAAATGCAAACCGGAAATTTTCCAAGTTCGAACCCTTCATCCTTGCATCGCAGGCAGAGCAAGTGTGTTTCATTCCTTATCCTCGAGTTAGGCAAAGACGGGAGACTTGGTTATCGGTCATAAAGGTCAATCCAAGAGGTTATGTAGTTGGTTTAGACGATGAAGTGGCCATGCAGCATGACAGAGTTGCAGACGTTTCAAACCCGATCAAATCCACAGAAAATATCATAAATGTTAACCCCGAGAACAGAGAAGTTGAAGACGTCGTTGACGATTCAAGTGAAGATGGAGAAGCCGATGAACTCGAAGAGTGTGCGACTGATGAAGAAGAACGGGATCACAGTGAAAACTCTTACGTTTCTGAAAATGACGATGAAAATGAGGATAATCTTGACTTCGATTAATTTTAACGTTTTTCTTTGTATTCTGTTGTTCGTATTTTACATATATAGTAACTCCATCGCAAACTTTTTACTTACAAGACTACACAAAAGTCATTTCAGTATAACATTTCTTTACCTTGCAGATGTCTTGTCTCTGGTTCCACACGCTGAGACACTTGATGACGGTGATTTTGAGTTTGTTTTACTGATTCTTCTAGATTTGACGTAACCGGGTGGCTTTTTGTTCTAGCCCCCGTCACTGTTGTTTCCGATATCCCCCTGCTCGTTCCCGGAACCCCAAGCTGCGTTGTTATCATTTCCCGGGTTGTCATTGGAGTTAGAACCCAAGCTATACCAGTTTCCGACAGAGGATGAATCGGTGGAAGGCTTTCTAGTGTTTGATTATAGTATTTAAATCGACCGTCATCCTTCTTACCCCATGAAGATCCACCATCATCTTTCTTACCTCAAGAAGATTCACCGACATCCTTCTTACTCCACCCGCCGCCGCTGACAGCCCCATCCTTCTTCCCGCCTGCCGCTCTCTGGTTATCCCGCCGCCGCCTTCATCCCTTCCCGACCCGAAGGCTTCTTCCCGCTGCCGACCCGACCCGAAGGCTTCTTCCCGCCGCCGCCTTCTTCCCTTCCCGACCCGAAGGCTTCTTCCCGCCGCCGACCCGACCCGAAGGCTTCTTCCCGCCGCCGCCTTCTTCCCTTCCCGCCGGCTTCTTCCTGCTGCCGCCGCTCTCTGGTTATCACCTTCACCTGAATTTTTTTTTTTTGTTTTTTTTTTTACGGATTTACAATTTGTTAGATTGTTAGATTGTTAGATTGTTAGATTGTTAGAATTAGTTTGTTAGATTGTTAGATAATTAAATTCGATTAGTTATAGTATTTAGAATTTTAGAATGTGATTATATTAGTAGTGTGAGTATATTAGTTAGATTGTTTGATAATTTGTGATTATATTATTTTTAGAATTTTGAATGAGAATGTTCCTATTGTTAGATAAAATTAGCTACATGGATTAGTTATATAATTAGTTTAGGTTAGATGATTAGTTTGTTAGATTGTTAGATAATTAAATTAGATTAGTTTTAGAATTTAGAATTTTAGAATGTGATTATATTACTAATGTGATTATATTTGATAGATTGTTTGGAAATGTGATTATATTAGTTTTAGAATTTAGAATTTTCCTAACTATTTAAGTTTCTTGAATTTAATTTGTTGATGTAACATTAGATTAGTTTTAGTATTGTTTTATTTTAATGTTATAGTACTTTTTATACAATTGTGTGATTATTAGAATAATTTTTAATTATTAGTGTATTTTTTTTATTTTTATTTGTACAATTATTATTGTTCCTTTTAATTTTAATTTTTTAATTTATTGCAGATGGAGCAACAAAACACTTACCAGGACTTCCTGAGTCAGGGAGGATCCGGGGGCCGTGCTGGTTCCGGGGGTTCCCGTGGTGGTCGTTCCGTTCCCGTGAGGAGTCACGGGCACCCTGCTAGTAGTTCCCATGGTTCTACGGGACGGGAGCAGCAGCAGCGGGTACGGTCTCGGTCTCCTTCCCCACCTCGTCAGGCAGCCGCAGTTGAGGCCGCGGTTGAGGCCGCTAGAGCCCCATTTTATGCGGCCATGAGGCAGATTTTAGAGGAGCCCGGTCATGATCTCCTCCCTCATCTTTATCTACACCGCCCACCGAGAACTTTATGGTATGTAATTTTAAATTTTTATTAGTTTTTGTTTTATTTTATATTGTACAATTTTAAATGTTAAAGTGTATTGTTTTCTTTTTAAGGTTCTCTCATGATTCGTCCGTAGCTTCAGCAGTTACGGAAATCTTTGAAAAAGATTACCAAGATCCTTTTGCCCGGTGGAAGGATGTGAAGGAACCCGTTCTTCAACATTGGTTCTCTACTTTTGCTGTAAGTTTTTGTGGTATTTTTTTATTAATTTTTAAAAATATTTTCTTATTCATGATCACTAACATTATATTATTGTTTTTTGATTTTTTTTTTCAAGCGCAAGTATCACTGGGAGTCTGGCATTACCGAGAGGGTTTACCAAGAGTTCTGCGCCAAAGTCCATGATCGGTTACCCGATATGGTACATCGATGGAAGAAGTCGTGGTTGGCGAAGGGTAATGCTGCCAAGCCACTTCACTTTGATCAGAATGTGTGGGATGCCTTGGTTGCTTACTTGTTGGATCCCGATCACCAGAAACGGAGTGACAACAGTAAGTCCGCTCGAGGGAAGAGTAAAAATTCTAAACATCGATACGGCCGAACTTCTTACATAGCCCGCGGCCGAATGCTTGTAAGTTTTTTTCTTTTTATTTTTTAACAATATTTTTTGTACCATTTATAATTCTTATCGTTTTTGTGAAATCAAAAATTATTTTATAGGCCGAGAAACAAGGGGAATCAGAGACGGATTTGCTGGCAGTTCTCGCGTATGCCAAACGGAATCCGGATGGCACTTTCCTGGATGACGATTCTGAGGAGCTCTACAACGACGTTAACTCAAAACTACAAGAGTTGACTCAGAATGATGATCCCGACAGCGTCGCTTCTGGTTCTTCCGTGGCCGTGAAGAACAAGGTTTTTCTTCAGGTAAATTTGTATCATTTAATTAGTTTAAATTATTTTTATTCTTATGTATATTGTTGGCTTCTTAGTTTCAATGTTTTTTTGGGTTTTTCAGTCCGCTCCCCGTAGAAAGGGGAAGATTTGGGGGGTCGGTTCTCTTCAATCCCAAATCGATCTTGGGAGCGGTTCTGTTTGCGGTTCCGCTTCGAGTCAGTTCCCGGATCCGAACGAGGTTGCTGTGTTGAAGGAGGAATTGACTGCAACAAAGACGGAATTGACTACAACAAAGACGAAGGTTGCGGCGTTCGAAGAGATCTTCGACTACTTGGGCAACTCGGATCCGAAGCTCAAGGAGATTATGAGCCGTTTGCGTCGAAACCAGCAGCAAACCGAGGGGGAACCAGCGGAACCGGCGGATCGGGTGACGACGGACCCAGTGGACCATCCGTCGATTTTTAGTTTTCGTTTTATTGTTTTTTTTTTTTTTTGTCAACAGTTTCTGCTTGTAGACCAGTTCGGAAATCCAGACTGGGGAAACAGAATTTACATAATACACATCAGTAGGTAGATCTCGAGCACTCCGTGCTAGCTTGTCTGCCTTCGTGTTTTTCGTCCTTGGTATTTGCACGATGGAAAAAAAGGTGAACCTCATCTTGCATCTGCAAACTTCTTCTAGTAGAAGCGAGAACGCTAGCCACTCCTCAGGTTTAGACACCATCTTCACCACATCGGAACAGTCCGTCTCGAATACCATTGTTAACTTATTATGCCTTAGCATACATTGCATGGCCCAAACAAGAGCCTCCACTTCTGTTTGAAGTGGCGATGAACCCCGCCGCAGATTGCACACGCCCATAAGTGTTTCGCCATTGTTTGTGTTAGAAGTATACCATCCTAGACCTGCCCGACATTCCGTCGCTTTCCAAGCCCCATCCACTTGACATTTTTCACCCGAATATGGTAGCTCCACTGGAACCTCTGCAATCGGATATACCGCCCCTTGTCTTTCTTGGGCCCTTGCCCATGCTGAGGCCTCTGCTGCCGCGTGATTAATTATATTGTTGGGATCCCAGTCCTCATTAGAAAAAACCTTCGTTTTATTGTTTTTTTGTGATATTTATGAATATTTTTGTTTAATGATATTTGAATTAAAATTAAATTTAATTTAATTATGATTTTCAAATTTTTTTAATTTATTTATTTATTAAAAAAAAAACAAAAATAAAAAAACAATTTAATAATTAAAAAATTATAAATAAAAAATTAAAAACTTGCGACGGAATATATTCCGTCGCAAGTTTGCGATGGAAAGTTTCCCCTCGCAAGTTTGCGATGGATTGATTCCGTCGCAAACTTGCGATGGATTCTCATCCGTCGCAAATTTGCGACGGAATCAGTTCCGTCGCACGTTTGCGACGGAATGCGATGGACCGTATTCCGTCGCAAACTTGCGATGGATTGCGACGGAGTTATGTCCATCGCAAGTTTGCGACGGATTAAAATCTCTCGCAAATCGATCGCCAAATTGCGACTGAATAAATATGGCCGTAAATCCGTCACAAATTTGCGACGGAGTTGCGACGGAAAAGTCATTGTGAGGAACAATTTGCGACGGAATTTTTTGTCTCGCAATTCAGTCGCAAATCGTCATTTGCGACGGAATTGCGACGGTAATTTCCGTCGCAAATGGCCTATATTTCTTGTAGTGATGATAGTGGGGCTACTGACGCAGTTATTGGTACGTCTTCCTCAGGCAGTTCCACAGCAGGCCCCGGTTGCACCTCCAGCGGCCGGGGCACAGGTTGGTGCCGGTTTTGTTGAGCAGCAGGAGGCTGCGGGGCAACAGGGTGCTGCGGTTGGGTATTCGCCTTATCGTGAGATGATGAGGGAGATGCAGAGGATTGGCACGCCTATGTTTGAGGGCGGTGTTACTCCAGAGCAGGCTGACGAGTGGTGTCAGAGGTTGGAGCGGAACTTCGATTAAGTCTGTTGTCCAGAGCAGTTTCAGGTTGAGTTGGCAGTGCACTACCTTGGAGGTGATGCACATTTGTGGTGGAGGTCTGTTAGGACCCGGAGAGCGGTTTGGACTTGGGTTGACTTCGTCGAGGAGTTCAACCACAAGTTTTTCCCGCAGGAGGCTCGTGACAAATTACAGTTGAGGTTCTTGGGTGAGAGGTCTGTACGGGAGTACGATGCAGAGTGAGAGGTCTGTACGGGAGGTCTGTACGGGAGTACGATGCAGAGTTCTGCAGATTGGTGGTTCACACTGGTTGTGAGCTGGTGAGTGAGCGGGCCTTGATGTCGAGGTTTCTTCAGGGACTTTGGAGGAACATCAGGACTCAGTGCAGAGGTGGTATGTACCACACTAGAGCCGGTTTAGTGGAGTTGGCAGCTTCCATTGAGGAGGATTTGCGTGAGCCGGTGAATTCAGCAGTTGTTCCAGCTGCAGTTGCTTCTGCTACCCATTCTAGGGGCCAGCAGCAGCAGCAGCAGCGTAGGGGTTTCAGTTCTTGTCATGGCAAGGGCGGCAAGCCTGCGCAGGGCCAGAAGAGGAGAGCAGAGGAGATATCTGCTAGTATCCAGAGCGCGGGTGGTTGCTTTGGTTGTGGGAGTTTGGATCACAGAGTTGCTGCTTGCCCCAAGAGGGTGGGATCCAGAGAGACGTCAGTGTGCTTCTATTGCAGGGAGTCGGGGCATATCAGGCCGATTTGTCCCAAGTTGCAGCAGAGGTCAGTGGCAGTGGTGCAGCCGTTGGCTATTCAGTCAGCAGCTCAGTTTGCAGCGTTACAGTCAGGTGGAGCGCCGCGTGTTTATACTCCGGCAGAGGTGGGCCAGACCAGTCAGTCAGGCCAGATCACAGGTATAATCCTGGACTCAGACTTGTAAATTCTTAAAGGTAGAATTTTGGTGTTGTCTGTTTCTTTTATTTTACTGTGATAGAGTTTAGGGGTTCTCAACACTTGTGGATTTGTGTAGGGACCTTGTTAGTTGGCGGATTTGAGTCTCACGTGTTGTTTGACTCGGGAGCATCTAACTGCTTCATTACTCCGGAGAGAGCTGAGAGTAGTGGTATTCGGAGCAGCGATGGTGAGGCTTCATGCTTTGTCAAGGTGGCCGGTGGTGGTTTTCTGGCTACTTCGGGCAGAGCTAGAGCAGTTGATGTGCAGATTGCAGGGCAGTCTATGCCAGCGGATTTAGTCATCAGTCCAGTGGAGCTGTATGACGTGATTTTGGGGATGGACTGGTTATCTTCTTACCGGGTTCATCTGGATTGCTACAGAGGTAGAGTGGTGTTTGAGCAGGATGCAGGGAAGTTGGTTTATCAGGGAGTGAGACCGACTTCAGGGAGTATAGTGATCTCAGCTATTCAGGCAGAGCAGTTTTTAGAGCGGGGCTGTGAAGCCTATTTGGCGACGATTACTATGACAGAGTCCAGTGGTGAGGTGGTTTTGCAGGATATTCAGGTTGTTCGGGATTTTGAGGATGTGTTTCGGTCGCTGAAGGGATTGCCACCATCTCGGTCAGATCCTTTTACGATTGAGTTAGAGCCCGGGACAGCTCCGATATCGAAGACACCTTACAGGATGGCGCCAGCATAGTTGGCAGAGCTGAAGAAGCAGCTAGAGGATCTTTTGAGTAAAGGGTTCATCAGACCGAGTGTTTCGTCGTGGGGAACGCCAGTGTTATTTGTGAAGAAGAAGGATGGCAGTTTTCGGTTGTTCATTGATTACCGGGGACTTAACCGAGTCACAGTGAAGAACAGGTACCCACTTCCGAGGATTGATGAGTTGTTGTATCAGTTGAGAGGTGCTACTTGGCTCTCCAAGATTGACTTGGCATCGGGATATCACCAGATTCCGATAGATGAGACAGATGTCCGGAAGACGGCTGTTCGGACGAGGTATGGGCATTTTGAGTTTGTGGTCATGCCTTTTGGTTTGACTAATGCGCCGGCAGCTTTCATGAGATTGATGAACGACGTGTTCAGGGAGTTTCTGGATGTGTTTCTCATCAGTTTCATAGATGATATTTTGGTGTATTCGAGGAGTCCAGAGGAGCATGCGACGCATTTGAGACTTGTTTTGGAGAAGCTTCGCGAGCAGAAGCTGTTCGCTAAGTTGAACAAGTGCAGCATTTGGCAGAGGGAGATGGGTTTTCTTGGTCACATTGTTTTTGCAGAGGGAGTTTTTGTGGATCCGGCTACGATTGAGGCCATCAGAGATTGGCCTAGACCGAGTAGTGCTACCGAGATCAGGATTTTTCTGGGTTTAGCAGGCTACTACAGGAGGTTCGTCAAGGGGTTTGCGAGTAGGTCTCAGCCGATGACGAGGTTGAATGGTAAGGATGTGCCATTTGTGTGGTCGCCTGAGTGCGAGGAGAGCTTTGAGAAGCTCAAGGAGATGTTGACTGGTACACCAGTGTTGGCATTACCCGATCCGGGGAAGCCATATGTAGTGTACACAGAAGCTTCAGGAGTTGGACTTGGTTGTGTTTTGATGCAGGAGGGCAGAGTGATTGCCTACGCTTCGAGGCAGTTGCAGGGCAGTGAGCGCAACCGTTCTACGCATGATCTTGAGTTGGGGGCAGTGGTTTTTGCACTCAAGATTTGAAGGTCTTATCGTTATGGTGGTAGAGTGCAGATCTTCACAGATCACAAGAGTCTACAGCATATCTTTACTCAGCCTTTGCTGAATGCGAGGCAGACGCGTTGGGTGGAGTTTCTGGCAGACTATGACCTGGATATTGTATATCATCCGGGCAAGGCCAACTTGGTGGCAGATGCCTTGAGTCGACGGAGGGTTGATTCAGCTAGAGAGTGTGGTGTTGAGGCTTTGGTCAGCGAGATTAGTACATTGCGGCTTTGTGCTATTTCAGAGGAGCCTTTTGGTTTAGAGGCAGCTGATCAGGCAGATTTACTCAGTAGGATCAGAGTGGCTCAGCAGAGTGATCAGAGTTTGGTTGATGCTTCGCAGGCGGCTGGTTCTGAGTATCAGGTCTCATCGAATGGGACTATCTTGGTTCGTGGGCGAGTTTGTGTGCCCAAGGATGTGGAGTTGAGACAGGAGGTTTTGGGAGAGGCTCATTTGAGCAAGTTTTCGATTCATCCGGGTGCGACCAAGATGTACCGTGACCTCAAACGGTATTATCATTGGGTTGGGATGAAGAGAGATGTGGCAGATTGGGTTGCGAGGTGCAACACTTGTTCTTTGGTCAAGGCAGAGCATCAGATGCCTAGTGGTCTTTTGCAGAGTTTACCCATTCCAGAGTGGAAGTGGGATATGATCACTATGGATTTTGTTGTGGGATTGCCTATCTCACGGACATTTGATGCTATTTGGGTCATTGTGGATCGCTTGACCAAGTCAGCACATTTCTTGGACATCAAGAAAACGGATGGAGCGGCTGTCTTGGCTAGGAAGTTTGTGCGAGAGATTGTGAGGTTGAATGGAGTGCCAGCCAGTATTGTGTCGGATTGAGATCCGAGGTTTGCTTCAGAGTTTTGGAGGGCATTTCAGACTGAGATGGGCACTAAGGTGCATATGAGTACAGCGTATCATTGATATACCTCTATTTTACACCCTTTTTACATTGTTTTTATATACTTTATGCATGGTTTTACCGTGGCTTTTTGCTTTAAAAGGTAGTTTTTATGCATATATAGTGCCAAGAGTCATTTCAGGTCAAAAGATGCAATTTGGAGCAAAACAAAGGCAAAGGTCCTCAAAGCAGCTTCATGCACTATCATTTACTTTGGAGGAGCCCCAAAAACATTCTACTCAATGGATTTCACCCAAACCAGTTCGCCGCGATGCCTACATGAGTTAGCTTTACAACGCAATTGGAATCATGCAATTTGGCCACGTAGAATGGGAGATATGATCGTTTTAGTGAAGAGTGTCAAATCAGCCGAAAACCGGACGTCTACACCAACCGCTCGACCGAACCGGTCGGACAGGGCCTCCAAGGCTCCCGTCCGACCCGACCGTCCTTAACTGCACGAGGACACCGGTCGACCGAGCCGGTCGGACAGGGCCTCCAAGGCTCCCGTCCGACCCGACCTTCCTTCAAGTCCACGACCCATCCGGTCGACCGAGCCGGTCGGACAGGGCCTCCAAGGCTCCCGTCCGACCCGACATCCTTCCACCATCCCGTGCGCGCCCGACCATCATCCCGTGCGACCGTTCGACCGCCAGCTCGACCCGAGCACCAGCCCGACCGACCGGTCGACCGCCCCGCTCGACCGCGACACGCCTCGCTCGACCCGGCTCGTTTCCGAAGCCCGTTTTGCACGTTTTCAAGCCCAAACTTACACCGCCTCTTATGTTTCGACCAAGACCTAGGTCAAGCCGCCCTTCAACTTCTGAAGCATTATAAATACATCTTTTTAGCCTTGTAAAAGAGAGAGCCACACACACAGAGATACAAAATATTATTCAATAAAAGTTCTTATAGTTTTTGCTTTCTTTCATTGTCTCCTTCAAGAGAGGATCTCGGATCTCTGTTCTTATGAACATGAATTCGATTTCCTTCTCTATGTCTGAGTAGTTACCTTGTTAAGTGATAGGAAATCAAAGGATAGTGTTCATGCTTGCTTGATAATCGATATCTAGAATTAGGGTTTACATAAACTCTTCACCTTTGCTTGTGTTCATTGCTTGGTGTTGATCTGGCCAATCAACATATGATCCTAGGTAGATTTGAGCCACGGAAGTGATGAATCATTCGCCTGAACTAGTATTTGGTGGGCAACTCTCTTTTAGACTGCGGAAGTTGATTTACTAGAGGTTGTGAACAATTGAGACTTGATCGAATTAATGCTTGTTTGAATATCTAAGGACATACCAAAAGTTTAGCGATTAGATAGATCAACATTGGGGTCGGAGCCACGGAAGTGGAAAGATCTAAATTAGTGTCTTGAGTTCTAGGTGGTACACATTCTTAAATCCCTAACAAATCGAACTTGCTTGCTTGAATCACTCATCCCGAGATTATCCTATTGCTTAGCGCTTTCCATCCATTGATTTACGACTTTATTTGCTTTGTTTACTTGCTTTCTTTACTTGCTTTCAACGTGACAACAACCAAACTCATATTGCTTTCCTAGCTAAATCTCGATCTCATACCTTGTAGTGCACTAACTGGTCCTTGTGTTCGATATACCCGTTGCTACTCTCGATCTGTGCACTTGCAGAAAAGGGGTAGAAATTGGGAAAAGTTCAACAGAGAAGAGATCAAGCTTTTTGGCGCCGTTGCCGGGGACCATTATCGTGCCTACAAGTTCTTGAAAGAGATCTAGTCTAGGTTTTTCCTGTTTTTAGTTATTTAATCTTGTTTTTCCTTTTTTTTGTTTTTGATTTTTCAGGTTTTAAGTTTTTCTCCTAGATGGAAGAGGATTTGAGAAATCCTAGTCCTATAAGGGCGATTCCTATACGCCACATATCTCCTCCTAGAGACAGTCCAACAGAGAAGAGGATGTCAAACCCTCCAGCTATTTCACCTTCATGGGATTCTCGCAGTAGTCATCACGTACTAGCACCCTTGAACGCCAAGAAGAACCTTCTCCCCTACCTTAATGCGGCCGAACTGGAGACGTCTAGCCAAGCCTACTATGAAAGAGAAGAACACCTTCTAGCCTCACCAGAAGAAGAAATAGATCCGGAGCTGATTGAGTTTGTGAAGAGAGACAAATTCCATGATCTCTACAATGAGCATGCACTAGAACACATTGATCACTTAGAAGGTCTTTGTGATTCTTATGGAGTTTTCGATTTTGAGAAGAAACTAATGCTATTCAGCATGTCCTTAGCTGGGAGAGCTCTTGATTGGGCGCAATACTCTCCCCCTTTTCAGATCAACACTTGGTTAGACTGCAGAGAAGCTTTCTTGAAGAGGTTCAGCAGGAACCCACCTTTCAAATCCAAGTATAACCAAAACTCTTACCCTCACCACAACCAATCTTATGAAGAAGAAAATGATGCCTCCTTACCACCGGAGTCCATCAATGGCGACCTGATCAAGTATGTAGTAAGATATCCTTTCCATGATTTCATATCGGAGTGTGCTCAAGAACATGTTGAGAATTTCGAAAATCTATGTGATTACTATGATTTGGGAGAGAACCCAAAGAAGATCAGCTTGTTCCAAACATCCCTAGCTGGCCGAGCTCAAGAGTGGGTTAGATTTTCTGCCCAACACGATTTCAAGACATGGAGAAGATACAAGGAAGTTTTCCTCAACAAGTTTGCCCGTGGACAACCCTATGTGCCGCTACTCAAACCCTACCACCCGCCCTATAGAAACCACCAACCTCCACCGCACATTGAGCAGCTACCCCAAGCCACAAAAGGATTACCCCACAACCCACACCTAACCAAGCTTGAAGAGATGCTACAAGAGTACCTTGACTATCAAGTCACAAACACAAGAGAGATGGAGAAGAAGATTGAATACGTTCATCTCACCCTTGGAGAACAGATGGATGTTCTTTTTAACCAACACTACAAGAAACATATGTTATTTGCGACGGAAATTACTGTCGCAATTCCGTCGCAAATCGTGATTTGCGACGGAATTGCGAGACAAACAATTCCGTCGCAAATCTCACGTCGCAATGACCTTTCCGTCGCAACGCCGTCGCAAACTTGCGACGGAATTATCTCCGTCGCAAGATTGCGAGGGAACTAAATCCGTCGCAAGTTTGCGACGGCGTTGCGACGGAACTGGTTCCATCGCCAAATTGCGACGGATTTGCGACAGAATATCTTGCGGGCGATTTGCGACGGATATAGTTCCGTCGCAAACTTGCGATGGATTATGCCGTCGCAAATTCCGGCGCAATCTTGCGGGCGATTTGCGACGGATATGGTTCCGTCGCAAACTTGCGATGGATAAAGCCGTCGCAAATTCCGTCGCAAACGTGCGACGGAAACTTGCGACGGATTTGCGTCTTGCGGGCGATTTGGGACGGATATGGTACCGTCGCAAACCTGCGATGGAAACTATTCCGTCGCAAACTTGCGACGGAACTGGTGCGTCGCAAAGTTGCGACGGAATAGTTTCCGTCGCAAAGTTGCGAAGGAACTGGTGCGTCGCAAAGTTGCGACGGAATAGTTTCCGTCGCAAGTTATTTTTTTTTTTTTTTAATTTTTCAATTATAAAATTAATTTTTATTTTTATTTTTAATGATAAAAAAATTAAATTATAAAAGCAATAATTAAATTAAATAAAAATTTAATTCAAATATCATTTAAAAACATAAAAATATTCATAAAAAAAAACAATAAAACATAAACTAAAATTCATCTGATGGTCCCGATCCACCGACTCCGCCATCATTCGGTCCGCTGGGTTCGCCTTGCTCCTCTTCTTGACGGATACTGTCCAACATCGCCTTGAGCACCGGATCCGTGTTGCCCAAGTGGTCGAACATCTTATCGAACGCAGCAACCTTACGCTCATTTGCAGCCAATTTCTCTTTCAATTGAGCAACCTCGTAGGGATCCGGTAGCTGACTCGAAGTGGAACTGCTAACATATCCGCTCCCAATATCAATTTGGGACTGAAGAGAACCAACCCCCCGAATCTTCCCCTTTCTACGGGGAGCGGACTGAAAACAAAAACAAAGAAACATTGAAATTAAGAAATCAACAATATACATAAGAATTAAAATAATTTAAACTAAAAAATATGATACAAATTTACCTCAATAAAAAGCTTGTTCTTCACGGCCACAGAAGAAGCAGAAGCGGAGCTTTCGGGATCATCATTCTGAGACAACTCTTCTAGTTGTGAGTGAACGGTGTTGTAGAGCTCCTCAGAATCCTCGTCCATGAATGTCCCATCCGGCCTCCGCTTTGCATAAACGAGAACCTCCAGCAAATCCGTCTCTGAATCCCCTCGTTCCTCGGCCTAAAAAAAAAATGTTGCAGATTTGATAAAGATGATGAGAAATTAATGAACTAACTATAAGATTTAAAAAAATTAATTAGAAAAAAAAACTTACAAGCATTCGGGCGCGGGCTGCATATCCAGTTCGGCCGGATCGATGAGTAGAATTTTTGCTCTTCCCACGGGCGGACTTACCGCTGTCACTCCTTTTCTGGTGATCAGGAGTCAACCATGCCGCAACCATCCGGAATTGAACACGGAAACCCTAACTTTGCGACGAATTTGCGAGGGAGGGGGCACTTCCGTCGCAAGTCCGTCGCCACATTGCGACGGAATTGCGACGGAAACAGAATTGGAAACCCTACCTTTGCGACGGAATTGCGAGGGACGGGGCATTTCCATCGCAATTCCGTCGCAACATTGCGAGGGAATTGCGACGGAAACAGAATTGGAAACCCTACCTTTGCGACGGAATTGCGAGGGACGGGGCATTTCCATCGCAATTCAGTCGCAATGTTGCGACGGAATTGCGATGGAATATAAGGTTTAGGGTTTAGGGTTTAGCGGTTTGACTACAGTGTAATAAGGGTTTTACATATTCAATATATATGCTTATTAGTAGATGAATTTGAATATGAATATAGATATTGAACATTCATACATATATATAAACTATATATGCTCAATGTTGCAACAAAACCGTTTGTAATGTTATATACGTCGTAAGAGTCACTGAGCTTGATATGTACGGAGTTCAAGGGAAACCTATTTTATTTAATAAAATACTTTTCGGGTTGAATAATATAGTGCACAATAAGATTATATTACCCAAAACCCTTGTTATATGAAAAATAGGAAACCCTAAACCCTAAAACTTATACAATCCATCGCAAATCCGTCGCAAATTTGCGACGGAATTGCGATGGACTATAAAAATTTAAGAATCCGTCGCAATTCCGTCGCAAATTTGCGTCGGATTTGCGACGGAAACAAAAAAATTTATAATTCATCGCAATACCGTCGCAAATTAGGTAGACAAAATTAAAACAACTTAAAATACAAAACAACTAAAAATACAAAGAAAAACATCAAAATTACTCATCAAAGTCATTTTCATCGTCATTTTCATCATTTTCAGCAGATACGTAAGAGTTTTCACTGTGCTCCCGTTCGTCTTCATCAGTCGCAGACTCTTCGAATTCATCGGCTTCTCCATCTTCAGTTGAATCGTCAACGACGTATTCAACTTCTCTGTTCTCGGGGTCGACGTGTATGATATTTTCAGTGGATTCGATCGGGTTTGAAACTTCTGCAACTCTGTCATGCTGCATTGCCACTTCATCGTCTAAACCATATACATAACCTCTTGGATTGACCTTTATGACCGATAACCAAGTCTCCCGTCTTTGCCTAACCCGAGGATAAGGAATAAAACACACTTGCTCTGCCTGCGATGCAAGGATGAAGGGTTCGAACTTGGAATATTTCCGGGTCGCATTTACATCGGTTACACCTACCGTCTCGTTTCTGCGAACCCCTCGATTTGGTGTCGGATCATACCAATCACATTTGAACATAATACATTTCAAGTTGATAACTCCTGGGTATGTGACCTCGATGATCTCTTGCAAAACTCCATAGAATTCTGTTTCGCCCGGGACATGAATACCATAATTTGCTGTCGACTTCCTCATGCCATGCCTGTACGTATGGAAAATGTACCCGCGAGTACAGTACATTGGTGCTATAGTGATCTTTCCTATTGGAGAGTTCACAATCTCACGCACCCACAGCGGTATTGGTTCGGGATGATAGCCCTCTCTCACCTATATAAAAAAATGGTACAATCACAAACATTAATTAATTATATATAGTGTTAGGTTTTAGTTTATATATGACTAATTTGAATGAATTAAGAGCACTTACATAGAATTTTAACCATCCAGCAAAGTGACATTCTTTATAAATCTCATACTCATGCTCTTGTAAATCAGGGTATGTTTGGCGGGAAAGATTATCAAATATCCTGCACAAAAATCTCGGGTTATATATATATATGTGTATATATATATATATATATAAACGAATGATCAATTAACTAATTTACCTCTCAAATTGGCGCAGTTCATCCAGATTACGCAATATGTAATTGTGAGCCGCATTCAAATCTTCACGCCTCCACGATTTTTCCTTCAACTTTCCAGAAAGTCGGCCTATTTCTTTGAAGATGCTGGGGACATCATGCCTATAAACAGGTGCAACGCCTCCATCATCGTATCGTTTCGTTGCTGTTCTTCTCGTTCTCACTTTTGGACTAAAATAGTAAGACGCGAAGTTAGATGTCTCCTCTGTCAAACTTCCTTGGACGATGGATCCCTCAACTTTTGCTAGGTTTTTAGCCTTTCCCTTCAAGTGTCCCATAAAACGCTCGAACGGATACATCCATCTGAATTGCACAGGCCCCCCGAGATCCGCCTCATATGGCAAATGTACCGGTAAGTGTTCCATAACGTCGAAGAATGAGGGAGGGAAGATTTTCTCCATGTTACATAACAAGACAGCAATGTTTGCTTTTAACTTCTCTACCCCGTCTTCTGTCAGTGTTCGCGTGCAAAGATCTCGGAAAAATGCCCCAATACCTATAATATAATATACACCATGCACAAATTAGTAAAAACATATTTAATTATATATATATATATGTACATATATAAACTTAACTAAAAGAAATGTAAATACTTGTTTACCGTACCAGCAATTGCTTCGTGGACATGAGACGGCAATAGTTCTTCCAATGCAAACGGTAGTAGTCGCTGCATGAAAACATGGCAATCGTGGCTCTTCATACCAGAAAATTTTTGTCCTTGCTCTATACATCGCGAGAATTTGGAAACATATCCATCCGGAAATTTGACATCTGAGGCCACCCAATCAAATAGAGCTCTCTTCGCATCTGCAGACAATCGAAAACTTGGCACTGGCTGTTGGCCGTCATCAGTAATCTCCGACTCCTCTCTTTCGCATATGTCTGCTAAGTCCAGCCTCGATTTCCTATTGTCTTTACTTCTCCCTTGGACATTCAAAATGGTATGCATGATGTTATCAAAAAAATTCTTTTCGATATGCATAACGTCAAGATTATGTCGCAACAGGTGATCCTTCCAATATGGGAGTTCCCAGAATATACTCTTTTTGTGCCAATTGTGTGCTTGTCCATATCCGTCAGGCATGTTTGCAGTACAATGCCAATTGCCCCCACGTTTGCATGTCTCTTCACCACCATAATGATCTATCTGATCAAGCAACTCCTGTCCTGAAAGATAATCCGGAGGGGGATCGCGTTTGCTTTTATTCTTCGTAAATAAAACTCTGTTCTTTCGGTACCTGTGATTGATAGGAAGAAAACGACGGTGACAATCAAACCAACAAATTTATTCTTTGTAAATAAAACCCTGTTCTTTCGGTACCTGTGATTGGGAGGAAGAAAACGACGGTGACAATCAAACCAACAAGGTTTTCTTCCATGCCTCAGCTGAAATGCTTCTGTCCTACCCAAACAGTGTGGACACGATAGTCTTCCGTGCGTAGTCCACCCTGACAACATTCCATACGCTGGAAAGTCGCTAATCGTCCACAATAAAACTGCGCGCATGATGAAGTTTTGTTGCTGCGAGTAATCAAATGTGCAGACTCCAGAATACCACATTTGTTTCAACTCGTCAATCAAAGGTTGCAGAAATACATCTAAGGATCGCTTCGGATGCTTAGGACCTGGCACTAAAATAGTTAAGAACAAAAATTCTCGGCGCATGCACATTGTCGGCGGAAGATTGTATGGCGTCAGTATGACGGGCCATAGCGAATATTGTCTCCCTGACATACCAAATGGAGCAAATCCGTCTGTGCACAATCCTAGGTAAACATTCCTGGACTCATTAGCAAAGTCTGAATGTACCGTCTGAAAGTGTTTCCACGCCTTTGCATCTGAGGGATGTGTTATCTCTCCATGATGTGTGGAATGTTCTGCATGCCATCTCATTGACGCTGACGTCGTTTCCGATTGGTATAACCGTTTCAATCTTTCAGTGATGGGCAAGTACCACATACGTTGGTAAGGGACCCGCCTCCTTCCTGTAGTGGGTTTGTATCTCGGCTTCCGACAAAATCGACATTCCTGCAGCTTATCATCATCTTTCCAGAAAATCATGCAATTGTCAATGCATACGTCAATCATTTCATAGGGTAACCCAAGACCCGCAACCAACTTCTGTATTTCATAGTAATTACCAGCAGAAAGATTATCTTCCGGTAAATACTCTTGAAATAGTTCAGCCCACTTATCCATGTTACTTTCGCTGCTGTTATCTTCACTTTTAATTGTCATCATCCTAGCTGCTAGTGACAATCTAGAAAGTCCCTCTCTACACCCATCGTAAAGTGGTTGATTTGCAGCATCTAACATATCATAAAACTTCTGTGCTTCCATGTTGGGTTCTTCCGACATTGTTTCCACAGGATAATCAGCAGGAGCATGTGTAGTTTCATGAAATGCATCTGTAACCATATCATGAAACCTATTCCCTTGCTGATACCCAATATCATTTTCCACTATATCAGGATCATGACCATAATAATCATAACTACCGTAGTTATAATTTTGTTCCTCAACCCCACGACTCCAGCCACTAGTTCCCGCATCATGATGACTAGTATTATACTGATTTTCCCCATGAAAATACCATACATAATAGTTTGGTACAAATCCTCTACTAAATACATGTGTTTTAGCAGTATCAACAGCGACATATTTCTTGTTCTTACATCTGGGACAGGGACAAAATATTTTACCAGTTTGCAATGCCTGTGGTTGATTTTTTGCTTGGTTAAAGAATCCATGTAATCCTTCAACAAACTCCCCCGTCACTTCGCCGCTCCCCGGATCTCTTTGATTATACATCCAGCTTCGTAACTCATATATACTCATTTTTTTAGAGGTTTTTTTTTTTTTCTTTCTTCTTTCTTTTTTTTTTCTGTGGATTGTAAAACTCACGACGTTGGCTATTTATAGTAGGAGGGTTTTTAATTGCGACGGATTTGCGACGGATTTCCGATGGATACTTTGCGATGGATTTGCGATGGATTTGATTTTGCGACGGAATTGCGACTACCTTGCGACGAACTCCCGACGGCTTTGCGACGGAAATATTCCGTCGCAAAAGTTAGGTAAACTTCGTTTACCACGTGCTTACCTAACCGGTCGCATGTCGGCCAACTACTTTTCGTCGCAAATCCGTCGCAAAGTTGCGACGGATTTGCGACGGAACTTTTTGCGACGAAAAAAATGTAACCGCAAAGTCGTCGCGAACTTGCGAAGGTATCTTTTTTCGCAATTCCGTCGCAAATTTGCGATGGAATTGCGATCAAGTCTTCTTAAGTCGCAATTCCGTCGCAAGACGTTCGCAAAATTGCGATGGACTTGCGACGATTGCTTATTCCGTCGCAACACTGTCGCAAATCCATCGCAATGTTCCGTCGCAAATACGCTGTATTCTTGTAGTGCAAGTTATCAAGCTTGACAAAGATATCAAGCAACTCAAGGAAGACCATGATCGATCACTCAACCTTGTCAAGCTAGATGTTGCTGCAAAACACCACAAGTTACTTAGCAAGAGCATTGATGCCAATAGTTTCAATGATGATAATTGCAAACATCTTGGAATCATCTATAACCGGCTGTCAGCTGTAGAAGGATCTCTTTTCTCTAAGAACCAGAGAGAAAGAAGCCCCACACCCAAACCCCCTCCTTTCCCTTGCAATGTCATCACAGCAATCTCCAAGGAAAACTCATCACATCTTGTAAGAAAAGAAGAAGAAGATCAAGAGTATGAGGAAGACTATGAAGATGATGAAGAAGAACAACAGAGTTTTAACAGCAATGCAAGCTCTAGAGGAAGTGAAACTAGTCCACAGCAACCTGATCTGCGATTCTCTCCACCTCCAGCTCGCACACTCGCCCTTCCTAGAATCACCGGCATTTCAAGAACGAGAATCACCTTAGATGAACCAGAGGATCCATTCTATTATGATCCCATCGACCCTACTAAGATAAGCCCAGAGAAACTCAAGGAATTTAACAAGAAGGTGAAGTCCATACCATTCTATGTCCCCTTTGAAGAAGCTTGGAACAACCACGATTTGGTTGAGTTTTTCTTTAGTAGCAAAGAAACCAAGGATGAGATTAAGCAACTCTTTAGGCGAGCCCGCCTCTCTATGTCATCTTATGCAGCAACCCTACCCCCATCTCCGCCCTCCACACCTCCTCCCAAGTGGTACAGCAACCCCATCTCCCGAGAAAAGCTAGCTGAATTCAACCGCTTTGTCCAAACATTACCCGCCAGCATGACCTTTCATGAGGCTTGGAAGAACCACCCACTCACCAACTTCTTCCACAACTGCAAAGAGACCCCAGAAGAGATTCAGGAGCTATTTGAGAAAGCTAAGAAGCAACCATCTTTCCGAACCCTCTACAAGGTAGAAGACCCAGGACAGTTTACCATTCCCTGCACAATCAATGGAAGATACTTTGATAGCTACATTTGTGATTCGGGTTCATGCATAAACCTGATGCCCACACACACTGCCAAACTACTTGGGATCACACGCCTACAACCTTCACAAATCAGCATTGGACTTGCTGATCTCACCATTGCACAACCTAGAGGTGTTGTCTATGATATCTTGCTCGAAATTGGAGATACAAAGATACCGGTGGATTTTCATATCATGAATATCAAAGGAGGAAGTGACATGCCCATTATACTCGGAAGATCATTCTTGGCAACTGCTGGCGCCATTATGGACTGGCCAAACCGCCGCATTTCTCTTGCCAATGTCAACAAATCTGTTTACTATGATGCCGTCCCCGTTTTCACTCCTACCAAGCATTCTCGGTTCATCTCTCCTCATGAACCACCTGATCATCCACAAGGACGTGATGGGACACGCACAAAAAGGCTTTGTCTCAGGCCATGTCCTTCAACTTCTTCTTAGAAGAGCCAAACGGTCAAGCTAAAGACCATAAACAAGCGCTGTATGGGAGGCAACCCATAAGGTCTTTTCTATCCCTTTTTAATCTTTGTTTTCATTTAATAGTTTTGTTTTGAAGTTTTGGATACAGAAATTTGAGAATCCAGCATGAAAGAAGTAGGAAGAAACCTCAGGAAAGAAGAATGCAGCATTCATCATGGTCGGGTCGACCAAGACGGTCGACCGGTGCCTCGCCCGATCGACCGAGTCCCCTCTTGCCGGCCCACCATCCCACCTCATTTGCATACCATCCCACCTCACTTGCATACCATCCCACCTCACTTGCATACTATCCCACTTGCATACCATCCCACCTCACTTGCATACCATCCCACCTCACTTGCATACTATCCCACCTCACTTGCATACCATCCCACCTCATTGCATACCATGCCACCATATTTGCATATCATCCCACCATCATTCCACCACACTTTCATTCCATACCACATCACATCCCACACATACTTGCTGTTCTACCACATGATGATCCTACTTCACCTACACTCAGGCGGCCCCTTTAAACTCATTGCTGGTGCGCAACAGCACTTGACCATCTAAGCCGGGATCTCATCCACATTATGGAGCAACATAGTAGCTGGACATATCATTCATCAAACCATTCTTCGGTTTCTAATACCATATCAGGTTACATCTTTCCTCTAATTCACAAACGCCTTATTACCTCTTTCTTTTACCTCCCTTAATCGGATTTGCTTTCACTGGGACGGTGCAAGTTAAGTCTGGGGGGATTGTCGGTACTAATGCGTTTGTTCATGACTTGTCTTCATCTTATATCTATTTCTCTTATCAACCTTTTTCAAAA
Source organism: Erythrophleum ivorense (assembly GCA_026724425.1). Classification (NCBI taxonomy): domain Eukaryota; kingdom Viridiplantae; phylum Streptophyta; class Magnoliopsida; order Fabales; family Fabaceae; genus Erythrophleum; species Erythrophleum ivorense. Next base: position 1,645,250 of record JAIUCV010000027.1, on the reverse strand, counting down.
CTTCTGTTTTATTGAGTCAAAATAAGTTAGGAAACTATGATCTATCCTAGGAGCTTACCATTAGCATGCCAAAGCTCTTGTGATCACAAAGGCGAATATTGACACCGAACAATTCCCAACGGAACCACTGAGGGTGGATCGACCTACTGATTTGGCAAGATTTCTAAGGTACCCGGACAATCTAAAGTCAACTCCACCACCTAATTGAACTTTTAATTTTTCTTGTCAAGGGGCTTGAGATACATATTAGCCGATTCCTCATCCCGGTCTAGTTGAGACATGTCCACCAAAGATACAGTCCACCTCTCTCTCATCTGCAAAATGAAAATCAAAAGCTTTTAAGCACAAGGAAAACGTGTAAGCAAGAGGAATGCATACGTCTGCACCTTCTTGTCTTATGGAGACCTACTCAAACAAGGAAAAGCAAATGCCTATCCTATGATATTCCCAGAAAAGAAAAATATTCAAAGGGAAGAAGGATCGATAGAAAAAATAAAATGATACCCTAGAAAAGTAGGGAAAGATCGATCCTTCAAAAGAAAAGAGAGAAAGAGAGAGGAATGGAACTGGATGTGCTAAAAAGGACTGTCTTGGCAAACACTTGGATGGGTAAGAGTCAATGCTCTGTGATCAATACTCCCTTGATAAAGACCGCACGCTTTAAATACTGTAAGGAGTTGACAATGGAAAGTTTGGAGTGCTGGATGAGATTTGTTGGGTCCGGTATGGTTCGCTAAGCTCAAGGTTAGAACGGGAAGGCTAGATTCAAAGTTAGTTTTGCTCCAAGTGAAAGCAGAGCAATGGAAGATACAAGTGCCAAAGGATAAGTGAGTTTTCATGTTTTCAAACCTCTTTCTCCGATTTGGATTCTATTTGCTTGGGGACAAGCAAAGATCTAAGTCTGGGGGAGTTGATATACCTCTATTTTACACCCTTTTTACATTGTTTTTATATACTTTATGCATGGTTTTACCGTGGCTTTTTGCTTTAAAAGGTAGTTTTTATGCATATATAGTGCCAAGAGTCATTTCAGGTCAAAAGATGCAATTTGGAGCAAAACAAAGGCAAAGGTCCTCAAAGCAGCTTCATGCACTATCATTTACTTTGGAGGAGCCCCAAAAACATTCTACTCAATGGATTTCACCCAAACCAGTTCGCCGCGATGCCTACATGAGTTAGCTTTACAACGCAATTGGAATCATGCAATTTGGCCACGTAGAATGGGAGATATGATCGTTTTAGTGAAGAGTGTCAAATCAGCCGAAAACCGGACGTCTACACCAACCGCTCGACCGAACCGGTCGGACAGGGCCTCCAAGGCTCCCGTCCGACCCGACCGTCCTTAACTGCACGAGGACACCGGTCGACCGAGCCGGTCGGACAGGGCCTCCAAGGCTCCCGTCCGACCCGACCTTCCTTCAAGTCCACGACCCATCCGGTCGACCGAGCCGGTCGGACAGGGCCTCCAAGGCTCCCGTCCGACCCGACATCCTTCCACCATCCCGTGCGCGCCCGACCATCATCCCGTGCGATCGTTCGACCACCAGCTCGACCCGAGCACCAGCCCGACCGACCGGTCGACCGCCCCGCTCGACCGCGACACGCCTCGCTCGACCCGGCTCGTTTCCGAAGCCCGTTTTGCACGTTTTCAAGCCCAAACTTACACCGTCTCTTATGTTTCGACCAAGACCTAGGTCAAGCCGCCCTTCAACTTCTGAAGCATTATAAATACATCTTTTTAGCCTTGTAAAAGAGAGAGCCACACACATAGAGATACAAAATATTATTCAATAAAAGTTCTTATAGTTTTTGCTTTCTTTCATTGTCTCCTTCAAGAGAGGATCTCGGATCTCTGTTCTTATGAACATGAATTCGATTTCCTTCTCTATGTCTGAGTAGTTACCTTGTTAAGTGATAGGAAATCAAAGGATAGTGTTCATGCTTGCTTGATAATCGATATCTAGAATTAGGGTTTACATAAACTCTTCACCTTTGCTTGTGTTCATTGCTTGGTGTTGATCTGGCCAATCAACATATGATCCTAGGTAGATTTGAGCCACGGAAGTGATGAATCATTCGCCTGAACTAGTATTTGGTGGGCAACTCTCTTTTAGACTGCGGAAGTTGATTTACTAGAGGTTGTGAACAATTGAGACTTGATCGAATTAATGCTTGTTTGAATATCTAAGGACATACCAAAAGTTTAGCGATTAGATAGATCAACATAGGGGTCGGAGCCACGGAAGTGGAAAGATCTAAATTAGTGTCTTGAGTTCTAGGTGGTACACATTCTTAAATCCCTAACAAATCGAACTTGCTTGCTTGAATCACTCATCCCGAGATTATCCTATTGCTTAGCGCTTTCCATCCATTGATTTACGACTTTATTTGCTTTGTTTACTTGCTTTCTTTACTTGCTTTCAACGTGACAACAACCAAACTCATATTGCTTTCCTAGCTAAATCTCGATCTCATACCTTGTAGTGCACTAACTGGTCCTTGTGTTCGATATACCCGTTGCTACTCTCGATCTGTGCACTTGCAGAAAAGGGGTAGAAATTGGGAAAAGTTTAATCCCCATCAATCATCCGCAGACAAATGGGCAGTCGGAGAGGACTATTCAGACTTTGGAGGATTTGCTGAGGATGTGTGTACTGGATTGGGGTGGTCATTGGGCTGATCATCTGTGTTTGGCAGAGTTTGCCTATAACAACAGCTTTTAGTCTAGTATCGGCATGGCTCCATTTGAGGCTTTGTATGGGAGGCCATGCAGGACACCGTTATGTTGGACCCAAGTGGGGGAGCGCAGCATGTTTGGAGCTATTTTTGTTCAGGAGACGACGGAGAAGATCCGTGTCTTGAGGTTGAACATGAAGGAGGTTCAGGATAGACAGAGGAGTTATGTAGATAGGCAGCGACGTGAGCTTGAGTTTCAGGTGGGAGACAGGGTTTATCTCAAGATGGCTATGTTGAGGGGCCCTAACAGGTCCATAGCAGAGAACAAGCTCAGTTTGCGTTTCATGGGTCTGTTTCCAGTAGTGGAGCGAGTTGGGCCAGTGGCTTATCGGTTGGAGTTGCCACCGATTATGAGCGCCTTTCATGTTTCTATGTTGAGGAGGTGTTTGCATCCTTCGGAGGAGTTAGTGGCTGAGATTCCAGAGGATCTTCAGCCAGATATGACAGTTCCGGCAGTTCCTGTGAGGATTCTTGAGAGGAGAGTCAATGTTCTGCGGAACAAGAGGGTGCCATTGCTGAGAGTCTTGTGGGACTGTAGTGGCACAGAGGAGCAGACTTGGGAGCCAGAGGCAAAGATGAAGCTGAAGTTCGGGAAGTGGTTCGACAAGCAGGCTGTGGAGTGAGTTTCTTCATCTTTGTGGTTCTAGTCTTGTTTTTGGTTTTGGTGTTGTTGGTTCTGGATCCATGTATTTTCGTTTTCGTTGTACGATATACATTTTTGGAGTTATATGAGATAGATTTTTGCCCCATATGTTGGTTTCGTGTTTGGATGTTACAAGTTTCTTTGGCCGGTGGGGTCATTGAAAAAATTTTGGTCATATGATTATACGCGTTTCAGAATTATTACTCGATACATCTAGAGACGGTGGGTCTTTAGAGTAGACGGTGGGTCTACATTTGGGACGGTGGGTGCCCGGCAGACTTATATTTGGGGGTCGCTACCTCAGTATAAGTGGTTTTTCGTGACGGTGGGTCACGGTTTGGTTTTTGTGACGGTGGGTCACGGTATTGAGGAGTAATAATGTCTTGAAACATGCGTATAACATAGGACTAAAATGTGAGTTTTGAGGTCTTGGAGAGACGTTTTGTTGGGATTCGAGGACGAATCCAGTTTAGTGGGGGAGAATTGTAACATCTGTGAACCAGAAAGTTGTTTTGGAAGTGGTATCGGACGTCATTAGGGGTTCGGGAGTAGATTAGATATGCTCGTTGAGGTGTGAATTTAGGATTGATTGTACATGTTCTTGTTTGATTGTTGAGCAGTCGGTCTAAGGTTCGATCATCGCGATGAAAAATGTGTAAAAAGCTCTTGAGTACCTAGTGTCGATCGACACCTAAGGGGTGTGCCGATCGACACCGGTTATCAGGTTTGATTCCGGTTTAAGTCAATTGCGCGTTTGAGTTGTGGTTGGTCTGGTTTTGGTCGATGGGTGTCGACCGACACCAAGGAAGGGTGTCGATCGACACCGGTTATTGGAAAATTGACCAGTTTGATTTAAGTCGGCTGGTTTTTGTCTGGTTTGGGCGAGGGAAGCCCTAGGTCGCGAATAAATCACTGTAGCCGCGTGAGAAAGCTCACTTTTCGAGGCAGAGAGTTTTCAGAGAGAAGGAGGTGATTTCTTGGGCGATTTTGGAGTTTGGAGGCTTATTCTGTTGCTATTCTTCCTTGTTCCATCTCCTTTCCCTCTTTTCAATCCTTTTCAAGGTGAGTGCGTGACTGTAGGTCCGTTTAGCACTAGAGATTCCTTGGGTTTGAGTTTGTTATTGTGTTATTGAGTTGTTCCTGGTGGAAATCGTGTTTTTGGGTGTATTGGGGCGTTGAAAACCCTTGATTGTGTGTTTTGAGATTTCTTATGCGCTGTTTTGTAGCTTCTGGTGTCTGGGCGTCGAGCTGGTGTCGACCGACACTCGTTGGGTGTCGATCGACACTCAGAAGGCTAGCGTCGATCGACACTCAGAAGGCTAGGATTCATTATTGGTTTTTATTGGTTATTGGTTTATTTGTTGAACGGTTTATTTATTATTAAATATTATTGATTTCTTTCGAGAATTTCCGCATTGATAATTAATTATAAAAAAAAAAAAAACTTGGTTGTTTCAATTACCACCATGTGGAAGATGGTTTTGAACTCCGTCTAAAGGCTGCTCATCAATGCGATTTTCTCCAAGTATATCACCAAGGTGTGGCTGCTAGTCATGCGCTTCTTGATCCATAGCTCGGCTTCAGGTTGTACCTACAAAAATTCAAAAACAAACTAAAAGAAAAAGTGAAATAACAAAGTAAAAACAGAAAAACGCTTTAGTCTTAATCTGATCCAAACTTGTAGACAAGGTCTCTGGCAACGGCGCCAAAAACTTAATGCGTGTGGGTTTATGCTTCAAGTAATAACCCACTAAAAGCACCTGCAAGTGCACAGCAACGAGGTAAGTATAGATGGGATCGAATCCACAAGGACCTATCGATTGTACTACAAATTGCAAGAGTTTGAATCAGTAAGGGAAAGTACTAGGCATTAGGCAAATCTCAAAGCCTCACAAATCATCAACAGTCAATTAAGAGAAAGGGATACATTACAAACCGTTCTTGAATTTAAATCACTAAGATATAGTTTTCCCACTTTCGTGGCTCCAACCACTATGTTTAATCAACCTAATAGACTCAATTTTCGATGGTTATTACAAGTTGAAAACATGCATTAAAGTTGTTCAAGATTTAATTGTTCACAATAGTTTACAACTCCACTTTCGATGGTTGTAACTTATTGCTCACCAAATACTAGTTCCGGCAATATAGAAAGCTTTTGGAGAGTATATTAACCCAAGGTCTGATGCTATTTGATCAGAAAAGCAAGAGGCATTATGCTCAAGTAAAGGTGAAGAAACCAACAGATTATCCCAATTCAAAAGATTAGGGTTGACAATTCATGAACTCATTGATTTACCATTAGCCTAGCAAAGGATCTACTCGACCATGGAACAAACAACAAAAGACATGATGAATGAAAACATGATGAGTATTAAGAAGAGATAAGGGATGATGAAAGCTTATCTATTGAAGAACAAAGTCGAATCTCTCCCTTGAAATCCTTCGGCTCCGATACAAAAAATAGAAGAACAAAGTGTTTAAGACTTTTGTAAGAGTGTGTGTGTGAGCCTTGGATCTTGAGAGACGCCTCTTCTCTCTGCTTCCAGGATGGCTCTCTCTCTTCTCTGACGGCGAACACCCAGCTCTCCTTTCGTCAGGCTAAAAATATGTATAAATAGGTTGGGAATCGCTAGGTCTTTGAAGTGCCGAAAAAGGAAACTTTCCGATGAGCCGAACTTAATATTTTGCGACGTGTATGGGCCGAGATAAGGCCAAGGAAACCACCAGAAATTATCTAGGCCTGTGTTAAGTTGAACCAAGGCCTAAACCGTGGAATCCCGGGCCGTGGGTTACACCAAGTCTCCATGGGCTTCATTTCCTTGCCAGACGGACATGTCTCAGGAGAAAAAGAGTATAGACCGGATGTCTGCACCAAATAACTCCATTCCACTTCGCCGTGATGGGTCACTCAATTATTTATCCAACAGTATCAAGATCATGATTTTTGGCCGTTGGGAAGATCTTCTACCGCGGCCATCTTTCGGATGCTCTGATTCTATCCGATAGCGAAAATCAGACACTTGGAGTTTTATTGATGCTCTTGACTTGTAAACTTGCATGGATCATGGTTTGAGGCTCTTTTGCTCATTTTTGTATCATTTTTTATGTTTTAACCTGTTTAGACTCCAAAACCAACAAATACAAAAAACCTACCTCTAAAGGCATAAAACCTTATTGAAAATACTTAAAAACATAAATAAATACTAAGTAAAAACATGTACAATATGGTTACATCAACGGCCTGCAGCTCGGCCGCCACGACCAACTATTCTGCCCCCATGGTCACCGGCTCTACCGCAACTTCTCGCGCCACGGCCTCTAGCACCTGCATCCATCTCGATGCACTTCTAAAGAACAGGAGATGAGAAAGATAAAAAAACACAACAAAACAAACAACTCACCGCATAATCACTTTGAAGGCCGAAGAGGATGTAATAAGACTACTAGCTGACTAAAACACATATAATCCATTAAACACATAGTCTCAGTTCACCCAATTCTAACAGTCCTAAAACCATAAGAGTTCTGATACCAAAATGAAACAACCGAGCATTTTTTTTTTTTAATTAACAGTACGGAATTCTCAAATAATAAATCATTAAATCAATTAAATCAATTCAACCAACAATGATTAATTCCAGAAATATAAATAAAATCTAGCAACTTAAACACCAGGTTCTACTAGACTACAGCGGAAACAAATAAAACAATAAAATCATATCAACCTCTTCCTCGGCCCTGATTCTGCGATCATACATTTCTTTTACCTGCATCACATTAGGGAAAAAGAGATGCACAAGTATTTCATAAATACTTACTGAGACGGTCATCCCGTCTACAAGCCAATTACGTACGCAATTTCCAGACATTTACACATTAATATAATAATTCTCATAATTATTAAAAATAAATTCCTTAATTATTATATAATTTCCGTAATTAAAATAATAATTTAATTAATTTTTAAACCATAAATAATTAATTAAACCGAACCAAATAACCAAATAATCCAATTAAATCGATTAAACCAATTAATCCAATTTACACCATTGAACTGCTTAAACCACAAACCAGAACCGCACAAACTGCGGTGTCGAGTGACACCCACAAGTGGTGTTGGTCGACACTCGCCTCATGGTGTCGACCGACTCCAATTCGCATATGCGAATTCCAGACGACGAACAGCAACGGAAAACACCCAAAATATCAATTTTCTCACAATTAACACGATTAAACCCAGTAATTAACACAGAAATCACCACTCAATCAATATGAACTCAAAACACAATCAACCCAAACATCAGATCTAGGAATTCACTGGCCTACGGTCACGCACTCACCTCTATATCGGATTGACAAGGGGAAGAACAAGAGATTGTGATGACAATCCTCCAAAACAAGCTCAGAAACTCCAAAAACTCCACTTCTTCTCTTCTGCATTTTCAACTCAAAAAACGTGAAAGAAAAATGGCTGCTCTCCTTTTAATCGTGACATAGGGCTTTCCTTGCCGAAACCGGCTCAACCAAACGATTTAAATCGAACCGACGCGATTTCCAATAATCGGTGTCGCTCGACACCAACTGTCCAAACCGACAGACTGGTTTACGGATGTTACAAAAGACGAGACACATCAAAATTAGAAATAAGAAGTCAGAGAAAAAAATAACGATGAATACAATCACTAAAAGCACATATTGTTTTCATCATGTGTAATGTTATATTATATATCCGTATAAGAGATATAGTTTATATTTGATGTTTCACATTTCTCTAACATATTAATACATTCTTTCACGAATAATAAATTTAAAATAATGTATACAATTTTGTGCACTAAACTAAGATGACAAACATAAAAGATTTAAAAACAAAATATATATCAGATTGACTAATTTACTATATAAAGAACTCTTCTTAAATATTTAGTTAGATATATGAATACTCAAGTTTTTATCATATTAATGTTGATAGTATCTTTTGTTTCATTTTTCTCACATTTCATTGTAATGTTTTGAATATGTATGATTTTTGTTGGATAATAAAATCAAATTTTTAGTTTTTAAAATAGCTCATGTCCATGGAGTAAAATTGTTTTTTACAAATTAAAACGTTATATATATTTATGCATCATTTACATTTTATGTTTACATATATACAACGATGAAACAAACTCTTACTTTTAAAGTAAAACAATATAATATTGGGTATAACTAATATTTTATACATATTAATTTCATACACGCACATAAGTTTAAGTGTCAACAATCCTAAATACTACTACTTGTGGTATTAAAAATATTTAATTAATTCATTCATTTAAAAATATTGTACCCGCACAAAGTGCGAGAAAACCATCTAGTTATTCAAAAATTTACTAAACAATTGCTTATATCAATTTTTTAGAGATCTTTAGAATGATGTGGCAGCCTAAGAAGATATTTCATTTAACTTTATATATATATATAATGAAAATATTGATTTTAATTGAGATATATGAGTTTAATAAAATGGTGTTTGTTTTAAATTAAATGAGATTATAAAAGCTTACTAATATAACTCAAATATAAAGTTATTATTGGGTAACGATAACACTAAAATCAATGTAAAATTTTAAAATTATCTATGTAATGAAACAGTTGAAAATTGTTTTGGCTAAAATAATAAAATATAGATAAGTTGGAATTTTATGAATTTTTTTACTAATAAAATTATGTGTTTGATTAGTGAATAGTTGGCATGGATGGAAACTTAAATCGGTGAAATCAATTTTTCTTAATAAACTTTGGATTTGATGAATGGATCAAAGTATATTAGCCACTTAATACAAAATATATGAACTGATTATTATTAGGCCATTATTCGGATTGATGAATCAACATAACAATTCAAAAATGTAAGGATAATGCCGTAAAACAGTTTTCAATTAGTTTTTCTTTTTTGAAATTTCAATTTAATCATTTTACATCGTTATATATATTTTTTTAATTGTGTTGCGAAAACTCTATAAAAAACTATAATAGTAAAAAAAAATAAAGAAAACTTTTCAATTATGCAGATCGCTCCATATGAATGGACCATATTACATATTTCATTTTTTTTCAAATTTCACAATTCTCTCTTCATACCAACTCTTTAATTTGATCAATTGTTCGAAAGAAGAAAACAGCACAGAATCAGCACCATCATCATTTGATATGATCTTTCTATGTTGTTCCTTTAAATTTGACGATACATTATTTGTTTGTGATGTTGCTTAGTTTCATTCAACTAAATGTATCATATTTTAAATATGTAACAATAATAAAAATACATGGACAATTGGCGGCTTAGACCATTTGCTAAATCCAATGGTGTGATAACTTAAACCATTTGGTACCAACAAAAAAAAAAAGGATAATAATAATTTTATAGGTAAAATTCATACATAAAGAAAAACCATAAACAAGAAATAAAATAACGCTAAACCACACACACATTATACGCCCATGTCCTTTGAGGTTGCTAAATCTCGGTTGGGTCGGAGCAGCAATCAAATCATATGATAAACATAATTTTAAGGGTTAATTTGGTGAGTAACCATCTTGGAGAAAAAATTAACAATGTACCTATGCATTTTTGGAAATTAAGTGAGTAACCATGGAAATAAAGTTTTGACAAAAAAGTCCTTATCAACAAGACAACAAGAGTTTTCCTCTTCTATACTTCTACACAAAACTTTACTATACTATATAAATTAGAATAATAACTCATTTTCACTTCAAAATTATTTTAAAAACATGAAATCAATAACTCAAATCTAAACCCTAAATCTTAAACAATAATGCTAATTCTAAAGCATAAACCCTAAACTTTATATCATAAACCCCAAAACCCAACCATATAAATTATAAACCCAAAATTAAAACACTAAACCAAAAAAAAACCTAAACCTAGATATATAAACCCTAAACCCAAATATATAAATCCTAACCCTTAAACCATCTAATTCTAAATCCTAAACCCAAAATCTAAACCCTAAACCGCAAACCTTCAACCCTAAACTTTAAACCCAAAACACAAAAATATAAATCTTTAACTTAATATTTAAACCTTAAAATCTGAACCAAATTGACAGTATAGTATAGTACAAAGTTAAAATACCATATAACAAAGTGTGAATCTACTTTAATTTTCAGATTCAAAATTTAAGGTGAAAGACAGCGAGAGATGCTAACGTTGGTTGAATGGGTTTGTAAATTAACAGTCATCAAGAAATAAAGATTTGGAAATAGTCATCATCATTTTCGTGTGTGTGAATTTTATTTAGGTGAGATTTACTTTTTCTTCTAAAAATTTTGATTTCTGTGTTTGAACGTAAGGAATGGTGGATCCATGATTATGGTGAGGCAAAGGTTACGACTGAGAAGAAAAATAGGTAGCAGATCTTGGGTTTCTTTAGCAAGGTCTTTTTTGGTATTAATACATAAATTATAGTAAATATTCTAGCCATTACATTACTATGGCTATTTAGTTAATATTAGATTTTTTTGAAAAAATCAAGGTTTTTAAAAAAATATAATTATTATTATTCTGGTTCTCAACAATGCGAAAGTCTTTCAATAAAAATAATTAATAAATAAATAATCAATTAATTCAACTCAATAATATTCAAGAATAATAAAATAAATCTAGCAACCTAAACACCAAGTTCTACTAACAACATAAGACAAATAAATAAAACACATAAATCCTATCATCCTCTTCCTCGGCCCTGATTACGCGATCACAAAATTCCTTTACCTGCATCACATTAGGGAAAAAGAGATGCATAATTATTTCATAAATACTTAGTGAGACGCTTAGTGAGACGGTCATCCCGCCTACAGACCAATTGCGCAAAAACTAGGCATTAATCAATATTGAAATAATTTCCATAAGCATTAAAATAATTTCCATATAAACCAATTACTTAACCAAACCACCAATTAATTAATTTAAACTAACTCAAAGAACAAACCAATTAACAAAACCAAACCAGAACCGCAGCAAACATTGTGTCGCTCGACACTAAACAACTAGTGTCGACCGACACCTTTCGAAGATCCGAAACCCAGATCGACGAATCAGCACAGAAACACGAAAAATACGGAATCAAACGGAATAACTCGATCAAACACGATTATCAACACTACTCAACGATCAAGTCCACTAACTCAATGGTAGCATGCATGGGTGTGGGATGTATGCAAGTAATAAAAACCCTAAGCAAAACATAGTTTCAAGTGCACAACATATTGTTGTAGTACTTAGGGGTCGATCCACAAGAGAATGCGAATTACACACTACACGTTTGTAAAGATTTGGTTAAGCTAAATCAACAATATGCAAGAGGTTTTGTGTTTTGTTTTATGAGAAAGAGTAACTAACAATGCCAACTATACAAACAACATTATTGAACAAAAAACAATCCGCAAAAGACATAAGCCAAGTCGATTGAAAAGTTTGTTAAATCCGATTTCTATGAACTCAAAACACTAAGATGTGGTCATCCCACTTTCGTGGCTCCGACCACCTATGTTTCTTAAACCAATGGACTCAGCTTTCACATGGTCATTGTAGAGTGAAACATGCTTTACAATTAGGTAATGATTGTTCACAAAACTCCTTAGGTATACTTTCATAGCCTAAGACGAATTGCCCATCAAATATTAGGACCGGAGATATAACAAGCTTTTGGAGAGTATATCAACCTTAGATTAGGTCGCTAGTTAGCTACTCTAGCAACAAGCTTTAGGTATGAATAAAGATGGTGAACCATAAGGTTTCCCTTTCTTTAACAACCGATTCTCGATGGCTTATCATGTCATGTCTTCTTTGAAAGATCCATGATTCAATAACGAGTCTAAAGGAGTAGAGAGGATCTCATGGTTCTAGTGGAAGGAGGCGGAGTGATAGAGATCAAACCGCGGCTCTCCCATAGAGAGAAACCTCTAAACCCTAGACTAAAGCTAAAACATGCGAGTATGTACAAGATGCAAAAGGAAAAGAAAGAGCAAGGAGACCACCTAAGTGGCTCCGGTTTATTGACTGAAAAGATGAAGAGAGTTGTGTTCTATGATATTCTGATGTCGATACAAGAGGCTAAAAGCAAGTATATATAGGTGAGGGGAGGTTAGGTCGGCTGAGTTAAGGCGCAAAAGAGAAGAGGAAACTTTCCATTTCTTCTCCTCGATTGAACTTGCTCACCAAGTCTTAAGTGAGGCGCGGCCGCACCCTTCTGATCGCGTGAAATGGTGTGGGCTTGAGTTTTGATGAAGTCCAGGCTTGGCCCGCGGTGATCCCGGTCCATTTTGCTCATCCAAGCTCCATGGGCTTCACTTACTTGCCAGACGGACATGTCTTGGGAGAAAAAGATCCTAGGCCGCATATCTGCTCCAAATGGCCCAATTACACTTCGCCGCGACGCATGACTCATTTATCTATCTTTCCATATAAATATCTTATGATTTGGACGTCGGAAAGACCCTTTTCCGCGGTCGTCTTTCGGATGCTTTGATTCTGTCCGAATGTGGAAATCGGCCAACTTGGGTTTTGTTGAAGCTCTTGACTTGGGAACTTGCATGGATCTTTGTTTGAAGTTCTTTTGCTCCATTTTGCTTTCTTTTTGCCATTTTGACCTGTTTGCTTCCCAAAACCACAATATACAAGAAAACTACCTCTTGGATACAAAATCATTATTATTAAGTAAGAAAATATAAGAAAAACTAAGGTAAAAACATGTAAAATATGGATATATAAACTCCCCCAGACTTAGCCTTTTGCTTGTTCTCAAGCAAACTAAGAAAGGAAAAGAGGTTTGAAAATATGAGAACTCTCAATGCATTTTGAAAATCCATGTTAGCTTATGTTTTAGTAATCCACATGAAAAACGGTTTTGGCTTTATGACGAGGAACATAAGTACTTACATTGAGTTTAGCAGTCATTCCAAAGTAACCCACACTCCATATGACCATCCGGGCTCACCTCCTTTGACTCCTTTAGTTTTTAAAGGTGTGGTCTCAACTAGGGGATATCAATCAAAGGGTTTATGATCTCTTTCTCATCCTCTTGTGTTTAAACACTTGTCTTGGCCCTTGTTTCACCTCTCTCTCTTCTCACTCCTTAAGTCGATTGATCCCTTTTTTAGGGTAGCAAGGTATTTTTTTATTCGACTTCTTCTCCTCTTTGTGGAGGTTTTTGATGGATCTTCCATAGACGCGAGTATTGATGGTTGTAGCCACCTAATCCCCGGTTACTTGGATCAAAAGGTCTTCCATATACGCGAGTATTGATGGTGGTTACCACCTAATCCCCGGTTACTTGGACCTTGATGCTTTTTCTTAATGTTGGAGGGGAGAGAGAGGGGAAACCGAACTCACATAGACTTTCACTATTTGGTGAGGATGAGGAGTCGTGCTCTTTGTAAAACCAAGCCCCTAGCTGAGAAGGTTAAGTTCATTTAGGTGCGGAGTCAAAGATGGATCCTCCATCGGCTTTTTGGACATGTGGCCATTTTTGGTAGACCAATCTGCTCAAAGTGTACATTGAATGAATGTGTTGCCAAATACTGTTTCAATGGTCACTTAAACATTAGTGTAACATGGTTAGTTTCAAAGAAAATGTCATAATTCTCGGACAAAATTTTGACTCAATAAAACGACTCAAAGAAAAATAAAAAATGAAAAGTCAAAAGGAACAAACTTGTTAGTAATCCCCCCAGACTTAACTTGCACCGTCCCGGTGGAAGCAAATCCAATTAAGAGGGGTTGAAAAGAAAAGTGAATTTTAATGGGAATGTGTTTTGGATTGTGTTACCAAAGTGTGACCATAGGTCATGAGGAGCGGTTTTGCTTTTTTTTTTGAGGAACTCCAAGTGTGATATGACAGCATCAAATCATTCCTTAGATGGATTTGGTCGGTGAGTTTTCAATCTTGAGGTATGATTCCAGCCGGTTTGCAGTTTGGTCGTGTAAGGCCCGGTTGTCGGCCAAAAATGAGGGCTGTGAACCACATGACAAACCGTTAAGAATTTTATGAACGGGATTGAAAATTTACCGTCCAATATGATGTGTTAGAGCCGCTGGTGAAGTTTCAGGTGATTTGGTCGAGCGGTTTTGAAAATTCGGCATCGGGTGGATCCTTCGGTTGGCCGGAAGGTGATGTGAGTGACCACAGCATGAACCGTGAGTATTTCGCTGACCGATCTTGAAATTTCACCGACCAATCGTATATTTTAGGAGCCGTGGTGAAGTTTGAGGCCAAACGAACGAGCGGTTTGAGAGATCCGTCACCCGGTGCTTCATCTGAACGATCCCGAGGGAGTGCAGTAGACCACAGTGCAAATGAAGACGAATTCGCCGACCAAGCTTGAAATTCCATCGACCAACCTCATGTTTTATGACCACTGGAGAAGTTTGAGGTCAAAAGGACGAGCGGGTAGAGAGTTTCTTCACAAAGTGGTCAATTCGGCTCCGGGAAGGTTTTTCTTGACTTCGTTGTGATTTGCTCGTTCGTCCTTTGATTTTCTTCTAGAATAATGATTTTGAAGCTCCTAGGATCCATCTCCAGCTGGTGGTATCTCCATGCCGTGATGTTGGTTTGACCGGCCTGTTGGTGCACCGCGAATGACCGGATGAGGCATCTCGGCATATCTCCGTATCCGTCAACATTTCTCCGTCCTATCTTTCGTATTTGCCGACCAATATGGTGTTGTGTGGTCGCCTGTGAAGTTTGGTGGACTTTGGTCGAGACGTTTGTGAGATGGTCGATTGGGGCTCCTCCTCACTCGTGTGGGCGGGAAAATGGTGCCGGACTTGATATCTCCCATATGACTCGACCGTTGAGTGATTTTCTTCGACCGATTCGTCTCCGTAATCCGCCTTAAGCATCCCAAGGTGTTGACCGCTTTGTTCGTGTTCCTGAACAAGGGTGGGATGATTTGACCGGCGCATGAGGCATGCAAAACTCCTTTGATGGTCTTCTTGGGCACTTAATCCTAAAACATGTTTATTTTGTTTTTGTGGATGTGATAAAATTCCCATAAAATTCAAGTTAATAATATAGGTTGCCTCCCATAAGCGCTAGTTTTAAGTCTTTATAGCTCGACTCCTTGTATTCTTTAGGTGTTAGGCAAGTGTGGAGGCTGTAGGAAGCTCCAAGTACTGGATGGCTCCAAGTGCACTTTGTCTTGTAACACTTCTTTGATCAAGTAACCTTGTTGTGAGCCTTCTCCTCCACTTGTGTACCGAAATCTTTTAGATGAGAAACCGGGAGGTGCAGCAACATAATAGGTGTCCTTGTCAACATTGGCTAGTGAGATTCTCCTGTTTGGCCAATCCATGATTGCTCCAGCTGTTGCTAAGAAAGATCTCCCAAGTAGAAGGGCTTGGTCTTCCGGATCCTCCATACTAACAACATAGAAATCGGCTGGAATGATGCAATCTTCAAAGGAAAGTTGAACATCTTTTACCTTGCCAAGTGGTTTGAATGAAGAGTTGTTGGTAAGCTTTATGCCCATGTTGGTCCGCTCCCAAACTTCTTGCTATCACAGCCGGCATGAGGTTCACACTCGAACCGGAATCGCATAATGCATCATCAAAGAATTTGCCATTGATGGAGCAATGTATAAGAAAGTAACCTGGGTCATGAAGCTTGTGTAGTGTCCTTGGCGCAGGCATTTCCTCTCGTGCTTCATTATACATTTTCTCCACCTCGGCTAAGCTCCAATCATGAGTCCATACAAAGTCTTGAAGGTAAGGGCTCTTGTTGCAAGCGACATCAAAGGGCATATTGCTAGGGAACCTTTGTGCCATGAAGTTGAAGTCATCAATGGTGTAGTCTATTGATGAGCTCGCCTTCCTTTTCTCCTTAGGGACGGGTGGTTGTGAAGATCTTGGAGAAAGTAGTGTTCCTTCCGGCAACTTTCTTCCTCCTATCCTCGCTGTACGCTTGCCTTGTCTTCTCTCATCCTCATCCCAAACCACTCTTGGATTGGTCTCTCTAACACCAAAAGCAACCAAAGCATTGTTAGGCTCTGAGTTGGCAGCTTTTGTGTCCTTTGAAGCTCGGTCTCTTTCTTCCATATCCTCCAAGCGTTTGGTGATGTCTTTGACTCCTTTGGAGACTCCTCCGGTTGTATCTTGCCATAGTGTGGTCTTCTCAAGTAGCTCTTTGTATCTCTCTTCCACAAGACGTTTCAAGTCATTGATTGATACCTTGAATTGTTCTTGCCCTTCCACCAACATCACCATAGTTGAGTAAAGCTCTTTCTCTCTTTGGTTAACCTCCAATGCTCTCTTCTTGGCTTGGTGAGCCACAAGTGAGATTGAGTTGAGGCTCAGGGTTGTGCCATTGAGGTTGTCTTCTAGGCCGGCGATCTTCTCATCCAGGTGGCTATCCATTTCCTTTGAATTGAGGTTCAAGTCTCGGATCGCCTTGGTGTTGTCTCCGATGGTTGCGGCTTGTTTCCCTAGCTCCCCTTCTACTTCAATATACCTTGATTCGACTCTCTCTACTTGGTCAGAGAGGTTTCCGAACTTCCTATCAAGGTCATGCTTCATAAACTCTAACCTTGTCTCAATACTTTGGCTAGACTTTCTTTGGATTTCCATGAAGTCTTCTATCATGGCTTTGAGATTGTCATCTCTCCGCCTATTAAGCGCGTGCTCTTGGTATGTGGGAATGTTGGGGCGTGGACGGTGATGATGATGAGGTGGCTGGTGAGGTCGGCCTTGATAAACCGGTGATTGGTTTTGATGATAGTGATGATGTTCTTCTCGGCTAGTCTCGGCAAAGAGCGGATAGTGATGGGGATTAAACTTTTCCCAATTTCTACCCCTTTTCTGCAAGTGCACAGATCGAGAGTAGCAACGGGTATATCGAACACAAGGAGCAGGTAAGTGCACTACGAGCTATGCGAGTCTAATCAAGCTAGGACAAATGAGGGGGTTTTGGGTTTTGAGATGCAAATTAACTAAACTAAGTAAAAGCAAGAATAAAAGCGGTGTAAGTTCAAGGTGGAAAGACGCTAGGCAATAGGTAATTCGCAGAAATTCATAGATGATAAGTTTGATGATTGATTTCTATCTATGTAGGGATATGGGATGTAAGATCCGTCTAGAACACAAAACACGAAAATAAGTCTTTCCACTTCCGTGGCTCCGACTCCTATGATAACTTATCTAATCGCTAAACTTTTGGTATGTCCTTAGATAGTTAATCAAGCATTAAATCGATCAAGTTCGGATACAGTTCACTAGGCTTAGTAAATCAACTTCCGCAGTCTAAGAAACCTAGCTTGTCAAAGAATAGGTCCGGCGAATGATACAGCACTTTCGTGGCTCAAATCAACCTAGGATCGGATTGCTAGATGCGCGGTAAAGCAATCAGCATTAATAAGTGAACAAAACGAGACAAAGACTCTAATGATATCCCTAGTTAATTCATCAAATCATAATCAGCATATGAACTCTTTGAAACCCTAAAACCTAACTAGAAATCTACTCAATCATGATGCAAGTAAACAAGCACAAATCTGAGAAAGAAATCATATTATTATAAGGAGAAAAGGGTTTAGAAATCTTCTCTATGTTGAGATACAAAGAAGGGATCTTCTCCCTAAGGAAAACAATGAGAAGGAAGTAAAACAATGGAGAATCCCTCTAAGGGGATCTCCCTAGTGCGGCCCTCTCTTGTGGCTCCTCTCCTGTGCGGCTCTGTTGTGTCTCTCTTTGTCTCTCTATGTGGCTCTCTGTTCTAATGAGGCTAAAAAAGTGTATTTATAGTGCCCTAGGTCTTCCAAGGTCGGTTTAGGTGAAACGGGCTGATAATTGTTGAAACTGCATAATTGGGCTTGTGTTCGCGGGATCGGGTCGACCGGGAGAGTCGTGGTCGAGCGGGGCGGTCGATCGGTCGGTCGGGATGGCGTCTGGGTCGAGCGGGCGGTCGACCGGTCGGTCGGGATGGCGTCTGGGTCGAGCGGGGCGGTCGAGCGCGCGTGGAATGGTGAAGAAAGGTTGGGTCGGACGGGAGCCTTGGAGGCCCTGTCCGACCGGCTTCGGTCGACCGGATGGTCATCATCATGAAGGAAGGTCGGGTCGGACGAGGGCCATGGAGTCCCTGTCCGACCGGCTCGGTCGAGCGGATGTGGATGGCTGATGTGTCCGGTTTTCGGCTGTCTAGACCACTCTTCGGTCAAAACGTGATATCTTCTAAACTGCTCATCCAAATTGCATAATTCCAACTGCATTGGAACACCAACTCATCTGGCTATCTTGGTGCCGAGTTTCATTTATATCCGTTGAGTTTAAGGTTCCATGGCGTTGCTTCCCGTTTGATGTACTGATGCAGTCCGAGAAAGCTCCTTCGATATGTCTCACGGAAATAGAGATATTTCCCAATCTACTCGACCAAAATGAGTGATCCCAGTTGCATTGCAAATCTAACTCATGTAGGCATAGCAGCGAAGTGGATTTGATGAATTCCATTGAGTAGAACGTTTTTAAGGCCCTTCCAAAGTTGATGCTACGTCCTGGAGCGGTCTTGAAGTCCAAATCCTGTGTTTTGCTCCAAAATGCATCTTTTGACCTGTTTAGACTCTAAGTACTATAAATCCATAAAAACTACCTTTTTAGATCAGAAAGCCTTGAAAAACCTTATAAAAAGCATAGTAAAACCATATAAAAAGGGTACAAAATAGAGGTATATCAACTCCCCCAGACTTAGATCTTTGCTTGTCCTCAAGCAAATCGAATCCAAACTAGTGAAGAGGTTTTGAAAACATGAAAACTCACTTATCCTTTAGAACTTGTATATACCATTGCTCTGCTTTCATTTGGAGCAAAACCAACTGTGAATCTAGCTTTCCCGTAATGACCTTAAGCTTAGCGAACCATACCGGACCCAACAAATCTCATCCAGCACTCCAAACTTTCCATTGTCAACTCCTTACAGTATTTAAAACGTGCGGTCTTTATCGAGGGAGTATTGATCACAGAGCATTGACTCTTACCCATCCAAGTGTTTGCCAAGACAGTCCTTTTTAGCACATCCAGTTCCATTCCTCTCTCTTTCTCTCTTTTTTCTTTTGAAGGATCGATCTTTCCCTACTTTTCTAGGGTATCATTTTATTTTTTCTATCGATCCTTCTTCCCTTTGAATCTTTTTCTTTTGTGGGAATATCATAGGATAGGCTTTTGCTTTTCCTTGTTTGAGTAGGTCTCCATAAGACAAGAAGGTGCAGACGTATGCATTCCTCTTGCTTACACGTTTTCCTTATGCTTAAAAGCTTTTGATTTCATTTTGCAGATGAGAGAGAGGTGGACTGTATCTTTGGTGGACATGTCTCAACTAGACCTGAATGAGGAATCGGCTCATATGTATCTCAAGCCCCTTGACAAGAAAAATTAAAAGTTCAATTAGGTGGTGGAGTTAACTTTAGATTGTCCGGGTACCTTAGAAATCTTGCCAAATCAGTAGGTCGATCCACCCTCAGTGGTTCCGTTGGGCATTGTTCGGTGTCAATATTCGCCTTTGTGATCACAAGAGCTTTGGCATGATAAGGTAAGCTCCTAGGATAGATCATAGTTTCCTAACTTATTTTGACTCAATAAAACAGAAGTTTTGAAAAATGTGGAAAAGAGAAAAAGATATAAGATGAAGAAAAGACATGAACAAACGCATTAGTACCGACAATCCCCCCAGACTTAACTTGCACCGTCCCGGTGAAAGCAAATCCGATGAAGGGAGGTAAAAGAAGGAGGTAGTAAGGCGTTTGTGAATGAGAGGAAAGATGTAACCTGATTAGACATTAAGTCCATGAAGAAACTACCCATTGGTGGTATGTGGCTGTCCTTGTCCTTTGAGATAAGCATGGCAAACCTTCGCCCAAGTTGCGTTTGAATGAACTCCAAATAATGGCTTGTATCCCGGCTAAGATGATCAAGTACCATGCGTCCACGGTAAAATCTCTTTAAGTACCGCCTAAGGTGAGGCATAGGTGGGATTAGGCTTGGACTTGAAGCAAACGGATGAGTGATCATGGTGATATCATGCCACAATCATTGTTGATGTGTTTTTGGGACTTTGGAATGGATGCTGGACAAAGGGTGAAGTGGGATAGGTGGGATGGGATAAGTGGGATAGGATGGGATGGTGTGATGGGATGAGTGGGATGGTGGGATGGGATGATGGGACGGAATGGGTGGTATGGGATGGTATGTTGGAATGGGATGATGGGACGGAATGGATGGTAGTTCGGTCGATTGGTTTGGTCGACCTGGAATGTTTTGGTCGACCGATCGACCGAATCTCTTGGAGCGCCTGCTCGAACGTGCTTGGTCGACCAGATAGCTTGGCTTGCCGGTCGAGCGAGGTCCTTGGATCCCCTGATCGACCGAGTTTGGTCGACCGAGCTTGGCTGTGTTGCTTCTACTCTATTGGTCCGGCCACTCGATTGCTCCTTTCTTCATTTTCTAGGTTTCTTCTCAAATTTTCATGCTAGATTCTCAATCTCTGTATCCAAAACTTCAAAAACAAAACAAAAACCATTAAACTAAAACAAAAAAGTAAAAAGGGAGAGAAATGACCTTATGGGTTGCCTCCCATATAGCGCTTGTTTATAGTCTTTTAGCTTGACTCTTTCTCTTTCTAGTTATCCAATGGATCAACTAGAAGAGTTGAGGCTCCTTTAGCTTCTCTACATTCCGGACCCGACGGTTTGAAAATCCTCCTATTGACATCTTGAAGTTCTTGAATGTAGTTGCAAGAAACAATCATATCGGGAAAGAGATTCCTCCTCTTGTGTAGCTTAACTTTGTTGGGTTCTTCGTTTTCCTTATTTGAGGAACTGATTTTGAACTTAGAGAAGCATCTTGAAGACCTTGTAGGCTGTGGTGTGGCATCAATCACGTCCTCCTTATACTCCCTTGGTGTCAAAATTTTGCTTGGACTTGAAACCTCAATGCACTTGGCCTTTGCTGGTATAACAACTTCCTTAGGTATGATGAGAGGGGCTGCTGATATGACGTCTATGAACTCCTCTTGGTCATTATTAGGCTCTGATATTGGCTCCTTTCTAGCACATACATCTGCAGAATGAGTGCTTTTGATAGGAACCACCGGATAGTTATCTTTTTTGGGTTTGGGGAGATAAACTCTTTGATTCAAATGCTCCACGAAAGCTTTATTGGCATGAAGAAATGATGAACCAAATATCAGTGGCTTGTGAGGGTCATCTTTCATCTCTAAGATGTGGAAATCAGCCCTGAAGACATGATCTCCGATGGATAGTGGAAGATCCGAGATGAAACCATGTGAGATAATAGATGTATCCTCTCCAAACGGCATGGGTGTCTTAGAGGGTTTCATTTCTTCAATCCCAACCTTCTTTGCTATTCCTTTAGACATGATGTTAATGTGAGATTCTGTGTCACATAAGGAATCCTTGAACAAAACTCCATTAATGATGCAAGGTAATCCAAGCTTCCGCTTGAGTGGCTTCGGCTTGTAACCTCCGGTTGAGTCCAAGGAGAAATGCTCTTGTTCTGGTCTTGTAGCCATGTTAACAGCAGTTTGGGGTGGTGTATGGGTGGGCACGAACTCAGCTTCTCTTGTAGGGATGACTTTACAAAAGGCTTTCTTTTCCTCCATCTCTTGTCTTTTTAACTCTTCGGTTTGAGCAATTTGGGTGTGTAGCTTCTCGATTCGACCAGCGAGAGACTCGTTCTTGACAATGAAACTGTTAACCAATATTTCCATCCTCTCATTCAAGTCCTTAGTGCTCTGTTTTTGATCATCCACGATCTGCTGAAACATTGCTTCAATCTTGCTATTTTGTTGAACCGGATAAGGTGTGTTTGGAGGAAAGTTGTAAGATTGCTGCATGGGGTACATGCCTTGTTCATTGTACTGCTGCATAGGCTGGAATTGATTCCCTTGCTGTTGAAAACGTGGTGCTTGCTGCTGGAAGTCAGGAGGGTAAATGAAATCATCAAGATAGTTAACTTCTTGTGACTGCTCCTTTTCAAAATCTCCAATGGTTTCTTGGTAGTGAGGGGCACGCCTTAGGAGGACATAATCTTGGGTCTGGCCATAGATCATAGCTTTCATCTTTTACTCAAGTTCGCACCTGAAACACACAAAGATAAAGGCTTAAAGAAAAATTTAAACAAAAACTAAAACAAGTGATTAATGCAGAAACTAGGATGATAATGATGATGATGATAATAAAACTATGATGCAAAACTATATATGATGATGATGCAAAAACTAAGATGATAATGCAAAAACTATAATGATAATGATGATGCAAAAACTACTAAAACTGAAAATCCTAGACTAGGCTATTCTCGGGAACTCGTAGGCAGCTGTATTGCTCCCCGGCAACGGCGCCAAAAAGCTTGATGGGGATTAAACTTTTCCCAATTTCTACCCCTTTTCTGCAAGTGCACAGATCGAGAGTAGCAACGGGTATATCGAACACAAGGAGCAGGTAAGTGCACTACGAGCTATGCGAGTCTAATCAAGCTAGGACAAATGAGGGGGTTTTGGGTTTTGAGATGCAAATTAACTAAACTAAGTAAAAGCAAGAATAAAAGCGGTGTAAGTTCAAGGTGGAAAGACGCTAGGCAATAGGTAATTCGCAGAAATTCATAGATGATAAGTTTGATGATTGATTTCTATCTATGTAGGGATATGGGATGTAAGATCCGTCTAGAACACAAAACACGAAAATAAGTCTTTCCACTTCCGTGGCTCCGACTCCTATGATAACTTATCTAATCGCTAAACTTTTGGTATGTCCTTAGATAGTTAATCAAGCATTAAATCGATCAAGTTCGGATACAGTTCACTAGGCTTAGTAAATCAACTTCCGCAGTCTAAGAAACCTAGCTTGTCAAAGAATAGGTCCGGCGAATGATACAGCACTTCCGTGGCTCAAATCAACCTAGGATCGGATTGCTAGATGCGCGGTAAAGCAATCAGCATTAATAAGTGAACAAAACGAGACAAAGACTCTAATGATATCCCTAGTTAATTCATCAAATCATAATCAGCATATGAACTCTTTGAAACCCTAAAACCTAACTAGAAATCTACTCAATCATGATGCAAGTAAACAAGCACAAATCTGAGAAAGAAATCATATTATTATAAGGAGAAAAGGGTTTAGAAATCTTCTCTATGTTGAGATACAAAGAAGGGATCTTCTCCCTAAGGAAAACAATGAGAAGGAAGTAAAACAATGGAGAATCCCTCTAAGGGGATCTCCCTAGTGCGGCCCTCTCTTGTGGCTCCTCTCCTGTGCGGCTCTGTTGTGTCTCTCTTTGTCTCTCTATGTGGCTCTCTGTTCTAATGAGGCTAAAAAAGTGTATTTATAGTGCCCTAGGTCTTCCAAGGTCGGTTTAGGTGAAACGGGCTGATAATTGTTGAAACTGCATAATTGGGCTTGTGTTCGCGGGATCGGGTCGACCGGGAGAGTCGTGGTCGAGCGGGGCGGTCGATCGGTCGGTCGGGATGGCGTCTGGGTCGAGCGGGCGGTCGACCGGTCGGTCGGGATGGCGTCTGAGTCGAGCGGGGCGGTCGAGCGCGCGTGGAATGGTGAAGAAAGGTTGGGTCGGACGGGAGCCTTGGAGGCCCTGTCCGACCGGCTTCGGTCGACCGGATGGTCATCATCATGAAGGAAGGTCGGGTCGGACGAGGGCCATGGAGTCCCTGTCCGACCGGCTCGGTCGAGCGGATGTGGATGGCTGATGTGTCCGGTTTTCGGCTGTCTAGACCACTCTTCGGTCAAAACGTGATATCTTCTAAACTGCTCATCCAAATTGCATAATTCCAACTGCATTGGAACACCAACTCATCTGGCTATCTTGGTGCCGAGTTTCATTTATATCCGTTGAGTTTAAGGTTCCATGCCGTTGCTTCCCGTTTGATGTACTGATGCAGTCCGAGAAAGCTCCTTCGGTATGTCTCACGGAAATAGAGATATTTCCCAATCTACTCGACCAAAATGAGTGATCCCAGTTGCATTGCAAATCTAACTCATGTAGGCATCGCAGCGAAGTGGATTTGATGAATTCCATTGAGTAGAACGTTTTTAAGGCCCTTCCAAAGTTGATGCTACGTCCTGGAGCGGTCTTGAAGTCCAAATCCTGTGTTTTGCTCCAAAATGCATCTTTTGACCTGTTTAGACTCTAAGTACTATAAATCCATAAAAACTACCTTTTTAGATCAGAAAGCCTTTAAAAACCTTATAAAAAGCATAGTAAAACCATATAAAAAGGGTACAAAATAGAGGTATATCAGATAGCGGAAATTTGTGGGATTGGCATTGGGATGAAGTCTCCGGCCGGATTTAGATCATGTGGCCGCCTTTGGACTTCATGGGGAAGCGGTTTTCTCCCTTCAAAGTGGTTACTCATGCCCGAGTAGTGGCTCATCCTTAAAGTACCTAAGAAACATAAGAAAAACAAAATTGCAAAAGTTAGTAAACGTGAAACAAAAGATCTAGTCTTCACTTTTAATCTCATAAACGTGTAAGTGCAATGCATTCCCCGGCAACGGCGCCAAAAACTTGGTAAGATTGAAAAGTTTGTTAAATCCGATTTCTATGAACTCAAAACACTAAGATGTGGTCATCCCACTTTCGTGGCTCCGACCACCTATGTTTCTTAAACCAATGGACTTAGCTTTCACATGGTCATTGTAGAGTGAAACATGCTTTACAATTAGGTAATGATTGTTCACAAAACTCCTTAGGTATACTTTCATAGCCTAAGACGAATTGCCCATCAAATATTAGGACCGGAGATATAACAAGCTTTTGGAGAGTATATCAATCTTAGATCAGGTCGCTAGGCAGCAACTCTAGCAACAAGCTTTAGGTATGAATAAAGATGGTGAACCATAAGGTTTCCCTTTCTTTAACAACCGATTCTCGATGGCTTATCATGTCATGTCTTCTTTGAAAGATCCATGATTCAATAACGAGTCTAAAGGAGTAGAGAGGATCTCATGGTTCTAGTGGAAGGAGGCGGAGTGATAGAGATCAAACCGCGGCTCTCCCATAGAGAGAAACCTCTAAACCCTAGACTAAAGCTAAAACATGCGAGTATGTACAAGATGCAAAAGGAAAAGAAAGAGCAAGGAGACCACCTAAGTGGCTCCGGTTTATTGACTGAAAAGATGAAGAGAGTTGTGTTCTATGATATTCTGATGTCGATACAAGAGGCTAAAAGCAAGTATATATAGGTGAGGGGAGGTTAGGTCGGCTGAGTTAAGGCGCAAAAGAGAAGAGGAAACTTTCCATTTCTTCTCCTCGATTGAACTTGCTCACCAAGTCTTAAGTGAGGCGCGGCCGCACCCTTCTGATCACGTGAAATGGTGTGGGCTTGAGTTTTGATGAAGTCCAGGCTTGGCCCGCGGTGATCCCGGTCCATTTTGCTCATCCAAGCTCCATGGGCTTCACTTACTCGCCAGACGGACATGTATTGGGAGAAAAAGATCCTAGGCCGCATATCTGCTCCAAATGGCCCAATTCCACTTCTGCGCGACGCATGACTCATTTATCTATCTTTCCATATAAAGATCCCATGATTTGGACGTCGGAAAGACCCTTTGCCGCGGTCGTCTTTCGGATGTTTTGATTCTGTCCGAATGTGGAAATCGGCCAACTTGGGTTTTGTTGAAGCTCTTTACTTGGGAACTTGCATGGATCTTTGTTTGAAGTTCTTTTGCTCCATTTTGCCTTCTTTTTGCCCTTTTGACATTTTTGCTTCCCAAAACCACAATATACAAGAAACCTACCTCTTGGATACAAATTTATTATTATTAAGTAAGAAAATATAAGAAAAACCAAGGTAAAAACATGTAAAATATGGATATATCACTCAACATGAATCCAACAAGAACTCAACCCATAACTCGAACGACAATCAAACTCTAGCCTACGGTCACGCACTCACCTTGACAAAGGATTGCAAAAGGGAAAAGAGAGAGATGGCGATGAAAAATGATGAACAGCCCTCGATTCCGCCCAGAAATCTGATTTCTCCCTCAAATCTCCACTTTTTTCTTTTCTGGAACTGTTCACCTCATAAAACGTGAAAGAAAAGCGGTTGCTTCTCTTTAAAACTCGAAACAAGGGTTTCATTCCCTTACCAACACAAAACCGGACAATTAAAATCGAATCGAAATCAATTTCCCAGAACTGGTGTCGCTCGATACCACCTGTCCAAACCGACAGATTGGTTTACGGATGTTACAATTCTCCCCCACTAAACTGGATTCGACCTCGAATCCCAACAAACACGTCTACCAAAAAGGACAAACCTGGCAGCACCTGGCCAAAACCACTAGAGATCCGCACCTGATCCCCGAGGCTCGCACCTAATCCTATGTTACACACACGTTTCCAGACATCATTACTCTTAACTCATTACACGAACCACTTATACTGGGGTCACAACACCCAGGTAAGTCTGCCGGAGAACACTATCTCCAAAAGAAATGCAGGAGAACCACCGTCTCCTCAAGAGAAACACTATCCCCTCGATACTCACTTCGCGAATCACTAGTCACGAGTAAGTAAACATCCCTATGCACTTATGTTGAGGCCCACTGCACCCATATAAGTCTACTGGAAAACACTATCTCCAAAAGTGTTAAGAGTTATTCGGGGACACCACGGCTCCTAGAGTAAAAATTCTGAAACGCCTATAACATATCCGATTAGGACTGTCTAACGACTCAAACTGATCAACAAACTCGTAACTTTCGAAACACAGAAATATAAGCAACACTCCATCTTATATATCTCCAAAAATGTATATTGTTACCACGAAAATGAGATACATAAACCACAAACACAGCATAGCACCAAGCTAAACAATTGGAACCACAAAGATGAAGAAGCTCACTCTGCGACCTGCTTGTCGAACCACTTTTTGAACTTCAACTTCATCTTTGCCTCAGGCTCCCAAGTCTCATCCTCTGTACCGCTACAATCCCACAAGACTCTCAGTAACGATATCTCCTTATGACGCAGAACCTTGACTCTCTTCTCGAGAATCCTCTCAGGAACCGCCAGAACTGTCAAATCAGGCCTAAGATCCTCAGGAAAGCTTCACCACTAACTCCTCTAAAGGATGTAGGCACTCCCTCAACATCAAAACATGAAACACCTTGTGAAATGCCCGCATAATCGGAGGTAACTCAAGCTGATACGCCACTGGTCCACTCACTTCACCACCGGAAATGGAATCATAAACCACAGACTCAGCTTGTTCTCTTCTATGGATCTGTTAGGACCCTTCAATATAGCCATCTTGAGATACACACGATCTCCAACCTCAAACTCAAGCTCTCGCCTCCGTCTATCAATGTAACTCTTCTGCCTATCATGAGCTTCCTTCATGTTCAGCCTCAAAACACGGACCTTCCCGTCGTTTCCTGAACATAAGTAGCTCCATAAATGTTGCGCTTCCCCACTTGGGTCCAGCATAAAGGCGTCCTACATGGCCTCCCATACAAAGCCTCAAAAGGAGCCATCCCGATACTCGCCTGGAAGCTGTTGATGTAAGCAAACTCGACCAAGCTCAAGTGATCTGCCCAATGACCACCCTAGTCTAACACACACATCCTCAGCAAATCCTCCAAAGTCTGAATAGTCCTTTCTGACTGCCCATCAATCTGTGGATGATATGTTGTACTTATATGCACCTTAGTGCCCATCTCTGTCTGAAACGCTCTCCAAAACTCTGAAGCGAATCTAGGATCACAGTCTGACACAATATTGGCAGGCACACCATGCAGCCTCACAATCGCGTTCACAAATTTTTTAGCCAAAACAGCAGCTCCATCTACCTTCTTAATGGCCAGAAAATGTGCGGACGTGATCAACCGATCCACAATCACCCATATAGCATCATAAGTCCGCGAGATAGGTAATCCCACCCCGAAATCCATCGTGATCATATCTCACTTCCACTCTGGAATGGGTAAACTCTACAAAGACCACCCGGAACCTGATGCCTTGCCTTGACCAACGAACACGTGTTGCACTTCGTAACCCAATCAGCCACATCTCTCTTCATCCCGACCCAATGATAATACCTCTTGAAGTCATGGTACATCTTGGTCGCTCCCAGATGAATCGAGAACTTGCTCGTATGAGCCTCTCTCATAACCTCCTGTCTCAACTACTCCACCTTGGGTACACAAACCCGACACGAACTAAAATCGTCCCATAAGCAGAGACCTGATACTCAGAACCAACTGCTCGCGATGCATCAATCAGACTCTGATCACTCTACTGAGCCACGCTGATCATACTAAGCAATTTTGCCTGATCAACTGCGTCCAAGCCCAAAGGCTCCTCCGACATAGCACAAAGACGCATCATACAAATCTCACTCACCAAGGCCTCAACATCCTGCTCTCGACCTGAATCAACCCTCCGTCGACTCAACGCGTCTGCTACCTGATTAGCCTTGCCTAGATGATAGATGATCTCCGGATCTTAGTATGCCAGAAACTCAATCCAACGCGTCTGTCTCGCATTCAGCAATGGCTGAGTGAAGATAAGTTGCAGACTCTGGTGATCCATAAAGATATGTACTGACCCGCCATACAAATAAGACATCCAGATCTTAAGTGCGAAGACCGCTGCTCCCAACTCAATATCATGTGTAGGGCGACTACGCTCGCTACCCTGAAACTGCCTCGAAACATAGGCAATCACTCTACCCTCCTGCATTAAAATTCAACCAAGACCACCTCCTGAAGCATCGGTGTACACTATGTAAGGCTTCTCCGCCTCGGATAATGCCAACACCGGTGTACAAGTTAACATATCCTTGACCTTCCCAAAGCTCTCCTTGCACTCTGACGATCAACAAACGGAACAACCTTGCCGGTCAACTTCGTCATAGGCTGCGCCATACTCGCAAAACCCTTGACGAACCTCTTGTAGTACCCTACTAAACCCAAAAAACTCCTGATCTCGGTAGCACTACTCGGTCTAGGCCAATCCCTGATAGCCTCAATCTTTGCCGGATCTACAGAAACTCCCTCTGCAGAAACAATGTGACCAAGAAATCCCATCTCTCGCTGCCAGAAAATGCACTTGCTCAACTTAGCATACAGCTTATGCTCCCGAAGCTTCTTCAGAACCAACCTCAAATGAGCCTCATGCTCCTCAAACTCCTCGAATATACTAAAAGTAGTAAAAGTAAGCCTCGCAACCTCGCTCCATAATCTGCTCAGCCTGAATAGCCGAGAAACAAAACTCCCGGAAGTCAGTCTCACTCCCTGAAACACCAACCTCCCTCAATCACGCTCGAAGACCACTCTGCCTCGATAGCAATCCAAATGAACTCTGTAATACGCTAACCAGTCCATCCCAAAAAATAACATCTTACAGCTCCACCGGACTGATGACTAAGTCCGATGGCATCGACTGCCCCGCAATCTGAACATCCATTGCTCCAGCACGGCCGGAAATAGCTAGGAAACCTCCTCCAGCCACCTTGACCATATTCGAACTCTCAACAGCGCCGCTCCGTGTGCCACTACACTCGGCACACTCCAGAGTAATGAAGCAATCCGATGCTCCATAACCAAACGACACGTAAGACTCAAGACCGCCCACTAGCACGGTCCTTACACACTTATATGCGTAGAGAACCCTAGAAAATATATCAGAGGAAACTAAAAGAAACAAACGACAACAATTCTACCACTAAGAATTTGCGAAGTCCGAGTCAAAGATTTTTACCTGTGACCTACCCGGCCTGACTCGACTGGCCAACCTCTGCCGAAGAGTACACTCGCGGTCCTGCTCCAATCTGACCCAATGGCTGCACCGCCGCAATCTGAGACACTGGCTCCGCCCTTACCGGCTGAACCGCTGCTACCGCTCTCGGCTGTAACTTGGGACACATCAGCCTGATATGCCCCGGCTCTCTACAATGGAAGTACACCATAGCATCCCGATTTGACTTCCTCCTGGGACAGCTCGCCACACGGTGCTCCATGCTCCCACAACCGAAACAACCACCACGACTACTCTGGCCGCCTCCAAAAACCTCGTATAACCTCCTCTTCTGGCCCTGCGCAGGCTTACCACCTTTGCCAGAACCAGAACCACAACCATAACACTAAAAGGTGTCGCTCGACACCGACTCGAAGATCCGAAACCCAGATAGACGAATCAGCACAGAAATACGAAAAATACACAATCAGACGCAATAACTCGATCAAACACGATTATCAACACTAATCAACGATCAAGTCCACTGACTCAACATGAATCCAACAAGAACTCAACACATAACTCGAACGACAATCAAACTCTAGGAATTACGAGCATACGGTCACGCATTCACCTTGACAAAGGATTGCAAAGGGGAAAACAGAGATGGCGATGAACAACGATGAAAGGCCTTCGATTCCACCCAGAAATCTGATTTCTCCCTCAAAGCTCTACTTTTTTCTTTTCTGGAACTGTTCACCTCAAAAAACGTGAAAGAAAAGCGGCTGCTTCTCTTTTAAACTCGAAATAAGGGTTTTCTTCCTTACCAGCACAAAACCGGACAATTGAAATCGAACCGAAATCAATTTCCCATAGCCAGTATTCACCAACACCCTCCTGGTGTCGCT
Source organism: Erythrophleum ivorense (assembly GCA_026724425.1). NCBI lineage: Eukaryota > Viridiplantae > Streptophyta > Magnoliopsida > Fabales > Fabaceae > Erythrophleum > Erythrophleum ivorense. Next base: position 1,614,191 of record JAIUCV010000027.1, on the reverse strand, counting down.
CAACACCACCTATCCAAACCTACAGATTGATTTACGGATGTTACATTTTTATTGTCATCTACTTATATTTCCCTAGTTTTAATATGATAAACATTAAAAAAATGAAAGAATAAAAAAAGTAGTTAAAAGATACTCTTTTATTCAAACCTAAAAACTATAATGATATTTCCTTTAAAAAGGTTGTTATTTTTAATATTAAAAGAATAAAATGTGATACACATGAAAAAATATCCAAATAAAATTCATGACCTAACTTGCAAATCGACTTGCTGGACCTGAATTTATAACTTAACCGATGATAGTAGTATCTCTTTATTATTAATTGAGAAGTACATTTTTTTTTTGACCAAAAAACCATCTCTCTTTATGAATAAAATCTGTTTGGAAACAGGTATAGTAATCTAAATTATCACTTAAATCAAACCAATGTTTGGTTCACTTAAACCAACAATCGATTCTTTTAATTTCGTGGTTCATGTGCCACCTCCAAAACTCTAAAGATACCTATTTCAATTATAGATGATCATACCAAAATTAGAGTAGATAATACCATAATCAAAGATTTTCATTTTATGCATTATCAATTAGAATCTGCAAAAAGGTAAAAAAATTAAAAAAAACTAGCGATAATATCAAATCAAAGGAACTTTGATACTAAATAAAAGATAATTATTTATAATTTATATAATTTAAACCATTATCTTAAATTAATAAATTTTCCTAATATAAATTCTAATTAGATTTTGGGTGTTACTAAAAACTTAGGGGGAATTGCCAAATTTAGACCACAATTTGATTTTTTCTATTCAACTAGACCACAATTTGAAACAAATTCAAAACTAACCTTTTGTACAGTAACAGTACCTCACACTCTCTTATGAACAAACAAAAAAACCGCATGCCACGATTACGATTTTAACCTCCATACGCTGTGGTCTACCGGTGAGGTCTACCTGGTAGACAAATATGGAGATCTACCACGGAGGTCTACCAAGGAGGTCTTCCAAATCATTAAACCTTAAATTTAAATTAAAAATTAAATAAAAAATAATTTGACAACAAAACCTGTATGAATAATTAAAATATAGACATTATCATCTACAAAAAATATGATTGCATACAAATGAATCATTTATAGATAAGTAAAGACATTTATGTTAAAACCTACAAAAGTGTGAGGTCTACTGAGTAAGTCTACCACGGAGGTCTACCACGGAGGTCTACCAAATCATTAAATCTTAAATTTAAATTAAAAATTAAATAAAAAATAATTTGACAACAAAACTTGTATGATTAATTAAAAGATAGACATTATCATCTACCAAAAATATTATTGCATACAAATGAATCATTTATAGATAAGCAAAGACATTTAGGTTAAAACCTACAAATGTGTGAGGTCTACCGAGTAAGTCTACCACGGAGGCCTACCATGTAGGTCTACCAAATCATTAAATCTTAAATTTAAATTAAGAAAATTAAAAAAACAAATTTGAAATATTTTTTTCTCAAATAACAAAATAATAGACATTTAACATCTATTAAAAATATGATCTCAGAAAAATGCATGAATCTATAAATATCATGAATATATAGTTCATAAGGATAAGAGTTTGAGTAGATTGTTTAGGGTTGAATGGTGTAAATTGTAGGGTTTAGAAAATTTCTAGACCAATTGTTGTTTTTGGTTTGTTATACGATTCAATGTTCGTTTATTTGTTATATAAACTGTAAAATGACAATATGGCAAGCACGTTGTTGCAAAATTTTATCTAAATTATTCGATTTAGGGTTTAGGGTAAAGTAGACCTAACTCGTAGAATCACTTAGTAGACCGCAATAGTGGTCTACCACGGAGGTCTACCATGTAGATCTACCAAATCATTAATTCTTAAATTTAAATTTAAAATTAAATAAAAAATAATTTGACAACGAAACCTGTATGAATAATTAAAACATAGACATTATCATCTACCAAAAATATGAATGCATACAAATGAATCATTTATAGATAAGCAAAGACATTTAGGTTAAAACTTATAAATGTGTGAGGTCTACCGGGTAAGTCTACCACGGAGGTTTACCATGTAGATCTACCAAATCATTAAATCTTAAATTTAAATTTAAAAATAAATAAAAAATAATTTGACAACGAAACTTGTATGAATAATTAAAACATAGACATTATCATCTACCAAAAATATGAATGCATACAAATGAATCATTTATAGATAAACAAAAACATTTAGGTTAAAACCTATAAATGTGTGAGATCTACCGGGTAAGTCTACCACGGAGGTCTACCATGTAGATCTACCAAATCATTAACCTACCTGGAATCCCAAAATTTCAAACAGACGGCTGGATTTGAAACGTTTCGGTAATTTCGTGGTAGACCGTAGCACTAGACCTCATTTATAAAATAGCCGGAAATAACCGGATGAATTACTTGTAATGAACCGTAAATTCAACACATGAACCGAGATTAATTGAAATAACCGGTATTTGTTGGTTGAAACCAAAATAACCAACCGTACATCTGAACCGTTGTATATAATGCGATTTTAACCTTGAACTGTAAATTTTTAGGGTTTGTTAGAAGTTGAAGTCGGCGCTCTCGAGAGGCGATTTCTTCGATTTCCGTGTTCGACGCAGTTTGTTCCGCCGCCGTTTGCTCCGCCTCCGTTTGTTCACGCCGGTAATATCTACGCCCTCTACCTAGTATCGTTAACATATATCATTTCAGTCGGGGCTAACGGTTTATTGTTCGCAATATGTACAAATTGGTGCCGTCTTCGGTCCGCCGTCATTGGTCCGCCATGTTGTGAATTCATCGACGTTGTTCATCATAGTCGGAGCGCTCCTGTCGATTCCCTTTCCCGGTAATAACTCAGTCACTCACTCTTCTTACCATTTCCACTTTGTATAACCACATATAATCTCACCGAACTCATGTGTCATTTTGTTTTTAGATCTCGTTTTTTAGATATAGTTCCCGCTGATAAGGGCTTAGGACTGTAACATCCGCGAACCAGAAAGTTGTGTTAGAGTTGGTATCGGACGACATTAAGGGTTCGGGAGTCGATTACATATGCTCTTTGAGGTGCGAATCGAGGATTGACTGTACATGTTCTTGTTTGATTGTTGTACAGTTGGTCTAAGGTTCATTTATCTCGAGGAAAATGTGTGAAAAGCTTTTGAATGCTTAGTGTCGATCGACACCAAAGGGTGTGTCGATCGACACCGGTTTGAGAAATCAATTCCGGTTTAAGTCGATTGCGCGTTTGATTGAGGTTGGTTTGGTTTTGGTCGATGGGTGTCGACCGACACCAAGGGAGGGTGTCGATCGACACCGGTTATTGAGAAATCGACCGGTTCGATTCAAGTCGGCTGGTTTTGTCCGGTTTAGGCGATGGAAACCCTATTTCGCGAATAAAAACCTTGTGGCCGCGTGAAAACTCTCAGTTTTCGAGGAGACACTTTTCAGAGGCGATTTTGGGAGATTTCTGAGGTTGGGAGGCTTGTTCTGAGGCTTTGGGTTGCTGTTCATCTTATATTCCTTCCTTTCAATCCGTTTCTAGGTGAGTGCGTGACTGTAGGTCCGTTAGCATTGGAGATTATTTGATTATGAGATTGTTATTGAGTTTTTCGAGTTGTTCTTGAGTATGGTTGAGTTATATTTTTGTTTGATCGATGTGGGGGTTGAATCCCACGAATTCTGTGTGTTTATGCGATTTTCGTTGTTGTTGGTGTCTGGGCGTCGAGCTGGTGTCGACCGACACTCGATGAGTGTCGATCGACACTCAGGAGGCTGGCGTCGATCGACACCATAGAGGTGTCGGTCGACACCGACCTGGGTGTCAGGAAACGTGGGTGTTTCCTGACAGGGAGTTTATACTGTAGTTGTTTCTCGTTATTGTTGTTGATTATTGTGATGTATTGTCTAGTGTTTGACGTACTTGGCCTGTAGGCAGGATGATCCACTCACTAAGTATTTATGATAATACTTACGCATCTCTATTCCAATGTGATGCAGGTAACAGCAATGTTCTTCCGCGGAAAGAGACCGAGAGAAGAGTATGATGAGATTAGGAATTTGATATTGGCTATTTTGTTGTGGTTGACAAGGAATTCCTGATTCTAGGGTGTTAGTCTTTATTTTTTATAATGTAGTAAACCTGGTGTTTAGGTTGCTTATTCTTTATTGGTTTTATTGGTTATTGGTTTATTGTTGAACGATGGTTAATTATTTAATATTATTGATTTCTTTCTGAGAACTTCCGCATTGATAATATTTATTAAAAAAAAAAAAAAAAAAAAAAAAGCTTGGTTGTTTCATTTTGGTATCAGAGCGAATACGGTTTTAGGATTGTTAGTATTGGATGAACTGGACTATGTGTTTGATTGATTATGGAGTTAGTCAGTTAGTGGTCTAGTCTCATCCTCTCGGTCTTCCAGTTTTCCGCGATAAGTGAGTTGGATATTTGGTGTGTTGTGTTTTGTGTTGTGTGTTGACCTTGCTCATTTTCTGTACTTGGTGGTAGTGCAGAGAGATGGATGCAGGTCGTGGTCGTGGCCTTGGTCGTGGTCGCGGTGCAGCCCGTGGGGGCAGAGGAGCTGGTCGCGGTGGGCGAGCAGCGGGTCGTAGAGGTCGGGGTGCTGGTCGTGGTGTGCCAGAGGCTGAGGTCTCAGTGGAGAGTGCAGCGCCGAGTGTGGTGGCAGCGTCGGTGACAAGTCTGTTTCGTTTGCTGGTGGGGCTAACTCAGGTGCCAGTGGTGGCGCAGGAGCTGGAGCGGTTCCCGGTGGGGGCGCTGCTTTAGCTCAGGGTGAGTTGATTGTGGGGCTACTGACGCAGTTGCTGGCACGTCTTCCTCAGGCAGTTCCACAGCAGGTTCCGGTTGCACCTCCAGCGGCCGGGGCACAGGTTGGTGCCGGGGCACATGTTGGTGCCGGTTTTGTTGAGCAGCAGGAGGCTGCGGTGCAGCAGGGTGTTGCAGTTGGGTATTCGCCTTATCGTGAGATGATGAGGGAGATGCAGAGGATTGGCACGCCTACGTTTGAGGGCGGTGTTACTCCAGAGCAGGCTGACGAGTGGCGTCAAAGGTTAGAGAGGAACTTCGATTCAGTTCGTTGTCCAGAGCAGTTTCAGGTTGAGCTGGCAGTGCACTACCTTGGAGGTGATGCACATTTGTGGAGGAGGTCTGTTAGGACCAGGAGAGAGGTTTGGACTTGGGTTGACTTCGTCGAGGAGTTCAACCACAAGTTTTTCCCTCAGGAGGCTCGTGACAGACTACAGTTGAGGTTTTTGGACTTGACTCAGGGTGAGAGGTCTGTTCGAGAGTATGATGCAGAGTTCTGCAGGTTGGTGGTTCATTCTGGTGGTGAGCTGATTAGTGAGCGGGCTTTGATGTCGAGGTTTCTTCAGGGACTTCGGAGGAACATCAGGACTCAGTGCAGAGGTGGTATGTACCACACTAGAGCTGGTTTAGTGGAGTTGGCAGCTTCCATTGAGGAGGATTTGCGTGAGCCAGCGAGTTCAGAAGTTGTTCCAGTTGCGGTTGCTCCTGCTACCCATCCTCGGGGCCAGCAGCAGCATCAGCAGCGTAGAGGTTTCAGTTCTGGTCATGGCAGGGGCGGCAGGCCTGCGCAGGGCCAGAAGATGAGAGCAGAGGAGATATCTGCTAATAGCCCGAGTACGGGTGGTTGTTTTGGTTGTGGGAGTCTGGATCACAGAGTTGCGACTTGCCCCAAGAGGGCGGGATCCAGAGAGACGACAGTGTCCTTCTACTGCAGGGAGCCGGGGCATATCAAGACAATGTGTCCCAAGTTGCAGCAGAGGGTAGTAGCAGCAGCGATTCAGCCGTTGGCTATTCAGTCAGCAGCGCAGGTTGCAGCGTTGCAGCCAGGTGGGGCGCCGAGGGTTTATACTTCGGCAGAGGTGGGCCAGACCAGTCAGTCAGGCCAGATCACAGGTAAAATCTTGACTCAGACTTTTAAATTCTTAAGGTAGAATTGTTGGTGTTGTCTGTTTCTGTTATTTTACTGTGATAGAGTTTAGAGGTTCTCAACACTTGTGGAATTGTGTAGGGACCTTGTTAGTTGGCGGTTTTGAGTCTCACGTGTTGTTTGACTCGGGAGCATCTAATTGCTTCATTACTCCGGAGAGAGCTGAGGGTAGTGGTATTCGGAGTAGCGTTGGCGAGGCTTCAGGCTTTGTCAAGGTGGCCGGTGGTGGTTATTTGGCTACTTCGGGCAGAGCTAGAGCAGTGGATGTGCAGATTGCGGGGCAGTCTATGCCAGCAGATTTAGTCATCAGTCCAGTGGATCTGTATGACGTAATTTTGGGGATGGACTGGTTATCTTCTTACCGAGTTCATCTGGATTGCTATAGAGGTAGAGTTGTGTTTGAGCGGGATGCAGGGAAGTTGGTTTATCAGGGAGTGAGACCGACTTCGGGGAGTATAGTGATCTCAGCTATTCAGGCAGAGCAGTTGCTAGAGCGGGGCTGCGAAGCCTATTTGGCGACGATTACTATGACAGAGTCCAGTGGTGAGGTGGTTTTGCAGGATATTCAGGTTGTCCAGGATTTTGAGGATGTATTTCGGTCGCTGAAGGGATTGCCACCATCTCGGTCATATCCTTTCACGATTGATTTAGAGCCCGGGACAGCTCTGATATCGAAGACACCTTACTGGATGGCTCCAGCAGAGATGGCAAAGCTGAAGAAGCAGCTAGAGGACCTTTTGAGTAAAGGGTTCATCAGACCGAGTGTTTCGCCGTGGGGAGCGCCAGTGTTGTTTGTTAAGAAGAAGGATGGCAGTTTTCGGTTGTGCATTGATTACCGGGGACTTAACCGAGTCACAGTGAAGAACAGGTACCCACTTCCGAGGATCGACGAGTTGTTGGATCAGTTGAGAGGGGCTACTTGGTTCTCCAAGATTGACTTGGCATCGGGTTATCATCAGATTCCGATAGATGTGGCAGATGTCCGTAAGACAGCTTTTCGGACGAGGTATGGGCATTTTGAGTTTGTGGTCATGCCTTTTGGTTTGACTAATGCGCCGGCAGCTTTTATGAGATTGATGAACGACGTGTTCAGAGAGTTTCTGGATGTATTTGTCATCATTTTCATAGACGATATTTTGGTGTATTCGAGGAGTCCAGAGGAGCATGCGACTCATTTGAGGCTTGTTTTGGAGAAGCTTCGAGAGCAGAAGCTTTTTGCTAAGTTGAGCAAGTGCAGCTTTTGGCAGAGAGAGATGGGTTTTCTTGGCCATATTGTTCTGCAGAGGGAGTTTCTGTGGATCCGGCTAAGATTGAGGCTATCAGGGATTGGCCTAGACCGAGTAGTGCTACCGAGATCAGGAGTTTTCTGGGTTTAGCAGGCTACTACAGGAGGTTCGTCAAGGGGTTTGCGAGTATGTCTCAGCCGATGACGAGGTTGACTGGCAAGGATGTGCCATTTGCGTGGTCGCATGAGTGCGAGGAGAGCTTTGGAAAGCTCAAGGAGATGCTGACTAGTACACCAGTGTTGGCATTACCCGATCCGGGGAAGCCTTATGTTGTGTACACAGATGCTTCAGGTGTTGGACTGGGTTGTGTTTTGATGCAGGAGGGCAGAGTGATTGCCTATGCTTCGAGGCAGTTGCAGGGCAGTGAGCGCAACCGTCCTACACATGATCTTGTGTTGGGAGCAGTGGTTTTTGCACTTAAGATTTGGAGGTCTTATCTTTATGGTGGTAGAGTGCAGATTTTTACAGATCACAAGACTCTACAGCATATCTTTACTCAGCCTTTGCTGAATGCGAGACAGACGCGTTGGGTGGAGTTTCTGGCAGACTATGACCTGGATATTGTTTATCATCCGGGCAAGGCCAATTTGGTGGCAGATGCTTTGAGTCGACGGAGGGTTGATTCAGATAGAGAGCGTGGTGTTGAGGCTTTGGTCAGCGAGATTAGTACATTGCGTCTTTGTGCTATTTCAGAGGAGGCTTTGGGTTTGGAGGCAGCTGATCAGGCGGACTTACTCAGTAGGATCAGAGTGGCTCAGCAGAGTGATCAGAGTTTGGTTGATGCTTCGCAGGCGGCTGGTTCTGAGTATCAGGTCTCTTCGAATGGGACTATCTTGGTTCGTGGGCGAGTTTGTGTGCCCAAGGAGGTGGATTTGAGGCAGGAGGTTTTGAGAGAGGCTCATTCGAGCAAGTTTTTGATTCATCCGGGTGCGACCAAGATGTACCGTGACCTCAAACGGTATTATCATTGGGTTGGGATGAAGAGGGATGTGGCAGATTGGGTTGCGAGGTGCAACACTTGTTCTTTGGTCAAGGCAGAGCATCAGGTGCCTAGTGGTCTCTTGCAGAGTTTACCCATTCCAGAGTGGAAGTGGGATATGATCACTATGGATTTCGTTGTGGGATTGCCTATCTCACGGACATTCGATGCTATTTGGGTCATTGTGGATCGCTTGACCAAATCAGCACATTTCTTGGCCTTCAAGAAGACAGATGGAGCAGCTGTCTTGGCTAGGAAGTTTGTGCGAGAGATTGTGAGGCTGCATGGAGTGCCAGCCAGTATTGTGTCGGATAGAGATCCGAGGTTTGCTTCAGAGTTTTGGAGGGCATTTCAGACTGAGATGGGCACTAAGGTGCATATGAGTACAGCGTATCATCCGCAGACAGATGGGCAGTCAGAGAGGACTATTCAGACTTTGGAGGATCTGCTTAGGATGTGTGTACTGGATTGGGGTGGTCATTGGGCTGATCATCTGTGTTTGGCAGAGTTTGCCTATAACAACAGTTTTCAGTCTAGTATTGGCATGGCTCCTTATGAGGCTTTGTATGGGAGGCCATGTAGGACACCGTTATGCTGGACCCAAGTGGGGGAGCGCAGCATGTTTGGAGCTACTTTTGTTCAGGAGACGACGGAGAAGATTCGTGTCTTGAGGTTGAATATGAAGGAGGCTCAGGATAGACAGAGGAGTTATGCAGATAGGCGGCGACGAGAGCTTGAGTTTCAGGTGGGAGATAGAGTTTATCTCAAGATGGCTATGTTGAGGGGCCCTAACAGGTCCATAGCAGAGAACAACCTCAGTCCGCGTTTTATGGGTCCGTTTCCAGTGGTGGAGCGAGTTGGGCCAGTGGCTTATCGGTTGGAGTTGCCACCGATTATGAGCGCCTTTCACAAGGTGTTTCATGTTTCTATGTTGAGGAGGTGTTTGCATCCTTCAGAGGAGTTAGTGGTTGAGATTCCAGAGGATCTTCAGCCAGATATGACAGTTCCGGCGGTTCCTGTGAGGATTCTGAAGAGGAGAGTCAAGGTTCTGCGGAACAAGAGAGTGCCATTGTTGAGAGTCTTGTTGGACTGTAGTGGCACAGAGGAGCAGACTTGGGAGCCAGAGGCAAAGATGAAGCTGAAGTTCGGAAAGTGGTTCGACAAGCAGGCTGTGAAGTGAGCTTCTTCATCTTTGTGGTTCTAGTCTCGTTCTTGGTTTTGTTGTTGTTGGTTTGGACTTATGTATTTTCGTTTCGTTGTACGATATACATTTTTGGAGTTATATGAGATGGAGTTTTGCCTCATATTTTTGGTTATGGTTTTGGATGTTACGAGTTCTTTGGCCGGTGGGGTCATTGAAAGTTTTTGGTCATATGTTGGTACGCGTTTCAGTGTTATTACTCGTTTTATCTAGAGGCGGTGGGCCTTTAGAGTAGACGGTGGGTCTACTTTTGTTGGGACGGTGGGTGCCCGGCAGACTTATATTGGGGGTCGCTACCTCGGTATGAGTTGTTTTCGTGACGGTGGGTCACGGTTTGGATACTGTGGCGGTGGGCTGCAGTATAGATATTGTGGCGGTGGGCCGCAATATAGATATCGTGACGGTGGGTTACGGTATTGAGAGTAATAATATCTTGAAACATGCGTATAACATAGGACTGAAAATGTGAGTTTTTGAGGTCTTTGAGAGACGTTTGTGTTGGGATTCGAGGACGAATCTAGTTTAGTGGGGGAGAATTGTAACATCCGCGAACCAGAAAGTTGTGTTAGAGTTGGTATCGGACGACATTAAGGGTTCGGGAGTCGATTACATATGCTCTTTGAGGTGCGAATCGAGGATTGACTGTACATGTTCTTGTTTGATTGTTGTACAGTTGGTCTAAGGTTCATTTATCTCGAGGAAAATGTGTGAAAAGCTTTTGAATGCTTAGTGTCGATCGACACCAAAGGGTGTGTCGATCGACACCGGTTTGAGAAATCAATTCCGGTTTAAGTCGATTGCGCGTTTGATTAAGGTTGGTTTGGTTTTGGTCGATGGGTGTCGACCGACACCAAGGGAGGGTGTCGATCGACACCGGTTATTGAGAAATCGACCGGTTCGATTCAAGTCGGCTGGTTTTGTCCGGTTTTGGCGATGGAAACCCTATTTCGCGAATAAAAACCTTGTGGCCGCGTGAAAAGGCTCAGTTTTCGAGGAGACACTTTTCAGAGGCGATTTTGGGATATTTCTGAGGTTGGGAGGCTTGTTCTGAGGCTTTGGGTTGCTGTTCATCTTATATTCCTTCCTTTCAATCCGTTTCGAGATGAGTGCGTGACTGTAGGTCCGTTAGCATTGGAGATTGTTTGATTTTGAGATTGTTATTGAGTTTTTCGAGTTGTTCTTGAGTATGGTTGAGTTATATTGTTGTTTGATGGATGTGGGGGTTGAATCCCACGAATTTTGTGTGTTTATGCGATTTTCGTTGTTGTTGGTGTCTGGGCGTCGAGCTGGTGTCGACCGACACTCGATGAGTGTCGATCGACACTCAGGAGGCTGGCGTCGATCGACACCATAGAGGTGTCGGTCGACACCGACCTGGGTGTCAGGAAACGTGGGTGTTTCCTGACAGGGAGTTTATACTGTAGTTGTTTCTCGTTATTGTTGTTGATTATTGTGATGTATTGTCTAGTGTTTGACGTACTTGGCCTGTAGGCAGGATGATCCACTCACTAAGTATTTATGATAATACTTACGCATCTCTATTCCAATGTGATGCAGGTAACATCAATGTTCTTCCGCGGAAAGAGACCGAGAGAAGAGGATGATGAGATTAGGAATTTGATATTGGCTATTTTGTTGTGGTTGACAAGGAATTCCTGATTCTAGGGTGTTAGTCTTTATTTTTAATAATGTAGCAAACCTGGTGTTTAGGTTGTTTATTCTTTATTGGTTTTATTGGTTATTGGTTTATTGTTGAACGATGGTTAATTATTTAATATTATTGATTTCTTTCTGAGAACTTCCGCATTGATAATATTTATTAAAAAAAAAAAAGCTTGGTTGTTTCAAGTACCGTCGTTGTTCGCAGAGATACAGGTATAATCTATATAACTCATTCATGTCTTTTCTTCTTTGACATTTCGGCTGAAACATAGGTCAGTGTCGTTTGGAAAGAGCAAACCATAGAATTGATACGTAGACATGCAGTAGACCTTTGCAGTAGACCTTTGCAGTAGACCTTTGCAGTAGACCTTTGCAGTAGACCTTTCTAGTAGACCTTTCCAGTAGACCTTTTTTAATGTACTGAGTTGGTCTTTCTCTGACTACTGTGTTATGTCTTGAGAATGTTACGTAGACCTTTCCAGTAGACCTTTCCAGTAGACCTTTCCAGTAGACCTTTTCAGTAGACCTTTCCAATAGACCTCCTACGTAGACCTTTCCAGTAGACCTCCTACGTAGACTTTTTCACAATTAATTGTGAATGTACTGAGTTGGTCTTTCTCTGACTACTGTGTTATGTCTTGCAGAATGAAGAAGCCCACCTTTCCAAGTAGGTTTACACAAGAGGAGCTGAACCCGAACCCCAAAAAAGCATTGCCTACTACAGCAACGACAAAAAGCTGTTTACTGCCATGAAAGGACTCTTGAGTGTGCCGAGTGGGAAATGCTCTGCGACTCGCGAGTTGGTGTCTTCTTAAATTCGAGTGGTCATCGAAAGTGTTTCACACGATGCTCTCATATCAGTTAGAGTGCAAGAGGAAGTATGAGATCTGGAGTGCGGTTGGCGCAAACCCACTTAGATTTTCCCTGCATGAATTTGAACATCTCACCGGCCTCAACTGCGACTATGTAGAGGAGGAGGAACTTGATGACCCCAAGTGTGAGGTTACTCTAGAGATGAGAGCATTCTGGGAGAGGCTCGGAGTAGATGTTGAGGCTGGTCCGAGTCAACATCAGCTCACACAAGCATGCAAATGGGCAACACACTGGCCGAGTGAGGACAAACTATGCAGGCTTTATTGCGGCTCGGAGAACCACTTCCCACACTCCGGTGAATCTGGCCAGATTAGTGACGGATGAAGAGAAGTTTGAAAGTTATCTGTGGGGGCGTGTAGCTTTCAAGAACCTGATGGAAGCCATCAAAGGAGCAGAGCTATGGAAGTCTGGATATGTGATGGATGGGTTTGTGGAGGTGCTACAAGTATGGGCCTATCGTTTCATGCCTGAATTCGGAGCCAATTTTGGTGCACCCATACCAAACGCTCCAGAAACTCCGCTCCTGGCCTACAAAGGTATCCAAGGCTTAAGAAACATTGAGCACGCCATACTGAAGCAGGTACATACTTCGTTTTCAGACTAATGTAGACCTCTATAGTAGACCTGTTTCGTAGACCTCTATAGTAGACCTCTTACGTAGACCTCTATAGTAGACCTCTTACGTAGACCTCTATAGTAGACCTCTATAGTAGACCTCTTTAGTAGACCTCTATAGTACCTCTTACGTAGACCTCTATAGTAGACCTCTATAGTTGACCTCTTTAATAACTTTACCTTATGTTTGTAGGTGAACTTTGAGCACTGCGTAGTGGTGGAGAGAGATCTTCTTTACCCAAAGTGGGATGATGATAAATATGACCCGCACATTGATAATATTATCAAGGCACTGTACGGTGAACTAGGTGGTATCTGGAAGTGGAAGCTGGCAGACTGGAATCCTCATGGTGTACTGGTGGTCAAGAATGCTAAATCCGGGGAGTCTGCGAAGAGGAATAGATTATCAGACCATGGAGAGGAGATGCAGAAGAGGCAGTGTCCATAGACCGTTTCCGTTGCTGACGATGGCTTCAGTCGCTTTGAGGAGAAGATTAAGAAGCTGTTTGAAGAGTGCAGCGAGAAGTTGACTGCGGGGATGAAGTTGGGCTTCGAACAGACTGATGTCAGGTTGTGGACCCTAACTGAGAAGGTGGTCAGCATAGAAGAAACCATCCGGGATATGAAAGAAGCATCAAGGCATGTGGAGCCTGAAGAGTCTAAGGAGCCTAAGGAGCTTGAGAAGTTTGCAAAGTATGACGAGCCTTCCGGTGAAGAGGAGAATGATGCAGAGGAGAAAGTTGGCGATGACACTGCCACTCCTGTGAAGAAAGTTACCGAGACAGCTACCACTCCTAAGAAGAAAAAAGATCGGGTTAGTGCAGATCCTGCTATGTCTCCTGTACCTGTTAGGGTCCTTCGAGTTAGCATATGCCTAAGAAGTACTTGTAGTTTATTTTGGTTTTGCTGATATTGTTTTTTTTTATGTCTGAACCTTGTTTAGTGCGTGTAAAACAGTAAAGATATTTGTGCCATTTATACATCTCATTGCCCAAAATTTACATACCATAATTACCAAATATTGATACATATGCGTGGTTCACATTTGCAGAAACAACATATATCTCCATGCGGGAGTGACAACGGTAACGATTCGGAGCTCGTTTTTGTTAAGGCGCATATGCCATCAAAAGAAGAGCAAAGGGAGGACACGAAGAAGCAGCAACTAAAACAACAAGCAGCAATACTTGTTGCACGTGCAAACGTAGAGCGTCAGCGACAGCTTGCCGCCACACAACGGTCTCCGTATTTGGGAAATAGCACAATGAAGGATATCATTGCTAACAAGCAACGGTTTGGGTACGATCCGTTCACGCCAGTAGAGAAGGATAGGCTCTCACCACTGAAGAAGGAGTTTAAAGGCATTTTGTAAGTAGTTTCTTAAAATTCCTCTTAATAATTATATTGATCTTGATGGTTTGATTAGTAACTGAGTTTTTTCTGTCTTCTATCCAGTGGCCGTAAGAAATTTGTTTGGGACACTGACCCTCAACTCCACTGGTGGTGGGAATTAGTCACCCAGACAGAATGGCTTGCTGATACGGTATACATGTTCTTTTACTCAGTAGACCTTTGCAGTAGATCTTTTACATAGACTTTTGCAGTAGACCTTTTACGTAGACCTTTCCAGTAGACCTTTATTCTTATGCTTTTCATGTCTTCAGCGTTCTAACGTGCATGTATATTTCCAGTAGACCTTTGCAGTAGACCTTTATTCTTATGCTTTTCATGTCTTCAGCGTTCTAACGTGCATGTATATTTCCAGTAGACCTTTCCAGTAGACCTTTGCAGTAGACCTTTTACGTAGACCTTTGCAGTAGACCTTTGCAGTAGACCTTTATTCTTATGTTTTTCATGTCTTCAGCGTTCTAACGTGCATGTATATTTCCAAAATATTTTCAGCACATGGATGCAGTCTTGGACATGTTTCGTCAGCGCATGAAATTGCACCCGGAATGGTTTAGGAGTGATCGAATCTGCTTTGCTGATAGTGGTTCTAGTATGTGGTGGACGAAAGACAAGTATAAGAGGTTTAAGGATTCTGAGCCGGATCGACATGGATTAGGAAGATGGCTACCAGGAGGTACTCATGATTACTTTGAAGGGAAGAAACCAACATTCTTCCAAACGCTGAAGAAATGGGAAGTAGATATTGATGAGATCTACATGCCATGGAACGTGAAAGAGAATCATTGGGTCGCCTTGATGATTTCGATACCACGAAGGCATATATTACTGTGTGGGACAGCTTACCTGGTTATCTCAGTGAGGCTGTGTTGTCTCAATCCCTCGAGCCAATTGCTGTGATAATGCCTTATCTACTTCGGCTCATGGCTGACATCAATGATAGAGACAAGTACCCGTTACAGCGTTTCACACACGAGTATCTGTCTGGAAAGGATGTGCTTGCGCAAGACAATTGCAGTGACTGTGGAGTCTTCTGTCTAAAGTTCATCGAGTACCATAGCCTTGGGAGGCTTTTTCCGAAGACGCTATGTGGTAAGAACATGAAAGCTATAAGAGCAAAGCTTGCAGCGGACATATTCATTGAGCTCAACTGTCGCGGACCACCAGAACGTGAAAGATGCATAGAATTTTATTATAAAGAGAAAGATGCATAGGTTGCGACTCGCAGTAACTTAGATATAAAAACATGAAAAAAGCTCGAGACCTCCTACGTAGACCGCTTACGTAGACCTCCTGCGTAGACCTCCTACGTAGACCTCTTACGTAGACCTCTTACGTAGACCTCCTGCGTAGACCTTAGTCGTAGACCTCGTTTTCAGTATACATCTTCGTTGTTCACCTAAATCAGTGCAAACGATTCAATTTTTAAAAACACATGTAACCATAAAACATAAACCATGAACACACAGTGAGTTGTAAGTAGCTTACACAATGAGGACGGGTATGCCCCGGTTGCCGGCACTTCGAACAACTATAAATTTTGTGCATCTTTCTTGGTTTGGTGCGTCTCTTCTTTGACAATTCTAGCCATGTTCGAAACCTAGATTTCTTTTTCCGGCCAGGAGCTGGCTTAGCATCTGGAGGGAGGCAAATGTCTTCTTCTGGCTCTACATCATGTGTTGCCTCGGGGTATATGGGATGTGCATATGTCGCGTATAGAGCCTCTTTCGTGTAAGTCGTTGCAACGTTTTGCGACATGTGTATGTTTGCCTCAGTAGCCGCTGCAATCACATGTGAAAAAGGGATTTTTTCAACTAGGAATACACCACATTCACATGAACGGTTTTCCAAATCAACAATATAAGGTCCTCCTCCACCTATAACGTTGAACTTCCATCCATCTATGTGTTCCACATTGAATGATTATGCATAGTGTGAACGGACATACAGCAAATATTCAACTCCCTTACCGTATGGGGTGTGAAGACTCAAGGCGTCCTCTCGCCTTTTGTTAAACCACACACCTAGCTTCTCTCGGATGAATTGCAGCAGACAAGGTATTGGAAAGACCTTGGCTCTCTTCAGTGCGGAATTGATAGATTCAGCGATGTTACTCGTCTTAATGTTGTACCGATCCCCTGGAAAATGTACTCTAGACCACAACTTAGGATCCGCTTCCTCTAAGTATTGTGCAAATTCCGGTTTAGCAGCTCGGATTGCGGCCATGCAACGGTTAAACTCCATGAGCGTATGGGCGTAGGCAGCTCCTTTCACCAAATACATGATGTCCTTTGCTTGGTATTTTGTGACTATGTTATGTTGAAGATGGTAGTAACATATACCTCTAGTAACCCAAGGTAGAAAACGGAGACATGCATTAGGTATGGAGGGGTGCCTGTCCGAAACTATCACCATGGGATGAGGTGAAAAGCATTGTTGCAACTTGCCGAAAAACCAACCCCAGGATTCTTTACTCTCGGCATCTACAATCCCAAAAGCCAACGGGAAGACCTGAAAATTAGCTTCCTGTCCGGCTGCAACAAGCAAAAATCCTCCACACTTTCCAGGTAGATGAGTCCCATCTACCACAATAACGCGTCTCAAATACTGAAATCCCAACATTGAAGCATTTAAGGATAAGAAGCAGTATTTGAATCGACCCATCTCATCACATACAATGTCAGTCACGGAGCCCGGGTTTGACTGCTTCACTCTTCTCAAGTACGAGGGCAACTTCGCGTATCCACCTTCTGGTGTTCCCCTAACGAAAAGTTGCGCAAATTTCATAGCTCTGTAAGAAGTGGTATAATTAAGCTTAATTCCAAGCATCACCCTCATTGAGTTTGCAATATGTCGCGGGAAAATTCCATCAATGATTCCAAACCGCTCTACAAAGATCTGTCCAAGATACCTTGGAGTACATCTCTTACGGAATCCGGCACGGTCCACAACAGAACATGTATGAACCTTGACATACTTTGTCACCCAAAACCTCTTTGCTTCATTCTTTATAGCAGCTCTGCACATCCACATGCATCCATCTACGAAACATTTGGCCACAAATAGCTTAGTAGTAGACTTAGAAACCTTGAAGGCGAATCTGGACACCACTTCCTTTAGTCGCAAGGCAGATATGAGAGTATCCTTGCTTACATAGCTCTGATTCACATATATATCGCCTGACCCATTTCCACTGATTCCTCCACCTAGACCATTCAAATCACCTCTGCGAAGCCTTTCCTCAAAACATTTTTTCTCCCAATCATCTTCATCTTGAACTTTCCCATACTCGTTATAGTCTGCGTCCGTGTCATCAACTTTCTTTCCTGTGAAATCTTCATCCACATAGTCATCGTCCCCTACATCATCATCCTATTCCTCAACTTCTTCATCTGAATTTGCATCCCAATTTATATCTGAAAGTTCCTCCTCTTCTTCATCCTCATCCTCATCGACATATTTATCCTCATCTCGCTCCTCAACTTTATCCTTGTTTCGAACAGAGATGCAAAGGCGCAGCACATGCGTTTTTCCTAACTCTATCAAGCTATGAACCTGCCCATCGTTGGTGACGTACATAGGAGGAAAGTCCGAGGGCATTTGATGGAGCATCACATCTGGCAATGGATAAGATATCTCCACCAGCTCTGCTTCCATATCCAACATATAGTCAGACTGTACCATTCTCACAAGCTCCTCATGGGTACAACCATCCCGCAAGTAGAACACTCTCCCTCCTTTTCCTTTATCCACCTCAAAATGCCATGACCTGTCTTCTAACATCAGCCATTTTCCATAGACGGAAGCTAAACAAACCATTTTCTGCAACAAAAACAAACAAAACAACATAAGTAGAGTAGACCTAAGGAGTAGACCTAACGTGTAGACCTCCACATCGGTCTACCAATAAATTAAGCTAGTTAACTAATTTAAAAGAAAACCGAATGGAGCCTTAATCACACCGAATGAACATTTGAAACTCATATATAAGCAAGTAAACAAGTAAAAACAACCAACTGTTCAAGAAAATTTTCAAAATACTTGATATATTGACCCAAAAAACGATTTACAAAATAACACATAATAGTAGACCTAATAGGTAGACCTACTTAGTAGACCTAATAGGTAGACCTAAAACGTAGATCTCTACGGAGGTCTACTACACGTGGGGGTTAGTTTTGCAATTGATCGAGAAAAATCTTTTTTTCCGGAGGTCTACTGTGGAGTTCTACTACACGTGGAGGTTAGTTTTGCAATTGATCGAGGTAAATCTTTTCGGCGGTAGACCTCATTTTGATTAGTAGACCTCTGAATTGGTCTACGGAGCACAACGAGGTCTACGTTGTAAGTCTACCGCAAAAAGTAGACCTCAAAATGGTTATTTTTGCAGTTGACCCAAGTTAGACTTTCCTCTAGTAGACCTTCGCAGTAGACCTCAATTTTTTTGCGTTAACCAGATATTTTAGTAGACCTCACCTGAGGTCTACCAGCCCCCGTAGACCTCAACGATACACCTTAATGTCGAAAATCTCTCCTTTTTGAGAAAAGTCAAACTTTTGTCAACTACGAAACCAAATTTTTTTGTAGGTATACCTAAGCCGTAGACCTCCAAAAAACATTTTTGTCGATCAATTGCAAAAATAACCTCCACGTGGAGTAGACCTCCGAGGTAGACCTCCAAAACAAACATTTTTCTCTATCAATTGCAAAACTAACCTCCACGTGGAGTAGACCTCAGTTGAGGTCTATGATGCATGCGTGGGTGTGGGATGTATGCAAGTAATAAAAACCCTAAGAAAAACATGGTTGCAAGTGCACAACATGTTGTTGTAGTACTTAGGGGTCGATCCACAAGAGAATGCGAATTGCACACTACACATTTGTAAAGATTTGGTCAAGCTAAATCAATAATATGCAAGGTTTTTTGTTTTGTTTTTGTAAGAGAAGAAGTAAATAACAATGCAAAATATACAAACAACATCAAATGAACAAGGATAAACCATGAGAACATATGCCAAATCAATTGAAAAGATTGTCAAATCCGATTCCTAAACTCAAAACACTACGATGTGATCATCCCACTTTCGTGGCTCCGACCACCTATACCACTTAAACCAATGGACTCAGCTGTCGCATGGTCATTGAAGAGTGAGGTATGCCTTAGGTTTAAGTAATGATTGTTTACAATAATCCTTAAGTCTACTTTCATAGCTTAAGACTTATTGCTCATCAAATACTAGATCCGGAGATATAACAAGCTTTTGGAGAGTATATCAACCTTAAATCATGTCGCTAGTTAGCTACTCTGGCAACAAGCATGAGGCGCAAATAAAGATGAAGAACCATGGGGTTTTCCCTTTATTCAACAACCGATTATTGAAGGCAATTATGTCATGTCCTCTTGGAAGGATCCATAATTCAACGATGAGTCTAAAGGAGTAGAGAGGATCTCATGGTTCTAGTGGTAGGAGGCGGAGTGATAGACATCAAACCGTGGCTCCCCCATAGAGAGAAGCCTCTAGACCTAGACTTAAACTAAAACATGCGAGTATGTACAAGATGCAAAAAGGAAAAGAAAGAACAAGGAGACCACCTAAGTGGCTCCGGTTTATTGACTGAAAAGATGAAGAGAGATTTTTATTGTTCTGTGATGTCGATACAAGAGGCTAAAAGCAAGTATATATAGGTGAGGGGAGGCTAGGTCGGCTGAGTTAAGGCGCAAAAGAGAAGAGGAAACTTTCCATTTCTTCTCCTCGCTTGAACTTGCTCACCAAGTCTTGAGTGAGGCGCGGCCGCAACCTTCTGATCGCGTGGAATGGTGTGGGCTTGAGTCTTGATGAAGTCCAGGCTTGGCCCGCAGTGATCCCGGTCCATTTCGCTTATCCAAGCTCCATGGGCTTCACTTACTCGCCAGACGGACATGTCTTGGGAGAAAACGCTCCTAGGTCGCATATCTGCTCCAAATGGCCCAAGTCTACTTCTCCGCGACGCATGACTCATTTATCTATCTTTACATGTAAAGATCTCATGATTTGGACGTCGGAAAGACCCTTTTCCGCGGTCATCTTTCGGATGCTTCGATTCTGTCAGAATGCGGAAATCGGCTAACGTGGGTTTTGTTGAAGCTCTTGACTTGGGAACTTGCATGGATCATTGTTTGAAGTTCTTTTGCTCCATTTTGCCTTCTTTTTGCCATTTTGACCTGTTTGCTTCCCAAAACCACAATATACAAGAAAACTACCTCTTGGATACAAAATCATTATTATTAAGTAAGAAAACATAAGAAAAACTAAAGTAAAAACATGTAAAATATGGATATATCAGTCCACGACTAATTTTTTTTGTTTGCAAAGGAAATGGCGCGGTCTACCCTGCGTTGACCAGTAGACCTCAACTGAGGTCTACTAAGTAATAATAGTCCTCAACTGAGGTCTACAAAGTAATAGTAGACCTCAACTGAGGTCTACATTCGTGGACCAAAACTGAAATTCTTAAAATTATGGAAGAAAAGTTACATGGCCATCGGAGAAAGGCTATTAGAGGGCTGATAACTTCGATTTAAACCTTCAATAACGAGCTCCGGTCGTTGCTGTAAGCTAAACAATCGGAAATGCCAAGATCCAAGATTTGAGTTTGCTTATAGAGTTTTTGGGATGAAAATGGGGAGAAAATGGAAGAATAAGAGTTTATGAGATGAGAGAATGAGCATGGTAGCTGAAAAGTGAGTTTTCGAAGCATTAACAGCTCCAAATTGGGCGAAAATGGTGGTTGGCAATATTGATGATATGGCATTTTGGAAATTAAGTGTAGAAGATGAGGGGTATTTGGTCTTTAAGCAGCTCTTGGAGACCTCAGTTGAGGTCTACCACTCGAAAAAGTGATGGCATTCTCGTAAATAATTGGACAAAAAAAAATAAAAAATTGAAGAGGTTAGTTTTGCATTTGACCACAATTTGTGGTCTAAAAGTGAAAACACCCCAAAAACTTATACATGTTTTTCTTATATCTATCAATATTCCAAATCTAAAATTTAGAAAAAAAATTAATCTTAGATGATGATATAGAAAAAATTTCAAAAACCAATTTGTAAATATTGCAAATATGATCTGTCGACAACACAACACACTTCTTTGTTTCGGGTTCTACATAATGTCATTACATGATTTTGAAGTCTATCCATAAATGTATTTGATTGTTTGGTTCTTATCTTCGTTTTACAGTGTGAAAATTAAACCTTTCAAATAATTTTTTAAAAAGGTAAAAAACAAAATAAAACATTAATCATAGTCATAAATTACATATGATAAAATTGAGTGAAAAACATAAAAATCAAATGACTATAGTATAATAAAATAACAAATCAAATGACTACATTTAAATTGTTATTCTTTTTTAGATTTGTTTTGAAAATGAACCTGGTGATGACACCTCAACATGGCAAAGATGTTAATACCACATGGAAAAAAATTTAATTTTTAAAAATGCTTCTCTTTAGTATATTAGGGATAACAATTATAACATATATAACCATGATGTAATATTTTTATTGTTTGAACATGTGTTTGGTTATTGTATAATCAATAGTCAATACTGCAAAATTTGAATCACTTAATACATAAATTCAGATTCAAATTAACAACATACTTATCAATTTTAACAGAAAAGAACATACAACAAAAAACATATAACTCTTAAACTAATACTAAAATTAAAACATGTTATAAAAAGAAGAAAAAAAACAAAAAATAAAAACATAATCCCGCATTGCACTGCTATGCGGGTCAGACACTAGTAATTAATTAGTATGAAACGTAAATCGGTGAATTAATTTATTGTACCAATATTTTCGGAAGAATCAGCCCAACAATAGAAAAGAGTAAGGATAATACCGTACTATAGTTTTCAATTCAATTTTTTTTCACAGACACAAATCATTATTTTATTTGAGAAAATTGGTTAATATACTTTATTCACATAACTTGTTAATTGAGTTGCTAAAACTCTTTTTGACAAAAATATATTACTAGTGAAAACAAATAAAGAAACACACGAGATTGCCAATGGAAAAATCTTCAACATTTTGCTTTCTAAAGAAAACTATACCAAAAACCTTTTTATCATAAAAAATGTATAGGTTTTAGTTAGGTTCGTACGCTACTCGGATCGGAAACTAGAACATGTTAAATTGGTTTAAACCAATTTCACCTCTGTTGCCAATTTGTGACCTTCTGAAAACTTTTTTGTTTCTTATGGTGCCAAACTAAGTCATAGTTCATCTACTACGGCAGGGTATAGACGAATCTTATCTTGTTCTGATGGTCATTGTAATTGTATTATATATCATTTCTTCATGTGTTGTTCAGACTTCTTTTTTTTATAACAAACGTTTTTTCAGACTTCTTAAAAACGTATCTAGATCTGATTTTTAATTAAGTTGGTTTAAAGTTATGTTCATATATTTAACTATTGGGACCACAAAAATTTGACAATCATTATTAGACGTTAAAATTATGGATGAGCAAGTAGATTAAGAAGAAAGCATTCAATCATATCCGAGAAGAGCACCAGCTTTTAAATATATATTGACTTATTTCGCTCGCCTAAGAATTTCTAAAACGAGACTCAATTATGAAATATGCCAGTGCGAGGCAGATGCCGATTTTAAACCTCGTCCAAGTCACGTGAAAATGAACGTAAAAAAATTGGTGAAAAATACTAATTTTATATTTTATTATTCCCTTCTAATGTAGTGTGTAAAGTTTAATTAAATCGTGAATGTTCCAATATATATACCATTTTGGGGATAATGGTGGACACCTATAAACAATATGTAGTAAACATAATAAGAAATTTTCGTTAAAAAAACTCGGATCCATCATTAAACCCGATAGCTAATTTAAATGCGAAAGACAAGAAAATGAGTACTAATTAATGTACTATAGTAGTATTAAGTATTAACACAAAGAATGAAAGAAGGGGTCTACTACATGTGGGTGAGTGACTAGTTAGTCAACATTTGGTAGTTAGGGATTGCATTAAATTTCCCAACACGAATTAGATGGGCAGATGAATTAATGGTAATTGTTCACTCTAAAACTTTACTCTCTTTTTTTTCGATTTTCAATTCTTCATCTCATGCTACATGATCTATATAAACACCTATTTGGCGGATAGAGTTCCTCATCATAACATACACAAAACACAAAGATCGACATGGCTTCAAAGTCAATGCTTCTTGTTGCCTTACTTGTCGGCTCTCTAGCTTTCACTTCATTTGCTAGTGTCGCTAACAGGAAGCTTAAGAGTGGTCTCGAGGATCAAAAGACGTTCTTCCACCATCCAGGCGGTGGTCTTGGTGGAGGTGGCGGCTTTGGTGGAGGCAGTGGCCTTGGCGGAGGAGGCGGTCTTGGCGGAGGAGCTGGTGGTGGTTTAGGCGGAGGAGGCGGTCTAGGCGGAGGCGTTGGTTTAGGAGGAGGAGCTGGTGGCGGCAGCGGTTTAGGTGGAGGATCTGGAGGAGGATTTGGTGGAGGAGCTGGAGGCGGTGGTGGCCTTGGTGGAGGCGGTGGTGCTGGTGGTGGGTTTGGAGGTGGAGCTGGTGCTGGGGGTGGTGCTGGGGGTGGACTTGGAGGAGGAGCCGGTGGTGGTGGTGGATTTGGAGGAGGAGGAGGAGCAGGTGGAGGTCTCGGTGGTGGATTCGGCGGGGGAGCCGGTGCTGGAGGTGGTTACGGCGGTGGATTTCCTTGATGAGAGTTAAAAGTTAACGTTAAAGCATGGAATGCAATGCATGGCAGTACCTTTCATCTAGAGTTATTCGTTCCATGATTTTGTGTTATTATGCATGCCATATTGTTATCGGGTTTTGAAGAAATAAATGAAATAGTTAAAAAAAAAAACAGTGAGCTATACTTACATACGACTAATCGGCTATAGCCTATAGTCTATATACCCGCCTTCTTCAACGTTTCTTTGCCTTTTATTCCAATTTGACTATTAGTCAACGCAAACAAAGTGAACAAATTAACCTCTTAAACCTAAAAAAAGATTTGATATATGTACAATGGCAACGTTACGACGATGCAAGACAATACGTACGTAACTAAAGCGTCTGGGTAACCAAAAGCGTGCCTAAATAAAATGATATTTGAGCTAATGTCTAAACATCTGTATAATCCGATGTATCACACAATCTAATTATAGAAATTAGGTTTTGGGTTCAGAGAATAATATTTTTTATTTATCAAGTCAAAGCTCAAAAGAGTACAAAAGGAGGACGCCGAGACAACTTTAGGTCAAGAACAACAAAAGGAAAGCTAAAAAGTATATAAGTGGCGAATTGCTCTGTAGCTCTCTCTGGAAATTCTCGGATCCTCTTGAAGTTATGAGGTGTTCTCCTTATATAATGAATGAGAGTCGGTTCCTTCAACTCCCATTTCTTATTGATTTTGGAAATCATCCTCTTTGTTGTTATCTTTTCTTTTTTTTCTTGGCTCATTCCTTATCTCTCGAACTCTTCCTATTTTCTTTAGGTCAGCGGAACATCAGGCCTAAGCTCTGATGGGCTGATCTTTAACGTCGGAAGGGCCATAATAGGAATAAGCCCCCCCCCCCCCCCCCCAGTTTAGCCGGGTCGACGAAATCCACCTCGGCAAACTTCATGACGCGAAGCTTGATCCTGAAGTCGTTAAAGATTAACTCTGCTGAGATCACATACTCAGTCGAAGTATGTTTACTCCCCTCCTTATTGAAGATGCCGAAGCCACATACTTGTCGTAGTTTTGCCGGTTTTCTTAATGGGCTTGGCTTTTTGTCTTCTCGTCGACGGGCCATATTTCCTTTAGGGTTCTCAAAGAGGGAAAACGAAAGATCCCACTCACAGTTTTAACGGGATTTCGCGACACGTTTCCATAAAAAATCTTTCAAGTATCTCGCCGGTCGCTTCAGTTTCCCATTTCTTCATCCAGAAAAAGGTATTCCTTCTTTCCCATCGAATTTTCTGTTCGTAGCTAGATTTCTCCGTTATTTCTCTGCGATTGAAACATTAGCCGCTCCTATCGCTTCATTCCCGATTTGACTCGATTTCTGCTTGGATTCTGAGTTGTTGAACCGTCGATTCGGATATAGGATTTCTTTTTTGTTCTTCCGACGAACTTTGTTCTCTCGAGTTCGCTGGATTTTCCTTTTAGTTCTTTCTCTTTTGCTTGGACTCTTTTATCCTTTCTTCCTCAATGGCGAGTTCGAGCTCGCGCAAAGGCAAGACGACTTGTCCAGACGAGAGTGAGGATCCTTCGATTCCGCCTCTGATTCGCAAACGGCGTAACTCGCCCGTCACTGATGAACACAAACAGCGCGATTCGACGGCGGAACCCGATCTAGTCGGATCGGGTTCTGCTGAGATTAGGGTTCCGATCTCGGAAGGTGGTTCCGCCAACTCCGATTATAGAGATGATATCTCGCTCGGCGACCCGGACGCTGAAAACGAGATGGATGAGGAAGAAGTCGAAGCGATCCTGGAGAGGCTCGATGTGCCGAACAAGATGGACTTCAAGAAGACTCCGAAAACGAAGAATCCAGACGGTCGTTCCTGGATGGACAAGAAGATTCTCGCCGACTTCAGAAACTGGTGCTCGGTTCCTGACAAAGTCGTCATCCGTCTTCCTCGTCCCAAAGAGAGGCCTTGGGGCGTTCCGAATGGATATTTCCGCGTTTACGAATGCTTCTTCTCATGGCTCGGCCTGAGATTCCCGATCCCGTAGTTCCTTTTCGATTATTGCGAGAATCACCAGTTCGCACTTAGTCAACTTTCTCATTCAGTGATTCGGCAGATTCCCTTCGACGCTGACTTTTTTTAGAGGATTTCCTTCTTACGAACTGGAGCGAAGAGATCCGATCCTTTCAACGTAGGACTGACTTTCTTTCATACTACCATGAAGAATGGCATCGCGGCCGGATTCCAAGTCAGCAAAATTCGTGACTGGGAACATTATTACTTTTTTGTTCGGAACAACGCGGCTTCAGCGCCGAAAAATCAGGCTATCATCGTTCAGCAATGGAAGGCGAAGCCTGGTAGTTTAGGTTTTCAATTGTTGTCTTGTTTGTATTTTCTCAATGCCGACGTTCTTATGGAATTCGTCTTTGTTTCGCAGCTTCTTAGAAGGTCAGCAGGAGGACGGCCGACATCGAGAGAAATATTCGATATTTCTCGAATCTCAGCCAGAGAGCAT
This sequence comes from Erythrophleum ivorense, assembly GCA_026724425.1. NCBI lineage: Eukaryota > Viridiplantae > Streptophyta > Magnoliopsida > Fabales > Fabaceae > Erythrophleum > Erythrophleum ivorense. Next base: position 1,587,941 of record JAIUCV010000027.1, on the reverse strand, counting down.
GGCCCCTTTAGGCGAAGAAGGAGAAGATCTGAGAAGAGCCTCCAGCCGAGAGAACTCCTCAAACGGGTAAGTCTTTTTCCTCGGCCTTGAATACTTTTGTTTATTTCTAGCAGCTGACAATATCTGTTCGTCCTTTTTTTTTGGTTGCACCTCGTCCTCCACCATCTCGCCCTAAGATGGTGAAGAGAAAGATTGTCGGTGCCGATGCAATCGAGGTTAAGATTACCGGGAGCGGCTCGGCAAAGAAACAAAGAACCGCTCCTCTGATGGAGCCAGCCTTTCATGCCGTTTCGTCTGCTGAGGCCAACAGGTTAGTGAAACTTTTGCTTATTTTCGCTATGTCACTTTTGAGTTATTGTCATCTCACTCTCTTTCTTCTTGGTTTTCAGGAAAGCTGCCTTAGAGAAGGTTCGGTTAAAAGCCAAACAGAGAACGAAGAAGGCCCACGATGTTCCGACTAGTTCATTTGTTCCGGCCGTCGAGGCGTCTGTCCCGGAGACCATCATTCCTGAAGTCGTTGTGATTTCAGGAGATGAGGTCACTGAGGAAGAAGTCGATCGGGAGGCATCTCCAATCCGAAATCTGATGGGGGCGTGGGTTTAGCTTCAAGTTTTAATATTTATAACCCAACCAAAATGAGCTGCAAGTGCACAGCTGTGTTGTAGTCGGGGTCGAACACAAGGAGGGTGTGATCTCGCTTCAAACTTGTGGTGATTGATGAGTAGCTAGAACGGAAAATATGTTGTTGTGGTGAACCTAAAATGAAAGGAAAACAAAGACAAGTAAGTAAAAGAGGTTGCTAAAAATTAAGAGAAAGAGTTAGGCAAAGGATAATCTTTGAAAAATATGTTGTTGTGGTGAACCTAAAATGAAAGGAAACAAAAGCACATAAGTAAATGAGAGTTGTAAGCAATTTGAAACAAAAGTTAGGCAAAGGATAATCATATGGAGCATGTGATGAAAAGATAGTTGCATTGGGATGTAGTTTAAAACCGCCTTGAACATGAATCACTAGTGTATGGTTTTCCCACTTTCGTGGCTCCAACCACTATGTTTAAAACAACCTAATGTACTCAGCTTTCGTTGGCCATTAGTGTTGCAAACATGCATAAAAGATGAGCAAGATTCAATTGTTCACAATGGTCCATGACTCAGCTTTCGTTGGTCATGACCCATTGCTCACCAAATACTAGATTCGAGAGCTAGATGCAACACTGTCGTGGTTCTACCTCTCTATGATCAGACCACTAGATGTACGGTAAAGTAGTCATGCATTAGGTTCAAGTAAAGGTGAAGATCCATAAGTTAAAATCCCATTTAAAGCGCAACTCAATCAAACCATCACAGCCACCATAGATCTCCTCGGCCTAACCGAGAGATCTACTCGGCCATGATGCAAACAAGCAAGCAAAGCATGATTGAAAGCATAATCATAAGGATAAGCAAGAGGTAAAGGGAATAGAAAAGCTTCTCTATTGAAGAAACAAGTCGGGACTCCCTTGATAACTTGAAATCTCGAGTACAAAGCTTAACAAAGAACAAGAATAATAGAACAAGGTTTTGTGCTAGAGCAAGACTTGAGTGGCGCCTCCTTCTCCTCCTCCTAGATGGCGAGCTTCAAGGGCTTCTCTCTCTCTCTGACGGCCACTCTCCTCTTGCACGAGACACACCTTTTCGCAGAGGCTAAAAATATGTATATATAGGCTGGAGTCGCCTAGGGTAATGAGGTGCCGGAAAAGGAAACTTTCCGATGAATTGGACATGAAGTTTTGCGACTTGAATGGGCCGGGATAAGGCCAAGGGAACCACCAGAAATAGGCTAGGCCTATGTTAAGTCGATACAGGGTCCATGCCGCGGAATCCCGGGCCGTTTGTGGCACCAAGTCTCCATGGGCTTCATTTCCTCGCCTGGCGGACACGTCTTGGGAGAAAACGAGTTTCTCCCTGATGGTTGATTCAAATGGCTTGAATCCACTTCGCCGTGATGAATGACTCAATTATCTATCCAGAAAGACCAAGATCATTATTTTTGGACGTTGGGAAGACCCCTTGCTTGCGGTCATCTTTCGGATGCTCCGGTTCAGTCCGAATACGAGAATCGGACAAATGGAGTTATATTGATGCTCTTGACTTGGAAACATGCATGGATCATGGTTTGAGGATCTTTTGCTCCTTTTTGAATCCTTTTTGATGTTTTAACCTGTTAAGACTCCAAAACCAACAAATACAAGAAAACTACCTCCAAAGGTATAAAACCTTATTGAAAACACTTGAAAACACCAATAAATACTTAGTGAAAACATGTAAAATGTGATGATATCAAAATCCGCCCACTTCGGCCATGGGTCAAGAGGCGTCTCTAACTCAAGATCCACCTGCTTCGGCCGCGGATGGGCCAACTAATCTTCAAAGCTCTGTTGTTACTCCAACAGAGGGGGTTTCGGGGGCGTCTATCCCTACACCCCAGACGGCTCAAAAGTATGCCAATCTTGACACGGGCGCTGAACAAATGTCATCAGCTCGGGACGAAGTCGCCGAGGATTTCTCTAGCAACCCCAATTACACGCAGTACAGATGGACCGGCGATGGCCCGTTCGCCGAAGATCGCGAAGCGGCCATCCAATGGGCTTGGAAGAGTAAGCCCCATCCAAGATGGGGTCCTTCTGTTGATGAGCTTGTCGAAGCCAAACGTGTCGGCGATTGTCTTCACGATCTCACCAAGGTGAGGATTTCGTCGTCTATATATATAAATTGTTTTCTGGAATTTTCTATGTCGTTTGAGCGTCCAACTGTCCATGCATCAGGGGTTGAGCGGCTTCACAAACGTGATTGCTATGTACGACGCTAAGCTCCTGACGGTCGAGTCCATTATCAGGACTTCAGATGCCGAAATCAAGCAGCTTCGACGTGCTAATGAGTCTTCAGATGAGGCTGTGGCAAGACTTGAACAAATGCGGGCGGCTCTCCAGGACGAGGTGGCTGTGCTCAAAGGTGAGTGCACGCTTTTACCATGTCTCCAGTCAGTAGTGGCAGCTCTCCAAGCCGAAGTCGAGATGCTGAAGAAGCAAGCTGCCGATATAAAAGAGCAAACAACTGCCGATGCCGAGAGAGCCAAGAGTGAGATCGCCCGGCTCCGAGCCCCTGTATATGCGAAGGTTTGTTCGGCTTCCGAACAAATTTCTTTAGGAATGAAGGCCTTCTATGCCCAGTTGGTGACGAAAATCTGTGCTCATCTTGCCGGGAAGGACGAGGTTGAAGCCGCCTTGTTCGGGATGGCCAAATATGAAAATGTTTTGACTCATCTCAAACATATCGAGGAGGCGGGCTACGAGCTTCACGAGGGTCTTAAGGAGCAGGTTCTGAAGCTTCTCGGCGAGGCCAAAGTCAAGGCCAATGCCACCGTGGAGGTTGAGATCACTGAGGATGATCTAATTGAACCAAGCAGGTTAGCTGTCTCGTTTTTCTTTCATGAATTCAATCTCGATGGGGTTTGGATTATTCACAAAGGTTTTGAACAATTTGGGACCATGCGTCGTGCAATTAGGCCTGTTATGGAGGAGATGCTGGAAGGAGTCAAGCGCACGCTTCAGAAAGCTGCCGCCGAGATGGGCAGGGTGCTGGCCTCAATGCCGATCGTAGCTAATGAAGAGAGAGGAGGAGGAGGGCCTAAGTGACTGGCTTCGGCGGACCTTCTTTCCTCAATTCTCAATTTTGTAATAACATTGCTCGGGAGGGTTATTATCCAAAATATTAAATGTTTTTTCTCTGTATTATGATATTTTTTGCAAACTCGAAACCGTTGAGCAATTCTAAGTTCACAAAAGCGTTCGTGTCGAAATCACCACATTGAAATATTCGTATCGTTTATTGGATAGGAACATTACAAAGTATATTTAACGAACGTATTTGTCTAAGTCTAATTCTTCGGCCAGTCGGGCCGAAGCGAACGCGAAATTTTATCGTTTTGTCTTACTTCGAATTTCAAATACATGCCGAGGTTGACGTTTGAGCTAAGTCGAACAAACGAGTTTACGGCATATAGATGAGCGAGGGTCTTCCTCGGCTTTATCTTTTAGACAATGGGCTTTTTGCTTTCCCATAGTTTCGAGGTGGATGATCAGTCCAAGTTTTTCTGTTCGGTTCGTTACTGAAGATAGCATCGGGACAGAAGTCAAAAACTAAGAATTTGTAATGAATTCAAGTTTCCGAGAACTGGCCGAGATGGCATACTAAGTCGAATTCATAGTCTTGACTAAATTGTTTGGCCATAACGTTTTAGTTGATGACTTCGGTAGTAGTACGGTGCCGAAAAGGCAGAAGTTTTAATGGATTTCATTAAGTGAAAAGACAGAACAAAAAACTTTAAAGAGGGTTTATTAAGTTGATAATAAAACTCAAGTTGACCATTAACATTCGTCAAGCTGACGAAGTAGTCATCTCATCAGAAGTTAAAGAGATAAAATATATATTAAGTTAAAAGAACAAAATAAAATTTTATTAAAGTCATAGTTGGACCTCGCGAAAGGTTGCCTATGTACCCGAACTCGGGATCAAGCCAATCGTAGGCTTTGATTGGTAACATGAGTTATCATGTGGTAAAATTGATTTATGACCATAACTCAAAAAGTTAACAATCATGATTTATTTTTAACTTTTTGCTTTAGAGTTTGAGTTAGAATGTGTTATGGTTGAGTTAGAATTTTGATGTGTGTCTTTTATAAATTAGGTATCTCAACTCAAATTTCTACAACATAGAAAATGGCATGTATTAGAATGAAGTAGAGATTGAGTTAAGATTTTTTTTATTAGTTTCTTTGTTTAATTTGTCATCGAGTCTTTTTTTCGCCTGTGAATTGATTATAACCAATATGATAAACTGATACGCAAAAGCAAAAGATGCGGTGCACAAAATGTAAACACAATTTGTCACCGAGTCTTGCTCAAAGATTTTCAGGAATTCTTGTTTCTTTTTAAAATTCAAACAAAAAAATTGTTTCTCTTAGAATCTTAAAATTCATTTTTTATTATTATTGAATTTATAAAAAATATCACCAATATTCTTAATTTTAAACCTTATTTATTTGGAATAATACATTGTGCAACTTATACAGCAAAAAAGTTACTAGTCAGCTATATAAATCGGATCAACAGTTATGTTTCTACAGCAAACTCACTATATAAATCAGCAGTTTCTACCACAAAATTTTTACTGCAATTTACATCGAACTATACCACTTTTTCTAACTCAACGGTAATACCACATGTCACCAATCAAAGCCGTAGTCTATTACAATTGAGGTATAAACCTCTCTCTTTTTTTTTTTTTTCTTTTTTAACGCTTCGGCGTTGTGCGGCCTAAGTGTAAAATTTCTTCAAGTGAATGGAGTTCCATGGCGAAGTGAGCTTCTCGCCGTCGAGGCCCTGGAGCTTGTAGACGCCGTGCTTGACGATTTCGTAGACGCGATATGGCCCCTCCCAAGAAAATCCGAATTTTCCCTTGTTCTCTCGCTTCGTAAAGTCAATGAATTTTTTGAGGACTAGATCATGGAGGGAGAAAAGACGGTTTCGGACTTTCTTGTTGTACTGCTGAGCCGCCATTTGCTGGAAATTTTGCATTCGGATGAGTGCTTGATCTCGCAGTTCTTCGGCATGGTCGAGATTGTCGAGGAGAGCCTTGTCGTTTTTGTAACATCCGTGAACCTGGAAGTTGTTTTGGAAGTGGTGTTGGACGATGCTAGGGGTTCGGGAGTAGTTGGCACATGCTCCTAGAGGTGTGAATTGAAGGTTGGCTGTACATGTTCTTGTTTGATTGTTGTGCAGTCGGTCTTTGAGATTGTCATCTCTCCGCATATTAAGCGCATGCTCTTGGTATGTGGGATGGTTGGGGCGTGGACGGTGATGATGATGAGGTGGCTGGTGAGGTCGGCCTTGATAAACCGGTGATTGGTTTTGATGATAGTGATGATGTTCTTCTCGGCTAGTCTCGGCAAAGAGCGGATGGCGGAAATTTGGTGGGATCGGCATTGGGATGAAGTCTCCGGCCGGATTTGGATCATGTGGCCGCCTTTAGACTTCATGGGGAAGCGGTTTTCTCCCTTCAAAGTGGTTACTCATGCTCGAGTAGTGGCTCATCCTTAAAGTACCTAAGAAACATAAGAAAACAAAATTTAAAAAGTTAGTAAACGTGAAACAAAAGATCTAGTCTTAACTTTTAATCTCATACACGTGTAAGTGCAATGCATTCCCCGGCAACGGCGCCAAAAACTTGATAGCATGCGTGGGTGTGGGATGTATGCAAGTAATAAAAACCCTAAGCAAAACATGGTTGCAAGTGCACAACATGTTGTTGTAGTACTTAGGGGTCGATCCACAAGAGAATACGAATTGCACACTACACATTTGTAAAGATTTGGTTAAGCTAAATCAATAATATGCAAGGGGTTTTGTATTTTTGTTTTATAAGAAAGAGTAAATAACAATGCAAGCTATACAAACAACGTCAAATGAACAAGGACAAACCGTAAGAACATATGCCAAATCAATTGAAAAGATTGTCAAATCCGATTCCTAAACTCAAAACACTATGATGTGATCATCCCACTTTCGTGGCTCCGACCACCTATTCTTCTTAAACCAATGGACTCAGCTGTCGCATGGTCATTGAAGAGTGAGGTATGCCTTAGGTTTAAGTAATGATTGTTTACAATAATCCTTAAGTCTACTTTCATAGCTTAAGACTTATTGATCATCAAATACTAGATCCGGAGATATAACAAGCTTTTGGAGAGTATATCAACCTTAAATCATGTCGCTAGTTAGCTACTCTATCAACAAGCATGAGGCGCAAATAAAGATGAAGAACCATGGGGTTTTCAATTTATTCAACAACCGATTATTGAAGGCAATTATGTCATGTCCTCTTGGAAGGATCCATAATTCAACGATGAGTCTAAAGGAGTAGAGAGGATCTCATGGTTCTAGTGGTAGGAGGCGGAGTGATAGAGATCAAACCGTGGCACCTCCATAGAGAGAAACCTCTAAACCTAGACTTAACCTAAAACATGCGAGTATATACAAGATGCAAAAGAGAAAGAAAGAAGAAGGAGACCACCTAAGTGGCTCCGGTTTATTGATTGAAAAGATGAAGAGAGTTTCGAGATGTGTTCTATGATATTGTGATGTCGATACAAGAGGCTAAAAGCAAGTATATATAGGTGAGGGGAGGCTAGGTCGGCTGAGTTAAGGCGCAAAAGAGAAGAGGAAACTTTCCATTTCTTCTCCTCGCTTGAACTTGCTCACCAAGTCTTGAGTGAGGCGCGGCCGCATCCTTCTGATCGCGTGAAATGGTGTGGGCTTGAGTCTTGATGAAGTCCAGGATTGGCCCGCAGTGATCCCGGTCCATTTTGCTCATCCAAGCTCCATGGGCTTCACTTACACGCCAGACGGACATGTCTTGGGCGAAAAAGATCCTAGGCCGTATACCTACTCCAAATGGCCCAATTCCACTTCGCCGCGACGCATGACTCATTTATCTATCTTTCCATATAAAGATCTCATGATTTGGACGTTGGAAAGCCCCTTTGTCGCGGTCACCTTTCGGATGCTTTGATTCTGTCCGAATGCGGAAATCGGCTAACTTGAGTTTTGTTGAAGCTCTTGGCTTGGAAACTTGCATAGATCATTGTTTGAAGTTCTTTTGCTCCATTTTGCCTTCTTTTTGTCATTTTGACCTGTTTGCTTCCCAAAACCATAATATACAAGAAAACTACCTCTTGGATACAAAATCATTATTATTAAGTAAGAAAACATAAGAAAAACCAAGGTAAAAACATGAAAAATATGGATATATCATCATGCGTGCAAAGTCCTCCATTAAGGCGTGTTCTGGTGTGAGGGTGTTGCTCAAAAGGTTGTAGTCTGGAGGTCGGGTGTTGAGAAAGTCTCCAAGGTTCATGGTGTTGATGAGGGTCTCAATAGCTTCATTGAATTCTTCTCTAAGCCTCCTGGTCTTGGAGCGAGTCATTGGTGAATCCTTGACCACCGATATGTTTTCTAGGGACTTGGTTGGGTTGATGTCCTCATCACCTTTCTTTTGTAAGTTTGGATCACGCTGACGGTGTCGTCGCAGTCAGGTAATCCTCTCATGATCATGAGGATTCGCCGCCTCGGTGCTGGTGGGAGGTTTCCGTTCTCCTCGTCTAGTTCTTCGCGTTCGCGTCTTACGCCATCTGCTGCCGGGGATAGCGCTGCGTTCTCGGCTTCCGCTCTGCGTTTGTCTGCGGCTATTCGATTTTTGTTGCGACGCTCTGCGTTGCTTCGACTGCGGCTGCGGGCTTCGGATGGTCCTGCATCGACCTTTACAGCGCCTTTGTTGTATAGGTCGACGAGTTTCTCGATAAGATGTCGGCATGATTCGGTTGAATGGCCGGTCTTGTTATGGAATGTACACGTCTGGGTGTGGTCTTCGTCATAAGCAGAGGTTTTTGTGGTTGATAAGGTCGGGTCGCCGCGGTGCCATTGACGAGATGGCTTCGTTGACGACGAAGCGGTTGAATTCTGGACTGCGTTGGACGTGGGACTGGTAGTCTATGGCTTCACTTCGGCTTTAGCTTCTGGCTTCGGGGCCGAGGTCTTTGCAGTTCCGTACTTCTGGTCGTTGAAGCTTGTATTATCCTCAAGGAGGATATAACTTTATGCCCTTTGCGGAGCCTCTTGTAGCGTGGCGGGAGAGCTAAGCTGCAAGTTCTTCGAGAACTTTGATCGATACCAAACTCCGCGTTCGAGTGCCTTTACTTTGAGCTAGTCGGCGAGGGCAGTTTTAAATCGGTCCATGTACTTGCGGAGGGTCTTGTCTTTTCCCATTTGCATAGTGAATAGATCAAGTGATATATCCATATTTTACATGTTTTTTACCTTGGTTTTTCTTATGTTTTCTTACTTAATAATAATGATTTTGTATCCAAGAGGTAGTTTTCTTGTATATTGTGGTTTTGGGAAGCAAACAGGTCAGAGTGGCAAAAAGAAGGCAAAATGGAGCAAAAGAACTTCAAACAATAATCCATGCAAATTCCCAAGTCAAGAGCTTCAACAAAACTCAAGATAGCCGATTTCCGCATTCGGACAGAATCAAAGCATCCGAAATATGACCGCGGAAAAGGGTCTTTCCGACGTCCAAATCATGAGATATTTATATGGAAAGATAGATAAATGAGTCATGCGTCGCGGCGAAGTGGAATTGGGCCATTTGGAGTAGGTATGCGGCCTAGGATCGTTTTCTCCCAAGAAATGTCCGTCTGCCGAGTAAGTGAAGCCCATGGAGCTTGGATGAGCAAAATAGACCGGGATCACTGCGGTCCAAGCCTGGACTTCATCAAAACTCAAGCCCACACCATTTCACGTGATCAGAAGGATGCGGCCGCGCCTCACTCAAGAATTGGTGAGCAAGTTCAAGCGAGGAGAAGAAATGGAAAGTTTCCTCTTCTCTTTTGCGCCTTAACTCAGCCGACCTAGCCTCCCCTCTCCTATATATACTTGCTTTAAGCCTCTTGTATCGATAGCATAGATCAATAAAACACAACTCGAAACTCTCTTCATCTTTTCAGTCAATAAACCGGAGCCACTTAGGTGGTCTCCTTCTTCTTTCTTTCTCTTTTGCATCTTGTATATACTCGCATGTTTTAGCTTAAGTCTAGGGTTTTAGAGGTTTCTCTCTATGGAGGAGTCACGGTTTGATCTCTATCACTCCGCCTCCTACCATTAGAACCATGAGACTATCTCTACTCCTTTAGACTCATCGTTGAATTATGCCTTCAATAATCGGTTGTTGAATAAAGGGAAAACCCCATGGTTCTTCATCTTTATTTGCGCCTCATGCTTGTTGCTAGAGTAGCTAACTAGCGACATGATTTAAGGTTGATATACTCTCCAAAAGCTTGTTATATCTCCGGATCTAGTATTTGATGAGCAATAAGTCTTAAGCTATGAAAGTAGACTTAAGGGTTATTGTAAACAATCATTACTTAAACCTAATGCATACCTCTGAGTCCATTGGTTTAAGAGGTATAGGTGGTCGGAGCCACGAAAGTGGGATGATCACATCATAGAGTTTTGAGTTTAGGAATTGGATTTGACAATCTTTTCAATTGATTCGGCATATGTTCTCACGGTTTATCCTTTGTTCATATGATGTTGTTTGTATAGCTTGCATTGTTATTTACTCTTTCTTATAAAACAAAAACATAAAACCCCTTGCATATTATTGATTTAGCTTAACCAAATCTTTACAAAGGTGTAGTGTGCAATTCGTATTCTCTTGTGGATCGACCCCTAAGTACTACAACAACATGTTGTGCACTTGCAACCATGTTTTGCTTAGGGTTTTTATTACTTGGATACATCCCACACCCACGCATGCATCAAGTTTTTGGCGCCGTTGTCGGGGAATGCATTGCATTTACACGTTTATGAGATTAAAAGTTAAGACTAGATCTTTTGTTTCATGTTTACTAACTTTCTAACTTTTGTTCTCTTGTGTTTCTTAGGTACTTTAAGGATGAGCCACTACTCGAGCATGAGTAACCACTCTGAAGGAAGAAAACCGCTTCCCCATGAAGTCCAAAGGCGGCCACATGATCCAAATCCGGCCGCAGACTTCATCCCAATGCCGATCCCACCAAATTTTCGTCATCTGCTCTTTGCCGAGACTAGCCGAGAAGAACATCATCACTATCATCAAAACCGATCACCGGTTTATCAAGGCAGACCTCACCAACCACCTCATCATCATCACCGTCGACGCCCCAACCTTCCCCCGTACCTAGAACAAGCGCTTAACAGGCGGAGAGATGACAATCTCCAAGCCATGATAGAAGACTTCATGGAAATCCAAAGAAAGTCTAGCCAAAGTCTTGAGACAAGGTTAGAGTTTCTAAGGCATGACCTTGATAGGAAGTTCGGAAACCTCTCTGAACAAGTAGAGAGAGTCGAATCAAGGTGTATTGAAGTGGAAGGGGAGCTAAGGAAACAAACCGCAACCGTCGGAGACAACACCAAGGCGATCCGAGACTTGAACCTCAATTCAAAGGAGATGGATAGCCACCTGGATGAGAAGATCGCCGGCCTAGAAGACAACCTCAATGGGATAACCCTGAGCCTCAACTCAATCTCACTTGTGGCTCACCAAGCCAAGAAGAGAGCATCGGAGGTTAGCCAAAGAGAGAAAGAGCTTTACTCAACTATGTTGATGTTGGTGGAAGGACAAGAACAATTCAAGGTATCAATCGATGACTTGAAGCATCTTGTGGAAGAGAGATACAAAGAGCTACTTGAGAGGACCACACTATGGCAAGATACAACCGGAGGAGTTTCCAAAGGAGTCAAAGACCTCACCAAACGCTTGGAGGATATGGAAGAAAGAGACCGAGCTTCAAAGGACACAAAAGCGGCCGACTCAAAGCCTAACAATGCTTTGGTTGCTTTTGGTGTTAGAGAGACCAATCCAAGAGTGGTTTGGGATGAGGATGAGAGGAGACAAGGCAAGCGTACAACAAGGATAAGAGGAAGAAAGTTACCGGAAGGAACACCACTTTCTCCAAGATCCTCACAGCCACCCGTCCCTAAGGAGAAAAGGAAGGCGAGCTCATCAATGGACTACGCCATTGATGATTTCAACTTCATGGTAAGAAGATTCCCTAGCAATTTGCCCTTTGATGTCGCTTGCAACAAGAGCCCCTACCTTCAAGACTTTGTGTGGAAACATGATTGGAGTTTAGCCGAGGTGGAGAAGATGTATAATGAAGCAAGGGAGGACATACCAAAGCCAAGGACACTACACAAGCTTCATGACCCAGGTTACTTTCTTATACATTGCTCCATCAATGGAAAATTCTTTGACGATGCACTATGCGATTCTGGTTCAAGTGTGAACCTCATGCCGGCTGTGATAGCAAGAAGTTTGGGATTGATTGAGTCCATGGAGCGGACCGACATGGGCATAAAGCTTGCCAACAGCTCTTCAATCAAACCACTTGGCAAGGTAAAAGATGTTCAACTTTCCTTTGAAGATTGCATCATTCCAGCCGATTTCTATGTGGTTACTATGGAGGATCCGGAAGACCAAGCCCTTCTACTTGGGATATCCTTCTTGACAACAGCTTGAGCAATCATGGATTGGCCAAACAGGAGGATCTCACTAGCCAATGTTGACAAGGACACCTATTATGTTGCTGCACCTCCCGGTTTCTCATCCAAAAGATTTCGGTACACAAGTGGAGGAGAAGGCTCACAACAAGGTTACTTGATCAAGGAAGTGTTACAAGACAAGATGCACTTAGAGCCATCCAGTACTAGGAGCTTCCTACAGCCTCCACACTTGCCCAACACCTAAGGAACACAAGGAGTTGAGCTATAAAGACTTAAAACTAGCGCTTATGGGAGGCAACCCATATTTTTCATTTCTTTTTACCTTTTGTTTTGGTTTTATTATTGATGAGATTCTCCTAAGATCGACACTCTTTGAGGTTGAGTAAAGGATAGAATGGTTTCGGTGAGAAACCGTGATGATGGACGGATAGAAATGGTTGAATGGATAAATTAGAGACTTGCGGAAGAATCTCTAAACTCCGGCTTATACTTCTCAAGGATATTACACACCAAAAGAAGAACAAGGATTTTGATGGATATAACACACCAACGAGATGATCTTTACTTAAAAGATTTTTTGATAAAAAGAAAGATGAGTTTCAGCAAGAGATTACACACGATTTTAAAGGAGAGAAAGGAAGGGAAAAGAAAGCGAAGAGACTAGCCTTGGAACAAACTCCAAGCTATCTCGTAAATTACAACATAATTAAACCAAAACAAGTTTGAAAATCAAAAGATAAAACGGAAATGATATGACCCAAACTCTCGCTGGATATTCTTGTAGTGGGCTGGGTCGGATTGGCAATGGGATGAAAGGGGAAGTGTTAACTCAAGCCTCATTAAAAACCTACTAAGGAAAACCCAAAGGGACAAAACCTTAGTAGGGAAAAAGAGTGCCCAAGCAACACTTATCCCATTACCAACCTTCTTGGGCTGTTACCAAAACCAAAGTGGTTGGAGTAACCTTTGTTTCATCCTGGCCCAAGTGCTTAAGTATCAAACCAAAGGCTTGGTTGAGTGACTTAGTCCTCGATCGAGTCATTGGACCCGTAAGTCCGGTCAAGGCCTCCTCGGCTACAAGCTGATCCTCGGCTACAAGCTCTCCATCCTTTGTTCCATGCTCCGGTTCATGTCCCTCGTCCATAACCTCATCCATAGTCATATCATCCCCTCCCTCTTGAAAAAGATTTTTCCTCAAATCTGCTTCATGTGCAAGAAAAAGAGAAAGATCAGAAATATTAAAACTTGGACTTATGTTATACTTACCTTGAAGATCAACACGATAAGCATTGTTGTTGATTCGTTTGGTTATGGTAAAAGGTCCATCGACCCTTGGCATTAGTTTGGACTTTCTCTCTGCCGGGAACCGTTCCTTCCTTAGGTGAACCCAAACTTGGTCACCAACATTAAACACCACATTACGCCGGCCTTTGTTTGCTTGTTCCACATACTTCTTGGTTTTCTCTTCAATATTTTTCCGAGCCTTCTCATGGATTTTCTGCATAAGTTCGGCCTTTTGTTTTCCATCTATGCTGGTTCTTTCACTCAAAGGCAAAGGCATTAGATCCAAAGGAGAAGTGGGGTTGAACCCATAAACAATTTGAAATGGAGAAAACTTTGAAGCAGAATGCACGGCATGATTATATGCAAACTCTAAATGAGGCAAACATTCCTCCCATGTTCTAAGATTCTTTTTAACCAATGTGCGCAAGAGAGTGCCTAAGGTTCTATTAACCACTTCAGTTTGACCATCAGTTTGCGGATGACATGTAGTAGAGAATAACAATTTTGTTCCTAACTTAGACCAAAGAATCTTCCAAAAATAGCTAAGGAATTTGGTTTCTCTATCAGAAACAATGGTCTTAGGCATGTCATGCAAACGAATGATTTCCTTAAAGAACAAGTCGGCAATATGAGATGCATCATCAGTTTTATGACATGCTATGAAATGTGCCATTTTAGAGAACCTATCAACAACCACAAAGATTGAATCCTTTCCAGTTCTAATCCTAGGCAAACCAAGCACAAAATCCATTGATATATCAGTCCAGGGATGAGAAGGAATTGGCAAAGGGGTATACAAACCATTCGGCTGAACCTTAGACTTAGCCTGTTTACAGGTAACACATCTAGCACATATTCTTTCGACATCTCTGACCATGTGTGGCCAGTGAAAGTGATCTCGCATCTCCTCAAGTGTTTTGGCCACGCCAAAATGTCCCATGAGACCTCCTCCATGCGCTTCCCTGACAAAAAGGTCTCGGAGAGAACAATTAGGCACACACAATCTATTTTCATAAAAGAGATATCCATCTTGTCTATGATAACGGCCAGAGGCAAACTTAACACAAGACTGGTATATATCTTTAAAATCAAAATCAGTTTCATAAAGCTCTTTGATTTGTTCAAAACCCAGAAGCTTAGCATCAAGAGTAGTGATAAGAGTGTACCTCCGGGATAATGCGTCGGCAACCACATTATCCTTACCTTTTTTATATTTTATGACATAAGGAAAGGTTTCAATGAACTCAACCCATCTGGCATGTCGTTTGTTGAGCTTCTGTTGGCCTTTCAAATGTTTGAGGGATTCGTGATCGGTGTGGATAACAAACTCCTTCGGCCAAAGATAGTGTTGCCATGTTTGGAGAGCTCGGACCAAGGCGTACAACTCCTTGTCATATGTGGGGTAATTAAGAGTAGCTCCTCCAAGTTTCTCACTGAAAAAGGCAATCGGTTTCTTGTCTTGCATCAACACAGCACCGATTCCTAAACCTGAGGCATCACATTCAATTTCAAACGTTTTAAGAAAGTTAGGCAATATCAAAACAGAAGCATTAGTAAGTTTATCCTTAAGTGCTTGGAAAGCATTCTCCTGAGCCTCTTCCCACTTGAATCCCACATCTTTTTTTATAACTTCGGTTAGTGGGGCGGCCAAAGTGCTGAAATCCTTGACAAACCGTCGGTAGAATCCGGCCAGTCCATGAAAGCTTCGGACCTCACTAACATTCTTTGGGCTTGGCCAGTCTCTGATGGCCTTGACCTTTTCCTCGTCCACCTTAACTCCATCTGCACTCACAACAAAACCTAAAAAGACATGCAAGGTTATCCGTACAAAATGTACACTTCTTGAAATTAGCATAAAGCTTTTCCTTTCTAAGCACATGCAAGACAGATTCAAGATGTTCAATATGCTCGGCTAAACTCTTGCTATACACCAGGATATCATCAAAATAAACCACAACAAAGTGACCAATGAATGCTCTAAGGACATGGTTCATTAGGCGTATGAATGTACTAGGTGCATTAGTAAGACCAAATGGCATAACTAGCCATTCATAGAGACCATGCTTAGTTTTAAATGCAGTTTTCCATTCATCTCCCTCTTTCATTCTAATCTGGTGATAGCCACTCTTTAAATCAATCTTAGAAAAGATGCTAGAACCATGCAATTCATCAAGCATATCATCTAATCTAGGAATGGGATGACGATACTTTACAGTGATGTTATTAATTGCCCGAAAATCAACACACATACGCCAGCTGCCATCTTTCTTAGGCACAAGTAGGACAGGGACGGCACAAGGGCTCATACTCTCCCTGATATGCCCTTTTCCATAAGCTCATCAACTTGACGTTGTAACTCTTTTGTTTCCACCGGGTTTGTGCGATATGCTGGTCGGTTAGGGAGTGCGGATACAGGTACAAAATCTATCTGGTGTTCTATGCCACGGACAGGGGGTAATCCCATGGGATTTTCCTCTGGAAACACATCCTTAAAAGCCTGCAAAATATCGGACATCTCACTCGGCACAACCGGTGCAAGGTTAGCTAAACTTGTTAGTGCTTCTTTAAAAACAAATAGCAAAATAGGCTTTGTAGAGAACATAGCTTGCTTAACCTGTTTAGATTTTATCAAGAGATTAGGTTGTTTATCTGACCTGGTGTCCTTAGTAGAAAGTTGAACTTGGTCCTCATAAACTTCTTGTGGCGTTAAAGGGATAAGGGTAACCTTCTTCCCTTTGAACATGAATGAGTAGCGGTTTGTGAATCCATCATGAGTGACTCTTCTGTCGGACTGCCACGGTCGGCCTAATAGGATATGACCTGCATCCATAGGTAAAACATCACACAAAACCTCGTCCTTATAGTTCCCAATAGACATCGGTACCACCACTTGATTTTTAACCCTCATTTCTCCGATATCGTTTAACCATTGAAGCTTATAAGGCTTGGGATGCTTTTGTTGTTTAAGACCGAGCTTCTTCACCTTGGTTTCACTTGCCACATTAGTGCAACTTCCTCCGTCAATGATCACACTACAAACCTTGTCTTGGACAAGACACCTCGAATGAAAAAGGTTTTCTCTTGCTCTTCTTCCTCGGCCCGGGTTTGTAAGCCCAAAGTCCTTCTAGCCACATAAATACCTCCTGGTCTCTCTTCATACTCATCAGGGGATGAGATATCTTCATGTTCTTCATTCTGGCCGGGAGTCCACATAATTTTTCTTGCCACCAAAAGTTTCCCACTGACCGGTTTAGCCTCATATTCCCCGGATGATAAAACCGTTTCTTGTAAGGATTCTTCCTCCGACTCAAAATCGCCATCTTCTCTAATGATCATAACTCTTCTGTTAGTGCACTCACTAGCATAATGACCTCGTCCTTGACACTTAAAACATTTAACATCACGAGATCTTGTAGAAGTGGAGCCTTCGGATTTGTACTTATCTTGAGTGGCCGTGGCGGGTTTGGACTCAACTTTAGGGGCCATAATTAGTCCGTGAGGGAACCCTCCTCTTAACTTGTTGCTCCACCAGAATAGCCTTGTGCAACATTTCCTCAAGTTGCTCATATTGTTGCATTTCCACACGGTCTTGTACTTCCCGGTTCAAACCACCCAAAAACATGGCCATAGTAGCTTCTTTGTCTTCCATAATATTGGCTCTCAACATCAAGGTTTCCATCTCCTGATAGTAGTCTTCAACTGACCGTGCTCCTTGGGTAAGCTTTCGGAGCTTTGAGTGGAGCTCACGGTGGTAATGCGTTGGAACAAATCTTCTCCTCATGAGAAGCTTCAGGCCTGCCCATGTCTCTATAGGATACTCGCCACTTCTCTGCCTTGATGTTACAATCTGGTCCCTAAATATAATTAGGGGTAGGCGAAATTTCCATCTCATCCCATCCCGTCTTGTTATTTCTCGTCTCGTCCCGCACGTCCAGTCTCATCCTATCCATTCCGTTGCTTCTCATATTATCCTGTCCCATCACGTTCCTTCCGTTTCTTCCCGCCCCGTCCCTAAATATAATTAGGGGTAGGCAAAATTCACATCCCGTCCCATCTGTCCCATTCCATTCCTTTTCATCTTATCCCGTCCAGTCTCATCCTATCCCATTATGTTCCTTCCTGTTTTGTCTTGTCTTATCATGTTCTTTTCATTTCTTCACATCCCGTCCCTAAATATAATTAGGGGTAAGCGAAATTCCCGTCCCGTCCCCTTCTGTTCTTTTATATCCCGTCTCGTCATTTAATATAATAAGAGGTAGGCAAAATTTCCCTCTTGTCACGTTCTTTTTTTTTCGTCCAATCATGACCGATCTCAAAATCTACTTGAAAAAAATGAGAGTTTTTTCTATAATATTTTGACATTAGGTGATATATTTATTCGAAGGTAAACTATATAATCTGACAAAATTAAAATTACTAAATAATAGTTTTTGTAGATCTATACAGAAGCTTTATTTTTTTTTAAATGATGGTAAGCTTATTATAGTAATGAATGATAATTATTATGAGAATAAAAATAAATAAAAAGAAAATATAAGAAATTAAATGAAGTGTGCTGACGTATCAAATTTGTAGAGTTTCTATTTGCTGATGTGGCAGCACTAGAAGAGAGCACTTTCAACTTTATATATATATATATATTTAGTATTTTCTGTAAGTATAATATTACCTAAACATTAATTAAATTATATACTTCTATATTTTGCCTATGACATTAAAAACTCTAGGCACGGCTATTAAAAGTGAATGACTGATGAAAAGTATTAACACAATCAGGACGGGCTCAAATATTTCATAAGCCTAGAGGCAAAACCAAAACTATTTTTTTAATGTGCCCTTTTTTCAAAACTAACTTTTTGTGCCCTTTTTTCTATACTAGTTTTTTTCTTTTTTCTATAAACCTTAGTGCACCGCACCTATGACCCCCTCCTAAGCCACCCCTGAACACAATATGTAAACCTTTGTTTTAGCCTAATGTTTGTTCACACTTCTACTTGAACTCATTTTCATTTTCAGTTTACCAACGGAGATTTTCTTTCTATATGATAAGCGAGAGCACAAAATCAAGTTAAAGAAGTAAATCCCGACTAATAGATGTGCATTATAAGATTTAGAGTAACTTGAATTCGCCCTTTCTCCACCAATTTTCATAAATTTGGCACAAAATAAGGTTTTGAGTTCGAATTGGGAAAGAAGACGGCTACTTCGTCTACTTGTAATAGTGAACCAACGATTTTTAGAAATCAAATTAACGGAAGCTCTTTTAAGCGTGTTATTAAAAAGTTCATGATTTTAAAGGTTTTATTAAAAAGTTATATCTTGATTATGGGATAATATAAGTCCACTGTTAGAGGTGAAATGAACACATTCCCCCGAGCCCATCGCAATGAGTAACAGCGCAAAAAGCCCGGCCCGTCTTCAGCACTAGTCTTCTCACGGAAATGGAAAGCCTTGAGGAGGAAGGTAATACTCTAAGCAAAAAGGAAAGAGCAGCAGCCGTCACTCGAAGAAAGGAAAGAAATCAAGAGAAGCAAAAGATTTCCTTTATGATCAAGAGGAGAATATTCAGCAGAGAACCGCCTTAACACGGCTATATAAGGAGAGGTCTTCATTCCCTAAAAAAAAAAGCTACGCAACCCTGCAAACCCTAAAGCATTCGCTCCTTAATTCTGTCTTTTTCGTATTTCGTCTCGTCAAGGCTGTTTGACGAGACCAATTCTTGTAATCTGAACCTTCTTCGAGTAATAAATCCACAACTTCCCAAGTCTCCCATCTGAAATATCCCGTCACATAAACGTGTGCTATTTTCAGAATCAACAATTGGCGCCGACTGTGGGGAGTGGGAATACTTCTGTCGGATTAAACATCTCGAAAGAAGCTCGGACGCCAAGAAAAGCAGCCGATGTCCAACTCAGCAGGAAGCTCCCCTGAGAGAGAACCTCGCCATGCGAACAAGACCCTCCCGGAGAATCCTCTCGAAGACGGAGAAGACCTTCTCGAGCATGAGGAGGACCGCGTCGAGCACGACGGAAACACGCCGCGCGATGAACCCGAGGATGAAATTCCGCCGCCAGCTCCCGCTCGCCGCAAATCCAGAGCAAAGGCCGTCACGCACGACGACCTGGTGAAAACAATCTGAAAGGCTATAGAGCCACGGAAGTGAAAAAACTTATTTTCGTGTTTTGTGTTCTAGACGGATCTATCGTCCCATCATCCCTAAATTGATTCATATCTATCATCGAACTTATCATTGCTTGCTTCTCTGCGAATTAGCCCCTAGAGACCTAACGCCTTTCCTTCATTGCTTTACAACCTCGATTTCTTAGCTTTAGTATTTAGTTATTAGACCACCAACCAATCATCCTTTATCTTATTCTAGCTTGATTCGAACTCCATAGATTTAAAGTGTATTCATTTTAGCCAGTCCTTGTGTTCGATAACCCATACTTCTGCGATTTGTGCACTTGCAGGATTTAAAAAGTCGGTAAAACATGACCACATCAAGCAACACATCAAGAGGAAGACAACCTCGACCAACCGGAGCAAGACCACTTGGACTCCGCAACTCCCCAAGACTTTCGACAAGGGAAAGTCTATTGAGATAGATAACCGGTTCAAGAAGGCTCCACCTGAGGCGCCCAAGGACAACAGGCCCGAGTCAAACAAGTTTCCTGCCCAAAGATCTCGAGACATTACCTGCTTTATATGTCAAGGGAAGGGTCACATCTCAAGAGACTGTCCAAACCGGAGGACAATGATCATTACTTCCAATGGTGATTATGAATCTCAAGACGAGGAGGAGCCAAGACCAGAAGGATCGGATGAGGATATAGTAGATTACCCCGAGTCTGGAGAGCTATTGGTCACAATGAGAGCTCTGAGTTCATTCTTAGATCCCGAGACAATCCAGTGAGAAAACATCTTTCATTCAAGATGCAACATAAACTCTAAGGTATGTAGTTTGATCATAGATGGTGGTTTTGTACTAATGTGGCTAGCAAGTATTTGGTTGACAAGTTAGGTCTCCCGAAGACAAAGCATCCACGCCCCTACCGCCTGAAGTTGCTTAACGATGAGATTGAGCTCAAGATAGCCGAACAAGTGACGGTGACATTCAATGTCGGCAAGTATGCGGATCAAGTCAAGTGCGATGTGGTCCCTATGCAAGCTGGACACATCCTGCTTGGACGACCCTGGCAGTTTGACAAGGAGACACTCCACAATGGCCGCACAAACCACTACACCTTTATGCACAATGAGAAAAAGCACACTCTCACACCTCTTACTCCTCAAGAAGTGCATGATATGCAACGAGCTATGTCCAAAATCTCAAAGGTAAGTAAGACTACCCTCTATGTAACACCTCATTCAGTTTTAAAATCTCTTGAGTTGAAAGAGCAGGTGCTACTAATGATCTTCAAGGAAGGGTTATTTTCAGGTCAAGAGCAACAAGACCTACCAGAAGCTATTCTAGAGCTCCTGGAAAAGTTTAAGGATACATTTCCAGAGGAGATACCACCAGGACTACCTCCGGTCAGAGGGATTGAGCACCAGATCGATCTAGTGCCCGGCTCCCCATTGCCCAACCGAGCTGCCTTTCGCGTCAATCCAGAAGAAGCTAAGGAGTTGGAGAAGCAAGTCCAAGACCTGATGTCTAAGGGGTACATCCGAGAGAGCTTAAGCCCATGTGTTGTCCCTGTTCTCCTGGTGCCCAAGAAGGATGGATCCTGGAGGATGTGTGTTGACTGCCGTGCCATCAACAACATCACCATCAAATACCGACATCCTATTCCCAGGCTTGATGATATGTTAGATGAACTTAATGGAGCTAATAGTTTCTCTAAAATTGATTTAAGGAGCGGATATCATCAGGTGAGGATGAAGGAAGGAGATGAATAGAAGACGGCATTTAAGACCAAGAGGGGTCTTTATGAGTGGTTGGTCATGCCATTTGGGCTCACCAGCGCCCCAAGCACATTTATGAGACTCATGAACCATGTCTTAAGGGCATACATCTGTAAGTTCGTGGTAGTATACTTTGACGATATACTCATTTACAGTACCTGCCATCCACAAACAGACAGCTAAACTGAGGTAGTAAACCGTACACTCTCAACCCTATTGAGAGCAACGGTGGGTTAGAATTTAAGAAATTGGTTATCATGCTTGCCTTACATTGAGTTTGCTTATAATCATGCTAAACACTCGGCTACTAAACAATCTCCTTTTGAAGTTGTTTATGGGTTTAATCCCTTAGCTCCTTTGGATCTTACGCCTCTGCCCCAAGCTGTTTTCAGTGCAGATGGAGAAACCAAGTCCGAGTTCATCAAGAAGTTACACCAGCGAGTCAAAGACAATTTGGAGAGGAAGACTGAGAAGTATAAGCAACAAGCTGATAAAGGCCGCAAGGAAATGACATTTGAACCAGGAGAATGGGTCTGGTTACATATGAGGCCGGAGAGATTCCCAAACCAGAGGAAATCCAAGCTCTCTCCAAGAGGAGACGAACCATTTCGTGTGCTGGAGAAAGTCAATGACAATGCGTACAAGATCGAGCTGCCAGGTGAGTTAAACATTTCTCCCACTTTCAATGTCACTTATCTCTATCCTTTCCATGCAGATGCATCTGTTCTGAGGTCAGAACCTTCTCAAGAGGGAGGGAATGATGAGGATATCAACCAAGAACAGACCGATGTTGGGGAACCGGTCACAATACCCGTCTTGAGAAGATCACCAAGAACCAGAGGAGGAGTCAAACGCATAAGAGAAGAGTTCAACCAATCCATAGAGAGCTTAATCACCCTCGTGGAACATGAAGAACTCAAAGAGAAGCTGCTCACAACAGAGATCACACGAGAGACTCCAAAGGCTCCGGGCAATGATCAAGAAGACACCGAGGCTGAGCAAGGAGGTCAAGAGGGAGCTCAAGATTTCGTCAACACCTTTCTTGCCGGTTTTACAAGGAACCAAGGAGACATGCTTGTTCATCATTGCCAAAAAAATAGAAGCTCTTCCCTAGAGCTCAAGGTATGCATTTCCATATGATTATGATTCACAAGTTTCTTGTTTATTTTGCAGGATTTTTCTATAAGCTTTTTACTTAGTTTATTTTCTGTTTTAACTTGCTTGCACGCAAAATTTGCAAACTTTCCTTATTTGATTTCTTGTATTAATTTCGGCCAAGAGAAGCCACATCTGCTGGACTATTTATAAAGTCCATTTTCAGCTTTGTATCATTCACGATTTATTAATAAAGAAAACCCTTTTGCTTAAGCAAGAACCCTAGCCGCCTTCTTCTTCCTTGGTGAGATTCCATTGAAGCTGAGAGCAAAACCTGTCATCTCTTGTTAGCGATTCACTTGAGTTGAGAGTCTGACTTATCATAGAGCTTATCATACTTTGTGTGGCGTCCATCAATCCCCCTGGTTACCTCCGTTCATCAACCATTCACTCGGATCAGTAGAGAGAGCCGTACGGCCAGCTGCAGATTCACCACCATCTCGTCCATTGCAGAACAAGTGCCCGTTGTGCCTGCATCAATGGCTCTCTGGTTTGGGCAGTCTCGTGAGATATGACCTCTTCCCCTGCACTTGTAACAAGTTATGTCTAGACTGCGTTGAGGGTTAGTGGTTCTGTTCGCCTCTGGTCTGCTGTCTTTGTTAAACTCTCCTGTCTTGCCTTTGTACCGAGAATCGATCTCAATACTCTTCCCTTTGTCTACTGGTTTGGTGACATTAGGAGTCCATGTAGACTGAGGTCTGTTCCTGGTGGTGATGGATTTCCTCTTGATGTGCTGCTCAGCTTGAATGGCTAAGTGAAAAAGATCTTTAAGATCATTATACACTTGTCTCTCCACCTTGCAGCATATTCTCTCCTGTAAACCATCAAGGAATTGCACCATCAAAGCCTCTTCATAATCATTGAGCTCCAAACGGTTCCTCAGCTTCTCAAATTCCTCAAAGTACTCTTCCACCGTTCGGCTGCCTTGCTTAAGGTTTCGAAAACGCCTTTGTAAGTCTCTGTGGAAGTGTGGAGGCACATATCTCTGCCTCATAGTGTCTTTCATGTCGATCCAGGAATCAATAGCTCTCAGCCTGTTTCTCTTCAGGTCGGATATCACTCTTTCCCACCATATGAGGGCATTATCAGTGAGCTGTGCCACAGCTAAGGCAACTCTCTTTGGCCCTGGGTGGTTGTAGTAGTCGAAGATGTGGTCCATCCTTTTCTCCCAATCGAGGTATGCCTCTGGATCAACCTTTCCTGCAAAGCTTGGTGTAGTAAGCTTGATGTTATCATTGTAGTTGTTGAGGTTTTGATTGTGCCTAGGATTGGCGTGATTAGGCATAGGTGTGAAGTCAGCATCGTCATCGTCATACTCGTCTTGATATTGGCGTTGGTCTCTTCTCCTGTGAGAGTTTCGTTGGTATGGCGGATCAGGTTCAAACTCCGGTGGAGGAAAATAGTTCCCTCGTGGATTGGAACTCGATGGATCTTCAATGCAGACTCCTCCTCCGTATCTTGTCCCCATCTGGACAGGTATATGTTGTTCAATAGCTGTCTGATTAGCATCAAACCCTCCTGTATTATGGGTTGGCGGAATGACTGCGGGCCTCGGAGCTTGCTCCACACGGGTCAGACGTTCTCCGAGCTCTTGCCTCATAGTCCTCATTTCTTCTCTCATGGCGGCCATGAATTGGATCAAGTCGGCCTGTGTGTTACTGTTGTCTTCTCCCACGACGGTGCTGCTCTTGTTCACGAAAAAAAAATAACCTAGCAAAGGAAGAAGGAGGCGTGAATGAAAAAGGAAATGGAATATTATGTGTAAAAAAAACATTTATGGGGTAAATTCTCTCTCTTTTTAAAAAAAAATAAAATAAAAAATGCACAAAGTAATAAAAATAACAATGAATTGCAGAAATATATATATATATATATATATATATATATATATATATATATATATTGGTTTTATGATGATGATAAATTAAAACAAAATAAAAACAGAAAACTAGAGATTGGATAGAAATAACCTGGGCTGAAGGATCTTCAGCTCTGATACCAAAATGATACAAGCACAGAGCTGTCAAAGGCTTGTAGGATCTGGTCTCAAGGCCTTAGAGCGATTTAGCCAAGGGTTGGCGCAAGCGGTCGAGCTTCTATAACCAATTGAACCGGATTGATTGATGATGAGCTGATTGATTCCACAATCGGCTTCTCAATCGGGATGCCAAACAGGTGTATCCTATTTCCACATATTACACTGAATGAAATGGATTGAGGTGCACCACACAAGCTACGAAAGGCTTGTGATACAACACAAGGGCTCTCTTGACTAAGGAGGGACCGGTCTCGACTTAGGCAAAGAGAATAGACAATTCGATTTTTACTCAGAAAACTTAATCGAAGAAAATTCGATTTTTTATTAATTCAAGGGTGAAGAATACAGTGCTGTGAGAGGGGACTTTATAGAGTCCAAACAGCTATGCCCTTCTAGGGGTCTTGAAACAGATTACAAAAATCAAGGAAATAAATGATAATGCAACAATCATGCTTAATTATAATAAAACGAAATTGACTAAGAAGAAACAAGGAAACAAAGAATTCAAATGGTTAGTCAAGATAATAAATGTGATAGCTTAAAGACTTACCTTTCTTACCTATGGTCGTGGTCAGAGTTGTGTAATAAGGGAAAGTCTTGACTTGGTTATCTTGACTTGAGATGGAGTCTTCAAGTGGCCGGATCCTCACAAGAAATGATCAAGATGTTGGCTTGGGCTTGGACCGGAAAAAGGGGCCACTCTTCTTGGTTCCATGAGCTTGGGTCAATTTGAGCTGCGTCAGCCTATGCGTGTATCTCGTTAGCCTCATAGACTGACTCATCTCGTATTCCGAGTAGTGGTGTCTCTTCTTTAGTCCTCTCTTGATCTACTTTGAGAGTAGCTCGCCTTAAACTTTGGTTGAACTTGTGTTGCAAGGTTTTAGCTCTTCGTCTGGTTATGGCCCCTTCATAAACCGTAGGAACGTCAGGATCTTGCATTTGAGGTTCGGTTAGGTCTGGTTCAGCTTGGATGTCCTCATCATGAGAGGACGGCCGGATTGATGAGATGGCATGCCTTCGAAGACAGAAGGAGAGATTAGGCATCCATCTGAAGCTAAAGCGTGGAAACACTTTCAGGCGATGCATCCAGATTTCGCTAACGAGAAAAGAAATGTCTTGTAACATCCCGGTTTGTGATAAATGAGGAGAGGCTTAGGAGAATTGATTTGGCTACCTATGTCAATAAAGTACACTTACCTTTTCGGTCAATGATATATCCATATTTTACATGATTTTACTTAGTATTTATCTATGTTTTCAAGTATTTTCAATAAGGTTTTATGCCTTTAGAGGTAGTTTTCTTGTATTTGTTGGTTTTGGAGTCTTAACAGGTTAAAACATCAAGAAGGATTCAAAAAGGAGCAAAAGAGCCTCAAACCATGATCCATGCAAGTTTCCAAGTCAAGAGCATCAATATAACTCCATTTGTCCGATTCTCTTATTCGGACTGAACTGGAGCATCCGAAAGATGACCGCGGCAAGGGATCCCGACGTCCAAAAATCATGATCTTGGTCTTGCTGGATAGATATTTGAGTCATGCATCACGGTGGAGTGGATTTAAGCCATTTGGATCAACCATCACGGAGAAACTCTTTTTCTCCCAAGACGTGTCCGCCAGGCGAGCAAACGAAGCCCATGGAGACTTGGAGCCACAAACAGCCCGGGATTCCGCGGCATGGACCTTGTCTCGACTTAACACAAGCCCAGCTTGCTTTTGGTGATTTACTTGTCCTGAACCCGGTCCAATCACGTCGCAAATCATCAAGACCGGTTAACCGGAAAGTTTCCTTTTTCATCACTTCACAAACCTAACGACTTCTACCCTATAAATACAAGCTTTTAGCCTCGACCTAGAGAGGAGCGAGTGCGCCGTCAGAGGAGAAGAGAGAGAGCTGTCCCAGAAGCAGAGAGAAGAGGTTTTTCTCTCAAGATCCAAGACGCACACATGCTTGCACTTAACAACCTTGGCGATTGTTCTTTTTCTTTGCTTTTGTATTGAATCCGAGAGAGTATTGAGGAGAAATCGACTTTGTTCTTCATACATAGAGAAGCTTCCTTCATTCTTTACCTCTTTTTAATACTTATCATGCTTTCAATCATCATGTCTTGTGTTGTTTGCACCATGATTGAGTAGTTTCCTTGCTAGGATAAAGGCTAAGCCGATGGGTTCATGAAATTGTTAGCTTTAATCTTTTAGGTTGGGATAATTTGTTTGGTTTCATCACCTCTACTTGAGCATAATGTCGCTTGCTTTTCTGATCAACTAGCATCGGATCTTGGGTTAATATACTCTCCAAAAGCTTGCTATATTGCCGGATTTAGTATTTGGTGAGCAATGAATCACACCCATCGAAAGTTGAGTTGTGAGTCATTGTGAACAATCATAACTTGAACACCCTTAATGCATGTTTTCAACTTATAATAACCATCGAAAGTTGAGTCTATTAGGTTGATTTAACATAGTAGTTTGATCCACGAAAGTGGAATAACTATATCTTTGTGTTATGAGTTCATGAACGGTTTTTACTACATCCTTTCCATTTGATTATCTTGTTAATGATTCATGATGCCTTGAGGTTTGCCTAATGCCTAGTATCTCCACTTATTGATTTCCATTCCCTTTTACTTGTTTGACACTTTCATTTCAGTTACAATCCAAACAAAACCCTATTTTGTTTTAGCTTGATTCAACCTCCATACAATTTGTAGTACAATCGATAGGTCCTTGTGGATTCGATCCCATCTATACTTACCTCGTTGCTGTGCACTTGCAGGTAGTTCTAGTGGGTAAAACTTGAAGCAATTCCACGCTCACATCAAGTTTTTGGCGCCGTTGTCGGGGACCTTCTTGTCTACAAGTTTGGATTAGGATCTAGACTAAAACGCTTTTCTGTTTTTGCTTTGTTATTTCACTTTTTTCTTTTAGTTTGTTTTTAAACTTTTGTAGGTGCAACCTTAAGCTGGGCCATGGATCACGTAGAACATGACCAGGAGCCATGGGTTGGTGTTTTTTTGGAGCAAATCGTACTGATGGGCAGCCCTTACACGGAGTTCAAAACCGTTTGTCGATAAACGGTGATGAACCGGAGCTTAACAATGGCGGGTTAGTACATCGGGCGAACCAAGACGACCACCAGCTAGGGCCGAATCAGGAGACCATTGGGGACAGTGACTCGAGACCAGAGCTTCTACAAAGCCGTAGCCCCATCCGGACACAAGAGGGCCAACGATATGAGATTAAGCCGCGGGTTATCGCATTGGTGAAGCAAAGTCAATACCATGGACTTCTTGAGGAGGATCGTTTGGATCATGTTGATTCTTTTGAGGAATTGTGCAGCACTACAAGCGCCAATGGAGTTCTAGGAGACTACCTAAGGTGCCGGCTCTTTGTTTTCACTTTGGCGGGCAAAGCACTTAAATGGCTAAAATCTTTGCCGTCTCGCTCAATCGCTACATGGATAGAGTTCAAGAAGGCGTTTCTTGGGCAATTCTACACCAAACAGAGGGCAATCTTGATGAGGAGCAAGATCTCAGGCTTCCAGCAAGGTCCTATAGAGCCATACCATGAGGCCTTAGAGCGTTTCAAAGAATACATAAGAGATTGCCCACAACACGGCTTCTCGGATGTCAATCTATGGAACACATTCTATGACGGGATTAGGCGAGAGTTGAAACAAGGATTTTGTATGGGTTTCAAATACCAATCCCACTCATGTCATTGTGGTCTTGAGAGTCAATCCAAAATGGAGAATGATAAGACAATTTCGAATACAAGAAATTCAACAAGTCAAAGCCAATGGGTTTTTCTAATCTTTAAATCAAGGAGTAAATTAACCGAAACTAAACTTTAATTAAAAGAACAACAACTGATTTTGACAATCCGATAATAAAAAGGGAAGGTCTCGGGATGAGGAAATCGACTATAAGGTTTTAGGGGTCGACAAAGGTGTCTAGAAATACTCAAGTAAAAGCTAAGTCTTAGGAGGAGAATTCATAAAACAAGGTTAACCCACTTTCATGGAGAAAACCACAAAGCTAATCTTGAAATCAAATGAGCTAACTTTTAGTTAGTGATTTCAAGAAAAGCCAGCTTTAAGAGACAACTCTCCTAGACCGATGCCCTCTCCAAACAACCACCATCGTGGGTTGGACGAGTTCATCTCTTTGCTGGGCGGTCCAACTCTTCTCAAGGCACTTTTGGTGTGAGAAGAGTCTAGGATCTAGATCTAGATGATCAAGAAAGATCTAGCCTTAAGCAAATCCAGCAAAGAAAGACTTTTGGAAGAATTAAACACCTCTAGAAGCAAGATCGACCCCTAATCGCTCCTAATCTACCTCATCCCTCAAGACCCAAAAGAGCTCACTCACTCTTCATGTAGGAAAACGCCAATTCCTGTTAAGGAAAGAAGTTTTATTACACGATAAGCGAAGGGGCGCAAGATGAGATGAAGTTAATGCAAAAAAGAAATAAATAAACTTGATTAAAATTTAAGAAGCAATCTTCGATAAATACAAAAGAGAATATTCAAAGAGAATCTCCAAAAAGTGGAAAAGCTTTTTGGTTTATGTTCAGATTCAGATCTTACAAAAGTTGCTGTAGGTTATAAAGTCTTATATAGTGGGAGACAAGGGCACCCTCAGTCAACTCACTTAAATTGACTTTCTCTTCTTTCTAAATCGCACAGCTCTTCTGAGTCAAACGGGTTCTTCATCCCGTTTCATATCCCGTTTGCTCTCCGAACTCCATGCTCCTACCTCTTGATTCCAAATCTCCTCCTTTTGCACTCAAAAGCACATGATACAACTCCCATATGCACGAAATATGCAATGCAGGTCTTGAATGCTATGTATTAGCATAATGCATGAGATCTATACTAAAATGCTGAAGATATGAACTAAAATAGGAGAAAATCTAAGGGAAACATGTGCTTAAAAGAGGCAAAATGCAGAGATATCAAGAGTACAAGCTATGCCTTGACATAGCTAGCAATGGGGATTTCATGAGCAAGTCCATTGAGGAGGCAAAGACATTAATAGACAACCTGGCGGCCAGTGACAGCAAGAGCCAGCCAAGCTATGAGGAAACCATTAAGGCGATAAATACAAGACCGGAGCAAACCGAATTCAAGGAGATCAAATCCATGATCTCTAAGCTTTTGGAGGGACAACCGAGGCTATGTCAAGTCCTTGAAGATAATCAAGCCTCAGATGAGGAGATAGGTCATCAGAGCTTTGGCGATCATCAAAGAGACGTAAAATTCATTAGCAAACATGACCTGGGAGATAGAAGTCTCGGACCGTTTCTCTTGAATCCCACGTGAAGCGACTTGATCTTCAAATAGCTCACATAGCCGACTCAATCAAGAAACCGTTGGGAGTCCTTCCCGGCCAACCCGAAGTAAACCCCAAAAAGGAGCACATTGCCGCCATCACTCTTAGGAGTGGGACGCAACTAGATGAAGTACAGATGCCGGAGGAAGCTGAGAAAGAGTCGACCCAGCATACGATCGTAATAGAAGAGAATGAACCGGAGGACAACAATGCGGCCAATGGAGAGTTAGAAGAGGAAATCATCCCACCATTGATATATCGAGTGTACAAGCCAAAAGCACCTTTCCCTAGGGCTGTGAAGAAGCCTAAGAAGGAGAAGGAGCAAGCAAAGCTAAAAGATCTTGTGAGCCAGCTAAGTGTTAGGCTACCGTTTGTTGACGCTTGCATGATCATACCATCTTTGAAAAAGTACATGAAGAGTATCTTGACGAGCAACCTAAGCTTGGAAGAAGGTGTGATGTTGATAACTCAAGAATGCAGTGATGTGCTACAAAACCAAACACCGGAAAAGCTTGATGATCCGGGCAGCTTTGTGCTATCTTGTGAAATCGGAGGTACAACTTTCAAGCGATACCTTTGTGACTTGGGCTCTAGTGTGAACTTGATGCCTTACACGGTGGCCAGACGTCTTGGGATCACTAACTTCAGACCTACAAAGATTCAATTGGTCTTTGCGGATCGATCGGTTAGACGACCGGTTGACATTGTAACCGATGTTCAAGTCATGATCGGTAAATGTTCCATACCGGCTGATTTTGTGGTGTTAGAGCTTGATCAAGAACCTAGGGACCCCCTGATCCTTGGACGCCCATTCCTAGCTACTGCCGGTGCCATAATAGATGTCAAAGGAGGAAAGATTGACTTGCATTTGAGCGATCTTGTAATGAAGTTTCAAGTGGACAAGTCACTCGGCAAACCCACAATCGATGGCCATTCATTCTTGGTGGACAATATGAGTGAAGTGTCTGAAGGAATATACCAAGAGCTCATAATGAATGACCCATTAGAAACGGCATCAACCAGGAGTGAAGGAGATGATTACTACTTGAGCGAAGAAGCACACCGGCTGACCAAGGTTCTTGATGGCGCGGCTACATACGACAAGCTGGTAGCCTATATCGGTTTAGGAGAGGAAGAAAAGGGGCCGGGTCAGCCTAAGAGCCCCGCCAAAGCATCAAATGAGCCTTGGAGTGAGTTGAGAGCACCCAAGGTTGTGCTAAAACAACTTCCCGTTGGACTAAGGTATGCGTTTCTCGGACCTAATAACACATATCCAGTCATTATCAATTCAAACCTAACCAACGTGGAAACGGCTCTATTACTTTGTGAGTTAAGAAAACACCGTAAAGCCCTTGGGTATACCCTTGAGGATATTACGGGCATTTCTCCAAATCTTTGTATGCACAGAATACATCTCGAAGATGAATCGATGTCCTCCGTAGTGCATCAAAGGAGGCTGAACCCGAACTTAAAAGATGTGGTGAAGAAAGAGATAATGAAACTTTTGGAAGCGGGAATCATATATCCGATCTCGGACAGTACATGGGTAAGTCCGGTGCATGTAGTACCCAAAAAGGGAGGTGTCACGGTGGTGAAGAACGAAAATGAGGAGCTAATACCCACAAGAACAGTCACCGGCCACCGAATGTGCATCGACTACCGCAAGCTCAATACCGCTACCCGGAAGGATCATTTCCCCCTCCCATTCATAGACCAAATGCTAGAAAGGCTTGCTAACCACCCCTACTATTGCTTTCTAGATGGTTATTCAGGTTTCCTTCAAATCCCGATCCATCCGGATGATCAAGAGAAGACAACATTTACATGTCCTTATGGCACATTCGCTTACCGGCGGATGCCTTTTGGGTTATGCAACGCCCCGGCCACATTCCAAAGATGCATGATGTCCATCTTTACAGACTAGATAGAGGACATAATGGAGGTATCCATGGATGACTTTTCGGTTTACGGCTCATCCTTTGATGCTTGTTTGTCAAATCTTAGCAAGGTTCTCAAGAGATGCGAGGAGAAACATCTTGTGCTCAACTGGGAGAAATGTCATTTCATGGTGAGAGACGGGATAGTCCTTGCCACAGGATATCAGAGAGAGGGATTGAAGTGGATAAAGCAAAGATAGAAGTCATGGTAAGCTTAGAACCACCAAAGAATGTCAAGGGAGTAAGGAGCTTCCTCGGACACGCGGGTTTCTATAGGAGATTCATTCAAGATTTCTCCAAGATCGCACGACCATTGACTCAACTCCTATGCAAGGATGTCCCATTTGAATTCGACGGTGATTGCCTCGCGGCTTTCAAGAAGAACAAGGCGGCGCTAATAAGCTCACCGATTGTACAATCACCGGATTGGGAGCTCCCGTTTGAGATTATGTGCGATGCAAGTGACTATGCTGTTGGTGCCGTGCTAGGACAAAGAAAGGAGAGGAAACTTCATGTCATATACTATGCAAGCCGGACCCTGGATGAAGCACAATGCAACTACGCCACCACTGAGAAGGAGCTGCTCGCAATTGTCTTTGCGTTTGAGAAGTTCCGATCTTACCTTGTCGGGTCTAAAGTCATCGTTCACACCGACCATGCTGCCCTCAAATATCTTCTATCCAAGAAGGATGCAAAGCCACGTCTCATCAGGTGGATTCTCTTACTACAAGAGTTTGACTTAAAGATCGTCGACAGAAAAGGTGCGGAGAATAGTGTGGCAGATCATCTCTCCCGGATGAGGATAGAAGAGCAGCTCCCTATCAACGACTCATTTCCAGAAGAAACAGTCTATTCCGTCAGCGCCATACCAATAACAAGGGTCACCAACACACCATCACCAGTCCCGGACAAGAGAATCGCCTTCGGTACGCCTTGGTATAGCCACATAGCCAATTACCTTGCAGCCGACATTGAACCTCCACAATTTTATGGGTACAAGAAGAAGAAATTCTTGAAAGACATAAAATTCTACTTTTGGGACGAGCCGTACCTTTACAAGAAATGCCAAGATGGGATGTTTAGAAAATGTGTCCCGGAGGAAGAAATCGCGGGAATACTTCATGGCTGTCATGGATCAGCCTATGCCGGCCATTTTGCCACAGTCAAGACGGTTTCAAAGGTGTTACAGGCCGGTTTCTGGTGGCCAACAAACAATGTTCAAAGATGCCCAGGTATTCATTTCAAAATGTGATGCTTGTCAAAGGATGGGAAACATTAGCAAAAGGAATGAGATGCCCCAAAACTTTATCTTGGAAGTGGAAGTCTTTGACGTGTGGGGGATTGATTTCATGGGACCCTTTCCCACATCTTTTGGAGACCAATACATCCTTGTAGCTGTTGACTACGTATCAAAATGGGTGGAAGCCATTGCCGCTCCAACAAATGATTCTAGTGTTGTCATCAAGCTGTTCAAATAAGTCATCTTCCCGAGGTTTGGAGTGCCGCGAGTTGTGATTAGTGATGGAGGTTCCCACTTCATAAACCGAGTATTTGCTAACCTATTGAGGAAATATGGAGTTAGACACAAGGTTGCAAGACCATACCACCCACAAACCAGCGGACAAGTGGAGATTTCAAACAGAGAACTAAAGAGCATACTACAAAAGACAACCGGGAAAACAAGGAAGGACTGGTCAACTAAGTTAGATGACGCTCTTTGGGCTTACAGGACAGCCTTCAAGACACCACTGGGAACAACACCTTTCCATCTCGTTTACGGGAAAGCGTGCCACTTACCAGTAGAGCTGGAGTATAAGGCGGCTTGGGCGGTCAAGGAGCTTAACTATAATCTCAAAACCGCAGCTGAGAGGCGCTTGATTCAACTGAATGAATTGGAGGAGATAAGACATCTGGCATATGAGAACACAAAGATCTACGAGTATAGGACTAAGGCGTTTCATGACCGGAAGATAGTGCCACAGTCCTTTGCTCCAAATGACCAGGTTTTACTCTTTAATTCACGCCTTAAGCTCTTTCCCGGTAAACTCCGCTCAAGATGGTCCGGTCCGTTCAAGATTAAAGAGGTGAAACCGTATGGAGCAGTGGTTCTTTGGGACCCTAGTAGAGGAGACTTCACTGTCAAGGGACAAAGGCTAAAGCCTTACCTAGCAAACGCGGACAAGGGAGAAGAAGAAGTCATCCCCTTAGCCGATGCACCTCAAGCCTAAGACAGACAGGAGTCAAGCTAGATGACTTTAAAACAAGCGCTTTGTGGGAGGCAACCCACACGGTATTTCTCTTTCATTTTCAGTTTTCACATCATTATTGCATGCATTTTGTTAGGATGAAGACCCAAGAGGAGACCAAACATGAACATGTCCCACCCATTCAGCCCACCCTTGTCAAAACCAAGAAGGCGGACACGACCTGAGAACACTAAAGGAGGGAAACAGAATCACATCGGTTGAAGAAAATCACAAAAAGGACGAGTAGACTTCAAGATATCCCATCCGGCGTGACTCTCTCGGCCAAACGGGTGCAACGGAGGACCAACATCACCATCTCCCAAACCACGTGACCAAAGTCCACCAAACTTCACAGGCAGCCAGACAATACCATATTGGTCGGAAAATTAAAAAGATAGGACAGAGGAATGTGAACGGATGAGGAGATAATCACAGACGCCACATCCGGTCGATGGCGGGCAACCGAAGGCCGACAAAAACCAAATCATGGCATAGGTACGGCAACCAGCTGGAAATGGATTCTTGGAGCTTCAATATCACTATTCCAGAAGAAGATTAATAGACGAACGAGCCACATTCAAGGATGGTCAAGAAACTCTTCCCGGAGCCGAATTGACCACTTTGTGAAGGAACTCTTAATCCGCTCGTTCGTTTGGCGCCAAACTTCACAAGTGCCCATAAAATATGAGGTTGGTCGATGGAATTTCAAGATAGGTCAGAGAATTCTTCCTCATTCGAGCTGTGGTCTATTGTACTATCATCCGGTCGACCGAATGGACCACAAAATGACGAATCTCACAACCGCTCGTTCGTTTGACCTTAAGCTTCATCAGGAGCTCTAAAACATAAACTTGGACGGTAAAATTTCAATATGGTACATGCAATTTTTAACGGTTTGTTCTGTGGTTCATAGCACTCATTTCGGGTCGACCAAATGAGCCATACTCGACCAAAACGCAAACGGAAGAGAATCAGGCCTGGAAATTCAAAATTCACCGACCAATCATGCCTATAGAGGAGCTCCAATCAGTTTTCTGACCGTGATCTTCATCACAACTGGTCAATACTTGGTAACATCATCCTAACCTTTCCCTTTTCCATTTTATTCCATCTTTACCTCTCTTAATCTGATTTTTCCTACACCGAGACGGTGCAAGTCTGGGGGGATTATACTAATAAGTTTGCTCATTTTGACATTTCATCTTGCATCATTTTTCTTTTTATCGAGTCGTTTTTATTGAGTCAAAACTTTTGTCGAGAATTACGAATTTATCTTGGACCTAACCACTGTTGCGCCTATGTTTAAGTGACCATTGATCAGTATTTGGCAGTACACTTCATCATATGTGCACCATGAGTGGATTGATCTACCAGAAACAACCACATCTCCAAGGGAATAAGAAGGATCCATCTTTGACTCCACACCGTAATGAACTTAATCTTCTCGGCTAGGGGCTTGGTTTTACAAAAGGCACGACTCCTCATCCTCACCAAATAGTGAAAGTCTATGTGAGCTCGGTTTCCCCTCTCTCTCCCCTTCAAATTTAAGAAAAAGCACCATGGTCCAAGTAACCGGGGATTAGGTGGCAACCACCATCAATACTCGCGTCTATGGAAGACCTTTTAATCCAAGTAACCGGGGATTAGGTTGCTACAACCACCAATACACGCGTCTATGGAAGATCCATCAAAAACCTCCTCAAAGAGGAGAAGAAGTCGGAAAAAAAATACCATGCTACCCTAAAAAAAGGGATGAATCGGCTTAAGAAGTGAGAAGAGAGAGAGGTGAAACAAGAGCCAAGACATGTGTTTTATAAAAAAAGGATGGGTAAGAGTCTATAACCCCTTTGATCGATATTCCCTAGTTGAGACTACACCTTTAGAAACTAAGGGAGTCAAGGGTGGCGAATTTGGATGGCCTAAAGAGAAGTGGATTGCTTTGGGATGATTGCAAACCTCATGGTATGTACTTTCTTGTTCTTAATTCTAAATGCCGTTGCTGTTTTATGTGGATCACTAAAATAAAGGTCAATATGGATTTCCAAAAGGATTTAAGAGTTCTCATGTTTTCAAACCTCTTTTCCATGCTTAGTTTGCTTGGGGACAAGCAAAAGATAAGTCTAGGAGAGTTGATATATCCATATTTTACATGATTTTACTTAGTATTTATCTATGTTTTCAAGTATTTTCAATAAGGTTTTACGCCTTTAGAGGTAGTTTTCTTGTATTTGTTGGTTTTGGAGTCTTAACAGGTTAAAACATCAAGAAGGATTCAAAAATGAGCAAAAGAGCCTCAAACCATGATCCATGCAAGTTTCCAAGTCAAGAGCATCAATATAACTCCATTTGTCCGATTCTCTTATTCGGACTGAACCGGAGCATCCAAAAGATGACCGCGTAAAAGGGTCTTCCCGACGTCCAAAAATCATGATCTTGGTCTTGATGGATAGATATTTGAGTCATGCATCACGGCGAAGTGGATTCATGCCATTTGGATCAATTATCACGTAGAAAACTCCTTTTCTACCAAGACGTGTCCGCCAGGCGAGCAAACGAAGCCCATGGAGACTTGGCGCCACAAACAGCCAGGGATTCCGCAGCATGTACCCTGTCTCGACTTAACATAAGCCCAGATTTCTTTTGGTGGTTTACTTGTCCTGGACCCGGTCCAATCACGTCGCAAATCATCAAGGCCGGTTAACCGGAAAGTTTCCTTTTTCAACACTTCACAAACCTAGCGACTTCTACCCTATAAATACAAGCTTTTAGCCTCGACCTAAGGAGAGAGCGAGTGTGCCGTCAGAGGAGAAGAGAGAGCTGTCCCAGAAGCAGAGAGAAGAGGTTCTCCCTCAAGATCCAAGACGCACACACACTTGCACTTAACAAACTTGGCGATTGTTCTTTATCTTTACTTTTTCTTTATACATAGAGAAGCTTCCTTCATTCTTTACCTCTTTTTAATACTTATCATGATTTCAATCATCATGTCTTGTGTTGTTTGCGCCATGATTGAGTAGTTTCCTTGCTAGGATAAAGGCTAAGCCGATGGGTTCATGAAATTGTTAGCTTTAATCTTTTAGGTTGGGATAATTTGTTTGGTTTCATCACCTCTACTTAAGCATAATGCCGCTTGCTTTTCTGATCAACTAGCATCGGATCTTGGGTTAATATACTCTCCAAAAGCTTGCGATATTGCCGGACTTAGTATTTGGTGAGCAATGAATCACACCCATCGAAAGTTGAGTTGTGAGTCATTGTGAACAATCATAACTTGAACACCCTTAATGCATGTTTTCAACTTATAATAACCATCGAAAGTTGAGTCTCTTATTTTGATTTAACATAATAGTTTGATCCACGAAAGTGGGATAACTATATCTTTGTGTTATGAGTTCATGAACGGTTTTTACTACATCCCTTCTATTTCATTATCTTGTTAATGATTCATGATGCCTTGAGGTTTTCCTAATGCCTAGTATCTCCACTTATTGATTTCCATTACCTTTTACTTGTTTGACACTTTCATTACAGTTACAATCCAAACAAAACCCTATTTTGTTTTAGCTTGATTCAACCTCCATACAATTTGTAGTACAATCGATAGGTCCTTGTGGATTCGATCCCATCTATACTTACCTCGTTGCTGTGCACTTGCAGGTAGTTCTAGTGGGTAAAACTTGAAGCAATCCCACGCTCACATCAGTCAAAGGCCCATAAGTAACTCCAGAGTTAAGCGTGCTTGAGCTGGAGTAGTAGAATGATGGGTGACCTTCCGGGAAGTGGTCTGCGGAACCGTGTGAGTGAGGTCAAAACACGAGAAAGGGTCGGGTGTTGATTGCAGGGATAGTAAATAAGTCGGTATAGCCTCTCAAAAATAACAAACCGACTGTCGGACAGGGTGGGACCCACGGGCCAAGAGAGGGCGTGGGTGACTCACCGGGATGGGCGGTCGGGGCGTTATAATTTGGTATCAGAGCCAAACCCAGACGAGAGTGTGGAATCAAGCGGAGTGGCCTTGACTCACACCGTCAGGGAGTGACGTTCCAGGTGCGCAACGAGGACGTTGCGCGCAGTGAGTGGGGGTGAATTGTAACATCCCAGTTTGTGATAAATGAGAAGAGGCTTAAGAGAATTGATTTGGCTACATATGTCAACAAAGTGCACTTACCTTTTCGGTCAAAGACCCATAAGTAACTCCAGAGTTAAGCGTGCTTGAGCTGGAGTAGTGGAAGAATGGGTGACATTCCGGGAAGTGGTCTGCGGAACCTTGTGAGTTAGGTCAAAACACGGGAAAGGGTCGGGTGTTGATTGCAGGGATAGTAAATAAGTCGGTAGAGCCTCTCAAAAATAACAAACCGACTGTCGGACAGGGTGGGACCCACGGGCCAAGAGAGGGCGTGGGTGACTCACCGGGATGGGCGGTCGGGGCATTATATGTCTACTTGGGTCTTTGCACAAATGGATTTAGTCCTTTCGGCATGTCTGATAGGCAATACTCTCTATGGCTGATAATACTAACGCCTTAAAATCTTCCTCCTGATATGTGCATGCATAAAGAATTTCTATTTATGAGTATCTTGATCTCTGGCCCAAAGCATCTGTGGTGCTCCCTTGATATTGTTTTACAGCCTTTGACAGAGGAATTGAAAGAGTTGTATATTGGAGCTCGGATGTATGATATTTCGCGCATGAGGAACATTACGATGCGGGCAGTGAAGTGCTTATGTGGACAATAAGCAACTTTCCGGCATACGTGATGCTTTCTGGGTGAACTACGCATGGGCGGTTATCTTGCCCGTATTGCCTCGATCGAACAGATGCATTTCAACTTAAACACGGGAGAAAGACAAACTGGTTTGACTGTCACCGCCGATTCTTACCGTTAAACCATATATACCGGAGAAACAAGAAAATGTTTAAGAACAAAGCTGTTCGTGTTCCTCCACCTGTGATTTTATCTGGGGAGGCTATAGAAGTGCAAATTGATCATTATGGTGCAGAAAGTACGGTAAGACGTGGTGGGAACTGGCACACTCTAGGGAATAAGTATTCTTAATTAATTGAAAATGGTTTCCATCTAATTTACGACGATTCCTCGAGAATCGTCATAAATTCGACGTTAATTAATTACACCAAATAATTGTTTTCAGATTCCCGCGTGTGGGAAACTTAAAAAGTTGAAAAAAACTACCATCTAATTTACGATGACGCCTCGAGAATCGTCGTAAATTATATGGAAATTTACAACCAATTTATGTCGAACCCACCACCAAATTAGGGTTTCTTCATTTCTCTGTGCGGGAATATTAATGTAATTGAAAAAGCTTTGCATCCATTTTACAACGACACTTTTCCAGTCCTTATAAAATCGTCGTAAACTGCGACGACTTTGCGACGACAGCAAAATTCTATATATATCCCGACACCTCACAACTTTATCGTCATAACTTCTACTCCGGAATTTTTTTTTTTTGTTTATATACTAATTCCGATTTCCTGTTATCAATCTAACGGTTAGTTTTTCATTATTCTAACTTAAATTATATTTATTTCATTTATATTAGTTTAGTTTATTGTACTTTTGTTAGAACTGTTTAGAAACCGGAAAATTAGTTAGAAATAGTTATAGAAATAGTTAGATATCTGTAGATGAGACCTCCACGCCAAAACCAGTATTATCATCATTTCATGCCAGGTAATGATGGGTCAGGTCCTTCTACAGACGGTTGTTCTACTTCGGTGGATACGGCGGTTCCGCCAACGCAGACGCAATCACAGAGATATTTTCCACCACCGCCACCGCAACAGCAACAACCGCCTCGGCCGTATGCACATATATTGACGAATTGCTTGCTCTATCCGGACGACGTAATCTAACTAGAGTTCATCCAGAGAAAGAAGATGGAGCACTGTGGTATGTAAAAACATTTAAAATTTATAAAATTCAATTTATTAATAAATTTTATATTTTATTTTAAATATATTAACAATATTTTTATTACGGTATAACAGGTTTGGTGTCGAATGTTTGGTCTTGCGCACCATCAGCGACATCATCAAGTCGTATTTTTCTGAGCCTCATGCAAATTGGTCCCAAGTCAATCAAGAAATCATAGACACTTGGTGGAAAATGTTTGCGGTAATTTTTTAACTTTTTAATTTATTAATATATATTTAATTACTTATATTAATTTAATTATAAATTGATTTTTTTTCAGCATATGTGGCTCATAATGAAGAGGTGAAGGCTAAGTTTTTAGAGAAGGTCAAGTTGCGTATAAACAACACCGTCTGCGACTGGAAAAAAAAAAGGAGGGAAAAGGGCATCGACGCAAAGCCGGTTTTCATTAGTAACGAGGTTTGGGAAGGCTTGGTTTGATTCTAAATTAACCCACACTCTGTG
This sequence comes from Erythrophleum ivorense, assembly GCA_026724425.1. Lineage (NCBI taxonomy): Eukaryota > Viridiplantae > Streptophyta > Magnoliopsida > Fabales > Fabaceae > Erythrophleum > Erythrophleum ivorense. The sequence goes on along the minus strand of JAIUCV010000027.1, from coordinate 1,547,500 downwards.
GAGACGTCGATAAAATGCTCTGCTGCCCGTTTAACTGTTGGTGCGGATGATGTGTGGTCAGGTTTTACCGACTTTTTAAATCCTGCAAGTGCACAGATCGCAGAATTACGGGTTATCGAACACAAGGACTGGCTAAAATGAATACACTTTAAATCTATGGAGTTCGGATCAAGCTAGAATAAGATAAAGGATGATTGGTTGGTGATCTAATAACTAAATACTAAGGCTAAGAAATCGAGGTTGTAAAACAATGAAAGAAAGGCGTTAGGTCTCTAGGGGTTAATTCGCAGAGAAGCAAGCAATGATCAGTTCGATGATAGATATGAATCAATTTAGGAATGATGGGATGATAGATCCGTCTAGAACACAAAACACGAAAATAAGTCTTTCCACTTCCGTGGCTCCGACTCCTATGATAACTTATCTAATCGCTAAACTTTCGGTATGTCCTTAGATAGTTAATCAAGCATTAAATCGACCAAGTTCGGATACAGTTCACTAGGCTTAGTAAATCAACTTCCGCAGTCTAAGAAACCTAGCTTGTCAAAGAATAGGTCCGGCGAATGATACAACACTTCCGTGGCTCAAATCAACCTAGGATCGGATTGCTAGATGCGCGGTAAAGCAATCAGCATTAATAAGTGAACAAAACAAGACAAAGACTCTAATGATATCCCTAACAGTTCATCGAAATCATAGATCAAGCAAACAACTCATTTAATTAGTATCCCTAGCAACCTAACAAGTTAATTACTCAGACATGATCAAAGTAACAACACAAAGAGATGGAGAGAGCATGATAATAGATAAAGGTTCAGAAATCTTCTCCAAATTGTAGTGAGGAGGAGAGATCCTCTCCTTGAAATCTCTAGAACAAAAGTAGATCTATAAAAACTGTAATACAATGCGGGTCTGCGGTTCTCTTCTTTCTAAAGAGGCTAAAAAGGTGTATTTATAGTGCTAGGTCTTCCAGGGGTCGAGATTAGGTAAACGGGCCGAGTAAATCGTGAAAATGCGCAAAACGGGCCTTAGTCGGCTAAGGTGGGTCGAGCGGGAAAGGCGGCGGTCGAGCGGGGCGGTCGACCGGGTCGGTCGGGATGGCGGTCGGGTCGAGCTGGGCGGTCGAACGGTCGGTCGGGATGATGGTCGGGTCGAGCTGGGCGGTCGAGTGATATATCCATATTTTGCATGATTTTACTTAGTATTTATTTATGTTTTCAAGTATTTTCAATAAGGTTTTATGCTTTTAGAGGTAGTTTTCTTCTATTTGTTGGTTTTGGAGTCTTAACAGGTTAAAACATCAAAAAGGATTCAAAAAGGAGCAAAAGAGCCTCAAACCATGATCCATGCAAGTTTCCAAGTCAAGAGCATCAATATAACTCCATTTGTCCGATTCCGCATTTGGACAGAATCGGAGCACCCGGAAGATAACCGCGGAAAGGGGTCTTCCCGACGTCCAAAAATCATGATCTTGGTCTTGCTGGATAGATATTTGAGTCATGCATCACGGCGAAGTCGATTAAAGCCATTTCGATCAACCATCAGGGAGAAACTCGTTTTCTCCCAAGACGTGTCCGCCAGGCGAGCAAACGAAGACCATGGAGACTTGGCGCCACAAACAGCCCGGGATTCCGCGGCAAGGACCTTGTCTCGACTTAACACAAGCCCAGCTTGCTTTTGGTGGTTTAGTTGTCCTAAACCCGGTCCAATCTCGTCGCAAATCATCAAGGCCGATTAACCGGAAAGTTTCATTTTTCAGCACATCATAACCCTAGCGACTTCAAGCCTATAAATACATGTTTCTAGCCTTTGAAGGAAGAGCCGTGAGTGTCTGTGCAAGAGAGAGAGCAGCCGTCAAGGAGGAGAAGCCCTAGGTGGTGCGCCGTCCAGAAGGAAGAAGGAGGCGCCGTTCAACTCATTGCACTCGCAACTCATCGTTTACATTTCTATCTTTTCCTTTTCTCTTTTGTACTTTGGATCGAAAGTTATCAAGGGATTCGACTTGTTCTTCATCAGAGAAGCCTCTTTCAATCCCTTATCTATTTTCATACTTGCATAATGATATCAATCTCGCCTTGCTTGCTTGATCTTAGTATGTCCGAGTAGATCCCCTCGTTAGGCCGAGGGAGATCGATGGACTCTTGACATGATTTGACTTGTTAGATTGCATAAACCGGGATTTACTCTTTTGGTTCTTCATCTTTGCTTGTTCTTAATGCTTGTTGTTAGGAAAGCGCGCCTAAACAACACGAACTTAGGTTGGTACACTCTCCAAAAGCTTGTTGTATTGCCGAAACTAGTATTTGATGAGCTAAGTATTTTAGGCTTCCAAAAGTCGACCTAAGGAACTTAGTGAACAATCACAACTTGAACATTGATTAATGCATGCTTGTAACTTGTAATAACCATCGAAAGTTGAGTCTATTAGGTTGTTTAAGCATAGTGGCCGGAGCCACGAAAGTGGAAAGGCTATACCTTAGTGTTGTGAGTTCCAGGCGGTTTATAACTTATCCCATGCAATCTCTTGTCAATTCATTGATGTTTCCATTGATTATCCCTTGCCTAACATCTTTCTCATCTTGTTTACAACCTCATTTACTTATTTGCATTGTTCTCTTTTGATTTTAGGATCATCCCACACTCATATTTTCTGTCCTAGCTACTCATCGATCAACATAGACTTGAAACGAGATCACTCTTCCTTGTGTTCGACCCCGACTTACCACGGCTGTGCACTTGCAGCTCTACCAAGTTGGGTTATAAATTGTATAAGTTTGAAGCATAAAACCCAACGCATCAAGCTCTTTGGCGCCGTTGCCGGGGAAGAGTTGCATTTCTTTCAAGTTTCTTGATTGATTTTTAGTCTAGTTCTTTTTGTTTTTTCATTTCACTTTCTGTTTTTCATAAAACTAAAAAAAAATCATAAAATTTTTTACTTAATACTCTTTCTTTGTGTCTCTTAGGTGCATGACAAGAAGGTCCAATCCAGATAATACCATAGAGGAAGATCTTGACATTGACCAACTTGAAAGAACACTTAGGCGGCAAAGAAGAAAAAAAATAAATCAAGGCGGAGAAGCCGCGGCACAAGGAGGCCAACAACAAGCCGCTGACCAAGAGCAACAACCACAAGTCCCCCACGTCCCACAAGGAGCTGGAGCCGATCAGGCGGCACAAGGAGGGGCCATTCCTCAACCACACGTTCAACAACAACCTCCAGGTGCAGCCGATCAACCGCAACAGCCGCAACAACTACAACCGGGACAACAAGACGCCGGTCAGCCACCAAACCAGCATCATCAGAATCCCCATGGCGGTCACCAAGGGATGCCTCAAGCTCAACCACATGCGCCTCCAAGGAGAGCACAATTTGCTCAGCATCCAAGGCATCCGACTATGGGAGATTTTGATTCATCCGATGCATTCTTCTTGGATCATAATCCAATCCGACCACCTCAGCCTCCAAGGAACGACTTTGAGATCAAGCCACAAATCATTGCCTTGGTGAAACAAAACCAATTCCATGGTATGTCCACCGAGCATCCACTTGACCATGTCGACACCTTTGAGGAGATATGTAGCACTACTCGGATCAATGGAGTGTCACCGGACTACTTCAAGTGCAAGTTGTTTACCTTCTCTCTAAGTGACAAGGCACTTAGATGGGTAAAGTCTCTGCCACCTCAATCCATTTCAACATGGAATGAATACAAGTGAGCTTTGTTAAACCAATTCTACACCAAGCAAAGATCAAACTCTATAAGGAGTAAGATATCCGGGTTTAAGCAAGCACCAATGGAGTCTTTCTATGAAGCTTTGGAGCGCTTCAAGGAGTATGCAAGAGATTGCCCTAACCATGGCTTCTCAGAAGGTAACCTTTGGAACATCTTCTACAATGGGATTGATCACAAGTACAAGCTTTCACTTGACACCGCGAGCAATGGTAACTTCATGACCAAATCGGTGCCGGAGGCTAAGCTTTTGATAGAAAACCTTGCTGCAAGTGATTCTAATGCCTGCCCTGAGTACAATGGAGGAGTGAGAACCACGAGCACATCATCAGAATCAGCTCAAATCTTGGAGTTGAAGAACATGGTCTCGCAACTACTAAAGAGCAACCGAGGAGTGCATGCCATTGATGATGTTTTGGCTACTAATGAAGAGCCTCTTATGGAGTTTATGAGAGATGGAGCAGAAGAGAATCAAGAGGAAGTCAACTACATAGGAGGTAACTACGGTAATAGAGGATACAATCAGCCATTCCGCCCCCATCCCAACCTCTCTTACCGAAGCACCAATGTGGAGAACCCAAATGATCAAGTCTATCCGGGCCAAAACACTTATCAAGGAGGCCAAAACGCTTACCAAGGAGGTCAATACCAGCCTAAGCAACAATTCTACCCTAAGGGAGTCTACCAAGTGAAGCAGCCACTCACTTTCCCCCAAGGAGTTGCACCGGCTCAACAAGAAGAAAAAGTAGATGTGGCGGTTAAGAAATACATGGAGGAGCAAAGAGAAGCTACCAAGAGTTTACATGAGAAGATGGATCACATCTTTGGTGATCTAAACAATAATTTTGGGGCGTTGTCAACCCATGTCCAGAAGTTGGATGTTCAAATCTCTCAAACGGCCGAGGCGGTTAAGAAGCAACACTAGGTAAATCCGCAAAAGTTTTGTAGTGTTGTTTCATCCAAGGAGGATCCACCGGCCATTGTCTCCGTACCGTCTCAAGAAGAAGAAAGAGAAGATGAGCCTAAGTAGAGGTACAAACCAGAGAGGTACACATGGGAGTCAAGGCGAGCTTACAAGAGAAAGCTTGAGAACAAGCCGTTGCTGAAACAAGGAGATCCCGGGAAGTTTGTGATCCCCGCTTGTATCAATGGATACCAACTCACTGATTGCTTGTGTGATAGTGGAGCAAACGTGAACCTCATGTCTCTTGCACTAGCCAAAGATTTGGGATTCAAATATTTCAAGGAGCCTAAGGTGAGAGTGGAGTTTGCGGATCTATCAAGCATGGAGCCTTATGGAGTGCTTGAAGACGTTATGCTAGAGATCGGAGAGAGACATGTCCCCACCGATTTTCAAATCATGTTATGAGAGGGGTCAAAGCGAAATCAGTTGATTCTTGGAACCCCATTCTTAGCCACAGCCGGGGCGGTCATCAATTACATGAAAAACCAACTAACACTTGGTCATGTCCGGCAAGATGTCTTTTTCCCAAGCATCAACTTCAAACAAGCTCCAAGTGCAGTCAAATTACCACCAGAAAGGAGCACACTCATGCCAAGAGAAGGAGCCGAGCGGCCAAAAAGCACCAAGAAGGGCGAGCCCTACCCAAAACCGAAGGAAGCGATGAAACCGTTGAAGCCGAAGCATGAAAATGTTTTCAAGGATATTCACTCGATCTTGTCGCCATCCTTTGACAATCATGGAGCTGAAGAAGAGCCTGACGGTGTGCCTAAGTCCTTTGCCAGCATAAGAGTCCTTTTCCCAAAGGATCCGGACCCCAAAGATGAGCAAACCGCAAAGGAAAGACTCGGAAAAACCTTAAAACTTTTTCCGAGAGCATTGGTCTTCAAGGATGACATGGAAGATGATCATGGAGAGCCCAAACCACCTCATGAGCCACTTGAACCAGTGTGTGAAGACACCAAAGGGATCCCAAACCCTTTGGCCGATCACATCCGCACCTAACCCAACAAATAAAAAAGGGAGTCAAGCTATATGACTTTAAAACAAGCGCTTTGTGGGAGGCAACCCACACGGTATTTTTCTTTTTCTTTTTCATTTTCAGTTTTCACATCATTATTGCATGCATTTTGTTAGGATGAAGACCCAAGCGGAGACCACACAAGAAAATGTCCCACCCATTCCTCCCACCCTTGTCAAAACCGACACCAAGGGGCGGGAACGACCTGGAAATCCTAAAGGAGGGAAGCAAAACCACATCGGTCAACGAAAATCACCAAACGGTCGAGTAAATTTCAAGCTATTCCGTCCGGCGTGATTCTATCGGCCAAACGGATGCAAAGGAGGACCCACTTGTCCTATCTCACAATCCGTGTAATCAAAGTCCACCAAACTTCACAGGCGACCAGACAATACCATATTGGTCAGCAAATCCAAAAGATAGGACGGAGGAATGTGAACGGATGAGGAGATACACACAAATGCCACATCCGGTCGATGGCGGGCAACCAAAGGCCGACCAAAACCGAAATCATGGCATGAGGACACCACCACCTGGAAATGGATTCTTGGAGCTTCGAAATCATTATTCCAGAAGAAAATCAAAGAACGAACGAGCCAATCACAAGGAAGGTCTAGAAACTCTTCCCGAAGCCGAATTGACCACTTTGTGAAGGAACTCTGCACCCGTTCGTTCGTTTGACGCCAAACTTCACCAGTGCCCATAAAATATGAAGTTAGTCGATGGAATTTCAAGATAGGTCAGAGAATTCTTCATCATTCGAGCTGTGGTCTATTGCACTATCCTCCGGTCGACCGAATGGACCACCAAATGACGAATCTCCCAAACCGCTCGTTTGTCCGACCTCAAACTTCACCAGCGGCTCTAAAACATCATATTGGACGGTAAATTTTCAATCCCGTTCATAAAATTCTTAACGGTTTGTCATGTGGTTCATAGCACTCATTCCGGGTCGACCGAATGAGACGTACTCGACCAAAATGCAAACTGAGGGGATTCAGGCCTTGACCTTCAACATTTACCGACCAATCATGCCTACAGAAGAGCCCTATTCAGTTATCCGACCCTGATCTTCATTACAATTGGTCATCACTTGTAACATCATCCTAACCTTTCCCTTTTCCATTGTATTCCCTCTTTACCTCTCTTAATCTGATTTTTCTTACACCGGGATGGTGCAAGTTAAGTCTGGGGGGATTATACTAATAAGTTTATTCATTTTGGCATTTCATCTTGCATCATTTTTCTTTTCATCGAGTCGTTTTTATTGAGTCAAAACTTTTGTCGAGAATTATGACTTTATCTTGGACCTAACCATTGTTGTGCCTGTGTTTAAATGACCATTGATCAGTATTTGGCAGTTTACTTCATCACATGTGCACCATGAGTGGATTGATCTACCAAAAATGTCCACATCTCCAAGGGTTTAAGAAGGATACATCTTTGACTCCGCACCTAAATGAACTTAACCTTCTCGGCTAGGGGCTTGGTTTTACAAAGGGCACGACTCCTCATCCTCGCCAAATAGTGAAAGTCTATGTGAGTTCGGTTTCCCCTCTCTCTCCCCTTCAAATTTAAGAAAAAGCACCAAGGTCCAAGTAACCGGGGATTAGGTGGCAACAGCCATCAATACTCGCGTCTATGAAAAGACCTTTTGATCCAAGTAACCGGGGATTAGGTGGCTACAACCATCAATACTCGCGTCTATGGAAGATCCATCAAAAACCTCCACAAAGAGGAGAAGAAGTCGAATAAAAAAAAATACTATGCTACCCTAAAAAAGGGATGAATTGACTTAAGAAGCGAGAAGAGAGAGAGGTGAAACAAGAGCCAAGACATGTGTTTTAAAAAGAGGATGGGTAAGAATCTATAACCCCTTTGATCGATATCCCCTAGTTGAGATTACACCTTTAGAAACTAAAGGAGTCAAAGGTGGGGAATTTGGATGGCCTAAAGAGAAGAGGATTGCTTTGGGTTGATTGCAAAACTCATGGTATGCACTTCCTTGTTCTTAATTTTAAATGCCGTTGCTGTTTTATGTGGATCACTAAAATAAAGGTCAATATGGATTTCCAAAAGGATTTAAGAGTTCTCATGTTTTCAAACCTCTTTTCCATTCTTAGTTTGCTTGGGGACAAGCAAAAGATAAGTCTGGGGGAATTGATATATCCATATTTTGCATGATTTTACTTAGTATTTATTTATGTTTTCAAGTATTTTCAATAAGGTTTTATGCCTTTAGAGGTAGTTTTCTTGTATTTGTTGGTTTTGGAGTCTTAACAGGTTAAAACATCAAAAAGGATTCAAAAAGGAGCAAACGAGTCTCAAACCATGATCATGCAAGTTTCCAAGTCAAGAGCATCAATATAACTCCATTTGTCCGATTCCCGCATTTGGACAGAACCGGAGCATCCGAAATATAACCGCGGCAAGGGGTCTTCCTGACGTCAAAAAATCTTGATCTTGGTCTTGCTGGAAAGATATTTGAGTCATACATCACGGCGAAGTGGATTCAAGCCATTTAGATCAACCATCAGGGAGAAACTCTTTTTCTCCCAAGACGTGTCCGCCAGGCAAGCAAACGAAGCCCATGGAGACTTGGCGCCACAAACAGCCCGGGATTCCTCGGCATGGACCTTGTCTCGACTTAACACAAGCCCAGCTTGCTTTTGGTGGTTTACTTGTCCTAAACCCGGTCCAATCTCGTCGCAAAGCATCAAGGTCGGTTAACCGGAAAGTTTCATTTTTCAGCACATCATAACCCTAGCGACTTCAAGCCTATAAATACATGTTTTTAGCCTTTGAAGGAAGAGAGCCGCAAGTGTCTGTGCAAGAGAGAGAGCAGCCGTCAAGGAGGAGAAGCCCTAGGTGGTGCGCCGTCCAGAAGGAAGAAGGAGGCGCCGTTCAACTCATTGCACTCGCAACTCATCGTTTACATTTCTATCTTTTCCTTTTCTCTTTTGTACTTTGGATCGAAAGTTATCAAGGGATTCGACTTGTTCTTCATCAGAGAAGCCTCTTTCAATCCCTTATCTCTTTTCATACTTGCATAATGATATCAATCTCGCCTTGCTTGCTTGATCTTAGTATGTCCGAGTAGATCCCCTCGTTAGGCCGAGGGAGATCGATGGACTCTTGACATGATTTGACTTGTTAGATTGCATAAACCGGGATTTACTCTTTTGGTTCTTCATCTTTGCTTGTTCTTAATGCTTGTTGTTAGGAAAACGCGCCTAAACAACTCGAACTTAGGTTGGTACACTCTCCAAAAGCTTGTTGTATTGCCGAAACTAGTATTTGATGAGCTAAGTATTTTAGGCTTCCAAAAGTCGACCTAAGGAACTTAGTGAACAATCACAACTTGAACATTGATTAATGCATGCTTGTAACTTGTAATAACCATCGAAAGTTGAGTCTATTAGGTTGTTTAAGCATAGTGGCCGGAGCCACGAAAGTGGAAAGGCTATACCTTAGTGTTGTGAGTTCAAGGCGGTTTATAACTTATCCCATGCAATCTCTTGTCAATTCATTGATGTTTCCATTGATTATCCCTTGCCTAACATCTTTCTCATCTTGTTTACAACCTCATTTACTTATTTGCATTGTTCTCTTTTGATTTTAGGATCATCCCACACTCATATTTTCTGTCCTAGCTACTCATCGATCAACATAGACTTGAAACGAGATCACTCTTCCTTGTGTTCGACCCCGACTTACCACGGCTGTGCACTTGCAGCTCTACCAAGTTGGGTTATAAATTGTATTAGTTTGAAGCATAAAACCCAACGCATCATCGAGCGCGCACGGGATGGTGAAAAGAGGTCGGGTCGGACGAGGGCCACAGAGTCCCTGTCCGACCGGCTCGGTCGAGCGATGTCATTGTGAAATGAAGGACGGTCGGGTCGGACGGGAGCCTTGGAGTCCCTGTCCGACCGGCTCGGTCGACCGGCTGGTGTAGACGTCCGGTTTTCGGCTGATCTGACACTCTTCACTAAAATGATAATATCTTCCATTCTACACGTCCAAATTGCATGATTCCAATTGTGTTGGAAAGCTAACTCATGTAGGCATCGCGGCAAACTGGTTTTGGTGAAATCCATTGAGTAGAATGTTTTTGGGGCTCTTCCAAAGTTGATGCTGTGTCACGGAGAGGCGTAAAGTCCAAATCCTGTGGTTTTGCTCCAAAATGCATCTTTCGACCTGTTTAGACTCTTAGTACTATAAATCCACAAAAACTACCTTTTTAGATCAAAAAGCCTTAAAAAACTTTATAAAAAGCATAGTAAAACCATATAAAAAGGGTGCAAAATAGAGGTATATCAACTCCCCCAGACTTAGATCTTTGCTTGTCCTCAAGCAAATAGAATCCAAATCAGAGAAAGAGGTTTGAAAACGTAGAAACTCCTTATCCTTTTTGAGAAACCTGTGGTGGCTTCCTCTCCTGTATTCCACTAAAAACATAACCAATGTTAGACTGACTTCACATAATGCTCGGCAAGCTTAGCGAACCATACCAAACTCAACTAGTCTCATCCAGCATTCCAGACTTTCCATTGTTAACTCCTTGCATAAATTTAAAATGTGCGGTCTTTATCAAGGGAATATCGATCATTAAGCACTTGTTCTTACCCACTTGAGTCTCTCCAGGATAGTCTTTTTTTGAAACTTTTGAGTTCTTTTCCTCTCTCTTTTCTTTTGAAGGATCGATCTTTCCCTACTTTTCTAGGGTATCATTTTATTTTTTCTATCGATCCTTCTTCTCTTTCTTTTTCTTTTGGGGAATAACATAGGATAGGCTTTTGCTTTTTCCTTGTTTTTGGTAGGTCTCCATAAGACAAGAAGGTGCATACGTATGCATTCCTCTTGCTTACACGTTTTCCTTGTGTTAAAAGCTTTTGATTTTCATTTTTCTGAGAGAGAGGAGAACTGCACTTTGTATTGGACACACCCTTTTGGGATCAAGTGAGGAACGACTCATATGTATGCCAAGTCCCTTGACAAGAAAAACTAGATTGATTACGGTGGAGTTAACGTTAGATTGTCCGGGTACCTTAGAAATGTTGCCAAGTCAGTAGGTCGATCCACCGTTAGAGGTTCTGTTAGGCTTATGTCTGCAACTGATGTCCGCTCTAGGGTCATAGATTGTTCGCACAACACCGGAGAATCATAGAGATAAATCATAATTTCCAACTAAGGTTTTGACTCAATAAAACATGAAACCATAAGAAAAGGACATAAAAATATAAGAAAAGAAAGAGAATACATTAGTAAAGGATAAAACTCCCCCCAGACTTAACTTGCACCGTCCCAGTGAAAGCAAATCAAATTAAGGGTGAGAGGAAACAGACTCAATAAAGAAAAATAAAAAGAAATTTAGGTGTCCATTGCACCGGATACCGAGTGAAGTGTGGGTGCCTAGGTGGAGGTGTAAGGGCTGGTCGCGCTCTCCTCCTCGTCGGTAAAGTCTTCATCAGAGCCAAGTGTAGAGGTGAGTGAGAACTCTCCAAGGTCTGGCTCATGGGTTGATGTGGAAAGGCGGAAAAGGCGATCGGGAGCGATGTGGCGAACAACACGGATGAGGCGCGAGATGAAGCGGGATTGGCACTGGACGGTTCTCTCCAGATGGCCAAGGCGGTCTAAAGCCTGGTTGGCAGCTTGGCTGGCTGTCATGACGTTGAAGTTCCGAATGGGGCGCCTTGCCCGGATGGTCCTCTGCGTGAGATAGTAGGTATTTATCTGGTAGCGCGGTGATTCTGGGGTTTCAATGAAGTACTTCTCTGGTGGTGGTGAGAATGTAACAGCACCGGAGCTGAGGAGTGGGAGGTCGTCACAAGGCAGTTGCACAAGCGCGGTGTCAGATGTTCCAATGGGGCATACATAGCAAAACTGGGTTGGGTTCTTGGTCCAGCCATTGAGGAAACGAATATGTTGAAGGGCTGTGAGGTCTAAAGGAGCGGCGTCGTTACTGGGCCGGTAATGTGAGATGTCAATCTTGCAATGGTTGAGAATTGCTGTGATAAGTCTCCCAAAACGCACAACAACCTTCTTGTTGTCGGTGTGCCATGCCAAAAGCTTCACATTGACAAGTTTTTTTGCAAACAAAAGGCCAAGGTTTGCATTGTATTTGTAGCGGAAGAAGGGCGTTGTCAGGATGGAAAACTCGTCTGCTGTGACTTTGCTGGTTTCCGGTTTGCACTGTAGAGTGGTGGTGATGAGGCGGTGCACATAGCGGATTGCCGGATGAGAGATTCGTGAAACCTTTGATCGGGAAGCGAGGAACGGTTCATCAGCGAAGTGGGTCCAGTTGGAGAAATCATTATCACGAGTGAGGTGGTTCTCCTTGAAGTCATGAGAGGTCTCATTGGCGAAACCAAAGAGCTTGCAAATGGTGGCTATGGATATCCGACCACTTTGATCACCAATTGTGAAGAAAAGTATCCCATTGCCGATTGGCTGGTCATCATTGTTGTTGGGGAAGGCAAGAGTGACGGTGGAGAGGAAGTCTCATGTAAGTTCTGTGTACTCCTTGCATTCTATCTTGAAAAACTTGCTTATTCCTAGCTTCTTTAGGTACCATATGACATCACTCCTGATGTTGAGGAGATCAAGAGTGTGATTATCCATTGTCACACATGGTTCAATGATGACTCTTTCCATTGCCTTTCCATACTCTCCATTGCATTGAATAGGTTGGTTGATAAACTTGACAAGGGGCTGATTATCGGAATCACTTGAATGCTCCTCGATCTCCTTGCCTTTTTCGTTGGTTTTGATTGCTGATTTCGATGTGGTTGCTCGTTCAGTGAGGCATTGGTTTGCCTTTAGCTTGATTTGTTTCCTTGGTGGCTCGAAAGCGTCATCCTTATTCCTTATTGCCTCAGTTAGCTTTGTTCTTGCCATGGTACCTTCTTGGTTTTGGGTGGATGGTTTGTTGTTTGGTCGATTGGTTCGGTCGACCCGGAGTGTTTTGGTCGACCGGTCGACCGAACCTCTTGGAGTCCCTGCCCGAACGTGTTTGGTCGACCCAAACGGCTTGGCGGTTCCACTTCTATGTTCCTCTTGCACCATTATGATATCCATTCTATCCTATCCTGCTAAAAGAAAACAAAGAAAACAAAGTAAAACTAAAACTAAAAACTGAAATTTAAAGGTGTTACCTTATGGGTTGCCTCCCATACAGCGCTTGTTTAAGGTCTTTAGCTTGACCGTAATGCTCTTTAGGATTTAAGAGAGGGTAGTGATCAATGGAACTTTTTGTCCATCAAGATCTTTCTTCCTGGGATTTATATCAGGAGGATGATTCACGGCGGGATAGACAATCTCTCCATGCTTGTCCCGGGGCACTTCAGCCATAGGAAAAAGTTTCATAGTGTTAGCAAACTTTTCCTTGAATCCTTCCAAAGTTTCATTATTCAGCTTTTCCTGTAAGAGAATCCTAACTTTTGCAAATCCTTTAGTTTGCTTAACCTTTTTAATGGTCTCTGTCCCGGTCTTGTCCTTGATCGGCCTTTTTGGTGGATGTTTAGGTGATGTCGTAGTCTTACTTCTTGCTGCCGGGGCAAGTTTCTTGGGCTGGTAGGATGCCGTAGTCTTACTTCTTGCTGCCGGGGCAAGTTGCTTGGGCTGGTAGGCAAGGTCTTTGCTGGGCAAGCTGGACAGGATTTTCTCTTCTCCAGGAGGCTTGGGGGTGATCTTATTCTCTTGCACCATATCAACTGATGGGTTCTTTGTTGAACACTTGGGAAAAACATCTCTTTATTCACCTTGTTGAATGAGATCCTCCGGTTGGGAAAATCGAAAATGGCTCCAACGGTTGATAGAAAAGGGGTGCCAAGGATGAGGGGTCTATGGCTACTTTCTCTCATTTCCACTATTTGAAAGTCGGTAGGAATATAACAATTCCCAAGTCGTAACATCACGTCCGGGATGAAACCATAAGGTGTTTGCGAGAATGAATCGGCATAGTTGATAGAGATGGATGAAGGTTGGATGTTGGTAAGGCCTATCTCGTCTGCAATCTTCTTTGACATGATGTTGACATTAGCTCATGTGTCACAAAGAGAATCGGTGAGATTAACTTCATTAATAGAACATGGAACTACAAACTTCCCAGAGTTATCCGCCTTTGGGATGATCTTGGGGAAAAGGCGTCTTTTCCTTGCACGGTTGGATTCTTTCTTGGGATAGATTTCTTCAGGCCAGGTCATACAATCATACTTAGGTGGGGAGAGCTTCCATTTGGGGATAGAATCCTCAAACTTCTTTTCTATTGCAACGGAGTTGCAAAAAGATTTCTTGGACTCCATCTCTTGTTTTTTAACTGCTTCTGCGGTTTGAGCGGTTTGTACTTCCAATTTCTTGACATGAGCGGCAATGGCATCATATTTGGCATGGATATCATTGAACAAAGTGTCCATCTTCTCATTCATCTCCTTGTTGTTCCTCTTTTGACCTTCCATGATCTGTTGAAACATTCCCTCGAACTTGTTGTTTGGCTGGGCTAAAGGAGGTTGGCTGGAGGGTAAACCATATGGTTCCTTTGGTGGGTATGGTGCTCTTTGGTCATAGTTCGGCCTAGGTTGAAACTGGTTTCCTTGCTGCTGGAAACGATCTCCATAGGGTTGGAAGGGTGGTCTCTGCTGCTGGAATCTTGAGGGATAGATTTGGTCTTGTGGGTTCTCCACATTGGTGCTGCGGTAAGAAAGGTTTGGGTTGGACCGGTAGGTTGGATTGTATCTCCAGTTTCCATAGTTACCAATGTAGTTAACTTCTTCCTCAAGATGATCATTGGAGAAATCTCCCATGCATTCCCTTGTAGGATCATCATTGACATCATTTATGCCCTCAACTGCATGTATGTGTCTTTGCTGTCCTTTTAGAACTTGAGCCATCATATTCTTCAGTTCAGCCATCTGAGTAGCATCAGGGGGTGTGTTGGTAGAGCGGTGTGATCTATCATAATCGGGGCAATTGTTGCAATCACTTGCTGCAAGGTTCTCAATCAAGACTTTGGCTTCCTCAACAGTCTTTGTCATAAAATTTCCATTGCTTGCAGTATCCAAGGATAGCTTATACTTGTGGTCTATGCCACGATAGAAGATGTTCCAAAGGTTCCCATCCTTGAAATCGTGGTTAGGGCAGTCCCTAATGTACTCCTTGAATCGATCCAATGCCTCATAGAATGATTTGGTTGCTCCTTGGCGAAATCCAGAGATCTTGTTTCTAACAGAAATTGATCTTTGCTTAGTGTAGAAATGGTTGATGAATGCTGCCTTGTACTCGTCCCAAGTGGTGATCGAATGGGCAGGTAGAGACTTTAACCATCTAAGGGCTTTATCGCCAAGAGAAAATGAGAAAAGTTTGCACTTTAGGTAGTCAGCTGAGACTCCGTTGGCTCGGGTGGTGCTGCAAATCTCTTCAAAGTTATCTATGTGATCAAGCGGGTGCTCAGCTGGTAGGCCATGAAACTGGTTTTGCTTAACCAATGCTATGATTTGAGGCTTGATCTCATAGTCATTCCTCTGAGGTGGAGGTGGGTGGATCGGATTTCGATCTGTAAAGAAGGCATCAGCGGAGTCATAGTCTCCAATGGTTGGGTTGTTAGCTTGAGGTTGTGCATCAACTTCCCCAGCAGGAGGTTGTGGTGCTAAGGGTGGAGGTGGATCTCTCCCTTCAGCTACAGCTCTAGCTACTGCTGCATCATGAGCGGCTTGGGCCATCTCTTGAGCTCTTTGCCTTCTAAGTGTCTTTTCAAGTCGGTCAATTTCAGCAACTGGTTCAACTACATTGTCTCTATTAGACTGTCTAGTCATGCACCTGAAAAACAA
Source organism: Erythrophleum ivorense (assembly GCA_026724425.1). Lineage (NCBI taxonomy): Eukaryota > Viridiplantae > Streptophyta > Magnoliopsida > Fabales > Fabaceae > Erythrophleum > Erythrophleum ivorense. Next base: position 1,531,960 of record JAIUCV010000027.1, on the reverse strand, counting down.
AAGAAGAAAACAAATGAAAAGTAAGATAAACTAGAAAAACCAAAAGCAAAATGAAAATGCAAGAAAACAAAGGTACTGCAAATGTAGTGAGGAGGAGAGATCCTCTCCTTGAAATCTCTAGAACAAAAGTAGATCTATAAAAACTATAATACAATGCGGCTTTGCGGTTCTCTTCTTTCTAAAGAGGCTAAAAAGGTGTATTTATAGTGCTAGGTCTTCCATGGGTCGAGATTAGGTAAACGGGCCGAGTAAATCGTGAAAACGCGCAAAACGGGCCTTAGTCGGCTAAGGCTAGTCGAGCGGGAAAGGCGGCGGTCGAGCGGGTGGTCGACCGGTCGGTCGGGATGGCGGTCGGGTCGAGCTGGGCGGTCGAATGGTCTGTCGGGATGATGGTCGGGTCGAGCTGGGCGGTCGAGCGCGCACGGGATGGTGAAAAGAGGTCGGGTTGGACGAGGGCCATGGAGTCCCTGTCCGACCGGCTCGGTCGAGCGATGTCATTGTGCAATGAAGGACGGTCGGGTCGGACGGGAGCCTTGGAGTCCCTGTCCAACCGGCTCGGTCGACCGGCTGGTGTAGACGTCCGGTTTTAGGCTGATCTGACACTCTTCACTAAAATGATAATATCTTCCATTCTACACGTCCAAATTGCATGATTCCAATTGCGTTGGAAACCTAACTCATGTAGGCATCTCGACGAACTGATTTTGGTGAAATCCATTGAGTAGAATGTTGTTGGGGCTCTTCCAAAGTTGATGATGTGTCGCAGAGCGGCGTAAAGTCCAAATCCTGTGGTTTTGCTCCAAAATGCATCTTTCGACCTGTTTAGACTCTTAGTACTATAAATCCACAAAAAAATACGTTTTTAGATCATAGTAAAACCATATAAAAAGGGTGCAAAATAGAGGTATATCAGCGGACGGCAGACCGAAGGTCGTACCTCACACATCTGGCCAGACGCCTTTTGCCGGAAAACGTTTACAAATGGTAATATAATTTTTGTTTTTACTTATATACAAAATATAAATTAAACTAAGTTAATGAATTATAAACTAATTAATTAATTTTTAGGCTGCGGAGAATGGAGGTGTGCTCCTTCCATTGACGGAACTTTTTCAGAGGACACACACAAGGAAAGACGAAAGTTATGTAACTCCGAGAACTGAAGAAATATGGAACGATGTGAACGCTAGGGTCACTGAGGAACAAACACAACACTCTCAACAGTTATCTCCAGGCAATTTCCAATATGTGGAGTTGAGCACCCTCGATATTAACCGCATCTTCGAACATGTACGTATTACTATATGTGATTCCATATATGTATGTATATATTTATTAATATTAATTTATTGTTAATTAAACTTTATTGTATTAAAATTTATTAATATTAATTTAATGTTTAAAAATGGCAGGTTGCCTCTAAGAATAAGGGTAAAACTATTGGGATGGGTTCAATTCGCAATGTCCCTGTTGCTTCGTCACTTGCTCTGCAACACCGACGATCCGAGGATGATCCGATCCAAATGCGGGCCAAGATTACAAATCTTCAGCTGTCTATGCAAGAAGAACATGCAGAAAACGATGAACATGCAGAAGAACATGCAAGAAGAACATGCAGAAAACGATGCCATTTTCGAGATTATGGCTACGAAAATCACACAGATTGCAGCGCTCTTGAGAGATAAGAGACGTAAACGAGAAGCTGCAGCGGCGGCCCGAAAATCAGGTGTCCCACAGGGGGAAGAACTTACAGAAGAGCAATGGGAAACAGCAAACATAGCGGCTAATGTAGCCCGGGAGGCTGACGAACTCCTGCAGTTTTATTAAATATTTTTTTTCTTATTTTGTGAAATATATATTTTTATTTTAATAATTTCTAAAAAATATATATTTTTGTAAATTATATAACGTATTTACGACGATTATTAACGTTGAATTAACGACATATGTGTCGTCGCAATTTACGACGAATTTATGATGATTTTGAAATAACGTCAATCAGTTACCGGCGATTTGAAAATCAATGGAAATTCGATGTAAGTTGCAATTAACATCGATTTTACAACGAATCCTGCCGTCGGAAAATGCCTGTTTTGTTGTAGTGAGTATCGGCCCGATCTGGTGGGCCACCTAAAGCAAGAGAACAAAAAATTGGCCCATAAATGTAAGGTCAACAATAACCTGATTGGGACTTGAATTGTCGAACTAGAACACTAAATGAGGACACATACCATTAGTCTAATAAGGTGTTTTACCATTTTGGCACCCCTAATATGGTATATAACATTTGGCGACTAAAGCGTAGGCTTTAACCGCTTTAGTCCAGGGTTGTCTCTGGTGGTATATGTGGAACTTTTTGCCGTGGTTCCATATGTTAAGGTACAATTATTCATCATGATTTTGGTGTAAGTAAAAATTATAGCATGCATTTTTGTAGTTCACAATCCATGAATCTTTCGCAAGTATATGTACTTATGGTGAAGCATCACGTTGATGAATAGTACGTTGCGGTAATTTTATTACCCTTCATAAAAACAAATTTGGATAGCATAATCAATATCACTCGTGGGAATCATAGTTTGAAATGGAAAAATATTCTCGAAAATATAAAGTAAGACAATTTATAATGAGTAACAAAACTTACTACTCCATCCATCAATATCAATTCAATAAATTCAGCAGAATAATTATTCGGCGTAGTCCATCTATTTAAGATCTTTGTGCTTACACAATTTTCGTTTCTCCAAGGATGAAGAGAACTTAGGAGACCTAACTGATACATGGCAAATGTGTAGTGTGATAATTTTATCTAGATCTGATTATATAGTATGAATTTTGGTTTATGTAATCTCACGGAGATCTAAACAATATACTTATCGAAACAACCAAGCTTTTTTTTTTTTTTTTATAATTAGCCCAGATTAACATTCTCATAAATATTAATCCTCAACAGCTAATTCAACAACACAATGCGGAAGAAATCAAAAGAAATCAATAATATTATTAAATCATAATAATCGTTCAACAAATAACCAATAAAGAATAACCAATAAAACCAATAACCAATAAGCAACCTAAACCGGTTTGCTACATTATTAAAATAAAGTCTAACACCCTAAACTCATGAATTCTCAATCAACCACAACATAAACGCCAGAATCCAAATCTAAATCTCATCATCCTCGTCTCTCGGTCTCTTTCCGCGGAAGAACATTGCTGTTACCTGCATCACATTGGAATAGAGATGCGTAAGTATTATCATAAATACTTAGTGAGTGGATCATCCTGCCTACAGGCCAATTACGTCAAACAATAGCCAATACATCACAATAAACAACCAGAATGACAATGCAACAACAATAACATCAACTACCTGTCAGGAAACCCACGTTTCCTGACACCCAGGTCGGTGTCGACCGACACCTGAATGGTGTCGATCGACGCCAGCCTTCTGAGTGTCGATCGACACTCAGCGAGTGTCGCTCGACACCAGCTCGACGCCCAGAAACCAAAAGCTACGAAAATCGCAATCAACATTCACAAACTCATAATCAAGGGTTTTCAACGCCCCAAAGCAATCCAAAACACGGTTTCCACTATAAACAACTCAAGAACACAACCAAAACTCGAAATCAAACAATCTCTATTGATTAACGGACCTACAGTCACGCACTCACCTTAGGTGGGATTGAGAACAAGGAAAAGAGATGAAACAGCGAAGAACAGCAACAGATCAAGCCCAGAAACTCCAAAAATCAACCAAAATCGCCCTGCCTCTCTCTGGAAACTCTCTGCCTCGAAAAACGTGAAAAGTGATGCGGCTACAGTGTTTTCTCGCACAAAATAGGGTTCCCTCGCCCTTAACCGACCAAACCGCAATCACTTGAATCAAACCGGCCGCAATTCCAATAACCGGTGTCGATCGACACCCTTCCTTGGTGTCGGTCGACACCCATCGACCAAAACCAACCCAACTCGATTCGATCGACCTAACCGGAAATCGACCCTGATAACCGGTGTCGATCGACACACCCCTTTGGTGTCGATCGACACTAAGCATTTAGGAGCTTTTTACACATTTTCTTCGAGATGATTGAACCTTAAACCAATTGTACAACAATCAAACAAGAACATGTACAATCGATCCTCGATTCGCACCTCAAAGAGCGTATGTAATCTACCCCCAAACCCCTAATGTCGTCCGATACCACTTTAAACACAACTTTCTGGTTCGCGGATGTTACAATTCTCCCCCACTAAACTGGATTCGTCCTCGAATCCCAACACAAACGTCTCTCAAAGACCTCAAAACTCACATTTTTAGTCCTATGTTATACGCATGTCTCCAAGATATTATTACTCCCAAAACCGTAACCCACCGTCACGATATCCATATTGCGGCCCACCGCCACAATATCCATACTGCGGCCCATGGCCCAGTATCCAAACCGCGACCCACGTCACGAAAACAACCCATATCGAGGTAGCGACCCCCAATATAAGTCCGTCGGGCACCTACCGTCCCAACACAAATAAAACCACCGTCTACAAGGCCCACGCCTCTAGACAAAACGAGTAATAAAATCTGAAACGCGTACCAACATATGACTAAAAACTACCAATGACCCCACCGGCCAAAGAAACTCGTAACATCCCCAAACCATAACCAAAAATATGAGGCAAACTCCATCTCATATAACTCCAAAAATGTATAACGTACAACAAAACGAAAATACATATATCCAAAACCAACAACAACATAACCAAAAACAAGACTAGAACCACAAAGATGAATCACTCCACAGCCTGCTTGTCGAACCACTTTCCGAACTTCAGCTTCATCTTTGCCTCAGGCTCCCAAGTCTGCTCCTCTGTGCCACTACAGTCCCACAAGACTCTCAACAATGGCACCCTCTTGTTCCGCAGAACCTTGACTCTCCTCTCAAGAATCCTCACAGGAACTGCCGGAACTGTCATATCTGGCTGAAGATCCTCTGGAATCTCAACCACTACCTCCTCTGAAGGACGCAAACACCTCCTCAACATCGAAACATGAAACACCTTATGAAAGGCGCTCATAATAGGTGGCAACTCCAACCGATAAGCCACTGGCCCAACTCGCTCCACTACTGGAAACGGACCCATAAAACGCGGACTGAGCTTGTTCTCTGCTATGGACCTGTTAGGGCCCCTCAACATAGCCATCTTGAGATAAACTCTATCTCCCACCTGAAACTCAAGCTCACGTCGCCGCCTATCTGCATAACTCCTCTGTCTATCCTGAGCCTCCTTCATGTTCAGCCTCAAGACCCGGATCTTCTCCGTCGTCTCCTGAACAAAACTAGCTCCAAACATGCTGCGCTCCCCCACTTGGGTCCAGCATAAGGGTGTCCTACATGGCCTCCCATACAAAGCCTCATAAGGAGCCATACCAATACTAGACTGAAAACTGTTGTTATAGGCAAACTCTGCCAAACACAGATGATCAGCCCAATGACCACCCCAATCCAGTACACACATCCTAAGCAGATCCTCCAAAGTCTGAATAGTCCTCTCTGACTGCCCATCTGTCTGCGGATGATACGCTGTACTCATATGCACCTTAGTGCCCATCTCAGTCTGAAATGCCCTCCAAAACTCTGAAGCAAACCTCGGATCTCTATCCGACACAATACTGGCTGGCACTCCATGCAGCCTCACAATCTCTCGCACAAACTTCCTAGCCAAGACAGCCGCTCCATCTGTCTTCTTGATATCCAAGAAATGTGCTGACTTGGTCAAGCGATCCACAATGACCCAAATAGCATCGAATGTCCGTGAGATAGGCAATCCCACAACAAAATCCATAGTGATCATATCCCACTTCCACTCTGGAATGGGCAAACTCTGCAAAAGACCACTAGGCACCTGATGCTCTGCCTTGACCAACGAACAAGTGTTGCACCTCGCAACCCAATCTGCCACATCCCTCTTCATCCCAACCCAATGATAATACCGTTTGAGGTCACGGTACATCTTGGTCGCACCCGGATGAATCGAAAACTTGCTCGAATGAGCCTCTCTCAAAACCTCATGCCTCAACTCCTCATCCTTGGGCACACAAACTCGCCCACGAACCAAGATAGTCCCATTCGAAGAGACCTGATACTCAGAACCAACCGCCTGCGAAGCATCAATCAAACCCTGATCACTCTGCTGCGCCACTCTGATCCTACTGAGTAAGTCTGCCTGATCAGCTGCCTCTAAACCCAAAGGCTCCTTTGAAATAGCACACAGCCGCAATGTATTAATCTCGCTGACCAAAGCCTCAACACCACGCTCTCTATCTGAATCAACCCTCCGTCGACTCAAAGCATCTGCCACCGAATTGGCCTTGCCTGGATGATAAACAATATCCAGATCATAATCCGCCAGAAACTCCACCCAACGCGTCTGTCTCGCATTCAGCAAAGGCTGAGTGAAAATATGCTGTAGACTCTTGTGATCTGTAAAGATCTGCACTCTACCACCATACAAATAAGACCTCCAAATCTTGAGCGCAAAAACCACTGCTCCCAACTCAAGATCATGTGTAGGACGGTTGCGCTCACTGCCCTGTAACTGCCTCAAAGCATAGGCAATCACTCTGCCCTCCTGCATCAAAACACAACCCAGTCCAACACCTGAAGCATCTGTGTACACTACATATGGCTTCCCCGGGTCGGGTAATGCCAAAACTGGTGTACTAGTCAACATCTCCTTGAGCTTCCCAAAGCTCTCCTCGCACTCATGCGACCACACAAACGGCACATCCTTGCCAGTCAACCTCGTCATCGGCTGAGACATACTCGCAAACCCCTTGACGAACCTCCTGTAGTAGCCTGCTAAACCCAGAAAACTCCTGATCTCGGTAGCACTACTCGGTCTAGGCCAATCTCTGATAGCCTCATTCTTAGCCGGATCCACAGAAACTCCCTCTGCAGAAACAATGTGGCCAAGAAAACCCATCTCCCGCTGCCAAAAACTGCACTTGCTCAACTTAGCAAAAAGCTTCTGCTCTCGAAGCTTCTCCAACACAAGCCTCAAATGAGTCGCATGCTCCTCCGGACTCCTCGAATACACCAAAATGTCATCAATGAAAATGATAACGAACACGTCCAAAAACTCCCTGAACACGTCGTTCATCAATCTCATAAACGCTGCCGGCGCATTAGTCAAACCAAAAGGCATGACCACAAACTCGAAATGCCCATACCTCGTCCGAAAAGCTGTCTTCCGGACATCTGCCCATCTATCGGAATCTGATGATAACCCGACGCCAAGTCAATCTTGGAGAACCAAGTAGCACCTCTCAACTGATCCAACAACTCATCGATCCTCGGAAGTGGGTACCTGTTCTTCACTGTGACTCGGTTAAGTCCCCGGTAATCAATGCACAACCGAAAACTGCCATCCTTCTTCTTAACGAACAAAACTGGTGCTCCCCATGGCGAAACACTAGGTCTGATGAACCCCTTACTCAAAAGGTCCTCTAACTGCTTCTTCAGCTCTGCCATCTCTGCTGGAGCCATCCTGTAAGGTGTCTTCGATATCGGAGTTGTCCCGAGCTCTAAATCAATCGTGAAAGGATTTGACCGAGATGGTGGCAATCCCTTCAGCGACCGAAAAACATCCTCGAAATCCTGGACAACCTGGATATCCTACAGACTCACCTCACCACTGGGCTCTGTCATAGTGATCGTCGCCAAATAGGCTTCGCAGCCCCGCTCTAACAACTGCTCTGCCTGAATAGCTGAAATCACTATACTCCCCGAAGTCGGTCTCACTCCCTGATAAACCAACTTCCCTGCATCTTGCTCAAACACCACTCTACCTCTGTAGCAATCCAGATGAACTCGGTATAGAGATAACCAGTCCATCCCCAAAATCACGTCATACAGCTCCACTGGACTGATGACCAAATCTGCTGGCATAGACTGCCCCGCAATACGCACATCAACTGCTCTAGCTCTGCCCGAAGTAGCCAAATAACCACCACCGGCCACCTTGACAAAGCCTGAAGCCTCGCCATCGCTACTCCGAATACCACTACCCTCAGCTCTCTCCGGAGTTATGAAGCAATTAGATGCTCCCGAGTCAAACAACACGTGAGACTCGAAACCTCCAACTAACAAGGTCCCTACACAATTCCACAAGTGTTGAGAACCTCTAACTCTATCACAGTAAAATAACAGAAACAGACAACACCAACAATTCTACCTTAAGAATTTAAAAGTCTGAGTCAAGGTTTACCTGTGATCTGGCCTGACTGACTGGTATGGCCCACCTCTGCCGAAGTATAAACTCTCGGCGCTCCACCCGACTGCAACGCCGCAACCTGCGCTGCTGACTGAATAGCCAACGGCTGAATCGCCGCTGCCACTGCCCTCTGCTGCAACTTGGGACACATTGTCTTGATATGCCCCGACTCCCTGCAGTAGAAGCACACTGGAGTCTCTCTGGATCCCGCCCGCTTGGGGCAAGTCGCAACTCTGTGGTCCAGACTCCCGCACCCAAAACAACCACCCGTACTCGGGCTACTAGCAGATATCTCGTCTGCTCTCCTCTTCTGGCCCTGCGCAGGCCTGCTGCCCCTGCCGTAACCAGAACTGTGACCTCTGCGCTGCTGATGCTGCTGCTGGCCCCGAGGATGGGTAGCAGAAGCAACTGCAACTGGAACAACTGCTGTACTCACCGGCTCACGCAAGTCCTCCTCAATGGACGCTGCCAACTCCACCAAACCCGCTCTAGTGTGGTACATACCACCTCTGCACTGCGTCCTGATGTTCCTCCGAAGCCCCTGGAGAAACTGCGACGTCAATGCCCGCTCACTGACCAGCTCGCCACCCGAATGAACCAGCAACCTGCAGAACTCTGCATCATAATCCCGTACAGACTTCTCACCCTGAGTCAAGTCCAGAAACCTCAACTGCAGCCTGTCACGAGCCTCCTGAGGGAAAAACTTGTGGTTGAACTCCTCGACGAAGTCAACCCAAGTCCACACCTCTCTCCTGGTCCTAACAGACCTCCACCACAAATGTGCATTACCTCCAAGGTAGTGCACTGCCAACTCAACCTGAAACTGCTCCGGACAACGAACAGAATCGAAGTTCCGCTCCAATCTCTGACGCCACTCGTCAGCCTGCTCTGGAGTTACTCCGCCCTCAAACGTAGGCGTACCAATCCTCTGCATCTCCCTCATCATCTCACGATAAGGAGAAAACCCAACTGCAACACCCTGCTTCACCGGCACCAACATGTGCCCCGGCACCAACCTGTGCCCCGGCCGCTTGAGGTGCAACCGGAGCCTGCTGTGGAACTGCCTGAGGAAAACGTGCCAACAACTGCGTCAGTAGCCCCACAATCAACTCTCCCTGAGCTAAAGCAGCGCCCCCACCGGGAACCGCTCCAGCTCCTGCGCCACCACTGGCACCTGAGTTAGCCCCACCGGCCAACGAAACAGACTGTGTCACCGACGCTGCCGCCACACTAGGCGCTGCACTCTCAACGGAAACCTCAGCCTCTGGCACTCCACGACCAGCACCCCGACCTCCACGACCCGCTGCTCGCCCACCGCGACCAGCTCCTCTGCACCCACGGGCTGCACCGCGTCCACGACCACGACCTGCGTCCATCTCTCTGCACTACCACCAAGTACAGAAAAAGAGCAAAGTCAACACACAAAAACAAAACACGACACACCAAATATCCAACTCACTTACCCGCGGAAAACTGGAAGACCGAGAGGATGAGACTAGACCACTAACCGACTAACTCACATAATCAATTAAACACATAGTCCAATCCACTCAATGCTAACAGTCCTAAAACCGTATACGCTCTGATACCAAATTAATGAAACAACCAAGCTTTTTTTTTTTTTATAATTAGCCCAGATTAACATTCCTATAAATATTAATCCTCAACAGCTAATTCAACAACACAATGCGGAAGAAATAAAAAGAAATCAATAATATTATTAAATCATAATAATCGTTCAACAAATAATCAATAAAGAATAACCAATAAAACCAATAACCAATAAGCAACCTAAACCGGTTTGCTACATTATTAAAATAAAGTCTAACACCCTAAACTCATGAATTCTCAATCAACCACAACATAAACGCCAGAATCCAAATCCTAATCTCATCATCCTCGTCTCTCGGTCTCTTTCCGCGGAAGAACATTGTTGTTACCTGCATCACATTGGAATAGAGATGCGTAAGTATTATCATAAATACTTAGTGAGTGGATCATCCAACCTACAGGCCAATTACGTCAAACAATAGCCAATACATCACAATAAACAACCAGAATGACAATGCAACAACAATAACATCAACTACCTGTCAGGAAACCCACGTTTCCTGACACCCAGGTCGGTGTCGACCGACACCTGAATGGTGTCGATCGACGCCAGCCTTCTGAGTGTCGCTCGACACCAGCTCGACGCCCAGAAACCAAAAGCTACGAAAATCGCAATCAACATTCACAAACTCATAATCAAGGGTTTTCAACGCCCCAAAGCAATCCAAAACACGGTTTCCACTATAAACAACTCAAGAACACAACCAAAACTCGAAATCAAACAATCTCTATTGATTAACGGACCTACAGTCACGCACTCACCTTAGATTGGATTGAGAACAAGGAAAAGAGATGAAACAGCGAATAACAGCAACAGATCAAGCCCAGAAACTCCAAAAATCAACCAAAATCGCCCTGCCTCTCTCTGGAAACTCTCTGCCTCGAAAAACGTGAAAAGTGATGCGGCTACAGTGTTTTCTCGCACAAAATAGGGTTCCCTCGCCCTTAACCGACCAAACCGCAATCACTTGAATCAAACCGGCCGCAATTCCAATAACCGGTGTCGATCGACACCCTTCCTTGGTGTCGGTCAACACCCATCGACCAAAACCAACCCAACTCGATTCGATCGACCTAACCGGAAATCGACCCTGATAACCGGTGTCGATCGACACACCCCTTTGGTGTCGATCGACACTAAGCATTTAGGAGCTTTTTACACATTTTCTTCGAGATGATTGAACCTTAAACCAATTGTACAACAATCAAACAAGAACATGTACAATCGATCCTCGATTCGCACCTCAAAGAGCGTATGTAATCTACCCCCAAACCCCTAATGTCGTCCGATACCACTTTAAACACAACTTTCTGGTTCGCGGATGTTACACTTATTAATATAATCAGTTAAGGCAATCTCAAGAAGTACATTATGTAGAACCCGAAACAAAGAAGTGTGCTGTGTTGTCGACATATCATATTTGCAATATTTACAAATTGGTTTTTGAAATTCTAAGTAGATTTTTGGTGTTACTAAAACCTTATACATGTTTTTCTTATATCTATCGATATTCCTAATCTAAAATTTAGAAAAAAATTTAATCTTAGATGATGATATAGAAAAAATTTCAAAAACCAATTTGTAAATATTGCAAATATGATCTGTCGACAACACTGCACACTTCTTTGTTTCGGGTTGGACATAATGTCATTACATGATTTTGAAGTCTATCCATAAATGTATTTTTTTGATTTTTTATTAAACTGGAACTACAAACATATTTTATTCAAGAGTATATAAAAGTTTGGAGCTATTCAGATTCTGGATTAAGTTGGTACTAGGGTTGGACCCGCGCCCTGCACGGGGTGATGGTTTCTAAATTTGTATTTTATTAAAAAGATGTATATTTATCTATTTCAAAATTTTATGCGACAGATTTTTACCTTAGTTTGGTTTTTGTGTTCGTTTATAGTGTGAAAATTAAGTATCTTAAACCATTTTTTTAAAAAAGTCTACAAATTAAAGATTTAACCGTAGCCATAGATTTAATATGATAGATTTAATCAAGATATATAAAATCCAAATGAATACAATATAATAAGATAAGAAGTTTTATGTTCGGATTAAAACTATTTTTTTTTCTTTGAAAACTTAAACACGTTTTATTATAATTCCAAAAAAATCTAACCAATAAGAAAATAATTTGCAAAATCCAAATTGTCAAAATAACAAAAATATAATTAATTTTATATTGAAAGTTGAAACAAATAGAGTAATATTCAAAATTTTGATTAAAATATAATATTTATAAAAATAGTTTTATTCGATTTAATTATATATTTTAATTAAAAATCATATAAATCGAATATAAAAAAATAATTTATATTTGGATACCTACTAAATGATGTTTCCTACTCATATGGTTGCATGTCACAATAAGTCAATAACATATCCAATATGAGAATTTTAACAGTTTTAGTGATTATTATTGTTTTTAAAAATTCAAATCATAGCATATACAGAAAAAGTTTAAGATTTTCTTCATTAGATTTTTTATATTGTGATTCAAATTATTTTAAAAAATAAAGTTAAACAAAGATGATAGGAGATATATAATGATTTTAAAAAAAACTATTATGATAGACATAAATTGAATCCCATATATTCATTATTTACTTATTTTTGTAATTGCCAATTAAGGAAGGAGAATGATATTTTTTTATTAATAGTTATATATATATGATTAGTTGAATAATATATATTTGATTCTTTACATAATATGCAATGGCATTCCATGTAAATTCTCTAGTAACTTATTACTTAATTGCTAAACCCCTTGAGAGTGAACCTAATGATGACATCTAAGCAATGGCATTCTTGTTAATAATACATGAGATAAAGGTTGTTTTTATAGTGCATTCTGTTTTAATATATTAGGGATTAGGATTGGACACGCGCCCTGCACGGGGTGATATTTTACTCTAATGTTTTTTAACTTAAAGATGTCTATTTAAATAACTCGAAATCTTATGCGACATATTAATTTGATGGTTTGGTTCTTATCTTCGTTTTACAGTGTGGAAATTAAACATTTTAAATAATTTTTTAAAAAGGTAAAAAAAAAAAACATTAATCATAGTCCTAAATTACATATGATAAAATTGAGTGAAAAACATAAAAATCAAATGACTATAGTATAATAAAATAATAAATCAAATGATTACATTTAAATTGTTATTCTTTTTTTAGATTTGTATTGAAAATGAACATGGTGATGACATGTTAATTTTTAAAAATGCTTCCTTATAGAAATGTTAATTTTTAAAAATGCTTCTCTTTTAATATATTAGGGATAACAATTATAACATAACCATGATGTAATATTTTTATTGTTTGGACATATGTTTGGTTATTGTATTTTCTTTTTTTTTAATTATTAATAAATAAAGAGAGTATAATCAATAGTCAATACTGCAAAATTTGAATCACTTAATACAAAAATTCAGATTCAAATTAACAACATAAAACACAAAAAACATACAACTCTTAAACTAACACTAAAACTAAAACATGTTATAAAAAGAAGAAGAAAAGCAAAAAACAAAAACATAATCCCGCACTGCACTATTGTGCGGGTCAGACACTAGTTAGGTATAATATTTATATGGCGTGTAATTTACAAATGAATTTTTTTTTCAATACTAGGTTCGTAGCGCGGGTCTGTATTAATAATTTGATTAAATATTTTTATTCATAAGCTTTTTTCGTCGGTGGCATGATTGATTGTAGTGAATCAATGTTCTTATTTCTCTTCTTTTGTTTCATGTTTTTTAGTTTTTTTTTTTCTTTATTTTCGCTCTTTATTTGATTTTTTTTTCTTCATCTTTATTCTTCCTCGTCTTCCTTCATTTTCATTTCTTTGTCCTTACAATTTCTTATTCGATCTCCTTCTTCATCTTTGTTATTATTCTGTTTATCTTTTGTCCTCGTTCTTTAATATCATTGTCTTCGCTTTTTTTTATTGTTTCTTCTTATTTTTGTCCTCGTCTTGGTTCTTGTTCTTCCGTTTTTTCTATGATTAGTTCATACGGTCGAAGTTGCTAGGAGTTTGCTATATTTCTTTTGTTTAGCATGTTCTCTTTATTTTTCTTGATTATTCTCCAGGACTTGATCCCTTTTATAAATAGTTTTATTGTAGTTCTCTTTAATTTAATATTATGTAGAGTAAAAATATAATTATCTGATACACCCAACCAAATTTAAAAATGAAAAAGATTCACGGAAACAAAATTAAGCTAGAGATTGTATAATTACATATTCACACATGTAATAAGAAATGTCTAATAATAATATAGATAATTGATATAGTTACGCAAAGCTGTCAATTTTTTATTTTTCGGTTTCATCTTTTTATTTGGTTTCCTTCTCTAACCTTATCTTTTTGGTATCTTTTATGGCTTGTTTCTTTGCTATCTTCGTCCTTCCTTTTCTTCAATTACTTCTTTTTCTTTTTGTTCTTCTTGGTTCTTATTCTTATGTTTCTTTTATGATAAATTATTTCCATCGAAAATGCTAATGTTTTGCTAGATTTGTTTTCTTCTTCTTTGTATTGGTTATTCTCCTTTCTAACTTTTTTTTCACTTTATTGCTTTTGTACTTATTTTAGCATAAATCTCTTTAATTCTATGTAGAACATATTTTCATTATCTGATGCACCAAACCAAACTTAAAAATGAAAATATACGTATAAACAAATTTAAGCTAGAAGATAAGCTAATATTTTGGTAGGTTTTCTAGGGTTATAAAACCAAAATGAAGAGAAGCTAATCGACATATATCATTGTATTTCATTTTCTTCTTCGTTCTTGTTTATATGTTTTTAAATTTTCTTTGATTCATTCTTATTCAGTCTATTCTGTTTTGATTTCTTCTTTGTCTTTTCTCTTATATGGTTTTTTCTTCATTTTCACTCATCTTTGCGTTTGCTTTTCTTCGTCTTTCCGCTTCTTTTTTTTTTTTTTGGTTTCGTCTCTTCGTTCTTATTCGCTTTCCTCTTTAGATTGGTTTTTGCAAGTTTTTTGTTTTTGTTTGGTTTCTTCTCCTTCGTTCTTATTCGATTTCCTCTTCAAATTTTTCTTCGCAAGTTTTTTATCTGGTTTTTTCTTATTCATCTTTGCTTTCTTTGGTTTTTATTTTGTCTTCGCACTTCAATATATTCGGTTTCGCTCTTCTGCGGTTTTATCTTCTTACTCTTCTTCTTTGTGTCTGCTTTTTTCTTCAACTTTTTTTCTTTCTTATTTGTCTAGGTTATTCTCCACCATTTAAATTCTACATGGCTCTATTCCTCTTGTAAAATATTAATTTTATGTTGAAATTTGTAATTTTAACATAAGCTTTTTTATTTTGATATCGATCCATAAGTTATTTAGAGTGTCCACATATAAAATATATATATGCTTTATTCTTTCTTATTTGTTAAAAAAATTCAGTGATTATTTATATAATTAAAACCATTATCTTAAATTAAGAAATTTTTCTAATATAAATCTAAGTAGAGTTTTGGTGTTACTAAAAACTTATACATGTTTTTCTTATATCTATCGATATTCCAAATCTAAAATTTGGAAAATTTCTTAATCTTAGATGATGATATAGAAAAATATTATTAATTGTTTAAAATTTGGAAAATTTCTTAATTTTAGAGTTGCTGATTTGGCATAATTTAATTGGTTAAAAAAAATTAAAAGCTGATGTGGACACCATTAGAGGCATTTAGCCTCAACTTTTATATAGTATAGATTTTAGTTAACAAAATCTTAACGATTAAGGATATGATAGTTTTTCGGGGTCATCAAATTAATTGAGAATAAGTATTGATGTAACATCCGTGAACCTGGAAGTTGTTTTGGAAGTGGTGTTGGACGATGCTAGGGGTTCGGGAGTAGTTGGCACATGCTCTTAGAGGTGTGAATTGAGGGTTGGCTGTACATGTTCTTGTTTGATTGTTGTGCAGTCGGTCTAAGGTTCAAGCATCGCGAAGAAATTGTGTTAAATTCTTCTGAACGACTAGTATCGATCGACACCCTTCGGGTTTGATTTCCGGTTTAAGTCGATCGATTTGCAATTGGAGTTGGTTTGGTCGATTGGTGTCGACCGACACCAAGGGAGGGTGTCGATCGACACCGGTTATTGAGAAATCGACCGGTTTGATTCAAGTCGGCTGGTTTGGGCTGGTTAAGGGTCTGGAAACCCTAAGTCTCGATTAAAACAGTCCAGCCGCGTGAGAAAGCTCACTTTTCGAGTTTCAGAGAGAAAAAGGTGATTCTAAGGTGATTTTGAGAGTTTGGAGGAGTTTTGTGGAGTTTCTGAGGCTTGTGGTTGTTGTTTCTTCTTCCTTCCTTCCTTTCAATCCCTTTTCAAGGTGAGTGCGTGACTGTAGGTCCGTTAAGCGTTAGAGACTTTGTGATTTCGGATTTTTGATGTGTTCTTGAGATTGTTATGCTGGATTTCGTGTTTGATAGTATTGGGGCGTTGAAAACCCTTAGATTTCGTGTTATTGCGATTTGGTATGCGACTTTCGTTGATGTTGGTTTCTGGGCGTCGAGCTGGTGTCGAGCGACACTCTGCGAGTGTCGATCGACACTCAGAAGGCTAGCGTCGATCGACACCATTCAGGTGTCGGTCGACACCGACCTAGGTGTCAGGAAACGTGGGTTTCCTGACAGGTAGTTGGTGTTGTTATTGTTGAGCATTGTTATGGTTGTTGTTTATTGTGGTATATTGTCTATTGTTTGACGTAATTGGCCTGTAGGCAGGATGATCCACTCACTAAGTATTTATGATAATACTTACGCAACTCTATTCCAATGTGTTGCAGGTAACAGTAATGTTCTTCCGCGGAAAGAGACCGAGAGAAGAGGCTGAAGAGGAATTTAGGATGTTGGTTTTAAGAATTATTTTATGGATGATTAGAAATGAACCTTTTCTAGGATGTTAGTCTTTATTTCATTAATGTAGCAAACTTGGTGTTTAGGTTGTTAGAGTTACTTCTTTATTGGTTTTATTGGTTATTGGTTATTTGTTGAATTCATTTATTTATTTAATATTATTGATTTCTTTCTGAGAATTTCCGCAGTGATAAAAAAAAAAAAAAAAAAAAAAAAAGCTTGGTTGTTTCAATTGACGTA
This sequence comes from Erythrophleum ivorense, assembly GCA_026724425.1. Classification (NCBI taxonomy): domain Eukaryota; kingdom Viridiplantae; phylum Streptophyta; class Magnoliopsida; order Fabales; family Fabaceae; genus Erythrophleum; species Erythrophleum ivorense. The sequence goes on along the minus strand of JAIUCV010000027.1, from coordinate 1,514,944 downwards.
TATCTTGAGTCTATACTACTTTATGAATATTTTTTAATCTCAATTTTAGGTAAGTTAACTAAACCATCAGTATCTCTAAATAAAAAACATATCTACTCCAATTAATAAAGTAAATATATCATTACAATATTCGAAGTGGTACTATTGCCAAATGTAAAATACGCATTAAAAGAAAATAACATATTCATTAAATTAAGAAAGGAAATATAGAAAAAATAAAGAATGTAGTTTAGAAAATGTAGTTAATTTCACATTAAATTTAGATTAAGTAAAAGCTTCGTTGCTCCATATTCTCGTTCAATCGGATATATAATTATCCGATCTCATATCGTCCTTGAACTGGTTGAAACTTCCAAAAAGCAAAAACAGAAAAATAAAAAAATATAAATAAAATGATATATTGTGTAGTTTTGATTTTTAATAGTTAAGATTTAGAACAATTACTTGGTTCGGAAAGAAGCTGCCTCATCGATATCATGATCAATGAATACAAGGGATACAGTTTCCTCAAGTACAACCTAGATTTTACCTAATTTATGAAGAACATATTACCCAAGTTTTACGAGTTGTCTTAATATAGAAACCTAGAACTTAACTAATATTAAATAAGTAAATAAACATATTGTGTTTAAACCTAGAATGATAAAAACAAATATTTTATAAATTCTCGCCAAAATTACATGTCAAGTTTTCGATAATGCAATCCGACAAATCACAAACAACGGTCAAGTTATCATGTCTCCACCATTCAGCATGTATTTTATTTACCAAAATTCCTTTGGCAAGACAGTTTATACGGACACCACTGTATGAAACATTGTATTTTAATAAGTAAGGTACTAACGACAAACAAACGTAATATATAACTTATTAATAATAATGTATTTTTTAAGTACATATATCTTACTTGCTATTACAGAGACGATACTTAACGGAAACTGCCGCAGCATCATAATCATCTTCCCTCATTCTACCATACTGGAGAGTGTTAGAATTGTCCCACATCGGAAGCATGGGAGATTTGTGGACAATATATATAGTATGTGGCAATCCTCCACTCTTGAGCTAGCTTTTGGGTGTGAGTTAGGCACATTACTAATAAAGAGCACCAAGCAAGTCTAATAACCAAATATATTGTGTGTTGCACATATTAGGGATATGTTTCCACGGAATAATGATCCAGATATAGCATTTAACAAACACTACGTTTAATTATTCATAATATATGAAATAACATACTCCCTCCGTTCTTTTATGTTGAATTTTCTAGCATAAAAATTCTGTTTCACAAAGATAAATTTTGTATGTTTCCAATGCTTATTTGGCCAAATATTTCATGTTTTGTCCTCCTTTGTTTTTTTCTTGTTTAGAAAGACGAAGAGACTTTGCTGCTTTGTTTTACGTGAACTATTAACTCTTTCTTTCGTATTTACAGGTTTTTATTCTTCTCCAAAATTCATGAGTCACAAAGATATGAAAGGGGAAAAAATTGTTCATGGTGTTAAACATGAATTCGATTTAAACAAGCTTCCAGAGATTGAAGGAGATGTAGATCATGATTCCGACTTGTCCAAGCTTCCAGAGATGCAGAAGAAAGACACGATGGAAATTAATCAATCTGTGAGACATGCATTCGATTTAAACAAGATTCCCGAGGATGATGCAGGCCATGCGGTGCTCTACCCAGAATTTCAACAAGCTACCGAAGAAATGCTAAGAATTTTGTTTCCCAAATATTATTAGGATTGATCTATTTGTGTGTTGTTCAAGAAGATTATGTACTGAGTTTCTTAAGTTAAGTGGCGAATTAGTAGAACCTTTTTTCAACGCATACTTGAGAATGTGTTTTTATCATTATGATATTATAAAATCAGAAACTGGAAATTAAAAAGCTTTATAAAAGAACCGGAATTTTTTTCAAATCATAATAAAAGAGAATGCAACTAAATAACTTATCACCTCTTCTAACATGCTAAAGAACTTATCACCTCTTGTACTAAGATGGGATCGCAAGTGTAACATCCGCGAACCAGAAAGTTGTGTTTAAAGTGGTATCGGACGACATTAGGGGTTTGGGGGTAGATTACATACGCTCTTTGAGGTGCGAATCGAGGATCGATTGTACATGTTCTTGTTTGATTGTTGTACAATTGGTTTAAGGTTCAATCATCTCGAAGAAAATGTGTAAAAAGCTCCTAAATGCTTAGTGTCGATCGACACCAAAGGGGTGTGTCGATCGACACCGGTTATCAGGGTCGATTTCCGGTTAGGTCGATCGAATCGAGTTGGGTTGGTTTTGGTCGATGGGTGTCGACCGACACCAAGGAAGGGTGTCGATCGCCACCGGTTATTGGAATTGCGGCCGGTTTGATTCAAGTGATTGCGGTTTGGTCGGATAAGGGCGAGGGAACCCTATTTTGTGCGAGAAAACACTGTAGCCGCATCACTTTTCACGTTTTTCGAGGCAGAGAGTTTCCAGAGAGAGGCAGGGCGATTTTGGTTGATTTTTAGACTTTCTGGGCTTGATCTGTTGCTGTTCTTCGCTGTTTCATCTCTTTTCCTTGTTCTCAATCCAATCTAAGGTGAGTGCGTGACTGTAGGTCCGTTAATCAATAGAGATTGTTTGATTTCGAGTTTTGGTTGTGTTCTTGAGTTGTTTATAGTGGAAACCGTGTTTTGGATTGCTTTGGGGCGTTGAAAACCCTTGATTATGAGTTTGTGAATGTTGATTGCGATTTTCGTAGCTTTTGGTTTCTGGGTGTCGAGCGACACTCGCTGAGTGTCGATCGACACTCAGAAGGCTGGCGTCGATCGACACCATTCAGGTGTCGGTCGACACCGACCTGGGTGTCAGGAAACCGGTTTAGGTTGCTTATTGGTTATTGGTTTTATTGGTTATTCTTTATTGGTTATTTGTTGAACGATTATTATGATTTAATAATATTATTGATTTCTTTTGATTTCTTCCGCATTGTGTTGTTGAATTAGCTGTTGAGGATTAATATTTATGGGAATGTTAATCTGGGCTAATTATAAAAAAAAAAAAAAGCTTGGTTGTTTCATTTTGGTATCAGAGCGAATACGGTTTTATGACTGTTAGAATTGGATGAATTGGACTGTGTGTTTAAGTGATTATGTGAGTTAGTCAGTTAGTGGTATAGACTCATCCTCTCGGTCTTCCAGTTTTCCGCGGGTAAGTGAGTTGGATATTTGGTGTGTCGTGTTTTGTTTTTGTGTGTTGACCTTGCTCTTTTTCTGTACTTGGTGGTAGTGCAGAGAGATGGACGCAGGTCGTGGTCGTGGCCGTGGTAGTGGTCGCGGTGCAGCCCGTGGGGGCAGAGGAGCTGGTCGCGGTGGGCGAGCAGCGGGTCGTGGAGGTCGGGGTGCTGGTCGTGGAGTGCCAGAGGCTGAAGTTTCCGTTGAGAGTGCAGCGCCTAGTGTGGCGGCAGCGTCGGTGACACAGTCTGTTTCGTTGGCCGGTGGGGCTAACTCAGGTGCCAGTGGTGGCGCAGGAGCTGGAGCGGTTCCCGGTGGGGGCGCTGCTTTAGCTTAGGGAGAGTTGATTGTGGGGCTACTGACGCAGTTGTTGGCACGTCTTCCTCAGGCAGTTCCACAGCAGGCTCCGGTTGCACCTCCAGCGGCCGGGGCACAGGTTGGTGCCGGGGCACATGTTGGTGCCGGTTTTGTTGAGCAGGGTGTTGCAGTTGGGTTTTCTCCTTATCGTGAGATGATGAGGGAGATGCAGAGGATTGGTACGCCTACGTTTGAGGGCGGAGTTACTCCAGAGCAGGCTGACGAGTGGCGTCAGAAATTGGAGCGGAACTTCGATTATGTTCGTTGTCCGGAGAAGTTTCAGGTTGAGCTGGCGGTGCACTACCTTGGAGGTGATGCACATTTGTGGTGGAGGTCTGTTAGGACCAGGAGAGAGGTATGGACTAGGGTTGACTTCGTCGAGGAGTTCAACCACAAGTTTTTCCCTCAGGAGGCTCGTGACAGGCTGCAGTTGAGGTTTCTGGACTTGACTCAGGGTGAGAAGTCTGTACGGGATTATGATGCAGAGTTCTGCAGGTTGCTGGTTCATTCGGGTGGCGAGCTGGTCAGTGAGCGGGCATTGACGTCGCGGTTTCTCCAGGGGCTTCGGAGGAACATCAGGACGCAGTGCAGAGGTGGTATGTACCACACTAGAGCGGGTTTGGTGGAGTTGGCAGCGTCCATTGAGGAGGACTTGCGTGAGCCGGTGAGTACGGCAGTTGTTCCAGTTGCAGTTGCTTCTGCTACCCATCCTCGGGGCCAGCAGCAGCATCAGCAGCGCAGAGGTCACAGTTCTGGTTACGGCAGGGGCAGCAGGCCTGCGCAGGGCCAGAAGAGGAGAGCAGACGAGATATCTGCTAGTAGCCCGAGTACGGGTGGTTGTTTTGGGTGCGGGAGTCTGGACCACAGAGTTGCGACTTGCCCCAAGCGGGCGGGATCCAGAGAGACTCCAGTGTGCTTCTACTGCAGGGAGTCGGGGCATATCAAGACAATGTGTCCCAAGTTGCAGCAGAGGGCAGTGGCAGCGGCGATTCAGCCGTTGGCTATTCAGTCAGCAGCGCAGGTTGCGGCGTTGCAGTCGGGTGGAGCGCCGAGAGTTTATACTTCGGCAGAGGTGGGCCAGACCAGTCAGTCAGGCCAGATCACAGGTAAACCTTGACTCAGACTTTTAAATTCTTAAGGTATAATTGTTGGTGTTGTCTGTTTCTGTTATTTTACTGTGATAGAGTTAGAGGTTCTCAACACTTGTGGAATTGTGTAGGGACCTTGTTAGTTGGAGGTTTTGAGTCTCACGTGTTGTTTGACTCGGGAGCATCTAATTGCTTCATAACTCCGGAGAGAGCTGAGGGTAGTGGTATTCGGAGTAGCGATGGCGAGGCTTCAGGCTTTGTCAAGGTGGCCGGTGGTGGTTATTTGGCTACTTCGGGCAGAGCTAGAGCAGTTGATGTGCGTATTGCAGGGCAGTCTATGCCAGCAGATTTGGTCATCAGTCCAGTGGAGCTGTATGACGTGATTTTGGGGATGGACTGGTTATCTCTATACCGAGTTCATCTGGATTGCTACAGAGGTAGAGTGGTGTTTCAGCAAGATGCAGGGAAGTTGGTTTATCAGGGAGTGAGACCGACTTCGAGGAGTATAGTGATTTCAGCTATTCAGGCAGAGCAGTTGTTAGAGCGGGGCTGCGAAGCCTATTTGGCGACGATCACTATGACAGAGCCCAGTGGTGAGGTGAGTTTGCAGGATATTCAGGTTGTCCAGGATTTCGAGGATGTTTTTCGGTCGCTGAAGGGATTGCCACCATCTCGGTCAGATCCTTTCACGATTGATTTAGAGCCCGGGACAGCTCCGATATCGAAGACACCTTACAGGATGGCTCCAGCAGAGATGGCAGAGCTGAAGAAGCAGTTAGAGGACGTTTTGAGTAAGGGGTTCATCAGACCTAGTGTTTCGCCATGGGGAGCACCAGTTTTGTTCGTTAAGAAGAAGGATGGCAGTTTTCGGTTGTGCATTGATTACCGGGGACTTAACCGAGTCAGAGTGAAGAACAGGTACCCACTTCCGAGGATCGATGAGTTGTTGGATCAGTTGAGAGGTGCTACTTGGTTCTCCAAGATTGACTTGGCGTCGGGTTATCATCAGATTCCGATAGATGAGGCAGATGTCCGGAAGACAGCTTTTCGGACGAGGTATGGGCATTTCGAGTTTGTGGTCATGCCTTTTGGTTTGACTAATGCGCCGGCAGCGTTTATGAGATTGATGAACGACGTGTTCAGGGAGTTTTTGGACGTGTTCGTTATCATTTTCATTGATGACATTTTGGTGTATTCGAGGAGTCCGGAGGAGCATGCGACTCATTTGAGGCTTGTGTTGGAGAAGCTTCGAGAGCAGAAGCTTTTTGCTAAGTTGACCAAGTGCAGTTTTTGGCAGCGGGAGATGGGTTTTTTTGGCCACATTGTTTCTGCAGAGGGAGTTTCTGTGGATCCGGCTAAGATTGAGGCTATCAGAGATTGGCCTAGACCGAGTAGTGCTACCGAGATCAGGAGTTTTCTGGGTTTAGCAGGCTACTACAGGAGGTTCGTCAAGGGGTTTGCGAGTATGTCTCAGCCGATGACGAGGTTGACTGGCAAGGATGTGCCGTTTGTGTGGTCGCATGAGTGCGAGGAGAGCTTTGGGAAGCTCAAGGAGATGTTGACTAGTACACCAGTTTTGGCATTACCCGACCCGGGGAAGCCATATGTAGTGTACACAGATGCTTCAGGTGTTGGACTTGGTTGTGTTTTGATGCAGGAGGGCAGAGTGATTGCCTATGCTTCGAGGCAGTTGCAGGGCACTGAGCGCAACCGTCCTACACATGATCTTGAGTTGGGAACAGTGGTTTTTGCGCTCAAGATTTGGAGGTCTTATTTGTATGGTGGTAGAGTGCAGATCTTTACAGATCACAAGAGTCTACAGCATATTTTCACTCAGCCTTTGCTGAATGCGAGACAGACGCGTTGGGTGGAGTTTCTGGCGGATTATGATCTGGATATTGTTTATCATCCAGGCAAGGCCAATTCGGTGGCAGATGCTTTGAGTCGACGGAGGGTTGATTCAGATAGAGAGCGTGGTGTTGAGGATTTGGTCAGCGAGATTAGTACATTGCGGCTGTGTGCTATTTCAGAGGAGCCTTTGGGTTTAGAGGCAGCTGATCAGGCAGACTTACTCAGTAGGATCAGAGTGGCGCAGCAGAGTGATCAGGGTTTGATTGATGCTTCGCAGGCGGTTGGTTCTGAGTATCAGGTCTCTTCGAATGGGACTATCTTGGTTCGTGGGCGAGTTTGTGTGCCCAAGGATGAGGAGTTGAGGCATGAGGTTTTGAGAGAGGCTCATTCGAGCAAGTTTTCGATTCATCCGGGTGCGACCAAGATGTACCGTGACCTCAAACGGTATTATCATTGGGTTGGGATGAAGAGGGATGTGGCAGATTGGGTTGCGAGGTGCAACACTTGTTCGTTGGTCAAGGCAGAGCATCAGGTGCCTAGTGGTCTTTTGCAGAGTTTGCCCATTCCAGAGTGGAAGTGGGATATGATCACTATGGATTTTGTTGTGGGATTGCCTATCTCACGGACATTCGATGCTATTTGGGTCATTGTGGATCGCTTGACCAAGTCAGCACATTTCTTGGCTATCAAGAAGACAGATGGAGCGGCTGTCTTGGCTAGGAAGTTTGTGCGATAGATTGTGAGGCTGCATGGAGTGCCAGCCAGTATTGTGTCGGATAGAGATTCGAGGTTTGCTTCAGAGTTTTGGAGGGCATTTCAGACTGAGATGGGCACTAAGGTGCATATGAGTACAGCGTATCATCCGCAGACAGATGGGCAGTCAGAGAGGACTATTCAGACTTTGGAGGATCTGCTTAGGATGTGTGTACTGGATTGGGGTGGTCATTGGACTGATCATCTGTGTTTGGCAGAGTTTGCCTATAACAACAGTTTTCAGTCTAGTATTGGTATGGCTCCTTATGAGGCTTTGTATGGGAGGCCATGTAGGACACCCTTATGCTGGACCCAAGTGGGGGAGCGCAGCATGTTTGGAGCTAGTTTTGTTCAGGAGACGACGGAGAAGATCCGGGTCTTGAGGCTGAACATGAAGGAGGCTCAGGATAGACAGAGGAGTTATGCAGATAGGCGGCGACGTGAGCTTGAGTATCAGGTGGGAGATAGAGTTTATCTCAAGATGGCTATGTTGAGGGGCCCTAACAGGTCCATAGCAGAGAACAAGCTCAGTCCGCGTTTTATGGGTCCTTTTCCAGTAGTGGAGCGAGTTGGGCCAGTGGCTTATCGGTTGGAGTTGCCACCTATTATGAGCGCCTTTCATAAGGTGTTTCATGTTTCGATGTTGAGGAGGTGTTTGCGTCCTTCAGAGGAGGTAGTGGTTGAGATTCCAGAGGATCTTCAGCCAGATATGACAGTTCCGGCAGTTCCTGTGAGGATTCTTGAGAGGAGAGTCAAGGTTCTGCGGAACAAGAGGGTGCCATTGTTGAGAGTCTTGTGGGACTGTAGTGGCACAGAGGAGCAGACTTGGGAGCCTGAGGCAAAGATGAAGCTGAAGTTCGAAAAGTGGTTCGACAAGCAGGCTGTGGAGTGATTCATCTTTGTGGTTCTAGTCTTGTTTTTGGTTATGTTGTTGTTGGTTTGGGGTCATTGGTAGTTTTTAGTTATATGTTGGTACGCGTTTCAGATTTTATTACTCGTTTTGTCTAGAGGCGTGGGCCTTGTAGACGGTGGTTTTATTTGTGTTGGGACGGTAGGTGCCCGACGGACTTATATTGGGGGTCGCTACCTCGATATGGGTTGTTTTCGTGACGTGGGTCGCGGTTTGGATACTGGGCCATGGGCCGCAGTATGGATATTGTGGCGGTGGGCCGCAATATGGATATCGTGACGGTGGGTTACGGTTTTGGGAGTAATAATATCTTGGAGACATGCGTATAACATAGGACTAAAAATGTGAGTTTTGAGGTCTTTGAGAGACGTTTGTGTTGGGATTCGAGGACGAATCCAGTTTAGTGGGGGAGAATTGTAACATCCGCGAACCAGAAAGTTGTGTTTAAAGTGGTATCGGACGACATTAGGGGTTTGGGGGTAGATTACATACGCTCTTTGAGGTGCGAATCGAGGATCGATTGTACATGTTCTTGTTTGATTGTTGTACAATTGGTTTAAGGTTCAATCATCTCGAAGAAAATGTGTAAAAAGCTCCTAAATGCTTAGTGTCGATCGACACCAAAGGGGTGTGTCGATCGACACCGGTTATCAGGGTCGATTTCCGGTTAGGTTGATCGAATCGAGTTGGGTTGGTTTTGGTCGATGGGTGTCGACCGACACCAAGGAAGGGTGTCGATCGACACCGGTTATTGGAATTGCGGCCGGTTTGATTCAAGTGATTGCGGTTTGGTCGGTTAAGGGCGAGGGAACCCTATTTTGTGCGAGAAAACACTGTAGCCGCATCACTTTTCACGGTTTTCGAGGCAGAGAGTTTCCAGAGAGAGGCAGGGCGATTTTGGTTGATTTTTGGAGTTTCTGGGTTTGATCTGTTGCTGTTCTTCGCTGTTTCATCTCTTTTCCTTGTTCTCAATCCAATCTAAGGTGAGTGCGTGACTGTAGGTCCGTTAATCAATAGAGATTGTTTGATTTCGAGTTTTGGTTGTGTTCTTGAGTTGTTTATAGTGGAAACCGTGTTTTGGATTGCTTTGGGGCGTTGAAAACCCTTGATTATGAGTTTGTGAATGTTGATTGCGATTTTCGTAGCTTTTGGTTTCTGGGCGTCGAGCTGGTGTCGAGCGACACTCGCTGAGTGTCGATCGACACTCAGAAGGCTGGCGTCGATCGACACCGACCTGGGTGTCAGGAAACGTGGGTTTCCTGACAGGTAGTTGATGTTATTGTTGTTGCATTGTCATTCTGGTTGTTTATTGTGATGTATTGGCTATTGTTTGACGTAATTGGCCTGTAGGCAGGATGATCCACTCACTAAGTATTTATGATAATACTTACGCATCTCTATTCCAATGTGATGCAGGTAACAGCAATGTTCTTCCGCGGAAAGAGACCGAGAGACGAGGATGATGAGATTAGGATTTGGATTCTGGCGTTTATGTTGTGGTTGATTGAGAATTCATGAGTTTAGGGTGTTAGACTTTATTTTAATAATGTAGCAAACCGGTTTAGGTTGCTTATTGGTTATTGGTTTTATTGGTTATTCTTTATTGGTTATTTGTTGAACGATTATTATGATTTAATAATATTATTGATTTCTTTTGATTTCTTCCGCATTGTGTTGTTGAATTAGCTGTTGAGGATTAATATTTATGGGAATGTTAATCTGGGCTAATTATAAAAAAAAAAAAAAAGCTTGGTTGTTTCAGCAAGCCAATTGGATAGGTAGACGTCCTTCTTTTTCCAATCTATCTTTCTTCATATGTGGAATTTTGTATGTGTTTGCACCTCCAATTTTCATTGTCTCTAGCAGACATGATTGTAGAGTCAAAAAGATCCGGTTGACTTGTTTCGGAGGATATTCATCATACGCTCTACCGTCTTCGGACACACTTTATCTTGCAACGTCTGAATGGCACGGAAAAATCCAAGATCCAAAATATTCATATCTGGTGAATTTGGCGGTTGACACATCAACTGAATATCGAATCCATGTTGTGAAGCAGCTTCTTGAAATTCTTCGTTATTTACGTCAACATGTGTTCTTGCATTATCTTGTTGAATGAAAATAGTTTTCCCAAAATCTTCCGCCGGCCACCTCTCGCGAATATTTGGAAGAACTTTTTCTATCAAGCATCTTTTTATGTCCTCTCTCTTGATGGAGTCCATCGGTTTCAATTCCATAGTTCCCGCTTCTCTGTTTCGACTCCGTCGCCGAGCTTCTTGCATTGTAACAAAAGGAAACATTCCAATTTTACCAGAAAATATCTCATTTCCTTCTTGGTCAAATCTTGGGCGAGCCATAGCAGCTAGAAACATTACTTTTCCAATAAAATTTTTGCTTTGACACGAACGTACCGGATCGTCTTCGAGGGGATGTAAATAATACGTCGCTGACTTCTTAGTCATGTAAAACCATTTCTCATCGATATGTATAATATTGTACATATCAACAAACTTTGGCTGATGAGGAAAAGCATTTTTATCAAGCATAGATAAGCAGAACTTTACCCGAGCTTTCTTATTATCGTCTTTTAGTGTTGGTTTGATTGCATTGGAATGTCGTTTCACGAGACCACGTTTCACATATCTGTGCATCGTAGTTGGGCTGACCTTCAAAGCTGCAGCTATCGATCTTATGGTTGTCCGGCAATGTAATGGGACATCAAAAAATTTCTCCAAGTCAATCACCTTTGGTTTGCGACCACACTTCCCTTTCCTCCTATGTGATACATCAACAGCTTCACCGTTAGAAATATTATTTTTGGCTCTTCGCCAAATTTTTTGAACCAACTGTAACGGCACTGCAAGTAAATCAGCAACTTCCTTCGTTGTTGTTCTCTTCAGAACTCCCTTGTTACTTCTTTGCATCAACGCATTGTAAACTTCCCATCTTTCATCATCTGTCATTTCTTTTCTCTTGGTGATGGTTTGTTGATTTTGTGTGGTCTCCAGATTTTCTGTTAATAACATCAAATTACTTAAGTTTCCATAAAAAATAATTTATGAAAAAATCAGACGTAATGCAATAATTGTTTTTTATTCATGCTTATCAAACCATGCATGTAAGTAACAAATGGTTATCAAACCATGCACGTAAGCAAATGGACAATAAGAACCAACTAGACATAAAGATATTACCTGATATACTCTACGTTCAAAATATCGCTTCTCGCTAATTATTCGGTCGGGTAGCGATTAGCGATTTTTCATAAAACCGTTAATAATACGGGGATTAACCGGGGCGGAATTTTAGGTTTATTTTAATATATTTTTAATCATTTAATATATAAAATAACACATTAGTATGAAAATCACATATTTCCAACCTAGATTAAATATTTTTTTCAAATTCACATATACTACATAAGACAAAAATAGTCAAAGTTTGTGTTTAGAAGATAAATCCCAAAATTGATTTGTTGAAAACGATTAATCACATATTTTTTTGGTTAAAATAACTCTAAACAGAATGAACTTTTATTTTTGGATCGAATTTTACAATCAAGTATCAACTGAGCCAATCAGATTTCAGAAAAGTATAAATTTGACCTACGATTTACAGAATTAATTGGCGATTATTGTAATTAATCGGACAAAATCGGAATCGCTACGGTTACCCCCATTGGAGCGATTAATCGAACGATTAATCGGAAAAAATCGGGGATATCATATACTACATGTACAAACTTTAAAAGATTATTAAAATAAAATAAGAAAAAATGAAAATGACCTGTTACATTTGGAGAAAGAACTTCCGTTTCAAAATCCATGGGATTGACTAAATCATCTTCCGAATAATTTGTTGGTGTATTATTTAAATCAAAAAAAGACTCTCGAACTCTCTCGTAATCTGTAATAGAAACATTTAGATCGAATTGGCGAGCAAAAGCCATTAAGAAACTGTTGGTGTTACAATCTACGATCTGTTGGTAATATATATAGCCATTTCAGTAAACTAAGTTTGATGTTTTTGGCACCACTGAAAATTTGAACAAATTGCTTAAAATTTTGGCTCCAAAGTTTAATTTTTTAAAAAGTTTACGTATAAAACTTACAACAGAAATGTGTATGCTATGTTTATAATAGTACTAATGAATGGCGGGAGTGAATATGGAAAACCAAGAGTCTTAACATGGGAAACTGATAGTAATAAGTACAATACAATCATGACTCGAACTTAATTTTCTATTTTCTAAATATTTTTATTTTCTTTTTCCTTTAACTTTATTTTTCGGATGATAACAAGGAAAGGTCAAAAACGTCATTTTAACAATCACTACAACAAAACAGGCAATTTCCATCGACATGTTGCGTCGACCCAAAAATGAGTCGTTAAAAACCTCTAATTTGCAACTAATTTACGACGAAAATTAATTTCGTCTTATAATCGTCGTAAACTGCGACGAAAAACAGTCGTCGTAAAATCGTCGTAAACTGCGACGAGTTTACGACGAGTTGACCACTGTCGTCGTATAATCGTCGTAATTTAGGGACGAAAATAACTCGTTGTAAAATCGTCGTCTATTTACAACGGCTTTACGACGAATTAAACACTAAGACTTTAATCGACGTTAAATCGTGGTCAAGTTACGACGATTTCACAACGATTACAATATGTAGGTAATGAACATCGAATTTACAACGATTTAAAGTGTAAATATTTTTTCGAAGGGAAATCGTTGCAAACTTGCGACGTTTTTACATCAACTGAATTAGGTGAGCACATGGTTTAAAACGATTCTTACCGGTTTTTTAACATCAGTTAAAGTCGATGGTAAGTGGTTGTAAAAGAAATTCCGTCGTTGGAAATTGGTTGGAAATTGGTTGGAATTGTCGTTGCAAATTCGTTGTTAATGTCCAAAAATTTTCTATATATACCGTGACCTCCAATACATCATTTCACTCTCAACTACTTAAACTTCTCTCTCTCTAAAAAAACAGAAAAAAAACAATTACTTCAAAAAATATGTCAATTTATCAGATACGAGAATGGATGTACAATCGTCAAGATTCCGACGGGTTGCTGAGGAAAGAGTTCAGAGATGGGCTTGAGGGATTCATGTACCAGGCCATGACATTGCAAATTACGATCGAAAGCGGTAATAAGTACATGTATTGTCCTTGTCCAAAATGCAAGAATAGAAAATTTGTGCTTATCTCAAAAGTGTGGTCGCATCTGTTGAATAGAGGATTTATGCAGAATTATTATATTTGGTATTGTCATGGGGAAGGTCATGGGGGAAATGCAGCTAGTAGTAGCAGTAGTAATTATATTAATGAAGGAATGCGTTTTGAAGAAAATGTGGATCCCGTACTTGAACATCGTCCTGTTAATTACGGTAGAAGTGAAGTTCATAGAATGCATGAAATGGTAACAGATGCATTTCCGGAAACCGCAAGTACATATGGAGATCCTCATAATGTAGCGTATGAGGAACCCAATCCAGATGCAAGAAAGTTTTTTTGATATTTTAGCAGCAGCGGATCAGCCTTTGTACGACGGATGTACAAAAGGGCACACAAAATTGTCAGTTGCAGCGAGGATGATGACTCTTAAAACTGATGGTAATATAAGTCAGTTTATCATGGATGGTTGGGCTGATCTAATTAAGGATATCTTACCAGATGACAATGCAGCTGCTGATTCGTATTACGAGATACAAAAGTTGGTGTTTAGCCTTGGGTTGCCTTCTCAGATGATAGATGTTTGTGTTGATAATTGCATGATATACTGGAAAGATGATGATAAGTTGCAGGAGTGTCGATTTTGTCAGAAGCCACGATACAAGCCACAAGGTAGTGGTCGAAACAAGGTACCGTACCAACGGATGTGGTACCTACCAATAAAAGATAGATTGCAAAGACTGTATCAGTCTGAGAGGACGGCAGGATTGATGAGATGGCATGCCGATCATTTGCAAACAGAAGGAGAGATTAGGCATCCATCTGACGCTAAAGCGTGGAAACACTTTCAGGCGGTTCATCCAGATTTCGCTAGTGAGAAAAGAAATGTCTACTTGGGTCTTTGCACGGACGGATTTAGTCCTTTCGGCATGTCTGGTAGGCAATACTCTCTATGGCCGATAATACTAACGCCGTACAATCTTCCTCCTGATATGTGCATGCAGAGAGAATTTCCTATTTATGAGTATCTTGATCCCTGGCCCGAAGCATCCTCGGGGTTCCCTTGACGTTTTTTTGCAGCCTTTGATAGAGGAATTGAAAGAGTTGTGGTATACCGGAGCTCGGACGTATGATATTTCGTGCAAGAGGAACTTTACGATGCGGGCAGTGCTTATGTGGACAATAAGCGACTTTCCTGCATACGGAATGCTTTCTGGGTGGACTACGCATGGGCGGTTATCTTGTCCGTACTGCCTCGATCGAACAGATGCATTTCAGCTTAAACACGGGAGAAAGACAAGCTGGTTTGACTGTCACCGCCGATTCTTACCGTTGAATCATAGATATCGGAGAAACAAGAAACTGTTTAGGAAGAACAAAGCTGTTCGTGCTCCTCCACCGGTGATTTTATCTAGAGAGTCTATAGAAGCGCAAATTGATCATTATGGCGCAGAGAGTACAGTTAAACGTGGTGGGAACTGGCACACCCCGGGGAATATGCCTGACGGATACGGGGAACAGCACAATTGGCATAAGAAGAGTATTTTTTGGGACCTTCCATACTGGAGCTCTCATCTTCTCTGACACAACCTCGATGTTATGCACATTGAAAAGAATTTCTTCGATAATATCATGCATACGGTGTTGAACGTAAAAGGCAGAACGAAGGACAGTGTAAAGTCAAGATTGGACTTGCCTGAAATTTGTTCACGGAGTGAATTGCATATTTCTAAACCAGGGGGAAGTACCAAGTTGCTATATTTCAGTTAGGGGCTGCGGAAAAGTTGTCCTTGTTCAAATGGGCAACGTCCGACGTGAAGTTCCCCGACGGGTATGTTTCTAATCTATCTAAATGTGTTGAAGGACGAAAGTTTTCTGGGATGAAAAGCCACGACTGTCATGTGTTTATGGAACGGTTATTTCCGTTTGTATTTGCGGAACTTCTACACCCAGAAGTACATGCGGCAATTGCAGGTATATTTTAGAAACAATATATTATATATATGCATGCATTTATTAAATAATCTATATGGAGTTTACAAAATCTCTTATGTTATATACAGCGATTGGAGCGTTCTTCCGAGATCTTTGTACCCGTACTCTTACCGTAGATGTTATTGGTAAACTCCAGCAAAATATTCCTATGTATTTGTGTAATTTGGAGCAGATATTTCCACCAGCCTTTTTTTATGTTATGGAACATCTAGCTGTACATCTTCCTTACGAAGCAGAGCTTGGTGGGCCAGTTCATTATCGGTGGATGTACCCGTTTGAGCGATTTATGGGGTACTTAAAAGGAAAAGCCAAAAATCTTGCAAGGGTTGAAGGATCGATCGTTTCTGGAAGTTTGTCTCAAGAAACTTCTCATTTCACTGACTTCTATTTTCCATCAAAAGTGCGCACACGTAAAAGGGCTACAAAACGATATGACGATGGTGGTGTTGGTCGGTCATATCCAGTGGAAGGTGTACCAGATATATTCACGTCAGTCGGCCGATTAGGTGGATTATATGAAAGAAGTATGGTGGGCAAACGAGAACGATCGTCATAGTGCACATACGTATGTCTTACTCAATTGCGAGGAAGTTACTACGTTTGAGACGTAAGTCATTTATGTTATATATATATATATGATTATGCAGGTTGAATTTGATTAATTAATTAACAAATATATTCTATACATTAATTCCTTGAATTTTGCAGGGAATTTTGTAGACAGGTCCGGGAGTGTATCGACGGGGTTACAGATACGGAACTCAACAAACGGAAAGATCAGCACTTTGCGGAGTGGATTAAATCATCGGTTAGTTTGAATTACTTACCTCAATTACGACCCTATTACATATAGTAATTAATTGAATTTGTCAATGATTTGTTTATTAATATATAGGTTAATCCTGGTGACGAAGCATATCCGCAGTGGTTTCACGAGTTAATCAAAGGGCCAATATGGAGGATCACTTCTGCTCCTATGTATTGTACACGCGGATACGTGTTTCCATACGTTCAACTATGGACACGAAAGGGCTACTGCGAATTACGGTGTTTGCGTTAGGGGTGAGGTTGATTTCTATGGCGTGTTGCAAGATATTATTGAAGTGCAATACCCCGGATTGCTTGGTTTAAGATGTGTTCTCTTCAAAATGTGATTGGTTTGACCCAACACTCGGCAGAGGCGTTCGAGAGAACACATATGGAGTTGACGTAAACCAATCTCGGCGTTACAACTAATGATGAATAATTAAGTACTAAATATCATCTCCCGTTTTAGACATATATAACTCTATTACATATATAATTAAGTACTAAGTATTAATTCTGTTCCAAATTACGACCCTATTACTATTTCCGTATGAAACAGACTTAGAAAATCAAATTTCCGTAACTTTTTCTTAGCACCATCGACGTAAAATCGATGGAATGGCGTCGACATTACGACGATTCGATGTTAAACAGATGCATTGTGCATCGATATGCCTTCGAGAATAAAAATTATGTTCCAAATTCGTGGTAATTTCGTTCCAATTGTCAAAAAAAAATAAAAAAAAAATTCTTCATCACTTGTCGAGATCAGATGATCCCATATAACAATGTTTAGGAAAGCCTAAACATTTTGCATGGGATACTCTGACCTCACAAGAGATGAGGAAGATTTATGATGTGTGTGAAAGAATATGGAGGGGGTGAAGGTCATTTTATAGGAAAATATGGTCATTTTCCAACATACCCTGGAAAGTAGCAATCTTGTTGCACATAACGACGATCAAGAGACGGGTCGTCCTAAATTGGATGTAAGTTACGACGATTTTCCAACTATCCCAACAAAATTAGTCGTAAATTCGACGTAATTTGCAACGATTTCCCGATTAATCACAAATACATACCAAATTCGATGGTAAAACGTTTGTAATTTTGTTATAAAAAATTTTCCAACATCTAGGCCAGAGATCGCCCTTCCGGAAAATGTTCCCGACAAGGATTTCCATTTTCCGAAGCACGATCTTCGGATCTAGATGAAAGAAAAAGTCTTTTTTTTTCAAATGTTGCGTGCGGTTGTGAACCAGGGGGTGTTGGTCTTTATATAGAAATAATTTTACACTTAACGACGATTTTCCAACGAATAATATACTTTAGATGGAAAATCGTCGTAAATACCGACGATTTGCAATCGACTACTGTACATGCGATGGAAATCGTCGTAAATTGCGACGATTTTAGGACGACTAAACCCTAAAATGAAAACCTAAACCCTAAAATGCCTTCAAAGACACATCATATCGATTAGAAGGCTAACCAAGCAACAAAAATTGACTATATGACATTGAAACTAAGTTTGTAGATGAAAAATCGATTGAAAATTCGTTTTCATAAACATTTTACATAGTATAAGGTTTACTTACATGTATTATAACAAGATATTGTCAAAATGAGGTTTTGAAATTTTTTAAGTTGTTTTCATTTCAATTTATAACTTTTTATTCACAGTTTTTAAGCTTTTCATACTTCCATTCAAGCAAATAAGAGTTTGGGGCGAGTTTGGGGTTTAGGGTAAAACTTAGCGACGATTTTGCGACGATTCGTTGGCAAGTCGTTGTACGTTAAACGGAAATTAAAAAAATTATTTCATCGTACCAAATCGAAAAGTGATAGTAGGCGCCGTAATCTTGGATTCTAGTTTACCATCGAATTTACGACGATTATCGTGGAACCGACGTAAATGCGATGGTATATTTTATTTTTTTCGAATTAATTTTTTATAAAACAAATTGAAAACGCGTACCGTCGAGTTTACGACGAATAACGCGGCGTCGACGTAAAATCGATGGAAATTGGCAACGATTTAGCGACGACACTTATTATTTTCCACCACCAAATATTTCCGCTTCCCGCGTGCGGGAATATAAAACGAATAGAAAATATGTACCATCGATTTTACGTCGACTCTTGTGGGACCGAAGTAAAATCGATGGTAAGTTGCGACGATTTAGCAACGACCCCACTTTCTCCGTTTCCCGTGCGGATTCATTAATGTTATGAAAAATGTAAATTTCCCTTTGGTTGGAAAATCGTCGTAATTAGCGACGATTTACCAACGACACTATCCATGTCGTTGGTAAATCGTCGTAAATTGCGACGATGTAGCGACGACAACAAACTCTATATATATCAGCCTCGCCTCAGAATTGCATCGCCACAACTTCTTTCTCTATTTAGAAAAAAACCTTTTCTCACCAAAAAAAAACCATTTCGGCTTTCCGTTATCATTCCAAACAACGGTTAGTTTTTTATTTATTTGATTTTTCATTTATATTTGTTTAATTTACTGTATTTTTCATTACAAACGGTTTAGAAATAGGTATTTAGAAACGGTTTAGAAATAGGTATTTAGAAACGGTTTAGAAATGGGTATTTAGAAACGGTTTCGAAATGGTTATTTTTCATTAGAAACGGTTTAGATTTGTTAGATTTGTTATATATGTTTGTTTTTATTAATTTGCAGATGATTCCTCCATCCGGCCAAAACCAGTATCATCAGTTCATGGGTGCTTCAGGTGGTTCTAATTCTACCTCGGGGGATACGAGGGTTCCGCCGACTCAGTCGCAGACGTCGCAGTCTCAGGGATTTTATCCCCCCCCCCCCCCCCCGCCACCACCGCACCACGATCAACCCCCACCGCAATTCCATCAACCCCCACCACAACACCAACAACCGCCACCGCCGCCGCCCCCCGCAGCAACATGTGCAACTGCCTCGGCCCTATGCACATATGACTATTGAAGAGTTGCTAGCATTACCCGGACGGGTAAATCTAACTAGAATCCATCCAGAGAATGAAGATGGAGCATTGTGGTAAGTTAAAACGTTTAAAATTTTTAAAATTTAATGTAATAATTTAATATTTATATAATCTCTTAAATATATTAATTAACAATTAACATTTTTATAGGTTTGGTGTCGAAAATTCGGTCTCGCGCACCATCAGCGACATCATCAAGTCCTATTTTTCCGAGGCTCATCCAAATTGGTCGGCAGTCAGTCAAGATATCAGAGATACTTGGTTTAAGATGTTTGCGGTAATAATTTTTGAACTTTTTTAATTTCTAATATTTTATATTTACTTAATTACTTATATTTGATATATATAAATAATTTAATTATAAATTCGTTTTTTTCAGCAACGGTACACCTGGGATCAAGCTCATAATGAGGAGGTGAAGGCACAATGGAAGGAGAAAGCCAAGTTGCGTACAAACAACACCGTCGCCGACTGGAAAAAGAAATGGCGGACAAAGGGCAACGACGCAAAGCCGATATGCGTCAGCCAAACGGTGTGGGACGGATTGGTTCATTTCTGGATGAAGCCAGATTCCATAGAGACCTCTATGAAGTGCTCTGCTTCCCGTTTATCGCTTCGTCCTGACGGCCAACCGAAGGTCGTCCCTCACTACTCCGGTCAGACGTCTTTCGCCGGAAGACGTTTAGAGATGGTACGTAATATCGCACTTTCATTTTGTTTTTCATTATTTATATATACAAATAATATAAATTATAAGATAATAAAAGTATAAATTAATTAAATTCATTTTTAGGCTGCGGAGAGAGGAGGTGTGCTCCCTCCATTGACGGATGTTTGGGAGAAGACCCACAAGAAGAAAGACGGAACTTTTGTATCTCCGAGAGCAGAGGAGATATGGAACGACGTGAACGCAAGGGTCGTTGAGGAACAAACGCAACGCTCCCAGCAGCTATCTCCCGGGGGATCCACTCAGGTGCAGTTGAGCACCCCCGAGATTGATCGCATCTTCGTACAGGTAAATATTGATTTATTGTTAATTAATTAAATTTTTTTATATTACTCTATTATTTAATATCAATTCAATGTTTAAAATGGCAGGTCGCCCCTCAGAATAGGGGTAAAACTATTGGGATGGGATCAATTGCCAAGGTTCCTGTTGCTTCGGCACTTGCTCCGCCCCGCCGACGATCCGACGATGAAGAGCAGACCCAACTGCGGGCCAAGATTGCACGTCTTGAGCGGGAAATCCAAGATGAGCGTTCAGAACGTTCAGATAACGACGCCATTTTCGAGCTCATGGCTAGGGAGAACCCGCAGATTGCCGCAATCTTGCAAGAAAAAAGGCGTAAACGAGAAGCGCTAGCTGCAGCAAGAGCGCAAGAGGAGGCCGACGAGCAACGGGCAACGACGAGCGGGACGGCTGGTGTTCTGTCCCCGTCGGATATTGAATTTGTTTAAATATTTTTTTTTAAATTTTGTAAAATATATTTTATTTTATTTTATTTTATTTCGTTTTATAATTTTTATTTTATTTCTTTTTATATTTTTTTTTTTTATTTTTATATTAAATCGTCGTAAATACGACGTAGACGTTCGAATATTAATAAATAAAAAATTCGATGTTTCGTCGTTACATCGTTGCAAGTGGCGACACTTTAACAACGTTATCGTTGTTAAATCGTCGTAAACTTGCATCGGTTTTACAACGTCTTTTTGCCTCGCTTTAACGACGACAACCATAACATCTGGTTAACAACGTTGTCGTTGTAAACGCGTCGTAGAATGGCATCGGTTTAACAACGTTTTTATGCCTCGAATTAACGACGATTTCATTAACATCGACTTGACAACGGTTTTTCTTCATTTTGGTTTTCCGATTTTGTAATTGACCTGGTATATTTAACCGGTGTTTTACGACGACTTTGTTTCGTCGTTAAGAGAAATGGCAAATACGTCGTTAATCGATCGTAAAGTTTACATCGATCTAACGACCAAATTAGTATTTCGTTGTAATTCAGTTGTTAATGTTACATCGAATTTACGTCGACTATAAACAACGAGTAAACGACGAATATTGTTTCGTCACAATTTACGACGATTTTACGACGATTTAGATTTTACGTCGATCGATTACCGTCGATTTGGAAATCGATGGAAATTCGATGTAATGGCTGATTCCCGTCGATTTTACAACGATTCATGCCGATGGAAAAGGCCTGTTTTGTTGTAGTGAATTTTCTTAATCTGTGTGAAATTGCTAGAAAATTTATCAAATGTGAACGAAGGGAGTAATTGTTAGTAGACTAACCAATGGGCAAAGACGTATTGAAGTTGGAGCCCATAAGTCTTGAAATCAGTGAATCTCATGAAATGATTGTTTGATTTCGCGGGAATGAGTTCCACGTAAGTGTGATCAATGATCAAGTCCTAAAAACGGCACATATGATGAGCTTTTATTGTATGGAGAGAGAGCCATTATACTAAAATGCTATTTTGTTTGCCCGAGAGTTGTGAACGTTGTAAATGATAAAACAGTGTGATAACTCATCTATATCTATAGTAGTACACAAATGTTTAACCTAGCGGCAAATTTTTGGTATCTCTTTCAAAAATTAGGTAGCAATCGTATATCTGATATGATTTTATTTAATATGATTTTATTTAATGATGAGAAGCGAGATATTAGGAAACTGTTATAAGTAATCACAGATTCTTGCTATGTTTATGCCAATAATATATAAATCAAATATTTTATGAACTTAGATACAAATCAGAACGTAGTTAGAGCGCGATAATTTGATATTTCAAATCTTCATAATTCTTTGTCATTGAGAAAGCGAGTAACTCGTAATTTATAGATTTCAAGAACATAATGCCTATATATTCATTGTTATATATTCGCAAATATATTCATTGTTCTATATTAGCAAATACACATTAATTTGCATTAATGCACCAAGAGTTAAAATATTATTAATAATGAAACAACCATACTTTTTTTTTTAATAAATAAATTAAAAAGATCTTTGCAGTGTAGTAAACAATTCGATCCAGAGGACCAGCGTTGCACAATGAACTTATGAGACAAGAAATAGAGCTAAGACAATGATATGGTTTGGTCGTGATAATGTAACAGTAACAAATGTAAACAACGATTAAAATTCAATAAAGATAAAGCACTAAACCGAGGTAATTCGCAGGAGCTCATGAAAGGTAACCAAACGACTATTCAGGAACATGAATGCAAACAGGTTTCGAACTCAAACATGAAAGTACGTTAATCCACTGTCGCGGTATTAACGACTTTGCTAAACAACCTAGATGTCTAAACTATCGTTTGAATCTAGCAGTTGAAAGCAAGCAGTAAAATCAGGTTCGATATGTTCACGATCCGCCTTAGCATCAACTCTCGCAGGCTAAGGACGGATCGCTCACCAATGATTTATCTAGCACCCTATAACACTTTTGATGAATAGGAAGCCTAGGATCTAAAACTGAGCGATCAAATCAATCTTAGCATTAAGATTATCAAAGGCGAAAACAAAGAGACTCTTTTCATCAAGGATCCCGAGATACGACGATCTTAGCTGATGGTCGAAGTTGCCACAATCCGAAGATTGGGATTCTCGTTGAGGTATGTATCCGAAGACGCACTCTAAATGATCCTCGATTCAAAGACAAAGTATCCTATCTGCATTCAGTTATCTAAGTCATGAAACTCCTTTGAAAAACCTAGATCTAGCAAGGCGACTACTCAGACATGATCAAGCAAGCAACGACGAAAGATGAAACAGTTTTCATTGAAATAACGAATAGTAAACAAGAGGGTTCAGAAATCTTCTCCAAACTGTCACAAAGGATTCAGAGATCTTCTCCCTCAGATCAACAACGAAAAACTCCCAAAAAACGTCTCAGAAAAACGTAAAAGAAAGTCTAGCCTAAAAGCGGCTGAAAAACGAGTGTAAATAGGTCAAGTGTCGAAGACCGATGATCGAACGGTCGAGATCGATCGGCTGATGGACGGTGTAGATCAAAAGGTCGATCGACTGTAGACGGGCGAGCGGGGGATCGCCGGGATAGCTCGCCGGGATAGCTCGCCGGGGTAGCTCGCCGGGGTAGCTCGCCGGGGTAGCTCGCCGGGGTAGGTCGCCGGGGTAGCTCGCCGGGGTAGGTCGCCGGGGTAGGTCGCCGGGGTAGGTCGCCGGGGTAGGTCGCCGGGGTAGGTCGCCGGGTAGCTTGCCGGGCCGGTCGCCGGGGTAGGTCGCCGGGCCGGTCGCCGGGTCGGATCGCCGGGATTTTGGCCATTTCGACTCCTTTTTGCTCCGTTAGCTTATCTTGCTCCTCTTTGTACGGAAATTCTCCTCTGAATGCCTTTATACCTGAAAAGACTCAATAACAACTAAAAAGACTCGATAAAACACGTGAAAACACTTGTTAGAATGCGCTAAAACGCAAGACATCAACTCCCCCAGACTTAGTCTTTTGCTTGCCCTCAAGCAAACATAGTTTCTAAGAACGGTGAAGAGGTTTGAAAACACAGGAACTCGCAAATCATCAGCAACCAAACTCTGAGGGAAATTCATTAGACTTTAAGAAATAACGCTTGGTCAGCGCATAATCACTGTCGTACCCTCAGGGTCTCGCAATCCTGATCCCTTCGTGAACTCCACCCTGCAGAAACTCTAGCTACACATTGGTCAACTCTCTACATTCATTAAAGATTGGCGTGAACTTCTCATTTGGGGCACTATCTAAATGGAACGAGCTTTCGAAAAAGGGTAGGCCATCTCGTGTAATAGTGACTGAAGTGTTTAGAGAGAGGTGTACAGGGAGTTACCATCATTTTCTGGTAGGGCGGTGCAGGATGTCGCACAAAATGGTAAGAGAGGATGGACTTGTTGATGTCCGCAACCTCTAATCACTCTCCTTTTTCATTGACTATCACCCTTCAGACTTCACTTCTTCTTCCTCGGGGTTTGTCTCGTGCTAAGGGACACATGTATTTTGATTTTCGAGACCCTTTCCTTCGTCCTTCGAAATATTTTTTTTTTTTTTTTTTTTTTTTTTTTTTTTTTTTTTTTTTTCGGATGAAGGGGGCTCTATACGTATATATGTCCCTTAAAACACAGAGTATGAGACAATGGATGACGTACCCCAAACAGCTAGACCGTATGAATTTTCTTGATGGTCCGCTAAGAGCGGATGTTCCTGTTACGAGTGCAGGTGCTCTGTCCACATTTCTTTTCTCTTCTAACCACGATTGACTTCAGCAAGAGTGAGTTAGAGGTTGCGTCAGTCCTATTCTCTCCGACCTTTTTGCACACATCTGCATATAAGAGAAAGATAAAAAAAAAAACATGGGTCGAGAGGTGGTTAGGCTATTCAGGATCAGCAAGAGTGGAATAAAGGAGAAAGAAGTCCTGAATATGTATGGTGCAGCTCGCTCTACTATCTAGTGCCCAAAACAAGAAGCATTTAATGTTTAATTTAATCCAGATAAAATAGAGTCAACCAATGCTTCACCAAAGATTTCTGCAAAATGAAAATTCTTGGGGGAAGTCCGACCGAAAGGGCATTTCAGCTTTTTGCACCTAACAAACCCTGCAAAATTGGTCACTAGATCGAAAATATTCAAGAGCATAAATGGTTGAAGATCATCATATGATTCGGTCCTTATTCCCAACAAGTTTGACTCAATAAAACAACGACTCAAGAAAAACATCAAAATGACTCAAGACATAAGAGAAAACAAAAGAAAAGAAAATGGCATTAGTACACAAAGATCCTCCCCCAGACTTACTTCACACCGTCCCCGGTGTGAAAATAAATCGAGGGAAGAGTTAACAGACTCAATGAAATAAAATAGAAGGAAAAGAAAAGAAAGAAAAGATATGTTACAGTGGTGGTGGTGATGAGAGTTGTTGTGGTGCTCAGCGGTGGCCACGAATTATGGCGTCTATCTCCGCGTCCATACTCTCCCGAGTGTACTGTGGGATGGAAGAGGAGTCTGCTCCGGCGGTGGTCTGGTGCATGTACTGGTCGGCCGGACCGCTTGGATACGGCGTCGAATGAGCCGCTGGCCTCGCCGCTCTGGAAGTAGTAGCACATCGCCTCAGATAGGCATGGTCCTCTCGATCGCGTCTCTTCCCTAGTCGGGATTCGTATGATGAATGACGCGGTGCGTCTGGAGGTGGCTGGCGAGGAGGGGGATCCTGATCGTCTGTGGTGTCGTGTTCGAGCTCTTCTTCGGAGACTTCCAGCGGCGGATGTGCTTGGACGGGTGCTGTGCTTCTCCGGACAGCCTCTGAAGATGTGCAGCTCATCATGTTAGTCAATGCCTTTACCTGATTGCTTAGCTTCTTTACCTTCCTCCGTAGTTTGCTGGCGAGCGTGTTTGATGCTTTATCTGGCACTTCTGCCAGCGTTGGAGTGAGTTGATATGCTCGTGCGCGGCTCGGAGTGCAGCGCTTTGAGTCTTTGGCACAGTGGTCTCCTCGAAGTGGAAATGGTCAAAGTCAAACAACGTGTCGCCTGCTTCCTCCGGCGACTTGGATCTGCGGTTCTGGTAAACTAATGGAGTCAAGGGGTCTGAAGCGGTTGGATGTGCACGTGCGGTCGGGTGGATGACAAGTGCTGATGGTGGCGGGTTGAAGTCGACATTGGCCCCACCTCGGAGTGAAGTGTAGGTCGGGTTAGGTAGTCGAATACGTGAACTTCCGAGTAGTCGATGGGTAAATTGGTATATCAGGTCGTTCTCTTCACTGGCTGCCGTTTTCTTCAAAACCTGGCAGTTCTGCAAATACTGAATGTCTAGCTCTTCTGGCATGGCGACGATCTCATTCATATCAGGTATAAACCCGACGGCGGCCAAGATAGGCGTCACAAGTCCTCCCATGCGTAGCTCGCACCTGGTTCTATTACTCTCATTCTTCAACGCCCAGCTTTGGTAGGAGATAAGCTGCTCTACCAGCGCTCGTGTGATCCCTCCGTTCGTTCGACTTCCCTGCAACCTCGTTCCATTGCTCAGACGAGGCTGAATTCCGGTAAGTGCAACATCTATCATGGTTATCTCGGTAAGATGGACGTTTCCAGTCGTTTGCCTCGGGTTGAGTACGTTTGCCAGTGCTTTGTGGATGTAGCGGATCGACGGGCTTCTAATTTGAGCCGATTTGCATCCCGAAGTGAACACTCCCGCAGCTATAGTGTCCCATAAGGCGTCAATCTCGCCTCTGTCTACGTCGAGGCTGAACTGGTTGCTAGGAGGAAGGAAATGCACTCTGTCAATCTCCTGGAAAGAGAGCATGCGTCTCGCGCCGCCGGTCCAGAAGGTGATATAGCCATCACTCCCGTCTTTGGTGAGCTGGTCAGGGGCGCAGAGATGAAGCTCAAGGGTGGCGAGAAAGAGACAAGTCGCTTTCTTGTAAGACTCATGCCTTCGGTACATAAAAGCCCCGATCCCCAGGTGGTGTAGCATGGCGTCTACATCCTCAGTGATGCCAAGCTTATCCATCGTCGCACGATCTGGGTATCTCGTTCCCGCTAGTTGCATGGAAAGGAGAATTCTAAGGCGCTTGACCTCCAGTTCTGTTAGACCGTCGACAGCTGGCTGGGCTCTCATCTCTATGGGTGACTCAACCTCTTCCATCTCGTCGTCTTGCGCGAAGTCACTATCAGACGAAGCACTGTCGGACTCAGCACGCTGCTTTCCTCTTGATATTTCTGCTCTCCTGCTCGAGTACCCTTCCCTTCGACCTGTGTTCCTGAAATCCATAGAAGAGAACCAAATTAGAGCAGCGTAATTCGAATTTTAACAGTCTAACGGTGTTTAATTGCAAAATCAGCTCAGTGTCACGAATAACGCAATTCTCTGAGAATTTAATGGCTAATTAAGTACAGGAACAAATAACCAAGCAAGTAAGCTTGGGCTTAAACCAAGAACACAGATTAAGTGCAACCAGGAAGCAGATGTCACAACAGCGTTGATCACTGAGACAGAGGTGAAATAGACGGTAGAACATTTTCCGAGTTTATCAACAGCAGCCTAGATAATTGCAATCCTAGCTCAAAAATATTCAAGACACACCCAGGATTTTCAGCAAAAATCAATTGCTCAACACAATAAGCATCAATTAAGCACAATAGCACAAATTCAGCTCTATCTCAGCCTAGAAATTGACACAGCAAGCACTCATTCAACGCAAACAACACTCAATTAATTGAATGAATAAGGAGTTCCAGGCTCGATTGGATGACGAAATCGCTCGATGGAGGTACGAGAGTACAGCGCTCGACGGGCCGGAATGAGGCCACCCGACGGATGGAGAGCTCTGGTGGGTGGTGGCCGCTCGACGGGTAGAGAGCCCGCTCGACGGAAGATGGAGCCTTCGGTCGACGGCGCTCTGGCGGGTGGTGGCCGCTCGACGGGGGTTCTCGACGGAGAT
This sequence comes from Erythrophleum ivorense, assembly GCA_026724425.1. Taxonomy (NCBI): domain Eukaryota; kingdom Viridiplantae; phylum Streptophyta; class Magnoliopsida; order Fabales; family Fabaceae; genus Erythrophleum; species Erythrophleum ivorense. The sequence continues at coordinate 1,487,350 of JAIUCV010000027.1, read as the reverse complement.
TCCCGACGGCTCGATTGACATCCGGCGATCGCTCGATTGAGCTCGTCCGTTTGCTTGAAGAAGGACCCTGCAAGCACACACAAACAAGAGAGGGAGAGAGATAGCAAGAAATGGCACCTCCTCATGGTGAATATCAAACAATCGATGGAGTGAAGATGGAGAGAGCTTGAGAGGTGAGATGGAGTGAAAGGGGGATAAGATTTGTGGAGATGTGTGGTTGTAGTGAGATGAGAGAGTGAAGTGTGTGTGAGTGTGTGAGGCAGAGAGAGTCACTTACCTGGTGGGTCCCGCCGAACGAACGGATCGGATAGACGGGTGAGCTCGACGGGTCGGATCGATCGAGCTATATTTTTTTTTTTTTTTTTTTTTTTTTTTTTTTTTTTTTTTTTTAGAAAACAAAAATTAAAAGGTTAGTAACTAAAAGAAAAGGACTCAAGTTAGGGACACTTACCGGTGGGTTGCCTCCCACCAAGCGCTTGGTTAAAGTCACTAGCTTGACTTGGACGCCTATTAGGCTGGAGATGGATCGCCGAGAGGAACGGATTCACTCTCCGTGATGTCAGAATCAGCAAGATACGGCTTTAAGCGTTGGCCATTTACAACAAAATGTCCACCTGACTTGTCCCATAACTCAACAGCTCCATACGGTCGGACTTCTTTAATTGTAAATGGCCCAGACCAACGAGATCTCAACTTGCCAGGAAAAAGCTTCAACCGAGAGTTAAAGAGTAACACTTTGTCATCAACCTTGAAGTCCCGAGGAATAATTTTCTTGTCATGATAAGCCTTCGTCTTCTCCTTGTAGATCTTGGAGCTCTCATACGCATTGTGACGAATCTCATCCAACTCTAGCATTTGCATCTTTCTCCTCTCAGCTGCAGGCTTCATGTCGTAGTTAATCTGCTTCACTGCCCATGCAGCCTTGTATTCTAATTCGACCGGAAGGTGACATGCCTTACCATACACCAAATGAAATGGAGTCGTTCCCAAAGGCGTCTTGTATGCTGTCTGATAGGCCCATAGTGCATCGTCTAACTTCGCTGACCAATCCTTCCTTGTAGTGCTTACGGTTTTCTGCAGAATGCTCTTGATCTCTCTGTTGGACACCTCCACTTGACCACTCGTCTGGGGATGATAAGGGGTAGCGACCTTGTGCTTGACACCGTTCTTCTTCAACAGAGTTTCAAAGGTTCTGTTGATGAAATGGGATCCTCCATCACTGATGACTACTCTCGGCACGCCAAATCGAGGAAAGATCACCGACTTGAACATCTTTAGTACTACTTTTGCATCATTCGTAGGACTGGCCAAAGCCTCTACCCACTTAGATACATAGTCAACAGCGACCAAAATGTATTGGTTCTTAAAGGAAGATGGGAATGGTCCCATGAAATCTATGCCCCAAACGTCAAAAACTTCTACTTCCAGAATGAAATTCTGTGGCATCTCGTTTCTCTTACTGATGTTCCCCTGCCTCTGGCATGAATCACACCTAGACACGAACCTCTGTGCATCCCGAAACATGGTAGGCCACCAGTAGCCAGCCTGCAGAACCTTGGAGACAGTCTTGAACGTAGCGAAATGCCCAGCATAGGAAGAGCTATGGCAATGGAACAAGATCCCTAGTATCTCCTCATCAGCTACACATCTCCTGAAAACTCCATCTGGGCATTGCTTGTATAGATACGGTTCATCCCAAAAATAGTGCCTGATGTCCTTCAGGAACTTTTTCTTCTTGTTCCCCACGAATCCTGTCGGTTCTTGCTCAGCAGCAAGGTAGTTCGCTATCTCTCCAAACCAAGGAAAACTTCGCCGGTTGACATCATCGATGCTGCCAACAAAGTCGCAGATAACTACGTGATCAGGTTCTCCGCCAAAGTCAATCACATCGACTGCGTATACTTGCTCTTCACGTAGGCTGTCATCGAGAGGGACGTCTTCGTCAACCTTCAGCCTGGACAGATGATCTGCTACGCCATTATCGATCCCTTTCTTATCTTTAATCTCCAGGTCGAACTCTTGAAGCAGAAGAATCCATCTCAACAGTCTCGGCTTTGCATCCTTCTTTGTTAATAGGTACTTCAGCGCAGCATGGTCTGTATGGACAATCACCTTCGACCCAACAAGGTAGGACCGAAACTTCTCAAATGCAAAGACTACTGCAAGCAGCTCTTTCTCAGTTGTAGCATACTTGCACTGAGCTTCATCTAGTGTTCGGCTGGCATAGTAGATCACATGCAGCTTCTTCTCCTTCCTCTGTCCCAGAACTGCTCCCACAGCATAATCGCTAGCATCTGTCATAACTTCGAAGGGGAGATTCCAGTCCGGAGGCTGAACAATTGGAGCACTCACGAGAGCTCCCTTGATCGTGTGAAAGGCTTCCAGGCATGCACTGTCAAAGTCGAACTTCACTTCTTTGCACAACAGCTGCGTCAAAGGCCTGGTGATCTTGGAAAAGTCCTTGATGAAGCGTCTGTAGAACCCGGCATGCCCCAGAAAACTTCGGATCTCCTTCACCGTTTTAGGCGGCTGCAGACTCATCATCACTTCGATCTTCGCTCTGTCAACCTCGATTCCCTTCTCTGAAATTTTGTGGCCCAGAACAATTCCGTCTCTCACCATGAAATGGCACTTCTCCCAGTTTAGCACGAGATGTCTGTCCTCACACCGCTGCAACACCCTGCACAGATTAGACAAACAAACAGAGAAAGAGCTTCCATAGACTGAGAAGTCGTCCATGAAAACCTCCATTATGTCCTCAATAAGGTCAGTAAAAATTGACATCATGCACCGCTGGAAGGTCGCCGGTGCATTGCACAGGCCAAACGGCATTCTGCGATAAGCAAAAGTGCCATATGGACAAGTGAATGTCGTCTTCTCCTGGTCATCAGGGTGGATCGGGATCTGAAAGAAACCTGAATAACCATCTAAGAAACAGTAGTAAGGATGGTTAGCCAATCTCTCAAGCATTTGATCAATAAATGGAAGAGGAAAATGATCTTTGCGAGTTGCAGCATTCAGTTTGCGGTAATCAATGCACATGCGATGACCAGTGATAGTCCTAGTAGGTATCAATTCATTCTTATCATTTTTAACAACAGTTATACCACCTTTCTTAGGAACTACATGAACTGGACTAACCCAAGTACTATCAGATATGGCATAAATCACACCAGCCTCTAGAAGTTTCATTATCTCTTTCTTTACAACATCCTTTAGATTCGGGTTTAACCTCCTCTGATGTTCTACAGAAGTCATCGACTCGTCTTCTAGATGTATTCTATGCATGCACAGATCAGGTGATATTCCAGGTATGTCATCTAGTGAATATCCTATGGCTTTTCTATACTTCCTAAGCTCACAGAGAAGCAAAGCAGTTTCAACATTATTCAGTTCAGAATTCACTATCACAGGGTATGTCGAATTAGGTCCTAGAAATGCATACCTGAGCCCCGCTGGAAGTGTTTTTAGTTCGAGCTTGGGAGCTCTCAACTCACTCCAGGGGCTGTTGATGGTGGTTTCGAGGACGGGTGCCTTGTCGGTTTTCTGCTTCGGCGAATCCTCTTCGTCATCTAAACTCATGTAGGCAACCAATCTCTCCATCCTCTTCGTCGCGTCCATCATTTTTGCCAAACTGTTGGCTTCTTCATTCAGATAGCTGAACTCTCCTTCAGCTCTAGTCAATGCCACCTCCAGAGGGTCGTCAAGAAGCAGTTCTTCTCTCACTTCTTCTACCAAATGTGGGCCATCTTCTATGACAAACGTCTGCCCGTCTAACATTGGTCTCTTGAGGAGTCTGTTCATCTCGAACCTCATGACCATGTCTCCCAGCTGGAGATCAATGATACCTCCTCTTACGTCAATAATTGCACCAGCTGTGCATAAGAAAGAACGCCCAAGGATGAGAGGGTCCTTGGGCTCTTCATCAGTCTCGAGGACTACAAAGTCTGCTGGAATGAGCGTATCGCCTATCTGCACATGTAGATCCTCGAGTATACCAACCGGGAACTTCGTCGACCTATCAGCAAAAACCAAGGAGATCTTTGTAGGTTTGAACTTCGTGAATCCCAGTCGCTTCGCCACAGAGTATGGCATCAGGTTCACACTCGAACCAAGGTCGCAAAGAGAGCATGCGAATATCATCTTGCCAATCTTCACTGACAAAACAAATCTGCCCGGATCGCTTCTCTTCTTCACCACCTTGTTCTGTAGCACAGCACTACACTCCTCAGACACCAGCATCACATTTTCCTCCTCAGCTACTTTCCCAGAAATCAGCTCCTTCATGTACCTCTTCAGCGCAGGAATCATCTGTACAGCATCAGATAGAGGCAACTTCACAGTCAAGTCCCTCAACATCTCTTTACACTTCGCTTCCTCCAGACTTTTCCTCGACTTCTTCGGTGGAACTGGATAAGGCACCTTCGGCTTGTAGATCCGTGTAGGTACAGCCTCTGCAGCTACAGGTGTAGGCTTGTCAGACACAGGGACGGGTTCCTGAGAAGATGAACCTTCGTCTTCAGCTCGATCCACTCTACTCGGATCAGCTCGATCGTCTTCGCTCGCGTGTCCTTCTGTTTCAAAGACCAGGTCCTCGTCAACTTTCTCCTTCCCTGTTCTCTTTGCAGGAACTGGTGTAGGTGTCAGCTTCTTCCCACTTCGCGTCTCTACCACGGCAACATACTCATTCCTGGGATTTGTCTCTCCTTTCCCAGGAAGTGTTCCATGAGGCCTCTTAACAGCTTCGGCCATCTGAGCAACTTGTACATCAAGCTTCTTGACATGAGTCCACACGGCTTCATGCTTTCCGTTCAGATCATTGTACATCGTGTCAATCTTCTGGTTGATCTCTTCAGAAGATTTCTGCTGGTTCATAAACATCTGCTGCATCATACTTTTCAGCTCGTCGTTCGAATTGTTTGATGAACCTGAAGCTTGCTGCTGGCTACTGAACTGCACCTTCTGCTGACCAAATGTCTTCTGGTTCGGAACAAAGGTCTTCTCCTGGAAGGTGTTAGAGTAACTCTTCTGCTGGTTTTGGCTCGACCGTGGCGGGTAGACTTGATCTTGCGGATTCTCGACGTTCGTGCTCCGATAGGACAAGTTCGGATGCTGCCGGTAGTTCTGGTTGAAGCTACGGTTTTGGACAAAGGCTTGCCCATTCACGTAGTTAACCTCCATCTGATCATCTTCTTCTTCGCCTACTCCAAACTCTTGAGAGACAGGTGTATCATCGCTCTCATCAACGAAGTGGACGGACTTCTGCGACGCCTTCAGCAGCAGATTCACCTTGGCAGTCAGCTCATCAATCTTCTGCGCTTCTACACCGCTTCCTTTGGCGGACACACTACTCACAGTTCGGTCATATTCGGCGCTCTTGTTGCTCGAGCTTGCAGCCAGGTTCTCGATAAGCTCGAATGCTCCTTCCTTGGACTTCGTCATGAAATCACCATTGCTGGCTGAGTTCAAAATGTTTCTGTAGTCCCAGTTGACTCCATCATAGAAGATTCCCAGTATCTGCTCATCAGTGAAGCCGTGATGAGGACAATCTCTCCGGTACTCCTTGTACCTCTCCCATGCTTCGCAGAAAGCTTCTCCGTCATACTGGTGGAATGAAGCAATCTTGGTACGGAGAGAAGCTGTTTTAGACTTCGTATAGAAGTAGTCCAGGAACGCTGATCTGCATTGTTCCCACGAAGTCAAAGACCCTGGTGGTAATGACTTCAGCCAGCGAGAAGCTTTATTGGCGAGTGAGAATGGGAACAGCTTGCACTTCAGGAAATCGGCTGGTACCCCATTCGAGCTAGTCGTGCTGCATATCTCTTCAAAATTCTCGATGTGGTCCATCGGATTCTCAGCAGGTAGGCCATTGAAGAGGTGCGCCTTGACTAGTGAGATCATGTTGGGGTCTATCTTGTAGTCTTGCCTCTGAATTGGAGGAGGAACAATCGCAGACCGGTTTTGGTAGAAGGTATGCGGATTATCTCTCTCTCCAATAGAAGCTTGAGGATGCGGTTCTCTATCTTGCTGAGCCTTCCGCATTTGCTCGATCTGCTGCTGGAGCTGCTGCATCTGAGCAGCCATCTGAGCAGTCAGGTCTGCATTGCCTTGACCAGCTATCTGAGCGGGTCTGATCTGTCTGTTTTCTCGTTCTCTTCTCGCGAGTTCTGCGTTAGACAGGATAACAAGATCTTCGGTGCGGTTGCTCCTTGTAGATCTAGTGGTCATGCACCTGAAACACGCACGAGAGACAAGAGAAAGAACAAGTTAGTATAATTCTTAGACTAAATTTCCAATCAAAATTCAATGGCAACGAGTTGGTCCCCGGCAACGGCGCCAGTTTGATAAAAAGATCTTTGCAGTGTAGTAAACAATTCGATCCAGAGGACCAGCGTTGCACAATGAACTTATGAGACAAGAAATAGAGCTAAGACAATGATATGGTTTGGTCGTGATAATGTAACAGTAACAAATGTAAACAACGATTAAAATTCAATAAAGATAAAGCACTAAACCGAGGTAATTCGCAGGAGCTCATGAAAGGTAACCAAACGACTATTCAGGAACATGAATGCAAACAGGTTTCGAACTCAAACATGAAAGTACGTTAATCCACTGTCGCGGTATTAACGACTTTGCTAAACAACCTAGATGTCTAAACTATCGTTTGAATCTAGCAGTTGAAAGCAAGCAGTAAAATCAGGTTCGATATGTTCACGATCCGCCTTAGCATCAACTCTCGCAGGCTAAGGACGGATCGCTCACCAATGATTTATCTAGCACCCTATAACACTTTTGATGAATAGGAAGCCTAGGATCTAAAACTGAGCGATCAAATCAATCTTAGCATTAAGATTATCAAAGGCGAAAACAAAGAGACTCTTTTCATCAAGGATCCCGAGATACGACGATCTTAGCTGATGGTCGAAGTTGCCACAATCCGAAGATTGGGATTCTCGTTGAGGTATGTATCCGAAGACGCACTCTAAATGATCCTCGATTCAAAGACAAAGTATCCTATCTGCATTCAGTTATCTAAGTCATGAAACTCCTTTGAAAAACCTAGATCTAGCAAGGCGACTACTCAGACATGATCAAGCAAGCAACGACGAAAGATGAAACAGTTTTCATTGAAATAACGAATAGTAAACAAGAGGGTTCAGAAATCTTCTCCAAACTGTCACAAAGGATTCAGAGATCTTCTCCCTCAGATCAACAACGAAAAACTCCCAAAAAACGTCTCAGAAAAACGTAAAAGAAAGTCTAGCCTAAAAGCGGCTGAAAAACGAGTGTAAATAGGTCAAGTGTCGAAGACCGATGATCGAACGGTCGAGATCGATCGGCTGATGGACGGTGTAGATCAAAAGGTCGGTCGACTGTAGACGGGCGAGCGGGGGATCGCCGGGATAGCTCGCCGGGATAGCTCGCCGGGGTAGCTCGCCGGGGTAGCTCGCCGGGGTAGCTCGCCGGGGTAGGTCGCCGGGGTAGCTCGCCGGGGTAGGTCGCCGAGGTAGGTCGCCGGGGTAGGTCGCCGGGGTAGGTCGCCGGGGTAGGTCGCCGGGTAGCTCGCCGGGCCGGTCGCCGGGCCGGTCGCCGGGGTAGGTCGCCGGGCCGGTCGCCGGGGTAGGTCGCCGGGCCGGTCGCCGGGGTAGGTCGCCGGGCCGGTCGCCGGGTCGGATCGCCGGGATTTTGGCCATTTCGACTCCTTTTTGCTCCGTTAGCTTATCTTGCTCCTCTTTGTACGGAAATTCTCCTCTGAATGCCTTTATACCTGAAAAGACTCAATAACAACTAAAAAGACTCGATAAAACACGTGAAAACACTTGTTAGAATGCGCTAAAACGCAAGACATCATAAATCAATGCGGAAATTCTCGAAAGAAATCAATAAACAAATAATCAAATAATCAATTCAGCTCAACAACATAAAACCAAGAATATTAATAAACTCTAGCAACCTAAACACCAGGTTTGCCAACTTATTAAAATAAATCTAACAACCTAAAAACGGTTTGCTAGCCACATGAGAATAAACAAAATCAACATCCTATCATCCTCTTCATCTCACGGCCTCATTCCGCGGTCGAACATTCCTGTTACCTGCATCACATTAGAATATAGATGCATTTGTAACATCCGTAAACCAATCTATCGCTTCTGAGGAGCGGTGTCGATCGACACCAGGGGATTGTCGCTCGACACCAGTGGTTAAAATCGACTTCGGTTCGATTTGAGTTGTCCGTTTGCGCCTGGTTTTGGGGAGAAAACCTAGGTCGCGTTATTAAGTCTTCCAGCCGTTTTTCTTCTGGGATTTTCGAGAACTCAAAGAGAAAAAGGAGGCTGAGAGCTTTTGGGGATATTCTGGAACTTTGTGGTTGATCTGAGGCGGATTCGTGTTGTTCTTCATCTCCTTTCTTCTTCTCTAACCGTTATCAAGGTGAGTGCATGACCGTAGGCTCGCAAGTGAGTTGAGTTTGAGAAAGTGGTTGTTGATTTGATGAATTATGTGATTTTTGTGGCTGTTCTTGTGTTAATTGTGGTTTAGATCGAGAGGATTTTGTTGATTTTGTGTTTTGGTGTTTTCTGTGTTAAAAATCGAATTGGGCGTCGATCTCCTAGATCGGTGTCGATCGACACCAATCGGGCGAGTGTCGAGCGACACAAGCGGTGTCGATCGACACTGGCCGGTTTAATCCGGTTATCTGGCGAGTTAATGTAATTAATTGGATTAAGTGGTTTAATCTGGTTTAATTGGTTTAATTGGAATTAAGTGGGTTAATTCCGAAATTAATTAATTAGTGGTTAATTTATTAATTAAAATGGTTTATAATAATTGTGAAAATTAGTTAAGTGATTAAAATTATTACTTAATTGTGGAAATTATTTAATAATTAAAAAATTTATTTTAATAATTTTGGTAATTATCTTAAATATTTAAATGAGTTATAAATTGCGTAATTGGCCTGTAGGCGGGGTGATTGCCTCACTAAGTATTTCTTAAATACTTATGCATCTCTTTTTCCTCAATGTGATGCAGGTAAAAAGAAAGTGTGATCGCGGAATCGGGCCCAGGAGAGGATGTTAGGAATTGTTTTGGTGTTTGAGTTATTGTTTTGTGAACCTAGTGTTTAGGTTGCTAGTATGTTATTTTATTATGGGTTTGAACTTGGTTATTTGAATTAAATATTTATTGTTTTATTGGAGTTGTTTTTAATTGAGTTTTTCCGCACTTAATTAAGTATAAAAAAAAAAGCTTGGGTGTTTCATTTTGGTATCAGAGCGTATACGGTTTTAGGACTTTTAGATTGGGTGAACTGGACTATGTGTTAATTGATTAATTGTGTTTAGTCATTTAGTAGTCTAGTATCATCCTCTCGGCCTTCAGTGATTCAGCGGTAAGTTTTGTGTTTTGTGGTTTGTTGTGTGTTTGTTTCGCTTGCTCATATGCTGTACTTTGGTAGTGCAGTGAGATGGAGGCAGGTCGTGGCAGAGGCCGTGGCAGAGACCGTGGCAGAGGCCGAAGTCGTGGAACGCAGGCGGATTCGGGAGAGAGTGCAGTGCCTAGTGTGGCGACTGCGTCGGAGACCCAGTGGATGGCGGGTGAGGCTAGTTTGGGCGCTAGTGGAGGCGCGGGAGTTGGGGCTGCCCCGGATGCGGGTGCTGCTCCGGCTCATGGTCTTGGTGACCAGATGATGGGACTTCTGACGCAGCTTTTGGCACGTCTTCCGCAGGCGATTCCAGAGCAGGCTCCGGGTGTTCCTCCGGTGGTGGGGGCACAGCAGGGCGCGTTAGTTGGGCAGCATGGTGCTGCGATTGTTGGGCATCCGCCTTATCTGGAGATGATGAGGGAGATGCAGAGGATCGGGACACCATTCTTTAAGGGTAGAGGTGGGCCCGAAGAGGCCGGTGAGTTGCAGCAGAGACTGGAACGGAACTTCCGTTCGGTCAGGTGTCCAGAGGGGTACCAGGTGGAGTTGGCGGTGCATTACCTTGGTGGGGATGCACATTTATGGTGGCGGTCTGTCGTGTTGAGGAGGGTAGTGTGGACTTGGGGTGACTTCATAGCGGAGTTCAACGCTAAGTACTTTCCTCAGGAGGCTCGGGACAGATTCCATATGAGGTTTTTGGAATTGACTCAGGGAGAGAGGTCAGTGCGGGAGTATGACGCGGAATTCGGCAGATTAGTGGCATATACTGGTTTCGGTTTTGAGGGCGAGCGGAGTCTGATGGCGAGGTTCGTTCAGGGTCTTCGGTCGAGCATCAGGACTCAGTGCAGAGGTAGTATGTATACTACGAGAGCATAGTTGGTGGAGCTAGCGGCTTCCATCGAGGAGGACCTTCGTGAGCATGTTTGTCCAGTAGTTGTGCCAGCTGCGGTTGTTCCTGCTACCTAGCCGAGGGGCCAGCAGCAACAGCAGCAGCGCAGGAGTTTCGGTTCTGGTTCTGGCAAGGGCGGCAAGCCTGCGCAGGGCCAGAAGAAGAGGTTCGAGGAGGTTGCTGGAGGCAGCCAGAGTGCTTGTGGTTGCTTCGGTTGCGGGAGCTTGGAGCATCGGGTGGCTAGTTGTCCCAAGTGTGGTGCGTCTCTGGATACTAGAGTGTGTTTTAACTGCAGGGAGCCGGGGCATCTCAGGCCGATGTGTCCCAAGTTGCAGCAGTTGTCAGTGGCGTCGGTTCAGCCGGTGTCGCAGATCGCAGCGGTGCAGCCGTTCGAGCAGTTGGGAGTAGCGCAGCGGGTGTACTGTTCGGCAGAGGTGGCCCAGACGAGTCAGTCAGGCCAGATCACAGGTAAAATTCTGATTCAGACTTCGTAAATTCTTAGTGTAGAATGGTGGTTGTGGTGTCTGTTCTTTATTTTACTGTGATAGTGTTTAGGGTTCTCAACACTTGTGAATAGTGTAGGGATCTTGTTAGTGGGCGGTGTTGAGTCTCAAGTGTTGTTTGACTCGGGAGCATCGAATTGCTTCATTACTCCGGAGTGTGCCGAGAGTAGAGGTATCCAGAGTAGCGCTGGTGAGCGAAAGGGTTTCGTCAAGGTGGCCAGTGGAGGTTTCTTGACTACTTTGGGCCGTGCTAGAGCAGTCGATGTGCAGATTGCGGGGCAGTCTATGCCAGCGGATTTGGTCATCAGTTCGGTGGAGCTGTATGACGTGATTTTGGGGATAGACTGGCTGTCGTGTTACAGAGTTCATCTGGACTGCTACAGGGGCAGAGTGGTGTTTGAGCGGGATGCAGGGAGGTTGGTTTATCAAGGGGTGAGACCGACTTCCGGGAGTCTTGTGATCTCGGCTATTCAGGCTGAGCAGATGATAGAAAGAGGTTGCGAGGCTACTTGGCGACGATAGTGATGTCAGAGTCCAGTGGTGAGGTGGCCTTAGAGGATATTGAGGTTGTCCGGGAGTTCGAGGATGTGTTTCGGTCGTTGAAGGGATTGCCACCATCTCGGTCAGATCCTTTCACGATTGAGTTGGAGCCCGGGACAGCTCCGATATCGAAGACGCCTTACAGGATGGCGCCAGCAGAGTTGGCAGAGCTGAAGAAGCAGTTAGAGGACCTTTTGAGTAAGGGGTTCATTCGGCCGAGAGTTTCGCCGTGGGGAGCAACAGTGTTGGTTGTGCATCGATTACCGGGGACTCAACGGAGTCACAGTGAAGAACAGGTACCCACTCCCGAGGAGTGACGAGTTGTTGGATCAATTGAGGGGTGCTACTTGGTTTTCCAAGATTGACTTGGCATCGGGTTATCATCAGATCCCGATAGATGAGGCAGACGTTCGCAAGACGGCGTTCAGGACGAGGTATGGGCACTTTGAGTTTGTAGTCATGCCGTTCGGGTTGACTAATGCGCCAGCAGTGTTTATGATATCGATGAACGACGTGTTCAGGGAGTTTTTGGACGTGTTCGTTATCATCTTCATCGATGACATCTTGGTGTACTCGAGGAGTCCAGAGGAGGAGCATGCGACTCATTTGAGGCTAGTTTTGGAGAAGCTTCGGGAGCAGAAGCTGTTTGCTAAGTTGAGCAAGTGCAGCTTTTGGCAGAGAGAGATGGAATTTCTTGGCCATATTATTTCTGCAGAGGGAGTTTATGTGGATCCGGCTAAAATCGAGGCTATCAGAGATTGGCCTAGACCGAGTAGTGCTACCGAGATCAGGAGTTTTCTGGGTTTAGCAGGATACTACAGGAGGTTTGTCAGGGGCTTTCCGAGTATGTCTCAGCCGATGACGAGGTTGACTGGCAAGGATGTGCCGTTTGTATGGTCGCCGGAGTTCAAGGAGAGCTTTGGAAAGCTCAAAGAGATGTTGACTAGTACACCAGTGTTGGCATTACCCAATCCGGGGAAGCCTTATGTGGTGTATACAGATGCTTCAGGTGTTGGTTGGGTTGTGTGTTGATGCATAAGGGCAGAGTGATTGCTTATGCTTCGAGGCAGTTGCAGGGCAGTGAGCACAACCGCCCTACACACGATCTTGAGTTGGGAGCGGTGGTCTTCGCGCTCAAGATTTGAAGGTCTTATCTCTATGGAGGAGCTGTGCAGATCTTTACAGATCACAAGAGTTTGCAGCACATCTTTACTCAGCCTTTGTTGAATGCAAGGCAGATGCGTTGGGTGGAATTTCTGGCAGATTATGATATGGATATTGTTTATCATCCAGGCAAGGCCAACTTGGTGGCAGATGCGTTGAGTCGACGGAGAGTTGATTCGGCTAGAGAGCATGATGTTGAGGCTTTGGTCAGCGAGATTAGTACATTGCGTCTTTGTGCTATCTCAGAGGAGCCTTTGGGTTTGGAGGCAGCTGATCAGGCAGACTTACTCAGTAGGATCAAGGTGGCTCAGCAGGATGATCAGGGTTTGATTGATGCATCGCGGGCAGCTGGTTCTGAGTATCAGGTCTCGGCGAATGGGACGATTTTGGTTTGCGGGCGGGTTTGTGTGTCCAAGGTTGAGGAGTTGAGACGGGAGGTCTTGAGAGAGGCTCATTCGAGCAAGTTTTCGATTCATCCGAGTGCGACCAAGATGTACCGTGACCTCAAACGGTATTATCACTGGGTCGGGATGAAGAGAGATGTGGCATATTGGGTTGCGAGGTGCAACACGTGTTCGTTGGTCAAGGCAGAGCATCAGGTTCCAAGTGGACTTTTGCAGAGCTTACCCATTCCAAAGTGGAAGTGGGATATGATCACGATGGATTTTGCGGTGGGATTACCTATCTCACGGACGTTTGATGCGATTTGGGTCATTGTGGATCGTTTGACCATGTCCGCGCATTTCTTGGCCATCAAGAAGACAGATGAAGCTGCTGTTTTGGCTAAGAAGTTTGTACGAGAGATTGTGAGGCTGCATGGTGTGCCAGCCAGTATTGTGTCGGATAGAGATCCGAGATTTGACTCAGAGTTTTGGAGGGCATTTCAGACAGAGATGGGCACTAAGGTGCATATGAGTACAGCTTATCATCCATTGGGCTGATCATCTAGTATTGGCATGGCTCCTTATGAGGCTTTGTATGGGAGGCCATGTAGGACACCCTTATGCTGGACCCAAGTGGGGAAGCGCATCATTTATGGAGCTACCTTTGTTCAGGAAACGACGGAGAAGATCCATGTTTTGAGGCTGAACATGAAGGAGGCTCAGGATAGGCAGAGGAGTTATGCTGATAGGCGGAGACGTGAGCTTGAGTTTCAGGTGGGAGATAGAGTGTATCTCAAGATGGCTATGTTGAGGGGCCCTAACAGGTCCATAGCAGAGAACAAGCTCAGTCCGCGGTTTATGGGTCCGTTCCCGGTGGTGGAGCGAGTTGGACCATTGGCATATCGGTTGGAGTTGCCCCCGAATATGAACGCCTTTCACAAGGTGTTTCATGTTTCTATGTTGCGGAGGTGTCTGCATCCTTCAGAGGAGTTAGTGGCTGAGATTCCAGAGGACCTTCAGCCAGATATGACAGTTCCGGCAGTTCCTGTGAGGATTCTCGAGAGGGGAGTCAAGGTTCTGTGGAACAAGAGGGTGCCATTGTTGAGAGTCTTGTGGGACTGTAGTGGCACAGAGGAGGAGACTTGGGAGCCAGTGGCAAAGATGAAGCTGAAGTTCATGAAGTGGTTCGACAAGGAGGTCGTCGAGTGAGATCCTTCGTCTTTGTGGTTCTAGTTGTGATAGCGTGGTGCTATGTTTTTGTTGTTGTTTATGGACTTATGTATTTTCGTTTTACGTTATAACGATATACATTTTTTAGTTATATGAGATGGTGTTTGCCTCATTTTTGTCGATCGACACTGGCCGGTTTAATCCGGTTATCTGGCGAGTTAATGTAATTAATTGGATTAAGTAGTTTAATATGGTTTAATTGGTTTAATTCGGAAATTAATTAATTAGTGGTTAATTTATTAATTAAAATGGTTTATAATAATTGTGAAAACTATTTAAGTGATTAAAAATTATTACTTAATTGTGAAAATTATTGAATAATTAAAAAGAATTATTTTAATAATTGTGGTAATTATCTTAAATATTTAAATGAGTTATAAATTGCGTAATTGGCCTGTAGGCGGGGTGATTGCCTCACTAAGTATTTCTTAAATACTTATGCATCTCTTTTTCCTTAATGTGTTGTAGGTAAAAAGAAAGTGTGATCGCGGAATCGGGCCGAGGAGAGGATGTTAGGACTTGTTTTGGTGTTTGAGTTATTGTTTTGTGAACCTGGTGTTTAGGTTGCTAGTATGTTATTTTATTATGGGTTTGAACTTGGTTATTTGAATTAAATATTTATTGTTTTATTGGAGTTTTTTTTAATTGAGTTTTTCCGCACTTAATTAAATATAAAAAAATAAAAATAAAAAAGCTTGGTTGTTTCAGCATTAGTATTTAAGAAATACTCAGTGAGACGGTCATTCCATCTACACGCCAATTACGCCATCCATTAGACAATACATCAAACAATAATAACAGCAACAATGATCAACAACAACAATAAACAACATCAATACTCGCAAACAGTACTCGTGTCGACCGACACCCCACCGTGTCGCTCGACACTACCCACTAGGTGTCGAGCGACACACCGCTCCACACACACAAGGTGTGTCGCTCTACACAGCCCCAAAACCCAGAAACTCGAAGCGACGAATCAAACTCAATAATCACCGAATCAATGGGTTTTCAACGCCCAATCACAATCAAAACAACAATTCAATAAGAAAAACTCAAGAACACAATCTAAGCTCAACCACACAAGACATCTCTAGTGAATCACGGATCTACGGTCACGCACTCACCTTAGAACGGATTAGAAACGAAGGAGAAGATGAAAGCAACGAAGAACAGCCACAAATCACTCCAAAAACTCCAGAAATTGGATATTCTCTCACAAAATTGCCTCCTTTCTCCTCTGCCTCTTTCTCTCTCGAAAACTGTTCCAAAACGCGGCTGCACAGTGTTTTATCACGAGAAATAGGGCTTCCAAACCCTAAACCGGCCAAACCAGCAATCACTCAAAACAAACTGGTCGATTTCGCAATAACCGGTGTCGCTCGACACCCCTGTCGAACCCATAAAAACCGAACACAAATCGATTTAACCCGAAATCGATTTCACAAACCGGTGTCGATCGACACCCCCTACCGGTGTCGCTCGACACCAACTGATCAGAAGCCATTTTACACATTTTTCTACACGATGCTTGAACCTCTAGACCGACTGCACAACAATCAAATAAGAACATGCACAACCAATCCGAAACTCACACCTTATAGAGCATATGCAAACTACAACCGGCCACTTGGTGTCGTCCGACACCACTTCCAAAACAGTACTTTAGGTTCACGGATGTTACAAATAATAAAGCAATGATTGAGTATTTATTCAAAAAACATATATAGTAGCCATGAAAATGACTGATATTACGATGAACATTTGATATTTCATGATCTAAATAGAAATACATATCACATCCATGTATTTTTGTAGTGATGTTATATATTGCTAAACACATCATCATTGCATTACTATGTTGTCGAGAACATGTGACATAAAGGCAGAGCTTGCACACATCAATATTTATTCTTAAAACTATGCAATATCCATTAAGAATGACCGATATTACGATGTTCTTCTTAAATTTATGATCAAAATAGAAATACATATCACAACCATGTTATATACAACTAAACATATCATCATTGTTTTATTATATTGTCAAGAACATGTGACATGTCACTAACTAAATAGAAACATAAAGAACAGCCACAAACAATAATAAAAAACAAATAGTACAAAAATATAACACTGATGAAGATGTGACATATAGTGAGATATGAATAGATTATTGGATGAAATGAGCATTTGACATATAGTAACTCACGAATAGCTAAGTTGTAACGATATATTTGTAATGAATGACAATTAAATACTATTTTCATAAGTAAAACCCATGTCATCATTCCAAGTAAGGAAATTAGTCCTAATTACATTTTAAGGCTATTTAATTTGTCAGCATCCATGTCACATTTGACGTGTCAGATCAATTCTCTCAGCCAATCAAATTATAACGTTTTTATTTAATTGTAGTCTCAAATAATAATACGATAAAATGATAACAACTTAAAATTAATTATATTCTAATTATATATGTCGAGGAAAACAATTATTGATTGAAACGACATGTTTGAATATAAAATCAATGAATTGTAAGATTTCTAAATCTGTAGAATCTCAAAAACTAATTTTCAAATGAATAATTAAATAATTCGTGTTTGAATGTTTCTAGCATCCCCTGAGTTTTTTTATTCAACCATCATACCAGATGTTACTTGATCAAAGATTTATGTTATTGCTTATATATTTGTCCGAATACTAAGGACTTTGATGAAGAATACACAATTTTATTAGTGAGAATTATTTGCATAAGATACATATTTAAATGTATCTAAACATTCAAACAATGGCTGTATATAGATTCTGCCGATACTTACATTTTATCTGCCTAAAATGTTGATCAGGTCATCTTCATGCTGTTAAGCAATCTTATGGTATCTTTGTATATTAAAATTTATATATATCATATTATATATACAATAATAATATCTGTGTACCAAACATTTTCATTTTTCTCTATACATGATCAATCATTTTTCTGTAAAAAGTTAGTATAAAAAAATTTAACATTCATACAGAAAATGTAAAAGAAAATAAAAACAAATTTCAGATACTATGAATTTTGGATGGAGTCCACCTTCAAAATATGATCTCTTAGGCTCTGTTAGATGATAATGTATTATGAAAAAAAGAAAATTTGTATGGTCTTTATCAATTACAATTCGTTTTTTTTTTATAGCTCAGGATAAATCCCAGGTCTATAGGACTATAGAGGTCTATAGAGGGCCCAGATTAAAAGTAGTTAATTTGGTTTAGTTTACGTTGTAACTAGACGAATTATACAAATTAAAATAACACATTTCCGATGTAGTTGCACCCGGAAAAAAAAACTAAACATATTTACGATGTTATTTTGCAAAATCAGCACACGCAAAATATTGTACTTTTTCAGATTCTATTTTTAATTACAAAAGGTTAATGTTTTTGAATGGTAATAATGGAAACGTGAAGTGCCTACATGGACTCCATGTCGTCTGGCATGATTGCCAAATGAAATTAACTTTGCGATCTTAGTCGTGTCTCCCAAATTGTCTTTCATATATTCTTTAAAAAAATTCCGACAAAAGCATGAGTTATGATGAAGTAATTGTTTGAATTTAAAATCTAGGGTTTGAATCCAAATTATATTCTGAATTAATTATTTACCGATGAAGTAATTGAAACAACCAAGCTTATTTTTTATTTTATTTAAATAGTTCTAGCGGAAGTCTTATAAACATTAAATAAATAATAACTCAATTCAATCAATATTCAGCGGAAACAAATAAAATAATTAAATAACTCTAACAATTTAAACAGTTCAACAAAACAATAAAATCCTATCATCCTCTTCTTCGGCTTTGATTCCGCGATCACACTTTACTTTTACCTGCATCACAAGAAAGAAGATACGTAAGTATTATCATAAATACTTAGTGAGACGATCACTCTGCCCACGGGCCAATTATGCAATTTCCAGACAATTAAAGTCTTTTAAATAATTTTCACAATTATTAAATATTTTTCCACAATTAAAATATTTCCAAATAATTATTAAATAATTCTCATAATTAAATAATAATCTTAATTAATTATTAATCCAAAAATAATTAATTAAATCAACCCAATTCACCACTTAAATCAATTAAATCCAATAAACCAAATTAACCAATAATTTCAATTTCCATTCGATTAAACCAGAATACGTTGACCGAACAGCTTCTGGTGTCGACCGACACCCGCTTGGTGTCGTTCGACACCCTTGACCTTGGTATAGTGATGGATTATAACAATGGGTCGCTTTAAATAAAAAGTATTATTGTAATGAAACTTAATTAGGTTTTCTTGTTGTTGGTTGTAGATTGTAGTCGCGAAAGACATTTTTTCCAAGAACAAGTAAAATATAGTTTATCTAAAATAATCAATTGTTATAATATGCCAAGAATCAACTGTATACATAAATTACTTACAACACAAATTTTAAATAAGGATTTACATATATATGCGCAAGTTGGTTATAGAGAATACACAAATACATATTATAGGAATTTTTTGGAAAAACAAATTACAGGAATTCTGTAATTATTTTTTATTATTTATTTTGGTTGAGACTCGCACGTCAATGCTGTCGTTTCTTAATGGAATTAGCCCCAACGGAACTCTCTCTCTCTCTACTTATTCTCTCTTTTCTTTGAAGAAAAAAATCTCAATTTTTCTCTCTCACACTGATCAGCCATGAGAAAAGAACCATTGCTTCAGAAAGTGAAGATCCAAGAGGACATTGAATCTGATAAAGGGTTTCTTGCTAGTGATGGCGACGGTGACGGTCCCGTCACTTTACTTTTACTCTTCACAACCTTCACTGCCCTCTGCGGCACCTTTTCCTATGGAACTGCCGTAATTTTCTTCATCTTCATGTTTTTTTTGGTCTGCCTTTTTTTCTATTTTTCGTGTTAGGTTAAACAAAGAAAATTAACTAGAATTAACTTAATTTTTAAAGAAAACTAGATGTTATAACTTAACTAGTTGACTTGTCAAGTGAACAAATTAAAAGATTTATAATTTTTTCAAACAGCCAAAGTTTTGAAGAAAGAAATAAAAACGTAATAACATCAATGAAATTCCTAATAACTTCTCAAACCATTGTTGGATCAAGAGGTTTGAAACTTTTATTGTTACAAGATTAGATACTGGAAACAATAACTATTACAGTTAACAAAAATATAGAAAAAAATAACAAAAGCATCTTTTTTTTCCTCAGCCAGAAATTAATTAGGTTATTATGACTTATGATTACCAAGTAAATAGGTCAGATATCACATTATCAATCAATAATTTTGGAAGATTGTTGTTCATACAATGATATGAATGTTTCTTCTGATTTTGTTTCTCTTAAAATGGTCCAATAAGCCAAGAGAATGATTTACCAATGGAAATAAAAATTTGCAGCTGTCACGAAAGCGGCATTTTTGTATGACTAATACCACAATGTTTTCAGCGTTTATTTTTATTTTATGGCAGGCCGGCTTTACATCACCAGCCCAAAGTGGGATTATGGAAGGATTAAACCTCTCTCTGGCCGAGGTTAGTGTTGAATTGTTAAAAGAAAAGTGTTGTTTGCTTTTCATTTTTTTCAAGAACGAAAAACTATATTTTGTGTTCCTTATATGGATGCAGTTCTCATTCTTTGGATCTGTATTAACACTTGGTGGACTTGTGGGAGCCGCGATGTCAGGAAGACTCGCTGATGTCTTTGGTCGAAGAGGCGTAAGTTCTTTTATATATATATATATATATATATCTATTAAAAAAAACTAATTTATCATCATAACTAAAATTACAACTCCATTATGTTATTTTTTTAAAATGTTATTAGCTTTACTTTTACATATCTTATTATATAAAGTTGGATGCACGCGACGTGGTTGCGACACGTAATTTTATTATAATTCATCGGATTGTGACATATGTCATTCTTAATTGTGATCATATTCTGATCGTGACACATGTCATTCTTAATCAAATAAAAAATTAGCAAACTAAAAAAGTAGCAAAAAATGTAACATGTATCAATGTAATAGAAAGTAAAATTTAAAATTGTCCAAACAATGAAATGGAAAATGGAAAATACAAAAGAAAAAATTTAATTGTCAAAGTTTCTAATCTTCAATAATCCAATTTACAGTTTCATAACTGTTCGATCATATAAAATAACAAAAACATTACTTTCCATAGTCCAATTTCTCAAAATTCTAATTTTGAATAATATAATGAAAACTTTATTCAAAAACGAAAAACACATAAAAATCTAGTTAGAAACTAAAAAATTAAAAAAATAAAATAAAATAATTGTTACTCTGTTAGGCTTCTTAATTCGAGGGTGATTACTTATTGGCATACTTAATCTTGTTTTTTTAACTTTAATAGAAATAAAATTTTGTTTTATATCTTCTTTATTTTTCACAAGTTGTAAAATATTAATTTACATACGTACGCCTAATCTAGTATAATATATTCTAAGATAAAAATAGCGTTTTTGATGGATGATTATGCGCATGCAGGCTTTGTGGGTTTCAAACTCGTTTTGCATGGCCGGCTGGCTTATGATCGCCTTCTCTCAGGTTTCTAAAAGTCATTTTAACTTTATTAATAGACTTTGTTAGTCTTATACGGTTTGGCCGGTTGAATGTTTCAAAAATAACTCCGATTGATACTTCCACGACCGATATTGTAGTCATGTATAGTCAGACATCAAAATTTTCAAATAAAAAACTTAGACGAATGGTTAATTAACTTTCTATTTTTTTCTAATAAATGGTATTGATAACACATTATATAAGGTGGCTTGGTCCCTTGATATCGGAAGACTTTTTCTCGGCGTTGCAGCTGGCTTAAGTTGTTACGTGGTACGTAATTTTAACAGACTACAATTAGGGCTAGTGACTTTCAGTCCAAGCAACCTATAAGTTCATTATTAACTACCAATCTTATTTATCCCAATCTACAGATACCAGTCTACATTGTAGAAATCGCACCCAAACAAGTCAGAGGCGCCTTCTCTGCGGTTAACGCGGTAATGCACCGCAAAAAAAATTGAATTTACTTTCTATTAGTTTATCTTTAAAAAAATTCTTATAGTTTTTTTAATGACAGGTCGTGATGTGTTCTAGCGTCTCCATCACATTCATCGTTGGATCAGTCATGTCGTGGCAGAAATTAGCTCTCATAAGTAACATAAAAACTTGCACCCTCCTATGCATTTAATTAAATTGGACTCCGCATATCTATGATTTGAAGTATAAGTTAAACCAAGTTGAGACAAATAGTTATTCTAATTTTTGTCCCATTTGGAATTCTGCAGGTACGGTTCCTTGTGTTTTAGAATTCTTCGGTTTGTTCTTTATACCGGAGTCTCCTAGGTGGCTGGTATTACTCCGTCTTCTAGCTATTATTAATTAACTTAAGTTATTTAACATATATTTTTTATTAATAACATATATATTAAGGACTACTTCAAGTAAATTAATTTTTTTTAATAGTTTGGCATTTCTGTAATTTTAGTGTAGAAATGGCCAGGTAAAAGAATCGGAAGTTGCACTTCAACGTCTACGAGGAAATAACACCGATATCTCCAAAGAAGCTGCAGAAATCAATGTGAACAAAAAATGTTTATGAAAAAGACTTTTTTTTTTATAGCGAATTAACTAACTGGAATTAAATTTAGAAATTCAGTAACTACAAACTTTAAAGAATTTGAGTGTTTTTTTTTCCAGAAATATATGGAAAATCTTCAAAAAGAATTCAAAGAAGATGTTTTTTTCGAGCTCTTCAAACCACGATACTGGCGTGTCATTAGTGTAAGAATTCAGTTGAAACTTTTAAATTTTGAATAGAAACACATTAATGAGTACTCTGTGTATAATTAGGTGGGAATTGGATTACTAGTACTGCAACAACTCGGAGGTCTCAGTGGTTATACATTTTACATGAGCTCGATTTTTCACAAATCGGGTAGATTTTGAATTAAAATCTCTTACTGAAACTAATTATTTTGTGACAAGTAATATAGTTATTAAATATGGGTATTAAAACAATTTAATATTTTTATAGGGTTTCCTAACAACATAGGAGTAACAGTAGCAGGCGTGGTGCAGTCCGTGTCGAGCGTTATAGGATTAATAATCGTGGATAAATTTGGGAGACGATCACTTTTAACGGTTATAGTTTATTCTACATCTTTTTAGTCAATTGATGAAACTATATGATATATAGTGGATAAACTTGAAATTAACGTCGTTTTGTATATGTGCATTACTTATTTGCAGCTTGCGACGGTCATGATGTGTTTAGGATCATTAATCACAGGACTGTCGTTTTTATTTCAGGTTTTGTTTTATCTACAAGAAATTGTATTAGTGAAATGATTAGAAGATATGAGGTTAATTAACGTAATGTCTTCTTTTTTCCAATATAATTAAGAGATCAAAACTATTTTGCAGAGCTATGCTTTACTCAACAATTACACCCCAATTTCAACATTCATCGGAGTGATGGTATGAACTACGTAATTATTTCATTCGTCCAAAAAAATATACATAATGCCTTCTTAATTACATGATTTCTTTTAATCGACTCTAATTGCAGGTCTTTTTCATTTCAATCACAATCGGAATAGGAGGTATTCCATGGGTCATGGTCTCCGAGGTAATCGTCAGTCTTTAGTATAGTCGTAACCCAATGAATAGTTAACAATATAGTTATGTTTTAAACTTTTAATACGCACAACAACAATATACTGTGGCAAAATCGAATTTAAATACCCGGAGAGAAGGTCTATTAAATAGTCGAATTTAGCGTGAAATTATTAAATCATTCCCCTTGGCCACATGGATATGAGCTCTTGCTTACGGTCCATTTGAATACCCAGATAGAAGATCTATCCGTGGGCTGTATCTCTCCAGTGATTAGTCCGGACCCTTCCAATGGTTTGGGATTTACCATGAGTTATCCAAAAAAATCAAAAAAATAAGTCGAATTTAAAGCATAACAACATAGATGTGACTACGCTAAATGAATAACTAAACAGCGTGATAGGTAGAAGATTAACAAGAAACTAGATTTATATATCCGCGCACGTTTGTTTTGTAAATAAACTAGAAAACATATAAAAATATAACATACTCACTTTTCAGAAATAGAAAACATAAGAATTTGATAAATTAATTAAATTATTGTAAAAACAAGAAGACTCTTAATAACAGTTCATGCCTATGATCAATGTTCCTTTCTGGTCTGACCCAATGACTAATGTTACATGAATTGTATTATATTTACTATGCACATAGTATAGTTATGTGTCAAAACCACGCGAATTTAGTATATTAGTCATTTAGGAATAATAATCATCTATTAACATTCTGTTGACACTTTTTGTATGTGCAAAACATTCTATTGACTCTAAGTTATCAAAATATAAAATTTAACGAGTGTTCTTAATTTATTTATTTTATTTTGTGAAAAAAAAACTAGATGACACCGATAAATGTAAAGGGATCAGCAGGGACGCTATGCAATCTAACGAGCTGGTCCTGCAATTGGTTCGTCGCTTACACATTCAACTTCCTCTTCCAATGGAGCTCTTCTGGTAATTTGCTTTGTTTCATTTTCGCAAATAAATAAGTAAATCTATTTTTTTTTATAAAGATAAATAAGTATATCTAGTTACGAACTATTGATCAAAGTTAATAAACTTGTTTGTATTCAAATGACAGGTGTGTTTTTCATATACTCAATAATATCGGCTGTGGGCATCTTATTTGTGATGAAAATGGTACCAGAGACTCGAGGTCGTTCACTCGAAGAAATTCAAGCTGACATTACCCGATAGCTTTGTAAATATTACTATTTCTTTTTTATTTTGTGTCCAGTTCATATAATTAATAAATGGCCCCTCGCTTATTAATTAATCCAGCCATAATCAAATATGCGTAATTTGCACATGATGATACATATCACCAAATGGTTCGTCTCTCTTTTTTTGTAAGATTGATTGGTTTTCATCTTCATGTTCTACGATATATATTATACGATAAATTAAAATTTATTAATTACTTATTGGATGTTGCTATGAAGTATGAATCAAACAAAGAATAAAGTTTATATTATTATTAGTCATGTGTAATGATATGATCTAATGATATAGTCAAGTAAATGTAAATACGTACGCGTTGGAGTTTCTGTTATTCAGCCATGGCCCATATATCATATACGGCCTAATCAATGTGCATTTTTAGATATAGAGTTACATAAAATCGGCCTTTCTTCACCATTTAACTTCGCCTATAAATCAATACAAATAATTCTATTGCTAAACCCGCCAAACAAATCTTCAACTTACGTTTAAAAAGAAAAAAAAATTAAGAGTGGATATTGATTCTGAAAATAGCACACGTTTATGTGACGGGATATTTCAGATGGGAGACTTGGGAAGTTGTGGATTTATTACTCGAAGAAGGTTCAGATTACAAGAATTGGTCTCGTCAAACAGCCTTGACGAGACGAAATACGAAAAAGAAAGAATTAAGGAGCGAATGCTTTAGGGTTTGCAGGGTTGCGTAGCTTTTTTTTTAAGGGAATGAAGACCTCTCCTTATATAGTCGTGTTAAGGCGGTTCTCTGCTGAATATTCTCCTCTTTATCATAAAGGAAATCTTCTTCTTCTCTTGATTTCTTTCCTTTCTTCGAGTGACGGCTGCTGCTCTTTCCTTTTTGCTTAAAGTATTACCTTCCTCCTCAAGGCTTTCCATTTCCGTGAGAAGACTAGTGCTGAAGACGGGCCGGGCTTTTTGCGCTGTTACTCATTGCGATGGGCTCGGGGGAATGTGCTCATTTCACCTCTAACAATAAGTCCCCCCCCAGTTTGGCGAGTCAAATGCAGTTTGATCTCGGCGAACTTCATGAATGGGAGTTGAGCTCAAGAGTTATTAGTAACAAGTGCGAGATGCCAATGCTAGCTCGTCTTCGATGCGATTGACTTTAGATTCGTACCGCCTCGTTAAAACCTTGATATGGAAAAACCCGGTTTGGGATAAAAACCATAAGAAGGGAAAAGAGTACGTTGACGTCATCTTGTTTGCAAAAGATCATGCATTTTAGTGCTTTCTCTCGAACTTGACATAGGCTCGTCAAGGAGATTTAACTGTTTAGTTCCATTTGTCGGACCAGCTCGTCGGGGTGGATGCTATGCTGTTCAATGGGCATCCCGTCAAGAGTGGGGTTGCCACGTCATCGATGCACATCTTATTAAAACTGCAAAAGTGGGTCGGCGGTTGAGATTTTGCAAAAAGGGGCCCAAGTCCCGTTAGGTTTTTCCAAGCGGGAAAAAGGAAGGGAAGATTTTTCCTTGAAAGCCGCGAAACCTCTCTTAAAGAGACCGTTCGGATTTCTTTTCCGCATTAATTCCTTTTTTCGCTTGCTCATTGCCTTCAACTACCCTGAAAGAGAAAAGGTAATTTCCTTCTTCCATCTCCCTCGAATTCGAGTCGCGTTGCTTGGTTAAACCGATAGGTCTTGCGTAATTGTCTTAGATTCGCTTGCTTCTTGACTCGAAATTTCTTCTCTTCTCGTCTCAATCCTTCATTTCGTCAGAATTTCTAGGGTTTTTCTTCGTCGAATTTTGGCTTTTCGTCTTCCGGTTCTCGTCTGTTGGTGCGCGATGGATCCGTCAGACCGAAAAGGGAAAGGGAAGGCAGTAGTGCGGGACGACGATGACGTCCCGCTCTCAAGTCTAGTCCCGGGTTTTCTCGGGGATGCGGTCCGAGTCGGTCGGATCATGGAACGTCGTCGCAAGGCGGCGGAGGAAGCGGCGGCGGCGGAGAGAGTGTCTGATGACTTCGAGGCTCCATCCTTGCAGGATGAGGATTCCGAGAGTTCCGGGTACCGTGACGGGATCCCGGAGGATGATTCGGATGCGGACTCCGAGGTAGAACTGGACGAAGTGCCGGTTCCGGATCAGGTCGAGTTCGCAGGTCTTCCGCCGACTGTCGAGATGCCTTGGCGCACTCCGGCAACCTCCTTGACCGCCGATGGTCGGTCTTGGATTGATGAAGGAATCATCGCAGCACTTAGGTCGAGATGCTCGATCTCCGATGCTGTGGAGATCCAGATTCCGTCAGCCTAGCAGAGGCCGTTAGATGCTCCGCCGGGATGGTTCTACGCTTACGAGTGCTGGTTCACGGAGTTTGGGGTGCGGTTTCCCCTCTTTCGCCTTCTGCTGGATTATGCTTTCCAGCGCGGCGTTTCTATGAGTCAGCTGACTCACGGCGTGGTTCGCCATATGGTTTTTACCGAGGCTCTCGCTAAGCATCTCGGGATTACCTTTGACCGGGAGCTCTTCGAGCGTGTCACCGATCTTCGTGCTAGTGCGAAGGAGGGAAACTTCCGACGCTTTTGCACGACAATGAAGCACGGCATTGTCTTCGGTAATCACCGGGACAAGATTCACAATTGGTCGCGCTATTATTTCTTTGTCAAGAAAAACAGCGCGTCAATTGGGGATTTCGACCCTGACCACGTTTTCACGGGATGGGTTCACGAAGCTGGTAGATTGCTTATAGGTTTTACTTCGGCATCCGATGGTTTGTTTTTGTCTAACCTTTCGTTTTTGTCTTGCAGAGAGAGTTGTGCCGAGACCAGCATCTAACGCATTCCAGAGGAAGTTTCAGCTCTTGCGGGATCGAAGTCGGATCATCTGGGCAGACTTTGTCGCGGAGCTTGAGGAGAGGAACAAGAGGAAGCGAGAGAGGACCAAATCTGCGTCGACTCCATCCACTGGTAAGGGCATGATTGCTTCCTGCTTCTTTGGATTTTGCGTCGCGAGTTTGCTCGTCAGTGATTTTTGCGTGATCTGTTTTCGCAGCTGAACCGTCTCGTCGTCCTAAGAAGATGGTGCTTAAGAAGAGAACTCCGGTCGCCGTCAACGACACCATTCTTATACCCGACTCCCCCCCGGATGAGAGGAAGACCAGCTCGGCCGCTGAGCCGAGTAATCCATCTAAGCGTTCGGCCTCCTCGATTGCCTCGAGGACGAAGTAAGTTTTCTTAGGACGTGTTCGATTCGCTACTAAAGCTTTAGTAAGTGCTGCGAATGTAACGTTGCTCTTGCAGGGCTGCAAAGAGGGCCAAGCTTGAGAGAGAGACCAAGGCCAAGGAGACGTCGTCTGCTGCCGAGACGACACCTGAGGTCGTGCTTGATGAGGAAGACATTCCTCCTAATGGTGAGGACCCGTCTCGTCAAGGGGGTGGTGGCGAGCTCGGCGAGGATCCGTCTCGTCGACCAGGAGGCCGTTCTGGTCTTGATACTGGGACGAGCTCGTCGGGCCCCAAGGTTGAGCCTGCTGATCCCGCGGCTCCAGATCCAGACGCAGTGTCGATAGTGTGGCCGGGTGGTGCGCCTCTCATGCTTAACCCGAAGTTTTGCGCCGAGTTGGTATGGAGCTGTAAGCCGAAGCCTCATTGGGGGATCCCACTCAAGAAGATCGAGCTGAATGATGACTTCTGCGATGGTTCTGCGGATCTCGTTAGTGCTGCTGGGAAGTTCTCTTCGGTTATTCAGCACTACGACACTATGCTGAAGGCGGCTCGGGAGGAGATTAGCAGGCTGCAGTCCGAGCAATCCAAGGGGAAGGATGCAAGGATGGAGTGTCTTGAGCTGGAGAAGGCTGGCCTTAAGCGGAAGGTTGGCGTCCTGAATGGTGAGATCCTGAAGGCAGCTGGCCTTCAGGACGAGGTTACCAAGTTGCGCGCCCGAGTTGCGGAGCTCGAAGAGAAATCTCGCCGAGATGCAGAGACTGCTGTGGCTGAGGCTTCTCGTCTCCGACAGTCCCGCCAGAAGCAGGCTGAGTACGTCGCCACTCGCGTCTATGACGACATGCGGGACTGGTATGCTCCTCGCCTGGATCGTCTCGGCAAATTCGTCGGCCAGTGCGAAGCGGTGGAGAAGGCTGTTGTCAAGATCGCGGTCGACGAGGCGTTGCTCGACTACGTTCAGAAGACGAAGGGGGTCTCCCAGAATTTTGACGCCGTGATTGCAAAGCTGGAGGCTAACGTCAAGGAGAGCAGAGCTGCCGGGGACGAGATCGACGAGGTCGATATCGGAGCGGACGATTATGCAGCGCCACACAGGTTAGACTGCCTCTTTTATCTTGCCGATTTTTGTTTTGATAACACTTGGGTTGCTCCGAGGGGCTTTGATCAATTTGGGACAATGTATCGTACTTTCAGGCCCAATCTTGCCAAGCTGATAATTGGTGGGTCGCCGACGAGAGAGAGTTCGGGAGCAGCTAGTGCTGAAGCCGGGACGGGATTGGGTCCGGATGCTTCCGAGGCCGAGGCTGTTTAGGACTCCGTCTCCATTCTCTCCTTTTTCTGCTTTTAAGAGCTCTTCTTTTTTATTAGTCGCGGCGACTCATGCCGATGTAACAACATTGCCCGGGAGGATTTTAATCCGTATGCTTTTCAGGATTTAAAACTTAAGTATTTGCTTTACTTCCTTGTTCATCTTTTTGTTTTATGCAAGATGAATATCGCGAATATAGTTGATGATTTCGCGCTTTTTGAAACATCCTGCTTTTAATCTATATCCTTTAATGAGGTGCACTGTGTTGTCAATCTAGCGGAATGATTCAAGTGTTTAATCGTCATTAGACAAGTGGTTCAACTTGCCGAGACAACTGGGCATGCTCAAGTTCTGTCGTGACGAGATGCTACTCGCTATGACAATGCTATACATCCGACGAGATGCGATGTCACGCAGCTCGTCAGAATTCTCATTTTTAAGAGACACCGATCCGTGCTTGTTGGATCTGTTTGCGGTGGCGCATTTTAGGCCGGTAACAGGAACCGAAGTCTAGAAATTCGAATTACTCCTACGCCGCTAAGTCGAATATGATTAACAAGATAGCGATTTTTTCTTGCCCATATGGCTTAGGGTCGTGCGAGATATGCGTGCTCTCGACTTGTAGTGCTTCATTCTTAAAGAATGGCGGATGATCAGTCCACTGGGTGCGATGTGCGGTCAATCGTTTGGCCAGAACGTTGACACTACTCTTTCATGCGTGCGCTTCAGAGTAGCTTCAAGACTCTCTTTGTTTGCCGAGCTCGTATACAAGGACTCATTATACTGCCGAGTTCCAGAGGCTTTGAGACTCATTAATTTACCGAGTACTAAAGGAATTTTATGACTCTGATTTTGCCGAGCTCACTAGGCACACCAAAACATCTGTTTTGACCTAAGTCAATCAGGAAATTCTTGCTTGAGTTTTTCTGCCGAGATGGAACGTTTCTTAAGGATTCAGAAAAAGATGCATGCATACAAGCGAATTAATAAAATAAAACAGCTTTTTATTTTTATTAAGTTACAGCTGCGCCTCGGTGAAAAGGCTGCCTACGTACCCGTGCCGGGATCAAGCCATTCGTAGTTCGTTACAAGTGTTCGTGCAGTGAACATGTCCTTTTTTTTTTTTTATTTTTTTTTTTTTTGCGAGACGCGAAGCTACGCGTCTAGTGGTGGAACTTGCGCAAGTTCATGGAGTTCCACGAGCGAGGGAGTATGCTTCCGTCGTCATCTTCGAGCTGGTACACCCCCGGTTTGACGATTCTCGTGATGCGGTACAGTCCTTCCCAATTGAAGCCAAATTTGCCGGCGTGCTCGGGTTTGGTGAAGTCGTGGACTTTCTTCAGGACGAGATCGTGTAGTGCAAAGCGGCGGTTGCGAACCTTCTTGGCGTAGTATCTTGCTGCTTTTTGCTGGTAGATTTGCATACGCAAGAGAGCGCGATCTCTTAGCTCCTCAGTGTCGACGAGACTATCGTGCAAAGATTCGTCATTCAACGACGAGTTGAGGGGCATTAGCGATCGGCGTAGGCTCGCAACGTGTAGCTCGGCAGGGGCTAATGCTTCGCAACCGTAAGATAGGGAGAAAGGGGTTTCACCGGATGCTGACCTGGGTGTTGTGCGGTGAGACCAAAGTACTCCGTCGAGTTCGTCTGCCCACGCTCCTTTGTAGCGCTCGAGTCTTTTCTTCAGGCCGTCGACAATAGTTTTGTTTGTTGCCTCGGCTTGCCCATTGGCTTGGGGGTATCTTGGCGTGGAATAGGCGAGCTTGATCTTCCAATTGGCACAGAACTCGCGGAAGCTTGCCGCGATGAATTGGCCACCATTGTCGGTGACGATTTCATATGGTAGACCATGTCGGCAGATGATGTATTGCCAGACGAAGTTCTGCACGTCTTTGGCAGTGGGGTTCGCGAAGGCTTTAGCTTCTACCCACTTGGTGAAGTAGTCTGTGATGATCAGGAGGTACGCGCATTGCCGGGATCGTGGCATCGGGCCGACGATATCCATCGCCCAGCGCATAAAGGGATATGCAGGGACGGAAGCTTGAAGCTCTTGCGTCGGGGCGTTGATGATTGGGGCGTATCTCTGGCAGGGAATGCACCTCGCAGTGTAATTTTCGCAGTCTTCGATCATCTTTGGCCAGAAGAGGCCGTGCTTCTTGATCTTAGAGGCCAAAGATTTCCCGCCGGCATGGTTTCCTCCGGCTCCTTCGTGAGTCTCGATCATAACGTTCTTGGCTTGCGTCTCGTCGCAACAACGTAGGACGACTTTGTTTGCGGTCCACCGGAATAGCTCGTCGTTTTGGAGGAAGTAGTAGGCGGCTTTTCGGCGTAGTCGACGAGCTGCCCAACGATTCCCCGGAATCGTCCCGTTGATCAGATAATCTTTGATCTCGTCCAGCCATGGGCGAGGTTGATCTTCTTCTGATTCGGGAACCATTGGCTCGTCTTCTTCGTCTTCCTCCTCTTCTTGATATATTGCCATGACAAACGCTCCTTTAGGAAGTTTGATGCTAGGCTGCTCAATTGTTTCGACGGGAATCGCTCGCCGCAAAGCCGAGTCGGTTCTCGAGGCTAAGGCAGCGAGTGCGTCGGCTTCTGTGTTCTCGGTGCGGGGAATTTTGGTCAACTAGAACGACTTGAATTGCTTGGACAGTTCCGTCGTTACCTTGAGATATGCGTCCATGCGGTCGTCCTTAGCATCGTAATCTCCGCTGAATTGCTTTGCTACGAGCTGAGAATCGCAGAATGCGTGCACGTGCTCGGCTCCAACTTCCTTTGCGAGACGTAGTCCTGCGATGATTGCCTCATATTTGGCCTCGTTATTGGATGCTGGGAAGTTGAGCTTGAAAGATTGTTCGAGAATCTCGCCCGTAGGAGATACGAGGCGGATGCCGACACCAGATCCTTGCTTGGATGAAGCTCCGTCAACGTGCAGGAGCCATTTAGATACATGCTTGGCTTCGCTTACGACGAGCTCTGGTGGGATCTCGACAATGAAGTCGGCGAGGACCTGGGATTTTGCGCTGGTTCGGCCTTTGAATTCGATATCGTACTCTGACAGTTCTATCGCCCATCTTGCCATGCGACCTGACTGATTTGGGCCATGAAGAATTTGGCGCAATGGTTGGCTTGAGAAGACGATGATCGCGTGGGACTGGAAGTATGGTCTCAATTTCCTCGCCGAGATCACTACCGCCAATGCCAGCTTTTCGAGGGTAGGGTATCTTGTCTCGGAATCGTTGAAGGTTTTGCTCACGTAAAAGATGGGCTTCTGCTCGCCACGATCTTCCCGGACCAGTACGCCACTAGCGGCTGTGCTCGATATGGCGATGTAGAGGAGTAACGTCTCGCCATCTTCAGGTTTTGCGAGGATCGGCGAGGTGGTAAGATACTCTTTCAGTTGCTTGAATGCGTCTTCACACTTCTCGTCCCATTTGAAGAGCTTGTTGGAGCGGAGCAGCTGGTAAAAGGGAAGACACTTGTCGGTTGAGCGCGAGATGAATCTATTCAGCGCGGCGATTCGGCCAGTGAGCCTCTGAACTTCCTTTGCGTTCTTCGGCGAGGGAAGGTCAAGAATTGCCGAGATCTGCTTCGGGTTTGCCTCGATGCCGCGCTGAGTTACGATGTAGCCAAGGAATTCTCCGGAAGTGACGGCGAAATTGCACTTTGCCGGGTTGAGTTTCATTCCGTACTTTTTCAGAACCTGAAAGCATTCTTGAAGGTTCTTGACGTGATCCTGGGCTTTAGCAGATTTTACCAACATGTCGTCGATGTAGACTTCCATGCTGTTGCCGAGCTGTTTTGCAAACATCTTGTTGACCAATCTTTGGTAAGTAGCGCCAGCGTTCTTCAAGCCGAAGGGCATGACTTTGTAGCAATACGTGCCTCGATCAGTGATGAAGGCTGTCTTCTCGCGGTCGTCTGGGTGCATGAATATCTGGTTGTAGCCGGAGAATGCGTCCATGAAGGAGAGTAACTCATTCCCCGCCGTAGCTTCGACGAGGCGGTCGATATGCGGGAGCGGAAAGCTATCCTTTGGGCAAGCTTTGTTCAGGTCGGTGAAGTCCACACATACTCTCCACTTCCCGTTCTTCTTCTTGACGACGACCGGATTAGCGAGCCAATCAGGGTACTTTACTTCAGTGATTGATTCGGCTCGCAGTAGCTTTTCGACTTCGTCATTGACTGCTTGAGCTTTATCGGTGCCGAGCTTACTCCTCTTCTGCTTTATCGGTTTGTAGGTGGGGTCGACGTTGAGCTCGTGCGAGGTGATCCTGGGATCTATCCCTTTCATATCCGCCATTGACCATGCGAAGAGATGCACGTTCTCCTTCAGTAGATCCACAAGTTGGGTTCTGATCTCGGCGTTGAGATTGCTGCCGATACCAACGCACCTTTCCGGTCTCGTCTCATCGATGCTGACTTGGTCGACGAGATCGGGTTTAGGTCTGTGATGATAGGGGAGTCGAGGGTCCAGCTCTTCATTGATCATGCATGATGATGAAGAGCGGAGTCGGCGCTCTTGGAGGAAGCAGGATCTTGACACTCTTTGGCTCCCACGTAATGTGAAGATTCCCAATGATGTTGGAAATTTGACGCATTGATGAAAGGTCGAGACGACGGCTTTCATCTCGTGGATCCATGGCGTACCTAGGATGGCGTTATATATTGCTGGTTTGTCTATGACGACGAATTTCGCAAGCTTGGAAATTCCTCCGACATAGACGGGTAGGCGGATAGTGCCGATACTAAATACGGTGTCGGCGGTGAATCTAGTCAGCGGACGAGGTGCTGGCTTGATGGCTTCTTCTTCGATCCCCATCCGGTCTAGGGTTTCTTTGAAGATTAGGTTCACCGTGCTCCCGGTGTCGACTAGTATCTTCGCAACGTCGCAATCGTGGACTTGTATTTTGACCACCAGCGGGTCGAGATGCGGGGTATCCAGCCCCTCCGCATCCTTGTCCGTGAAGGATATCGCGCCTGTGTCCTGACGGATAGATTGGCCAAGCAGGGCTTCTCCCTCCTGTTGGGAACTGGGGCGGCGCTGTGCCGAGACAGCCTTTCGCTCATACTCCTTGATTGCCGAGATGGAATCGTTATTGTCTAAGAGACTTCCCATGATCATGCTGACCTGTCGCTTCGGCGGAGGCGGCAAATCTTCTGGATAGTCATGATCTTCCTTCTCAGATGCTGGTTTCGGGTTTGCTTTCCCCTGCCTTTGGGGGCGAAACTGGCGGGCTCGCTTTCCTTTATGGCCTCCTTTGGTTGGTCTCGGCGCGAAATCTTTGCCTTGAGATTGGTCGCCTTCCACCACAACGGCTCCTTCTCGGTATTTCCTGAGGAGGCTACCGATGAGATGCCTACAGTTCTCCGTTGCGTGACCGGTTCGACCGTGAAAGCTGCAGAACAGGTCATGATTGTTGTCGTCGTCTGGATCGGCGACGGCTGGACGAGACGACGATAATGCGAGTGCTTGCGGCTGCTCTGCTGGGTCCCAGTGATTGAGATCGTCGTCGACGGCAAAGGAGAGTGATCGCCTGACTTCGGGCCTTCGTCGGTGTTCGTGATTTTCCTCCTTAGGTCTGGTGATAGCTGGCTTTTTATCACCGCTTCTCTCGGCGTAGAAGTTGGTGTCTTCCTCTAGGAAGATGTATCTCTGGGACCGATGGAGCGCGTCTTCGAGGGTCGGCGATGGTTGAATCGAGAGATCTGCTTTGAATTTAGAGTCGTACAGGAGATTGTTGCGGAGCGCCTCCAGCGGGACGCTATCGGGCATGTCGCCGAGATCCATCGCGGCTTTCTTAAACCTTTCCATGAAGCTCTGCAGGGGTTCCCCTCTTGATTGCGTCATGGTGAACATGTTTCGGGTCACCCTGGTCATGTTCATGGAATAGTGTTTCAGGAATGCGTTCGTCAAGTCGTCGAAGTTATCGATCGACTCGGCAGGGAGGCTGGAGAACCATCCGAGTGCTTCTTTCGTCATATGCTCGACGAAGACTTGGCAATAGTTTGCCTCTCTCTCTTCGGGAGTGGCATATTGTTCCCTTGTCATAGCGAGGTTGAAAGCTGTCAACCACTTCTTCGGATCTTCTTCGCCGGCAAAAGGCTCGATCTTTAGTCGGACTCTTTCGCGGAGCCGGACTCTGCGAATCCTTGCCGTAAGCGGACTTCTCCGGGTGTCAGCAAGGATTTTTGCCAATTCTGGTGCAGAGCTCGTGACGAGATGCACTCTGAAATTGAACTCGTCTAGCCGACGATTAATTTTATCGAGCTCGGCATGGGTCTGCTTGCTGGCCCGCGAGACTCGACTCGTCGCTTCTGTTCGATTAGCAGTTGCTTCTGCTATCGTGGTCCCCGTGGCATGACCTGTCGGTGTATCGAACGAGAGTCGACGAGCTGGTGAGAACTTACCGTCGTCCGCTGTCACCGAGTCGATGAATTCCTGCGTCTTCCTCTGATATGCTCGCATCGTCTGGACTTCATTGGAGAATGGCTTTATGACTCCTATGATAACTTATCTAATCGCTAAACTTTCGGTATGTCCTTAGATATTTAATCACGCATTAAATCGATCAGGTTCGGATACAGTTCACTAGGCTTAGTAAATCAACTTCCGCAGTCTAAGAAACCTAGCTTGTCAAAGAATAGGTCCGGCGAATGATACAACACTTCCGTGGCTCAAATCAACCTAGGATCGGATTGCTAGATGCGCGGTAAAGCAATCAGCATTAATAAGTGAACAAAACGAGACAAAGACTCTAATGATATCCCTGACTGTTCATCGAACTCATAGATCAAGCAAACAACTCATTGAATTAGTAACCCTAGCAACCTAACAAGTGAATTACTCAGACATGATCAAAGTAACAACACATCGAGATGGAGAAAGCATGATAATAGATAAAGGTTCATAAATCTTCTCCAAATTGTAGTGAGGAGGAGAGATCCTCTCCTTTAAATCTCTAGAACAAAAGAAGATCTATAAAACTGTAATACAATGCGGCTATCGGTTCTCTTCTTTCTAAAGAGGCTAAAAAGGTGTATTTATAGTGCTAGGTCTTCCAGGGGTCGAGATTAGGTAAACGGGCCGAGTAAATCGTGAAAACGTGCAAAACGGGCCTTAGTCGGCTAAGGCGGGTCGTGCGGGACGGTCGGCGGTCGAGCGGGGCGGTCGACCGGTCCGTCGGGATGATGGTCGGGTCGAGCTGGGCGGTCGAGCGCGTACGAGATGGTGAAAAGAGGTCGGGTCGGACGAGGGCCATGGAGTCCCTGTCCGACCGGCTCGGTCGACCGGATCGGTCGTCGTCTTGAAGGAGGGTCGGGTCGGACGGGAGCCTTGGAGTCCCTGTCCGACCGGCTCGGTCGACCGATGTCACTGTGCAGTTAAGGACGGTCGGGTCGGACGGGAGCCTTGGAGGCCCTGTCCGACCGGCTCGGTCGAGCGGCTGGTGTAGACGTCCGGTTTTCGGCTGATTTGACACTCTTCACTAAAATGATAATATCTTCCATTCTACACGTCCAAATTGCATGACTCCAATTGCGTTGGAAAGCTAACTCATGTAGGCATCGCGGCAAACAGGTTTTGGTGAAATGCATTGAGTAGAATGTTTTTGGGGCTCTTTCAAAGTTGATGCTGTGTCACGGAGCGGTGTAAAGTCCAAATCCTGTGGTTTTGCTCCAAAATGCATCTTTCGACCTGTTTAGACTCTTAGTACTATAAATCCACAAAAACTACCTTTTTAGATCAAAAAGCCTTTAAAAACCTTATAAAAAGCATAGTAAAACCATATAAAAAGGGTACAAAATAGAGGTATATCATATGCAAGTAATAAAAACCCTAAGCAAAACATGGTTGCAAGTGCACAACATGTTGTTGTAGTACTTAGGGGTCGATCCACAAGAGAATGCGAATTGCACACTACACATTTGTAAAGATTTGGTCAAGCTAAATCAATAATATGCAAGGTTTTGTGTTTTGTTTTTGTAAGAGAAGAAGTAAATAACAATGCAAACTATACAAACAACATCAAATGAACAAGGATAAACCATGAGAACATATGCCAAATCAATTGAAAAGATTGTCAAATCCGATTCCTAAACTCAAAACACTACGATGTGATCATCCCACTTTCGTGGCTCCGACCACCTATACCTCTTAAACCAATGGACTCAGCTGTCACATGGTCATTGAAGAGTGAGGTATGCCTTAGGTTTAAGTAATGATTGTTTACAATAATCCTTAAGTCTACTTTCATAGCTTAAGACTTATTGCTCATCAAATACTAGATCCGGAGATATAACAAGCTTTTGGAGAATATATCAACCTTAAATCATGTCGCTAGTTAGCTACTCTAGCAACAAGCATGAGGCGTAAATAAAGATGAAGAACCATGGGGTTTTCCCTTTATTCAACAACCGATTATTGAAGGCATTTATGTCATGTCCTCTTGGAAGGATCCATAATTCAACGATGAGTCTAAAGGAGTAGAGAGGATCTCATGGTTCTAGTGGTAGGAGGCGGAGTGATAGAGATCAAACCGTGGCTCCCCCATAGAGAGAAGCCTCTAGACCTAGACTTAAACTAAAACATGCGAGTATGTACAAGATGTAAAAAGGAAAAGAAAGAACAAGGAGACCACCTAAGTGGCTCCGGTTTATTGACTGAAAAGATGAAGAGAGATTTTTATTGTTCTGTGATGTCGATACAAGAGGCTAAAAGCAAGTATATATAGGTGAGGGGAGGCTAGGTCGGCTGAGTTAAGGCGCAAAAGAGAAGATGAAACTTTCCATTTCTTCTCCTCGCTAGAACTTGCTCACCAAGTCTTGAGTGAGGCGCGGCCGCAACCTTCTGATCGCGTGGAATGGTGTGGGCTTGATTCTTGATGAAGTCCAGGCTTGGCCCGCAGTGACCCCGGTCCATTTCGCTTATCCGCTCCATGGGCTTCACTTACTCGCCAGACGGACATGTCTTGGGAGAAAAAGCTCCTAGGCCGCATATCTGCTCCAAATGGCCCAATTCCACTTTGCCGCGACGCATGACTCATTTATATATCTTTCCATATAAAGATATCATGATTTGGACGTCGGAAAGCCCCTTTGCCGCGGTCATCTTTCGGATGCTTCGATTCTGTCCGAATGCGGAAATCGGCTAACTTGGGTTTTGTTGAAGCTCTTGACTTGGGAACTTGCATGGATCATTGTTTGAAGTTTTTTTGCTCCATTTTTCCTTCTTTTTGCCATTTTGACCTGTTTGCTTCCCAAAACCACAATATACAAGAAAACTACCTCTTGAATACAAAATCATTATTATTAAGTAAGAAAACATAAGAAAAACCAAAGTAAAAACATGTAAAATATGGATATATCAACTCCTCCAGATTTAGCCTTTTGCTTGTCCTCAAGCAAACTAAGAAAGGAAAAGAGGTTTGAAAACATGAGAACTCTCAATGCATTTTGAAAATCCATGTTAGCTTATGTTTTAGTAATCCACATGAAAAACGGTTTTGGCTTTGTGATGAGGGACATAAGTACTTACATTGAGTTTAACAGTCATCCCAAAGTAACCCACACTCCATATGACCATCCGGGCTCACCTCCTTTGACTCCTTTAGTTTTTAAAGGTGTGGTCTCAACTAGGGGATATCGATCAAAGGGTTCATGATCTCTTTACCATCCTCTTGTGTTTAAACACTTGTCTTGGCTCTTGTTTCACCTCTCTCTCTTCTCACTCCTTAAGTCGATTGATCCCTTTTTTTTTAGGGTAGCAAGGTATTTTTTTATTCGACTTCTTCTCCTCTTTGTGGAGGTTTTTGATGGATCTTCCATAGACGCGAGTATTGATGGTTGTTGCCACCTAATCCCCGGTTACTTGGATCAAAAGGTCTTCCATATACGCGAGTATTGATGGTGGTTGCCACCTAATCCCCGGTTACTTGGACCTTGATGCTTTTTCTTAAAATTGGAGGGGAGAGGGAGGGGAAACGGAACTCACATAGACTTTTACTTATTGGCGAGGATGAGGAGTCGTGCCCTTTGTAAAACCAAGCCCCTAGCTGAGAAGGTTAAGTTCATTGAGGTGCGGAGTCAAAGATGGATCCACCATCGGCTTTTTGGAAATGTGGCCATTTTTGGTAGACCGTTCTGCTCAAAGTGTACATTGAATGAATGTGTTGCCAAATACTGTTTCAATGGTCACTTAAACAGTACTGTAACGTGGTTAGTTTCAAAGAAAAGGTCATAATTCTCGGACAAGGTTTTGACTCAATAAAACGACTCAAAGAAAAATGAAAAATAAAGAGTCAAAAAGAACAAAATTGTTAGTAATCCCCCCAGACTTAACTTGCACCGTCCCGGTGTAAGCAAATCCAATTAAGAGGGGTTGAAAAGAAAAATGAATTTGAAGGGAATGTGTTTTGGATTTTGTTACCAAAGTGTGACCATAGGTCGTGAAGAGCGGTTTTGCTTTGGTGAGGGACTCCAAGTGTGATATGACAGCATCAAATCATTCCTTAGATGCAAAAAGGAAAAGAAAGAACAAGGAGACCACCTAAGTGGCTCCGGTTTATTGAATGAAAAGATGAAGAGAGATTTTTATTGTTCTGTGATGTCGATACAAGAGGCTAAAAGCAAGTATATATAGGTGAGGGGAGCCTACGTCGGCTGAGTTAAGGTGCAAAAGAGAAGAGGAAACTTTCCATTTCTTCTCCTCGCTTGAACTTGCTCACCAAGTCTTGAGTGAGGCGCGGCCGCAACCTTATGATCGCGTGGAATGGTGTGGGCTTGAGTCTTGATGAAGTCCAGGCTTGGCCCGCAGTGACCCCGGTCCATTTCGCTTAGCCGCTCCATGGGCTTCACTTACTCGCCAGACGGCATGTCTTGGGAGAAAAAGCTCCTAGGCCGTATATCTGCTCCAAATGGCCCAATTTCACTTCGCCGCGACGCATGACTCATTTATATATCTTTCCATATAAATATCTCATGATTTGGACTTCAGAAAGCCCCTTTGCCGCGGTCATCTTTCGGATGCTTCGATTCTGTCCGAATGCGGAAATCGGCTAACTTGGGTTTTGTTGAAGCTCTTGACTTGGGAACTTGCATGGATCATTGTTTGAAGTTGTTTTGCTCCATTTTGCCTTCTTTTTGCCATTTTGACCTGTTTGCTTCCCAAAACCACAATATACAAGAAAACTACCTCTTGTATACAAAATCATTATTATTAAGTAAGAAAACATAAGAAAAATCAAAGTAAAAACATGTAAAATATGGATATATCAGTCACCGGTTCTTCAGCTTGGTGGATGATAGTAGGATTTTACTACGAATTAACCTATAACGCTATCATGTCGATGTAGCACTTAAAGGTGTCAAATCCGAATTGGGTGTGATGCTATGCAATCAGAATAAGATCAAGAAAAGCTAAGTCAAGCCAAATGTTTAAATGGTGTGAATTATAAGCTATCAACCTAAACACAGATATGGAAATGCAAATAACATAATGAAATTGGACTTCGCGGCGTCTAGACGCGACGCTATCAAGTTCACAAAGGTAAAATGCAATGATATTTAAACTATGAACCAGAAGCTAGAATGAACAAATGCAACAAGATAAAAAGATAAAAGCTTTGAGATTTAAAACCAAGATCGAAATCAAATTAAACAAAGATCCTAAGAATGGGTTTTATGGATCAATGAAATTCCATGGTCAACGCTATGGTGTTCAACAAAACTCAGACAGAGCTGTTCCCTTGGCTGCGAACTCGATAGCAAGCTAATCCACTCTCGTGGCAGAAGCTATCGAGTTGGTGTGTGTTCCTGACCCACTCTCATGGCGAGATCCACACCAACAAGCATTAGGAATCAGTTCGCAAATGCTAAAGTGCAATCAAAAACGCTAGTATCCTAGGTATGATATGCAAATTTCTTGTAAAAGCTGGTTCAGGCATTTCATCAAACACCTTCTGGGTGCTGAAATGCCTAGCTTCGGATTCCAAATGATCAAGAAGGAATCAGCATTAAGAACACTAATCAAGAAGGGAAACTATGAAATCGAGGCTTGAACACTCTAGGTAACCATGGTTCTTCACTAATCTAACCCATCCTTAGGATTCTAAGAAAACTACTCAGAAACCGACTTCATCAAGTCGAACTCGGAAAGCTGTAAAACTAGCATCAGAAGATAGACAGAAAGGAAGCAATCAAGTTCAAAGAAGGAAGCAAGCACGAATTGATTAAAACTTAGAAGGAATCTGGAATACAAAGCAAGAACACTACAGAGGCGATTTTGTGTTTTCTGAAAGTTAAAAGCAGAATAGAAATTAAGATGGTTCTAATCTCACATTACAGAGTACTTATAGTAGGTTACAGAAAGGTAAAATAGGTCACGCGCCTGTGGACTCGACGTGCCAACTCGACGTGCATATGTGGAACTCGTCGAGTGGCCGTAAAGGTTGCACCTTTGCTCCGACTCGATGTGCCAACTCGACGTGCATGTCTGGCTCACGTCGAGTTCGCCTAAAGGTTGCACCTTTGGCTCCGACTCGATGTGCCAACTCGACGTGCATGTCTGGACGCCGTCGAGTTGGCTTTTCCTTGTTCTCAAAGTCATCGTTTCCAGTCTCCTCTTCATCACTGTAGGATCAGGCAATCATCCTCCATCTTCAAGGCATCCTCCAAAGCTCCAAATGTACCTGATAACAAACACAAATGCGACGAAACGTGCAATGCTTATGCGAACGCTACGAAGTGCGGAAAGTGAATGCAAATGGAAGTGAAACGTGATGATGTGGTGTTATATGAATGCAGAAGTGATGAATAAATGATGCTATAACAAGGCTAAATATGTGTACATCAACACCCCCAAACTTATCTTTTGCTTGCCCTCAAGCAAACAAACAAGAATAGCGAAAGGGATGAGGTTTGAAAACGAGTTGATACAACCAAAAATAACAAGCAAAAACGATTTGAAATATGTCCAGGTTCACGGTTCTAAAATGCAGCAAGGTGAGAGCTACTTCTTCGAAAATTAGTTTCAAGTTTAACATGATCAATCCAACTTCACAGTCTCTCAAACAATGCATTCCTATCAGCAAATCCCTTTGACATTCTTTAAAGTGAACAATGA
This sequence comes from Erythrophleum ivorense, assembly GCA_026724425.1. NCBI lineage: Eukaryota > Viridiplantae > Streptophyta > Magnoliopsida > Fabales > Fabaceae > Erythrophleum > Erythrophleum ivorense. The sequence continues at coordinate 1,445,714 of JAIUCV010000027.1, read as the reverse complement.
ATCATAAACATGCAAGTCAGCAACTCATTTGGCTAAAGGTAAAGGTCAAGAGAAAAAGATGGTTCCTCAAGGTAATTATAAACGGTTTAAAGAACAAGGATCTCTCAGTAATATGACAATGCTTTGGCAGAATGCTAAGAGTAATAACCAAGGATGATGCAAGAGCAGAACCTCTAGCTACGTACCTAGCACCGACTTGACAGCGTCAATACCCGAACCCCATAAGAAATCAAGAACAACTCCTAACTACCCTTTAGGCTTTGCGCCTTTAGACACAGAGGAGCAATTGCTCTTTTCTTTTTCTTTAGTAAACTAGCCAAGGGAGAGGCGATCTTATGGTAACATCTAGCGGTTTGGGAATTCTATCACTAAGGGAAAATTTTTCTTTATTTTAACTAATTGAGGCATTTTGCCTTCTTTTCTTTTATACTTAGAACCCTTTTTCTTTTCTTAAACAGTTCCCAAACCTTTACTAGACCCTTTTGAAACACAAACCAACTCCCTTGCTTTAAAACAAAAACTTTTCTTTTCCCACTTTCTAGATATGAAACCGTAGCGTTCAAAACGCCACCCCCAAACTTAGCCTGAAAATAAACCCAAGAACGAACTAGATACCTAGAAATCCTACTCTTGCCGGTTTAAACTCAACACGTTCTGCTAAGCATGATCGAAACAAGGCCTCACAAGCACACACAAGAGTAATGCGGGTTTGAAAGAAAAGGCTATAGCGTGCAGGGTGTGGGGAAAAACTATCTGGACAAACAAAGAAGAATAACATAAGGGAAAAGATTGTCCAGATATGTATGTTATCCATGAGTTGCTTTCAATGCATGCTATGATATTTAAAAGTCAAGATTAAGGTTCAGATAAACAGGGATAAGCATCAATTCGCAGCAGTGATCAAGTGAGATGTGCATGTCATGACGTGATCAAGTTAAGCATGGTTTCGTTTTAAAATGCTTCAATCTCACCCTAATGCATCAGAGAATCAAGAACCAAGACACATATCACATCGCATGAGATGGTTATTTTTCAAGGCCATATCAACAATGCAGCATGAATGTAAAGCTATGTGATGCAATTGAGACTTAATCTAACAAATATGAATGCAACTACATGAATATTTTTGGATTTTTCGAAATTTTTCAAAATTTTATGGTTTTTTTTTCTATGCCTTATATGATGCAAAAATTTGAGATAAGAAGAACATAAAACATGAGTTAAATACATCTCAACCCTCCCCCCCAAACTTGAATTACACAGTCCCTTGTGTAACAAAAGAAAGGAGAAGAGTTCAAGAATCAAAAACCAATAAAACAGAGATGAAATGGTATATACAATGGTTTAGAGTTGTTACCTCAATGCTGAGAGAAGAAGGAGTCGACAGACGCCTCCATACTTTCGCGTGTGTAAGCGGGAAGTGAGTGCTGCTCGTGTTCGGTTCCCAACTCGACGTGTGGGTCAACTCTGTAGCTCGAGTGAAAGAGTTCTTATGGAAAAAGGAGGAGGCAAAAGCTGAAGTGATTCTGGTTGACTCTGTGTGCAAACTTGACTGCGCATGTCGAGTTCGTCCATCGAGTTTGCCTGAAATACAGCCAAACCTCAGTCATCTTGATCACCTCATGCTCAAACCCCTTTTCCTGCCATTAAAAACACTAAAAAGCAAGAACAAGATTTAAAGAATATATACAGAGATAGCCATGGGAATTCCTCCCAAGTGAGCTTGTTTTAGGTCCCTAAGCTTGACCTTTTTACCGAACTGGCTTGCTAGGGCGGGTTGAAATCTGGCCTGCCTTCAAGAGTGATGGTCAGAACCTGAGAGAGAAGCTCTTGTAGCTTGATTGGATCTTTCTGGAGTTCAGGACTGATGATGGCTCTAGCGCTTGAGAAATGTTTAGATTTTCCCTTGCACCTGACTTTGTACTCAATCTTCCCACCTTTGGGTTCCAGAGGCAATAGAGTCACTGTGAGCTGAGATGGGTTAGAGGAAGGAGGCTGAGGTTCATTGCTCTTCTTTTTCTTTGTGGGAGTAGCTTTTGAAACCATACAAACCCTCTCCTTTTTAGCACTTCCCAGCTGCTCACTGAACAATGCCTGAAGGCTCTCACCATCAAAAATGCCTGTCTCATGCTCATCAAGCTTCGTATACACACTATGCAGCACCTTCACAACTTCGTCAAGTCCAGATTCGATCACTTTGGATCCCAACTCTGCAATTGTTATAGTTCCACAATACTCAGTAGTGTAACCCTTAAGTGGGTAGCAGACCTTGTTGTTGACATTGTGAAGGATCACCATCCTGTTTGGGAAATCGATTGAAGCTCCAGCTGTGGTAAGGAATGGAGTTCCAAGGATTAATGGGACTTCCCTCTTATCAACCATATTCAGAACAGTGAGGTCTGTTGGTATGGTGCATTTTCCAACCTTCAGCGGATAGTCTATGATAAGACCAAGTGGAGGTTTAGAAGAAGCATCCCCAACATGATAGAGGATCTAGGCTGCTGCATCATACTCTGTGCATCCAGCTTCTTAACCATATCCAGCGAAATCAAATTAACACTTGCCCCAGAATCCACAAGTGCATCATCTAGCTGCAACTCACCAAGTGAGCAGGGCAGAGTAAACTTTCCTAGATCTTTGAGCTTAGGAAGTGAGGTTGGTGTGACTTGGGGTTCACTAGAGAGTTCCAGAAGTTTAGTGACTTTCTCCTTGTTTGTAAGAACATCCATAATCAGCTTCATTTGGAGATGAGCTTCTTTCATGGTTCCCATATTTGGTAAATCAACACCAATCTCACTCATATTAGCTCTAAACTTGGAGATGACTTTCTTTTGAGCCTTGGTGAGGATTCTTCCTGGAAATGGGAGCGGGGGTTTATAAGGAGGTGGAACAACTTGTTCAGGACCTGAGGTCGATTTGACTCTATCAACATGTCGAGCTTGCAAGCGGCTTCTACCAGTTTCGCCTTGTTGTGCTCTGACTCGATCAAGTGATAGAGTTTGCTGATCAAGTTTACCCTGTAACCCATATTTCAGCTTACTTTGACTTCCACTCTGAACCTCATCTGCATTGCAGTCCTCCCCTTCTTTAAGCGTAATGTCCTCATTACAGTTTGTACCATGGAGAAGGCTGGCGATCTCTTGGATGGCGCTTTCATTCTCAGCTGCCTGGTCTATGTCATCGTTTGAGTAGATGACATGGCAATGGTCCTTGGGATTCTGGATAGCTTTTCCGGGAAGCTGTCCTGGCTTGACAGAGGACGAAGAAGCGACATTGCTCTCTATGTATTGGACTCTGGAATTCAGTGTCTCAATTTTGTTGTTCATTTCCGCCAACTTCTTACTCAACTCCATAGCACCATTCGCTTGACCTTGAAGAAGCTGTTGTAACATCGCCTTCATGTCGGGTTCCTGAAGCTGCGGCGCTTGTACCTGCTGAGGAGTAAACCCTGGTGGTGCTCCCTGCTGCTGTCTATGTTGATACCCGCTCTGTTGGCTCACAAACTGCCCTCGTGGAACAAACACTTGCTGCGGCTGTGGGTGGACTCTGCTGCTGCGTAGGCTGACTCTGCGGTGTCTGTTGAGGATAGACCTGGTCCTGAGGATTGGCGACATTCGTGCTTCTGTAGGACAGATTCGGGTTGGCTTTATACGTGTAATAGCCTTTGTTGTAGCCACCCTGGTTGTTTTGGATGTAACTGATCTCCTCAGTTTGCTGGTCAACCTCCCTTTCTTGGACAGGAACAAATTCGTCTTCAGAGATGAAATGAACATGCTTCATAGTGGACTGAGCCTGAAGTAGCTTATCCAACTTTTCATTCAAGCCCTTCACTTCCTTTTTCAACTTATCATCAGACTCGACAGAGGTGCGGTTCGTGCGGTCATACTCTTCGTTGTTGTTGCCATCTGAGCGAGCTATGTTCTCCACAAGCTGCCAGCCGTTCTCAACGTCTTGGTTCAGGAAGTCTCCGTTGCTCGCGGTATCGAGCATCTGTCTGTACCTCGGGAGAACACCTCTATACATAGTGCTGAGCAGGGACTCATTACTGAAACCGGGGTGTGGGCACTGACTTGTATAGCACTTGAAACGTTCCCAAGCCTCAGAAAACGTTTCACCGTTCTTCTGGTGGAAGCTCGAGATGTCGCTACGGAGCTTAGCTGTCCTTCCCGTGGAGAAAAACTTCGCAAGGAACGCCTTCTTGCAGTCGTTCCAGGTTGTGATAGAGTTGTGGGGCAAGTTCTTCTCCCACTGATGTGCTTTCTCCCCAAGTGATAGAGGGAAGAGGCGCAACTTGATGGCGTCCTCAGAAACACCATTAACCCGAGACAGGTTACAAAGCCGGTCGAACTCGTCGAGGTGGTCTATAGGATCTTCGCAGGGCAAACCATGGAACATCTTATTTTGCAACAAGTATATCATTCCGAGCTTGATCTCGAAATTGTTGTTCTGTACCGGTGGAGGAACAATCCCCTGTCTCTGCGTATGTGCGTTTGGAGCATCACCCGCTCCAATGGGTCTGACCGCTCTAGCGTCAGCCCCGCCATTACCCTGATGGTCATCCATGGCGTATCTACACTGCACAGCGTCTGTCTGTTCTGCCTGATTCTCTGCTCTGACCCCGTCCACGTAGGACCCTGTCAATACTGTTCCGACGGTTGATGTTGTCAAACAAAGGAAACAAGCTGTCACTGCCCCTGAGATCGAGTTCGCATACAACCAGAAACTACCAACTCGATGTGGTACAGAGACTGTCACGTCGAGTTCGCACTGTAAGGTACCTGAGAAAACAGAGACAAAGGCAGAGAGAATAGGCAAATTCTGTATATATCTAGAAACCACCAACTCGATGGTGTACAGAGTCTGTCACGTCGAGTTAGCAATGTAAGGGACCTGAGAAAACAAAGGCAGAGAGAATAGGCAATTTTAATATATGGGAAACTGGAAACGAACTTGATCTTAAGTACTCGAAATCCTAAATGTAGCAAACTAACACCCAATCGGCAACGGCGCCAAATTGATAGTAGGATTTTACTACGAATTAACCTATAACGCTATCATGTCGATGTAGCACTTAAAGGTGTCAAATCCGAATTGGGTGTGATGCTATGCAATCAGAATATGATCAAGAAAAGCTAAGTCAAGCCAAATGTTTAAATGGTGTGAATTCTAAGCTATCAACCTAAACACAGATATGGAAATGCAAATAACATAATGAAATTGGACTTCGCGGCGTCTAGACGCGACGCTATCAAGTTCACAAGGTAAAATGCAATGATATTTAAACTATGAACCATAAGCTAGAATGAACAAATGCAACAAGATAAAAGATAAAAGCTTTGAGATTTAAAACCAAGATCGAAATCAAATTAACAAAGATCCTAAGAATGGGTGTTATGGATCAATGAAATTCCATGGTCAACGCTATGGTGTTCAACACAAACTCAGACAGAGCTGTTCCCTTGGCTGCGAACTCGATAGCAAGCTAATCCACTCTCGTGGCAGAAGCTATCGAGTTGGTGTGTGTTCCTGACCCACTCTCATGGCGAAATCCACACCAACAAGCATTAGGAATCAGTTCGCAAATGCTAAAGTGCAATCAAAAACGCTAGTATCCTAGGTATGATATGCAAATTTCTTGTAAAAGCTGGTTCAGGCATTTCATCAAACACCTTCTGGGTGCTGAAATGCCTAGCTTCGGATTCCAAATGATCAAGAAGGAATCAACATTAAGAACACTAATCAAGAAGGGAAACTATGAAATCGAGGCTTGAACACTCTAGGTAACCATGGTTCTTCACTAATCTAACCCATCCTTAGGATTCTAAGAAAACTACTCAGAAACCGACTTCATCAAGTCGAACTCGGAAAGCTGTAAAACTAGCATCAGAAGATAGACAGAAGGAAGCAATCAAGTTCAAAGAAGGAAGCAAGCACAAATTGATTAAAACTTAGAAGGAATCTGGAATACAAAGCAAGAACACTACAGAGGCGATTTTGTGTTTTCTGAAAGTTAAAAGCAGAATAGAAATTAAGATGGTTCTAATCTCACATTACAGAGTACTTATAGTAGGTTACAGAAAGGTAAAATAGGTCACGCGCCTGTGGACTCGACGTGCCAACTCGACGTGCATATGTGGAACTCGTCGAGTGGCCCTAAAGGTTGCACCTTTGCTCCGACTCGATGTGCCAACTCGACATGCATGTCTGGCTCACGTCGAGTTCGCCTAAAGGTTGCACCTTTGGCTCCGACTCGATGTGCCAACTCGACGTGCATGTCTGGACGGCCGTCGAGTTGGCTTTTCCTTGTTCTCAAAGTCATCGTTTCCAGTCTCCTCTTCATCACTGTAGGATCAGGCAATCATCCTCCATCTTCAAGGCATCCTCCAAAGCTCCAAATGTACCTGATAACAAACACAAATGCGACGAAACGTGCAATGCTTATGCGAACGCTACGAAGTGCGGAAAGTGAATGCAAATGGAGTGAAACGTGATGATGTGGTGTTATATGAATGCAGAAGTGATGAATAAATGATGCTAAAACAAGGCTAAATATGTGTACATCAGTGGACCAACTGCCATTGCCCATGACCACTTCATCTATGTCTGCTCTTCAATCTCCATACCCTTCAGGTGCATTTAACTGTTTTTCACAGATCTAACCTCAGAGTATTGGCTCTAGGCTTTTGTATTAAGAGGCATTATGGAAAAGCTTAAGTTTAGGTGCAATTTAGTTATGTCCTCTTTTGAATGTTGTTTCTCAGGCCCTGCTCCTTGTACAGTCGCATATTATTGTCCATTCCCCTCAATTTATACAAAGTAGCGGTTCTGACGAGCTGCATCAAGATTACCTCTCAAAATGTAAGATCTCTATTCTTCTCTTTGTATTCTTCTCTTTGTATTCTTCTCTTCATAGTTAGACTTCATAGTTAGACTTTATATTTTCAAATATAACAAGTATTCAAATCCAAATTTGCATCATAATCTATCTTGAATCTTATATTTGGTTATTTTTGGAATTAATCACGACACTGTAGGTTAAAGGCATTCAGTCTTGATTCTTAAACCTTGGAGTATCTGCATTTTGTTTTCTTATTAACTGCAACATAGTTGATAGGTTTTGATGTCTCACTTAGTTTCTTATGGAGCCGTAGCAGCTGAGGACGATGTGGTTTGGTGGCAACAACCAAGCTCAGGTGTTCTTCAAGCAGCATGGATTGCTAAATGGTGTTCTTGCTTACTCTTTGCTCCAAGCCCCTTCTAACGTAATCAGCTTCCTTAGGTTTACTGGCCAGAGATTGCTGATCAAGACCAATGTTGTTTTTTTTTTTTTGGGTGAAAGGCTTATGCAGCCATGTATGTTACCCACAAAAAATAAAAAAACAGTTTATGGAAGTTTTTGTTGTAGCCTACACTTAACGTGCAAAACGGGCCTTACTCGGCTAAGGCGGGTCGAGCGGGACGATCGAGTGAAGTGTGGGTGCCTAGGTGGAGGTGTAAGGGCTGGTCGCGCTCTCCTCCTCGTCGGTAGAGTCTTCATCAGAGCCAAGTGTAGAGGTGAGTGAGAACTCTCCAAGGTCTGGCTCATGGGTTGATGTGGAAGGGCGGAAAAGGCGATCGGGAGCGATGTGGCGAACAACACGGATGAGACGCGAGATGAAGCGGGATTGGCACTGGACGGTTCTCTCCAGATGGCTAAGGCGGTCTAAAGCCTGGTTGGCAGCTTGGCTGGCTGTCATAACGTTTATGTTCCGAATGGGGCGCCTTGCCCTCATGGTCCTCTGCGTGAGATAGTAGGTGTTTATCTGGTAGCGCGGTGATTCAGGGCTTTCAATGAAGTACTTCTCTGGTGGTGGTGAGAATGTAACAGCACCGGAGCTGAGGAGTGGGAGGTCGTCACAAGGCAGTTGCACAAGCGCGGTGTCAGACGTTCCAATGGGGCATACATAGCAAAACTGGGTTGGGGTTCTTGGTCCAGCCATTTAGGAAACAAATATGTTGAAGGGCTGTGAGGTCTAAAGGAGTGGCATTGTTAATGGGCCGGTAATATGAGATGTCAATCTTGCAGTGGTTGACAATTGCTGTGATAAGTCTCCCAAAACGCACAACAACCTTCTTGTTGTCGGTGTGCCGTGCCAAAAGCTTCACATTGACAAGTGTTTTTGCAAACAAAAGGCCAAGGTTTTCATTGTATTTGTAGCGGAAGAAGGGCGTTGTCAGGATGTAGAACTCGTCTGCTGTGACTTTGCTGGTTTCCGGTTTGCACTGTAGAGTGGTGGTGATGAGGCGGTGCACATAGCGGATTGCCGGATGAGAGATTCGTGAAACCTTTGATCGGGAAGCGAGGAACGGTTCATCAGCGAAGTGGGTCCAGTTGGAGAAATCATTATCACGAGTGAGGTGGTTCTCCTTGAAGTCATGAGAGGTTTCATTGGCGAAACCAAAAAGCTTGCAAATGGTGGCGATGGATATTCGACCACTTTGATCACCAATCGTGAAGAAAAGTATCCATTGTCGGCGGGCTGGTCATCATTGTTGTTGGGGAAGGCTAGAGTGACGGTGGAGAGGAATTCTTCTTGTAAGTTCAGTGTACACCTTGCAATCTATCTTGAAAAACTTGCGCATTCCTAGCTTCTTTAGGTACCATATGACATCACTTCTCATGTTGAGGAGATCAAGAGTGTGATTATCCATTGTCACACATGGTTCAATGATGACTCTTTCCATTGCCGTTCCATACTCTCCATTGCATTGAATAGGATGGTTGATAAACTTGACAAGGGGGTTGATTATCGGAATCACTTGAATGCTCCTCGATTTCCTTGCCTTTTTCGTTGGTTTTGATTGCTGATTTCGATGTGGTTGCTCTTTCAGTGAGGCTTGGGTTTGCATTTAGCTTGATTTGTTTCCTTGGTGGCTCTAAAGCGACATCCTTCTTCCTTATTGCCTCAGCTAGCTTTGTTCTTGCCATGGTACCTACAAAAACAAATTCTCACCAAGAGACATGAGTTTGTGTTCTTAATGTTTGTTGGAAGAAAAGAGTAGGGGATAAGTATTATCAACTTAAATTAAGCCTCATAAAACCAATCAAGTGAACAATCATCTTTCAAGGTTCAAAATCCTAGCTATTTTCGGATTTACTGTTCATGCTATGATATAACTAAAAATTTCGAAATTCATAAGCTAATCATGCTATAATAAAGTTATAAATCACAAATCCTAAAGATATTCTAGGTGTTTAAGCAATGAATACCCTAATTTCATCATTGAATCAAAGGTTTTGAATACTCAACATAAGTTTTGTGAAAAATTATTCAAAAATTGAAATTAGAATGCTATATTCTCTAAACCGCATTGATTTCACACAAATAAGCTTAAGACAAGTCTATTAGGAGCAAAAATTTCAAGTGTAAACAAAGGCTTAGTCAAGAAAGTCTCTCATATGTTTGGATTGTGTAAAATCATAGATATTGGGTTTTAGAGATCATACCTTGTGTTGGAAAGAAAGATTGGGGATTGGGAGAGCTAAAATCGAAATCCAATTGAAGAAATACCAAAGTTTTAAAGAAAATTTTTGTGAAGGTCTTTCAATGGAGGTTAGGGTTTTCAAAAAGCTTTTCTTTGGAGAAGAGAATAAAAGGTGGTGTTTTCAATCTCAAAAACTCTTTAAATCCTTCCTAAAATCGATTTTGGTTTAGAAAAATCGGTTTGGTTTGGTTAAAACCGGTTCAATTTAAGTGAGAAGGAGAAGGAGAAGCTTATCTTGATTTTGGGTGAATGGTTTGTTGTTTGGTCGATTCGTTCGGTCGACCCGGGGCGTTTTGGTCGACCGGTCGACCGAACCTCTTGGAGTCCCTGCCCGAACGTGTTTGGTCGACCCAAACGGCTTGGCGGCTCCACTTCTATGTTCCTCTTGCACCATTGTGATATCCATTCTATCCTATCCTGCTAAAAGAAAACAAAGAAAACAAAGTAAAACTAAAACTAAAAACTGAAATTTAAAGGTGTTACCTTATGGGTTGCCTCCCATACAGCGCTTGTTTAAGGTCTTTAGCTTGACCGTAATGCTCTTTAGGATTTAAGAGAGGGTAGTGATTAATGGAACTTTTTGTCCATCAAGATCTTTCTTCTTGGGATTTATATCAGGAGGATGATTCACGGCGGGATAGACAACCTCTCCATGCTTGTCCCGGGGCACTTCAGCCATAGGAAAAAGTTTCATAGTGTTAGCAAACTTTTCCTTGAATCCTTCCAAAGTTTCATCATTCAGCTTTTCCTGGAGGAGAATCCTAACTTTTGCAAATCTTTTAGTTTGCTTAACCCTCTTAATGGTCTCTGTCCTGGTCTTATCCTTGATCGGTCCTTTTGGTGGATGTTTAGGTGATGCCGTAGTCTTACTTCTTGCTGCCGGGGCAAGTTGCTTGGGCTGGTAGGCAAGGTCTTTGCTGGGCAAGCTGGACAAGATTTTCTCTTCGTCTGGAGGCTTGGGGATGATCTTATTCTCTTGCACCATATCAACTGATGGGTTCTTTGTTGAACACATGGGGAAGAACATCTCTTTATTCACCTTGTTGAATGAGATCCTCCGGTTGGGAAAATCGAAAATGGCTCCAACGGTTGATAGAAAAGGGGTGCCAAGGATGAGGGGTCTATGGCTACTTTCTCTCATTTCCACTATTTGAAAGTCGGTAGGAATAGAACAGTTCCCAAGTCGTACCATCACGTCCGGGATGAAACCGTAAGGTGTTTGCGAGAATGAATCGGCATAGTTGATAGAAATGGATGAAGGTTGGATGTTGGTAAGGCCTATCTCGTCTGCAATCTTCTTTGACATGATGTTGACATTAGCTCCTGTGTCACAAAGAGAATCGGTGAGATTAACTTCATTAATAGAACATGGAACTACAAACTTTCCAGAGTTATCCGCCTTTGGGATGATCTTGGGGAAAAGGCGTCTTTTCCTTGCGCGGTTGGATTCTTTCTCGGGATAGATTTCTTCAGGCCAAGTCATACAATCATACTTAGGTGGAGAGAGCTTCCATTTGGGGATAGAATCCTCAAACTTCTTTTCTATTGCAACGGAGTTGCAAAAAGATTTCTTGGACTCCATCTCTTGTTTTTTAACTGCTTTTGCGTTTTGAGCGGCTTGTACTTCCAATTTCTTGACATGTGCGGCAATGGCATCATATTTAGCATGGAGATCATTGAACAAAGTGTCCATCTTCTCATTCATTTCCTTGTTATTCCTCCTTTGACCTTCCATGATCTGTTGAAACATTCCTTCGAACTTGTTGTTAGGCTGGGCTAAAGGAGGTTGGCTGGAGGGTAAACCATATGGTTCCTTTGGTGGGTATGGTGCTCTTTGGTCATAGTTCGGCCTAGGTTGAAACTGGTTTCCTTGCTGCTGGAAATGATCTCCATAGGGTTGGAATGGTGGTCTCTGCTGCTGGAATCTTGAGGGATAGGTTTGGTCTTGTGGGTTCTCCACATTGGTGCTGCGGTAAGAAAGGTTTGGGTTGGACCGGTAGTTGGGATTGTATCCCCTGTTTCCATAGTTACGAACGTAGTTAACTTCTTCCTCAAGTTGATCATTGGAGAAATCTCCCATGCATTCCCTTGTAGGATCATCATTGACATCATTTATGCCCTCAACTGCATGTATGTGTCTTTGCTGTCCTTTTAGAACTTGAGCCATCATATTCTTCAGTTCAGCCATCTGAGTAGCATCAGGGGGTGTGTTGGTAGAGCGGTGTGATCTATCATAGTCGGGGCAGTTGTTGCAATCACTTGCTGCAAGGTTCTCAATCAAGACTTTGGCTTCCTCAACAGTCTTTGTCATAAAATTTCCATTGCTTGCAGTATCCAAGGATAGCTTATACTTGTGGTCTATGCCACAATAGAAGATGTTCCAAAGGTTCCCATCCTTGAAACCGTGGTTAGGGCAATCCCTAATGTACTCCTTGAATAGATCCAATGCCTCATAGAATGATTTGGTTGCTCCTTGGCGAAATCCAGAGATCTTGTTTCTAACAGAAATCGATCTTTGCTTAGTGTAGAAATGGTTGATGAATGCTGCCTTGTACTCGTCCCAAGTGGTGATCGAATGGGCAGGAAGAGACTTTAACCATCTAAGGGCTTTGTCGCCAAGAGAAAATGAGAAAAGTTTGCACTTTAGGTAGTCGGCTGAGACCCCATTGGCTCGGGTGGTGCTGCAAATTTCTTCAAAGTTATCTATGTGATCAAGCGGGTGCTCAGCTGGTAGGCCATGAAACTGGTTTTGCTTAACCAATGCTATGATTTGAGGCTTGATCTCATAGTCATTCCTCTGAGGTGGAGGTGGGTGGATCGGATTTCCATCTGTAAAGAAGGCATCAGCGGAGTCATAGTCTCCAATGGTTGGGTTGTTAGCTTGAGGTTGTGCATCAACTTCCCCAGCAGGAGGTTGTGGCACTAAGGGTGGAGGTGAATCTCTCCCTTCAGCTACAGCTCTAGCTACTGCTGCATCATGAGCGGCTTGGGCCATCTCTTGAGCTCTTTGTCTTCTAAGCGTCTTTTCAAGTTGGTCGATTTCAGCTACTGGTTCAACTAGATTGTCCCTATTAGCCTGTCTAGTCATGCACCTGAAAAACAAAAGAAGAAAACAAATGAAAAGTAAGATAAACTAGAAAAACCAAAAGCAAAAAGAATGAAAATGCAAGAAAACAATAAAATCCTAGACTAGATCCTAATCGAGTTTCAAAGGTGATATATCCATATTTTGCATGCTATCACCTTAAGGAGTGGGAAAGAGCTACCAGGTCGGTCAGGTGAACAGAGGGTCAATGAGGACATTCAAGTTCAAGATGGGGAGGATTATATTGAAGATTTGACTCAGGAAAATCACCCTGAAGTCGAGCTCGATGTGCAAGCTCGACCAGCTGATCGAGTTAGTCCACTGATATATCCATATTTTGCATGATTTTACTTAGTATTTATCTATGTTTTCAAGTATTTTCAATAAGGTTTTATGCCTTTAGAGGTAGTTTTCTTGTATTTGTTGGTTTTGGAGTCTTAACAGGTTAATACATCAAAAAGGATTCAAAAAGGAGCAAAAGAGCCTCAAACCATGATCCATGCAAGTTTCCAAGTCAAGAGCATCAATATAACTCCATTTGTCCGATTCTCGCATTTGGACAGAACCGGATCATCCGAAAGATAACCGCGGCAAGGGGTCTTCCCGACGTCCAAAAATCATGATCTTGGTCTTGCTGGATAGATATTTGAGTCATGCATCACGAGAAAGTGGATTCAAGCCATTTGGATTAACCATCAGGGAGAAACTGTTTTTCTCCCAAGACGTGCCCGCCTGGCGAGCAAACGAAGCCCATGGAGACTTTGGCGCTACAAACAGCCCGGGATTCCGCGGCATGGACCTTGTCTCGAATTAACACAAGCCCAGCTTGCTTTTGGTGGTTTACTTGTCCTATACCCGGTCCAATCTCGTCGCAAATCATCAAGGCCGGTTAACCGGAAAGTTTCCTTTTTCAGAACATCATTACCCTAGCGACTTCAAGCCTATAAATACATGTTTTTAGCCTTTGAAGGAAGAGAGCCGCGAGTGTATTGTGAAAGAGAGAGAGCAGCCGTCAAGGAGGAGAAGCCCCAGGTCGTGCGCCGTCCAGAAGGAAGAAGGAGGCGCCGTTCAACTCATTGCACTCGCATCTCATTGTTTACATTTCTATCTTTTCCTTTTCTCTTTTGTACTTTGGATCGAAAGTTATCAAGGGATTCGACTTTTTCTTCATCAGAGAAGCCTCTTTCAATCCCTTATCTCTTTTCATACTTGCATAATGATATCAATCTCGCCTTACTTGCTTGATCTAAATATGTCCGAGCAGATCCCCTCGTTAGGCCGAGGGAGATCGATGGATTCTTGACATGATTTGATTTGTTTGATTGCATAAAATGGGATTTACTCTTTTGGTTCTTCATCTTTGCTTGTTCTTATTGCTTGTTGTTAGGAAAGCGCGCCTAAACAACTTGAACTTAGGTTGATACACTCTCCAAAAGCTTGTTGTATTGCCGAAACTAGTATTTGATGAGCTAAGTATTTTAGGCTTTCAAAAGTCGACCTAAGGAACTTAGTGAACAATCACAACTTGAACATTGATTAATGCATGCTTATAACTTATAATAACCATCGAAAGTTGAGTCTATTAGGTTGTTTAAGCATAATGGCCGGAGCCACGAAAGTGGAAAGGCTATACCTTAGTGTTGTGAGTTCAAGACGGTTTATAACTTATCCCATGCAATCTCTTGTCAATTCATTGATGTTTCCATTGATTATCCCTTGCCTAACATCTTTCTCATCTTGTTGACAACCTCATTTACTTATTTGCATTGTTCTCTTTTGATTTTAGGATCATCCCACACTCATATTTTCTGTCCTAGCTACTCATCGATCAACATAAACTTGAAACGAGATCACTCTTCCTTGTGTTCGACCCCGACTTACCACGGCTGTGCACTTGCAGCTCTACCAAGTTGGGTTATAAATTGTATTAGTTTGAAGCATAAAACCCAACGCATCAAGCTCTTTGGCGCCGTTGCCGGGGAAGAGTTGCATTTTTTTCAAGTTTCTTGATTGATTTTTAGTCTAGTTCTTTTTATTTTTGCATTTCACTTTCTGTTTTTCATAAAACTCTAAAAAACCATAAAATTTTTACTTAATACTCTTTCTTTGTGTCTCTTAGGTGCATGACAAGAAGGTCCAATCCAGATAACACCATAGAGGAAGATCTTGACATTGACCAACTTGAAAGAACACTTAGGCGGCAAAGAAGAGAAAGAATGAATCAAGGCGGAGAAGCCGCGGCACAAGGAGGCCAACAACAAGCCGCTGACCAAGAGCATCAACCACAAACCCCCACGTCCCTCAAGGAGCTGGAGCAGATCAGGCGGCACAAGGAGGAGCCATTCCTCAACCACAGGTTCAACAACAACCTCCGGGTGAAGCCGATCAACCGCAACAGCCGCAACAACTACAACCGGGACAACAAGACGCTGGTCAGCCACCAAACCAGCATCATCAGAATACCCATGGAGGTCACCAAGGGATGCCTCAAGCTCAACCACATGTGCCTCCAAGGAGAGCACAATTCGCTCAGCACCCAAGGCATCCGACTATGGGAGATTTTGATTCATCCGATGCATTCTTCTTGGATAGGAATCCAATCCGACCACCTCAGCCTCCAAGGAACGACTTCGAGATCAAGCCGCAAATCATTGCCTTGGTGAAACAAAACCAATTCCATGGTATGTCCACCGAGCATCCACTTGACCATGTCGACACCTTTGAGGAGATATGTCAACTCGGATCAATGGAGTGTCACCGAACTACTTCAAGTGCAAGTTGTTTACCTTCTCTCTAAGTGACAAGGCACTTAGATGGGTAAAGTCTCTACCACCTCAATCCATTACAACATGGAATGAATACAAGGGAGCTTTCTTAAACCAATTCTACACCAAGCAAAGATCAAACTCTATAAGGAGTAAGATATCCGGGTTTAAGCAAGCACCAATGGAGTCTTTCTATGAGGCTTTGGAGCGCTTCAAGGAGTATGCAAGAGATTGCCCTAACCATGGCTTCTCGGAAGGTAACCTTTGGAACATCTTTTACAATGGAATTGATCACAAGTACAAGCTTTCACTTGACA
Organism: Erythrophleum ivorense; assembly: GCA_026724425.1. Classification (NCBI taxonomy): domain Eukaryota; kingdom Viridiplantae; phylum Streptophyta; class Magnoliopsida; order Fabales; family Fabaceae; genus Erythrophleum; species Erythrophleum ivorense. The sequence goes on along the minus strand of JAIUCV010000027.1, from coordinate 1,430,022 downwards.
CCGCGAGCAATGGTAACTTCATGACCAAGTCGGTGCCGGAGGCTAAGCTTTTGATAGAAAACCTTGCTGCAAGTGATTCCAATGCCTGCCCTGAGTACAATAGAGGAGTGAGAACCACGAGCTCATCATCGGAATCGGCTCAAATCTTGGAGTTGAAGAACATGGTCTCACAACTACTAAAGAGCAACCGAGGAGTGCATGCCATTGATGATGTTTTAGCTACTAATGAAGAGCCTCTCATGGAGTTTATGAGAGATGGAGCAGAAGAGAATCAAGAGGAAGTCAACTACATAGGAGGTAACTATGGTAATAGAGGATACAATCAGCCATTCCGCCCCCATCCCAACCTCTCTTACCGAAGCACCAATGTGGAGAACCCAAATGATCAAGTCTATCCGGGCCAAAACACTTATCAAGGAGGCCAAAACGCTTACCAAGGAGGTCATTACCAGCCTAAGCAACAATTCTACCCTAAAGGAGTCTACCAAGTGAAGCAGCCATTCACTTTCCCCCAAGGAGTTGCACCGGCTCAACAAGAAGAAAAAGTAGATGTGGCGGTTAAGAAATACATGGAGGAGCAAAGACAAGCAACCAAGAGCTTACATGAGAAGATGGATCACATGTTTAGTGATCTAAACAATAAGTTTGGGGCGTTGTCGACCCATGTCCAGAAGTTGGATGTTCAAATCTCTCAACGGCCGAGGCGGTTAAGAAGCAACACGAGGTGAATCCGCAAAAGTTTTGTAGTGTTGTTTCATCCAAAGAGGATCCAGCGGCCATTGTCTCCGTACCGTCTCAAGAAGAAGAAAGAGAAAATGAGCCTAAGGAGAGGTACAAACCAGAGAGGTACACATGGGAGTCAAGGCGAGCTTACAAGAGAAGGCTTGAGAACAAGCCGTTGCTGAAACAAGGAGATCCCGGGAAGTTTGTGATCCCCGCTTGTATCAACGAATACCAACTCACTGATTGCTTGTGTGATAGTGGAGCAAACGTGAACCTCATGTCTCTTGCACTAGCCAAAGATTTGGGATTCAAATATTTCAAGGCCTAAGGTGAGAGTGGAGTTTGCGGATCTATCAAGTATGGAGCCTTACGGAGTGCTTGAAGACGTTATGCTAGAGATCGGAGAGAGACATGTCCCCACCGATTTTCAAATCATGGTATGGGAGGGGTCAAAGCGAAATTAGTTGATTCTTGGAACCCCATTCTTAGCCACAGCCGGGGCGGTCATGTCCGGCAAGATGTCTTTTTCCCAAGCATCAACTTCAAACAAGTTCCAATTGCAGTCAAATTACCACCAGAAAGGAGCACACTCATGCCAAGAGAAGGAGCCGAGCGGCCTAAAAGCACCAAGAAGGGCGAACCCTACCCAAAACTGAAGGAAGGGATGAAACCGTTGAAGCCCAAGCATGAGAATGTCTTCAAAGATGTTCGCTCGGTCTTGTCATCATCATTTCACAATCATGGAGCTGAAGAAGAGCCTGACGGTGTGCCTAAGTCCTTTGCCAGCATAAGAGTCCTTTTCCCAAAGGATCCGGACCCCAAAGATGAGCAAACCGCAAAGGAAAGACTCGGAAAAACCTTAAAACTTTTTCCGAGAGCTTTGGTCTTCAAGGATGACATGGAAGATGATCATGGAGAGCCCAAACCACCTCATAAGCCACCTGAACCAGACTGTGAAGACACCAAAGGGATCCCAAACCCTTTGGCCGATCAGATCCGCAACTAACCAAACAAATAAAAAAAGGAGTCAAGTTAGATGACTTTAAAACAAGCGCTTTGTGGGAGGCAACCCACACGGTATTTTTCTTTTTCTTTTTAATTTTCAGTTTTCATAACATTATTGCATGCATTTTGTTAGGATGAAGACCCAAGAGGAGACCAAACAAGAACATGTCCCACCCATTCATCCCACCCTTGTCAAAGGCGACACCAAGAGGGCGGGTACGACCTGGTAATACTAAAGGAGGGAAGCAGAATCACATCGGTCAAAGAAAATCACAAAACGATCGAGTAAATTTCAAGATATTCCATCTGGTGTGATTCTCTCGGCCAAACGGGTGACAAGGAGGACCCACTTGACCTATCTCACAATCCATGTGACCAAAGTCCACCAAACTTCACAGGCGGCCGGACAACACCATATTGGTCGGCAAGTACAAAAGATAGGACGGAGGAATGTGAACGGATGAGGAGATACGCACAAATGCCACATCCGGTCGATGGCGGGTAACCAAAGGCCGACAAAAACCAAAATCACGGCATGGAGACACCACCACCTGGAAATGGATTCTTGGAGCTTCAAAATCACTATTCCAGAAGAAAATAAAGGAACGAATGAGCCAAATTCAAGAAAGGTCTAGAAACTCTTCCCGGAGCCGAATTAACGACTTTGTGAAGGAACTCTGCACCCGTTCGTTGGTTTGACCTCAAACTCCACCACGGCTCCTAAAATATATGAGTGGTCGGTGGAATTTCAAGATCGTTCAGCGAAATTTTGACGGTTCGAGCTGTGGTCCATCACATCACCTTACGGCCATCTGAAGGATTTCACCCGATACCGAATTTTCAAAACCGCTCGACCAAATCATCTGAAACTTCACCAGCGGCTCTAAAACATCATATTGGACGGTAAATTTTCAATCCCGTTCATACAATTCTTAACGGTATGTCATGTGGTTCATAGCACTCATTTCGGGTCGACCGAATGAGACATACTTGACCAAAATGTAAACCGCGGAGATTCAGGCCTTGACCTTCAAAATTTACCGACCAATCATGCCTACAGAGGAGCCCCAATCAGTCATCTGACCCTGATCTTCATCACAATTGGTCATCACTTGGTAACATCGTCCTACTCTTTCCCTTTTTCATTTTATTCAACATTTTGCCTCTCTTAATCTGATTTTTCTTACACCGGGACGGTGCAAGTTAAGTCTGGGGGGATTATACTAATAAGTTTGTTCATTTTGGCATTTTTGTTTTGCATTGTTTTCATTTTATTGAGACGTTTTTTATTGAGTCAAAACTTTTGTCGAGAATTATGACTTTATCTTGGACCTAACCATTGTTGTGCCTGTATTTAAGTGACCATTGATCAGTATTTGGCAGTTTACTCATCACATGTACACCATGAGTGGATCGATCTACCAAAAATGTCCACATCTCCAAGGGCTTAAGAAGGATACATCTTTGACTCCACACCATAACGAACTTAACCTTCTCGGCTAGAGGCTTGGTTTTGCAAAGGGCACGACTCCTCATCCTCACCAAATAGTAAAAGTCTATGTGAGTTCGGTTTCCCCTCTCTCTCCCCTTCAAACTTAAGAAAAAGCATCAAGGTCCAAAGAACCGGGGATTAGGTGGCAACCACCATCAATACTCGCGTCTATGGAAGACCTTTTGATCCAAGTAACCGGGGATTACGTGGCTACAACCATCAATACTCGCGTCTATGGAAGATCCATCAAAAACCTCCACAAAGAGGAGAAGAAGTCGAATAAAAAAATACCATGCTACCCTAAAAAAAGGGATGAATCGACTTAAGAAGTGAGAAGAGAGAGAGAGGTGAAACAAGAGCCAAGACATGTGTTTTATAAAAAGAGGATGGGTAAGAATTGATAACCCCTTTGATCGATATTACCTAGTTGAGATCACACCTTTAGAAACTAAAGGATTCAAAGGTGGCGAATTTGGATGGCCTAAAGAGAAGTGGGTTTCTTTGGGATGATTGCAAAACTCATGGTATGCACTTTCTTGTTCTTAATTCTAAATGTCGTTGCTGTTTTATGTGGATCAATATGGATTTCCAAAAGGATTTAAGAGTTCTCATGTTTTCAAAACTCTTTTCCATGCTTAGTTTGCTTGGGGACAAGCAAAAGATAAGTCTGGGGGAGTTGATATATCCATATTTTGCATGATTTTACTTAGTATTTATTTATGTTTTCAAGTATTTTCAATAAGGTTTTATGCCTTTAGAGGTAGTTTTCTTGTATTTGTTGGTTTTGGAGTCTTAACAGGTTAAAACATCAAAAAGGATTCAAAAAGGATCAAAAGAGCCTCAAACCATGATCCATGCAAGTTTCCAAGTCAAGAGCATCAATATAACTCCATTTGTCCGATTCTCGCATTTGGACAGAACCGGAGCATCCGAAAGATAACTGCGGCAAGGGGTCTTCCCGGCGTCCAAAAATCATGATCTTGGTCTTGCTGGATAGATATTTGAGTCATGCATCACGGCAAAGTGGATTCAAACCATTTGGATTAACCATCAGGGAGAAACTTGTTTTCTCCCAAGACGTGCCCGCCTGGCGAGCAAACGAAGCCCATGGAGACTTGGCGCTACAAACCCTAGCGACTTCAAGCCTATAAATACATGTTTTTAGCCTTTGAAGGAAGAGAGCCGCGAGTGTATTGTGCAAGAGAGAGAGCAGCCGTCAAGGAGGAGAAGCCCTAGGTCGTGCGCCGTCCAGAAGGAAGAAGGAGGCGCCGTTCAACTCATTGCACTCGCATCTCATTGTTTACATTTCTATCTTTTCCTTTTCTCTTTTGTACTTTGGATCGAAAGTTATCAAGGGATTCGACTTGTTCTTCATCAGAGAAGCCTCTTTCAATTCCTTATCTCTTTTCATACTTGCATAATGATATCAATCTCGCCTTGCTTGCTTGATCTAAATATGTCCGAGTAGATCCCCTCGTTAGGCCGAGGGAGATCGATGGATTCTTGACATGATTTGATATGTTTGATTGCATAAAACGGGATTTACTCTTTTGGTTCTTCATCTTTGCTTGTTCTTATTGCTTGTTGTTAGGAAAGCGTGCCTAAACAACTTGAACTTAGGTTGATACACTCTCCAAAAGCATGTTGTATTGCCGAAACTAGTATTTGATGAGCTAAGTATTTTAGGCTTCCAAAAGTCGACCTAAGGAACTTAGTGAACAATCACAACTTGAACATTGATTAATGCATGCTTATAACTTATAATAACCATCGAAAGTTGAGTCTATTAGGTTGTTTAAGCATAGTGGCCGGAGCCACGAAAGTGGAAAGGCTATACCTTAGTGTTGTGAGTTCAAGACGGTTTATAACTTATCCCATGCAATCTCTTGTCAATTCATTGATGTTTCCATTGATTATCCCTTGCCTAACATCTTTCTCATCTTGTTGACAACCTCATTTACATATTTGCATTGTTCTCTTTTGATTTTAGGATCATCCCACACTCATATTTTCTGTCCTAGCTACTCATCGATCAACATAAACTTGAAACGAGATCACTCTTCCTAGTGTTCGACGCCGACTTACCACGGTTGTGCACTTGCAGCTCTACCAAGTTGGGTTATAAATTGTATTAGTTTGAAGCATAAAACCCAACGCATCAAAAGGTACTGCTGCAGTCCCCGGCAACGGCGCCAAAAACTTGATGTGTGGTCAGGTTTTACCGACTTTTTAAATCCTGCAAGTGCACAGATCGCAGACGTACGGTTTATCGAACACAAGGACTGGCTAAAATGAATACACTTTAAATCTATGGAGTTCGGATCAAGCTAGAATAAGATAAAGGATGATTGGTTGGTGGTCTAATAACTAAATACTAAAGCTAAGAAATCGAGGTTGTAAAGCAATGAAGGAAAGGCGTTAGGTCTCTAGGGGCTAATTCGCAGAGAAGCAAGCAATGATCAGTTCGATGATAGATATAAATCAATTTAGGGATGATGGGATGATAGATCCGTCTAGAACACAAAACACGAAAATAAGTCTTTCCACTTCCGTGGCTCCGACTCCTATGATAACTTATCTAATCGCTAAACTTTCGGTATATCCTTAGATAGTTAATCAAGCATTAAATCGATCAGGTTCGGATACAGTTCACTAGGCTTAGTAAATCAACTTCCGCGGTCTAAGAAACCTAGCTTGTCAAAGAATAGGTCCGGCGAATGATACAACACTTCCGTGGCTCAAATCAACCTAGGATCGGATTGCTAGATGCGCGGTAAAGCAATCAGCATTAATAAGTGAACAACTCATTGAATTAGTAACCCTAGCAACCTAACAAGTGAATTACTCAGACATGATCAAAGTAACAACACAGAGAGATGGAGAAAGCATGATAATAGATAAAGGTTCAGAAATCTTCTCCAAATTATAGTGAGGAGGAGAGATCCTCTCCTTGAAATCTCTAGAACAAAAGTAGATCTATAAAACTGTAATACAATGCGGCTATCGGTTCTCTTCTTTCTAAAGAGGCTAAAAATGTGTATTTATAGTGCTAGGTCTTCCAGGGGTCGAGATTAGGTAAACGGGCCGAGTAAATCGTGAAAACGTGCAAAACGGGCCTTAGTCGGCTAAGGCGGGTCGAGCGGGACGATCGGCGGTCGAGCGGGGCGGTCGACCGGTCGAGCGGGGCGGTTGACCGGTCGGTCGGGATGGTGGTCGGGTCGAGCAGGGCGGTCGATCGGTCGGTCGGGATGATGGTCGGGTCGAGCTGGGCGGTCGAGCGCGTACGAGATGGTGAAAAGAGGTCGGGTCGGACGAGGGCCATGGAGTCCCTGTCCGACCGGCTCGGTCGACCGGCTCGGTCGACCGGATCGGTCGTCGTCTTGAAGGAGGGTCGGGTCGGACGGGAGCCTTGGAGTCCCTGTCCGACCGGCTCGGTCGACCGATTTAATTGTGCAGTTAAGGACGGTCGGGTCGGACGGGAGCCTTGGAGGCCCTGTCCGACCGGCTCGGTCGAGCGGCTGGTGTAGACGTCCGGTTTTCGGCTGGTGTAGACGTCCGGTTTTCGGCTCTTTGACACTCTTCACTAAAATGATAATATCTTCCATTCTACACGTCCAAATTGCATGATTCCAATTGTGTTGGAAAGCTAACTCATGTAGGCATCGCGGCAAACTGGTTTTGGTGAAATCCATTGAGTATAATGTTTTTGGGGCTCTTTCAAAGTTGATGCTGTGTCGCGGAGCGGCGTAAAGTCCAAATCCTGTGGTTTTGCTCCAAAATGCATCTTTCGACCTGTTTAAACTCTTAGTACTATAAATCCACTCAAACTACCTTTTTAGATCAAAAAGCCTTTAAAACCTTATAAAAAGCATAGTAAAACCATATAAAAAGGGTACAAAATAGAGGTATATCATTGCTCGGCTTGGACAGCAAGGTGGAGTAAATCATCCATATCATGATAGCTCTGCCTCTCAACTTTCCTCGCTATTTTGTCTTGAAGGCCATCAATGAACTGGGCCATCAAATCTTCCTCCCTATCTTCAATCTCCAGCCGGTTCTTTATAGTCTCAAACTCATCAAAGTAGTCTTCCACAGACTTGTTACCCTGTGTAAGCTTGCGGAATCTCTTCTGGAGGTCTCTGTGATAGTAAGCAGGGACGTATCTCTTCCTCAGAGAGAACCTCATGTCTTCCCAGCTGCTTACTTGAGCATGTCGATGCCTCCTCCTCTCGGACACATCTCTGTCCCACCAAGCTAGTGCACTTTCAGTAAGTTGTGCAGCAGCAAGGGACACCTTCTTCGCCTCTGAATACTTATAGTACTCAAAGATGTACTCCATACGCCTCTCCCAATCAAGGTAGGTGTCGGGATTCACCTTTCCAGCAAAGGTTGGAGCAGTGAGCTTGATGTCTCTGCTCCCGGACCTCTCATCTTCTTCTCGGTCAGGTCCTCTGTCTCTCTCTCTGTCTCGGCCATCATCTTGATGTCTCTGCCTCCTTTGGTTCAGGTTAGGTGCCGGTGGTGGATCATCTTCAAGTGGTGGCATATCCTCTTCGGTTTCATCTCCAGCATGGCCTGGTTGGCCATTGACGGCACGTATGGGTCGCTGTCTCGCCGCTGGTGCTGGTGGGGGCTGCTCCAGCCGCTCAATGCGTGCTCGAAGGGCTTGGATAGCTCCAAGTATCTGAGCCAAATCCGCTTCTCCATTAGCTCCCATGACTCATGTCTAAACAACAAACCAAACAGATCAAGTGCAATGGGTGTGGTATAAAAGTGAAATAATTGAAGGTAAATGCAAATAACAGAAACAATTTATTTTCTTTTCTTTTAGTTGATGTATGAATGAACAAGCAAAACAGAAGCAATTCAATAGTTATGCAAGCAACAAGAGTCCAACGAATGCATTAAACAATTGATTCCAATGAGTGAATGCAAACAAAGCAAGATGATCGATGCAATGAAACAAAAAAAAATTTTTTTGAGTTTTAGGGTTTTAATTAGATGCAATGAAACAAAGTAATAGCAGAAGGAAACAGCAATTTTGTTTTTGATTTTATGTGATGTAAAGAAACAAAGCAATCAGCAATCAAACAAAGTGAAACAAATATTTTTTTTTTGAGTTTTCTGGTTTATGAAGAACACAAAACGAAAATAAGAAGAACAAAGGGATAGATTCACCTGATGCTTGAGCCTAAGCTCTGATACCAGATGATGCAGGCACAAGGGGCACTTATTCTGCATGGACGAGATGGTGGTGAATCTGCAGCTGGCCGTACGGCTCTCTCTACTGATCCGAGTGAATGGTTGATGAACGGAGGTTACCAGGGGGATTGATGGACGCCACACAGAGTATGATAAGCTCTATGATAAGTCAGACTCTCAACTCAAGTGAATCGCTCACAAGAGATGACAGGTTTTGCTCTCAGCTTCAATGGAATCTCACCAAGGAAGAAGAAGGCGGCTAGGGTTCTTGCTTAAGCAAAAGGGTTTTCTTTATTAATAAATCGTGAATGATACAAAGCTGAAAAGAGACTTTATAAATAGTCCAACAGCTGTGGCTTCTCTTGGCCGAAATTTATACAAGAAATCAAATAAGGAAAGTTTGGAAATCTTGCGTGCAAGCAAGTTAAAACAGAAAATAAACTAAGTAAAAAGCTTATAGAAAAATCCTGCAAAATAAACAAGAAACTTGTGAATCATAATCATATGGAAATGCATACCTTGAGCTCTAGGGAAGAGCTTCTATTTGTTTGGCAATGATGAACAAGCATGTCTCCTTGGTTCCTTGTAAAACCGGCAAGAAAGGTGTTGACGAAATCTTGAGCTGCTCTTGAGCTCCCTCTTGACCTCCTTGCTCAGCCTCGGTGTCTTCTTGATCATTGCCCGGAGCCTTTGGAGTCTCTCGTGTGATCTCTGTTGTGAGCAACTTCTCTTTGAGTTCTTCATGTTCCACGAGGGTGATTAAGCTCTCTATGGATTGGTTGAACTCTTCTCTTATGCTTTTCACTCCTCCTCTGGTTCTTGGTGATCTTCTCAAGACGGGTATTGTGACTGGTTCCTCAACATCGGTCTGTTCTTGGTTGATATCCTCATCAGCCATGTTCATCACCGATGCTGGAGACTATGAGTCCGGAGATGAAGAACACCATGAACCCGAACGAACCGTTGATGCAGGTGAAGACATAGAGTATGCTGACTCTGGCCCACTTTTAATCACCAGGCGCATCCTAAGTGCCATGGTGGATCCAGAAGAGACTGACCAGAGAGAGAACATCTTTCACAGCCGATGCACTATCCAAGGCAAGGTATGCAATCTTATTATTGATGGGGGTTCATGTACCAATGTTGCTAGTGTTCAAATGGTTGAGAAATTGGGCATTGAAAAGACCAAGCATCCTAGACCATATAGGTTAATCTGGTTAGATGATAAAACTGAATTTAGAGTGCATGAGTGTGCCATTGTTCCATTTAGTGTTGGGAGATATCAAGATAAAGTCCTTTGTGATATAGTACCTATGAGTGCTGGACATTTGTTGTTAGGCAGACCATGGCAGTGGGATAGAGAAACTAATCATAATGGTCGAACTAATATGTATACATTCATGCATGATAAGCGCAAATTTACTCTTGCACCTCTCACACCATCTCAGGTTCATGAATTGCAAGTACAAATGAAAAAGGGGAAAAGTTCTAAGCCTAATTTTCTTGTACAGCCGAGTCATGTTAGAAAGGCTGTAGCTTCTAAACACACAATGCTACTAATGATCTTTAAGGAGCTTTTGAGCGCAGGTTTCGGAGAGCTTGACCTACCAGCAGAGATTTCTAACGTACTTGACAGGTTCAAAGATGTATTCCCTGAGGAGATGCCGAAAGGGTTACCACCTTTAAGAGGCATCGAACACCAAATAGACTTCATACCAGGAGCTGCGTTGCCCAACAAACCAGCCTATAGAATGAGTCCTGAAGAGTCTAAGGAGCTGGAGAAGCAAGTAACGGAGCTGCTGAACAAAGGCTATGTGAGGGAGAGCCTTAGTCCTTGTACTGTCCCTGTACTTCTGGTGCCTAAGAAAGATGGTTCCTGGAGGATGTGTGTAGACTGTCGGACCATTAACAACATCACCATCAAGTACAGGCATCCAATTCCACGTCTAGATGATATGTTGGACGAGTTAAGTGGAGCTACATTGTTCAGCAAGATCGATTTAAAGAGTGGATATCATCAAGTAAGGATGAAAGAAGGAGATGAGTGGAAAATTGCTTTCAAGACAAAGCAGGGGCTCTATGAATGGATCGTGATGCCATTTGGTCTCACCAATGCTCTGAGTACATTTATGCGCCTAATGAACCAAGTTCTTAGAGCATACATCAGTAAGTTTGCGGTTGTTTATTTTGATGATATTCTGATTTATAGTAAATGTTTCAATGACCATGTATCACATCTTGAGCTTGTATTGGAGACACTTCGTCAAGAGGGACTCTATGCAAACTTAAAGAAGTGTGCATTCTGCACTGATAAGTTGGTTTTCCTAGGCTTTGTTGTGAGTTCGCAGGGCTTACAGGTTGATGAAGAGAAGATAAGAGCGATCCAAGACTGGCCAGCACCAACCACCATCAGTCAAGTGCGGAGCTTTCATGGGTTAGCAAGCTTTTACCGCCGGTTTGTCAAAGACTTCAGCAGCATTACAGCCCCTCTCACGGCTGTGGTCAAGAAGAGTGTGGATTTTAGCTGGGGCGAAGAATAACAGAAGGCCTTTGACACCTTAAAGGATCGGTTGACCCATGCACCAGTCCTTGTGCTTCCTGACTTCAACAAGACATTTGAAGTGGATTGTGATGCATCTGGGATTGGTATAGGAGCTGTCTTGACTCAAGGAGGAAAGCCAGTGGCGTTTTTCAGTGAGAAACTCGGAGGAGCTTCACTCAATTACCCTACCTATGATAAGGAGTTGTATGCTCTTGTTCGAGAATTGGAGACATGGCAACACTACCTGATTTCCAGGGAGTTCGCGGTGCACACGGAACATGAGACTCTTAAACATCTCAGGGGCCAAACACATCTCAAGAAGAGGCATGCAAGATGGATGGAGTTTCTTGAGACTTTCCCATACATAATCAAGTACAAGAAGGGAAAAGAGAACATAGTGGCGGATGCATTGTCAAGGAGGCACGCGCTTATTGTCACTATGGAGGCCAAAGTAATGGGGTTTGAATATATCAAGGAGTTGTATCCAGAAGATCCGGAGCTTGGAGAGATGTACAAGCAGTGTGGCGAACGAGCTCATGGGAAATTCTACATTCATGAGGACTTTTTGTTCAGGGAGAAGAGACTTTGCATACCACAAAGCTCTCTTCGAGATCTCATCGTCCGGGAGGCTCATGGAGGAGGCCTTATGGGCCATTTTGGGGTTGATAAAACCTTAGGTGTGGTGAAAGAGCATTTCTACTGGCCACAACTCAAGAAGAAATTGGAGGCTCATTGTGCTAGGTGCATTGTTTGCAAGAAAGCTAAGTCTAAAGTTCATCCACATGGACTTTACCTACCTCTGCCGATTCCAACAGACCCGTGGGTGGATGTTTCGATGGATTTTGTGCTAGGTTTACCAAAGATTCATCACAAAGATTCCATCTTTGTTGTGGTAGATCGCTTCTCCAAGATGGCGCATTTCATACCTTGTGCTAAGGTGAATGATGCTTCTAAAACCGCTGATCTTTTCTTCAAAGAGGTGGTGCGCTTACATGGAGTTCCAAGGACAATAGTGTCAGACCGAGATAGCAAATTCTTGAGCCATTTCTGGAGGACCCTATGGATGAAGCTAGGCACACAACTCTTGTTCTCCACTACTTGTCACCCACAAACCGATGGTCAGACTGAAGTGGTGAACAGAACCTTGTCTACACTCTTAAGAGCTACTATTGGGAAACATTTGAAGAATTGGCTGGAGTGTATACCATTCATTGAGTTTGCTTATAACAGAGCTCAACATTCAGGAACCAAGATGTCACCTTTCGAGATTGTATATGGTTTCCAACCAATGGCACCAATCGACTTAACCCCACTACCACCAGCTGAGGTCGTGAGCTTACAAGGAGAAGAGAGAGCTGAGTTTATCAAAACACTGCACTTAAAGGCCAAAGAGAACTTGGAGAAGAGGACGGAACAGTATGTCAAGCATGCTAACAAAGGCCGCAAGGACATTGCATTTGAACCAGGAGAATGGGTGTGGCTGCACATGAGACATGAACGGTTCCCAGCCCAAAGAAGTTCGAAGCTCGCACCAAGAGGCGATGGACCCTTCAAGATTCTTGAGAAGATCAACAACAATGCCTACAGACTTGAATTGCCCAGTGAGTTAAATGTTTCTTCATCTTTTAATGTCTCTGATCTATCACCATATGTTGCAGATTGATAGTATGATTTTACTAAGCAATTATCCTATCTACACTACCATGTCGTTGCAGTGTAAAGAAGGAGTCAAATCCGAATTGGGTGTAATGCTATGCAATCAGGATGCAATCAAGGAAAGCTAAGTCAAGCCAATTGTAAAGATGGAACTGTAATCTATCAACTTAAAAACAGAACTTAAAATGCAAATAACATAATGAAATGCAATGGTACATCAAGGCGTCCAGGCGCATAAGTTATGAAATGAACAAAGGTGAAATGCAAGATGATAAACTATGAACCAGAAGCTAGAATGAACAAATGCAACAAGATAAAAAGATAAAAGCTTAAAGAACAGAACTCAAGATGAAAATCAAATAAAGCAAAGGATCCTAAGAATGGGTGTTATTGACTAATAAATCTCCATGATGAACACCAGGGTGTTCAACAAAACTCAAACAGAGCTAATCCCTCAGCTGCGAACTCGACAGCTAGCTAATCCACTATCGTGACAGAAGCTATCGAGTTAGTGTGTATTTCAGACCCACTCTCATGGCAAAATCCACACTAACAAGCACTAGGAATCAGTTCGCAAATGCTAAAGTGCAATCAAAAACGCTAGTATCCTAGGTATGATATGCAAATATCTTGGAAAAGCTGGTTCAGGCATTTCATCAAACACCTTCTGGGTGCTGAAATGCCTAGCTTCAGATTCCAGATGATCAGAAAGGAATCAGCATTAAACTCACTAATCAAGAAGGGAAAACAGTAAATCAAAGCTCAAACACCCTAGGTAATCATGTGTCTTCACTAATCTAACACATCCTTAAGATTCTAAGAACACTACTCAGAATCCGACTTCATGAAATCCGACCCAGAAAACTGTAAAACTTGCATCAAAAGATAGAGACTAAGAAGATAATCAAGTTCAAAGAAGGAAGCAAGTGCAAATTAATTCAAACTAAGAACGAAACTCAATTACAAGCCAAGAACAAGCAGAGGCGATTTTTGTGTTTCTTAAAGCTAAAAAGTAAGATCCTTGCAAAAAGTGACATCACAGGGTGAAGATCTTGATGTTCCTACGGCGACCTAACCGAACCTCAAATGCAAGATCTTGATGTTCCTACGGTTTATGAAGGAGCCATAACAAGACGAAGAGCTAAAACCTTGCAACACAATTTCAACCAAAGTTTAAGGCGAGCTACTCTCAAAGCAGATCAAGAGAGGACTAAAGAAGAGACACCACTACTCAGAATACAAGATGAGTCATTCTATGAGGCTAACGAAATACAAGCATGGGCTGACGCAACTCAAATTGACCCAAGCTCATGGAACCAAGAAGAGTGGCCCCTTTTGCCGGTCCAAGCCCAAGCCAACATCTTGATTATTTCTTGTGAGGATCCGGCCGCTTAAAGACTCCATCTCAAGTCAAGATAACCAAGTCAAGACTTTCCCTTATTACACAAGTCTGACCACGACCAGAGGTAAGAAAGGTAAGTCTTTAAGCTATCACATTTATTATCTTGACTAACCATTTGAATTCTTTGTTTCCTTGTTTCTTCTTAGTCAATTTCGTTTTATTATGATTAAGCATGATAGTTGCATTTTCATTTATTTCCTTGATTTTTGTAATCTGTTTCAAGACTCCTAGAAGGGCATAGCTGTTTGGACTCTATAAAGTCCCCTCTCACAGCATTGTATTCTTCACCCTTGAATTAATAAAAAATCGAATTTTCTTCACTTAAGTTTTCTGAGTAAAACTTGTCTATTCTCTTTGCCTAAGTCGAGACCAGTCCCTCCTTAGTCAAGAGAGCCCTTGTGTTGTATCACAAGCCTTTCGAAGCTTGTGTGGTACACTTCAATCCATTTCATTCAGTGTAATATGTGGAAACAGGATACACCTGTTTGGCATCCCGATTGAGAAGCCGATTGTGGAATCAATCAGCTCATCATCAATCAATCCGGTTCAATTGGTTATAGAAGCTCGACCGCTTGCGCCAACCCTTGGCTAAATCGCTCTAAGGCCTTGTGACCAGATCCTACAAGCCTTTGACAGCTCTGTGCTTGTATCATCTCAGACTGATACAGTCTTCGCAATCTATCTTTTATTGGTAGGTACCACATCCGTTGGTACGGTACCTTGTTTCGACCACGACCTTGTGGCTTGTATTGTGGCTTATGACAGAATCGACACTCGTGCAACTTATCATAATCTTTCCATAATAGCATGCAATTATCAACACAAACATCTATCATCTGAGAAGTCAACCCAAGGCTAAACACCAACTTATGTATATCGTAGTATGAATCAGCAGCTACATTGCTATCTGGTAAGATATCCTTAATTAGATCAGCCTAACCGTCCATGGTAAACTGACTTATATTACCATCAGTTTTAAGAATCATCATCCTAGCTGCAACTGACAATTTAGTGTTCACCTTAGTACATCCATCGTACAAAAGCTGATCCGCTGCTGGTAAAATATCAAAAAAAAATTTTGCATCTGCATTGAGTTCCTCATACGCTACATTATGAGGATCTCCAAATGTACTTGCGGTTTCAGGAAATGCATCCATCACCATCTCATTCATTCTATCAACTTCAATATCGTAATTCACAGGATGATGTTCAAGTACTGGATCCACATTTTCCTCAAAATGCATTCCTTCATTAATATAATTTCTCCCATGACCTTCCCCATGACAATACCGAATATAATAATTCTGCAAAAATCCTCTATTCGAGATAAGCAAAAATTTTATATTCATGCATTTTGGACAAGGACAGTACATGTACTTATTACCGCTTTCGATCGTAATTTGCAATGTGCTGGTCTGGTACATGATTCCTTCAAGACCATCTCTGAACTCTTTCCTCAACAATCCATCGGAATCGTTACGATTGTACATCAATTCCCGTAGCTGGTAAATTGACATATTCTATTTTTTTCTCAGATTTTTTTAGTTTTTTCGGAGAAAGAAGTTTATGGTGTTTGGGAGTGAAATTTTCGTTATTTGAACGCATGGTATATATAGTTTATTTTGTGACATTTACAACGACTTTGCAACGAAAATTTCCAACCAATTCCCAACGATTTTATGTTTTTACAACGAATTAACATCGATTTAAAGTGTTGTTAAACAACCAGTGCGAATCTTTAATACATGTTTTAAATCATGTGCTCACCTAATTCACTCGTTGTAAAAACGACGGAATTTTACAACAATGTAACTTCGAATATAAAAATACACTTAAAGTCGTTGTAAAATCGACGTTTCTTAACTACCAATATCAATCGTCGTCAAATTGTCTTAACTTTACAACATATTAACGACGATTCCAGGAAATGTGGTCAATTCGTCGTAAAATCTACGCAACATTACGACGAGTTTACGACAAAATAATTTTGTCCCAAATTACGATGATTTTACGACGAATTGTTTTTTCGTTGTAAATTAGTTGCAAAATAGAGGTATATAACCGACGATTTAATTTCGTCACAAATGATCGTTGGAAAATGTCTGTTTTGTTGTAGTGATTGTATACCACGCTAAAAGATTTCCAGTAAACTTACCTCCGATAATGGGAATTGAACGACAAACCTAATATAAAAGCATTAATAAATACTTGTCAACCTTAAGATGAAGAGGATTTCCACATATTTTAATTAATATTTAATAATCCATTCCAAATAACAAAGTGCACGCTCGTATTTGAGCCTTTGTATTTTTATTCAATTATAAATTTAAATTTGATTATATATGATTTATAATCTCTAATATTTAATTTTTATAGCACTTTTACAATTCTATATGTGTGTATTCTTAATCTTTTTTTTTATGTTATAGCTTAGATTTTGTTTCTAATGGATTACACATATAACTCCACTGACTTTTTTATTTTTATTTTTTGTAATCCTTATTAAAAAAAAAATCAAAATGAAATAAGGAATAAACCCAAAGAAAATAGAGTATCAAACTCAAACCAACAAAACTGCCATGGAATCAACCAAACACTTCTTCATCAAAATATTTGCTGAAAATGATTAAAAATATAAATATTTAAGTTTTTTCTTTTGTTTTGAATAGCACTAGATTTAATAACATATTTAATAGTTTTAATTAAATAACACCAAATTCTAAAAAAATTAAGCATATTTTACAAATATTATATCCAATCACACTAGATTTTAATGCATACTTAAGAACTCAACAATTAAATGGATTGTGACTGGATTTAGACTCTATTAAACTCATAACTGAATAACATTATATTTGAACTAATATTTAAAAATCATTAAATCGATAACACAAAATTTTGATCCAGTAACACTTAATTTTGTTTAGATTTATAAATCAAATAAAATACATAAACCAACAATCCCATCCAAGTTTTCAAAAAAAAAAATTAAAATATATATCTATGAACCAGTCAAAACTGTAAAAAAGATTTGCACGAACCAGTTGACTGGTGATTGATTTGAAAATTATGAATATATATAATTATGCCATACAATTCTGAATCAACTGATAAGTGAGACACTGAGACCCATATATTGCATAATATGAAATTGATACCAATTAAGAAAAAAAGTACTGAAGTTTGACAAAGTTATCGGGTAATGGCAGCTTGAATTTCTTCGAGCGAACGACCTCGAGTCTCTGGTACCATTTTCACCACAAATACGATGCCCACACCAGAGATTATTGAATACATAAAAAACACACCTAGGATTTCAATACCAACAAATTATCAATTTGATCAATAGTTAGTAACTAAATTTACTTATTTGTTTGTAAATATGAAGTGAATTACCAGAAGAGCTCCACTGGAAGAGGAAATTGAATGTATAAGAGACTAACCAATTGCAGGACCAGCTCGTTAGATTGCATAGCGTCCCTGATGATCCTTTAATATTTATCGGTGTCATCTAATTTTCCCACAAAATTAAGAACGGCTGGTTTATACTTATGTATAGGTAATTAAATTATTAAATGTTAACACCTGTGGAATTTTCCCAAACATGTATTCGTTTTCGTATAACTAAATAATGTTTACAGTACAACTCATCATTATCAGATTGAGAATTTTCTTTTTATCATATTGGCATGAACATATTTCAAATTTACGTGTTTTAACAATGTACTTCATTTTTTTAGCAAATTCTTATGGTTTTCATTTTTTGAAGTGATATATATATATATATATATATATTTTACGTGTTCAAAATCAAATTTATTCAATTTATTAGCATGTTACTTTAATGTGTTGTCGACGTTTTAAAAAATGTCAATTTACAAAACATTTGTAAATTCGAAGATTGTTTTATTATTTATGTTGCATATTTATCAGTCATATCATCTAGTGTTTTATGTTTTCGAAAATCAATCCGACTAGATACATGTTTTGTGCATATTAAAACGTAACTACATTGTTTAAGTATATTATCTAGTTTTTTTCAAACAAAAATTATTCATCTAGTTACTATGATATTAAAAACAAACGATTACCTCGGAGACGATGATCCACGGAATACCTGCAATTCCGATTGTGGTCGAAATGAAGAAAATCTGCATTTAGAGTTGGTTAAATTATCTGAAATATATATATACATACTTATAATGTAGTTGACAAGAAAATGATGTAAATAATTTTTTTTATTTGATAATTTTAGGGCCGAAGGACATTGTTACGTACCAACATTCCGATGAATGTTGAAATCGGGGTGTATGTGTGGAGTAAAGCATAGCTCTGCAAAATAGTTTTAATTGCTCCAATTATGTTTAAAAAAAAAAAAAAACATAATTTGACCATACATCTTCTTATCTCACTATAATATATTTTTGTAAATAATAAACCTGCAACAAAAAGGATATTCCTGTGATTAATGACCCCAAACACATCATGGCCGTCGCAACCTGCAAAACAAAACGATGTTAACTTCTGATTTATCGACTATATGCTCTATAATTTCCTTAACAAACAAATATTAAAACAAAAAAAAACAAAAAAAAAAACAAATATTCTATAGTTTCATATTTAAAAATGAGCTATAACCGTTAAAAGGGATCGTCTCCCATAATTATCCACGATAATTAATCCAAAAACGCTCATTATGGACTGCACCACGGTCGCTATTGATACTCCTAGGTCGTTAGGAAATCCTGTTAAACAATAAAATTGCATAATTTCCTTTTTGATAATTATATTACTTTTCTGTGATGTAATTATCTTTTTAAGTAAGAGATTTAAATATAAAGTATATACCCGCTTTGTGAAAAATCGAGCTCATGTAAAATGTATAGCCACTGAGACCTCCAAGTTGTTGTAATACTAGCAATCCAATTGCCACCTAAAGATACACAAAGTATTCAGTAACGACGCTACTTTAATCAAAAAGCTTATAACTTCAATCAAACTCGTACGGTAACAGTACGAAAATATCGTGGCTTAAAGAGCTCGAAGAATCCATCTTCTTTGAATTCCTGAAGATTGTCCATATATATCTGAAAAACAGACAAATTTTAAAAAGTTTGTACTAACGGAATTTTAATACTAATGTTCTAGGTTTTTTTGAGAAACAAATAACTACCTTAAAACTAATGTTCTAGTTTTTTTGAGAAACAAATAACTACCTTAATTTCTGACGCCTCTTTGGTGACATCGGTATTGTTTCCTCGTAAACGTTGGAGTGCAGCTTCCGATTCTTTTACCCGACCATTTTTACACTATAAATTACAATCATACCAAACTATTAAATTAAAACTTGTTTAAATTACTTTTTTCTTAATATGTCCTGTATATTTTGCTGTTGACAAAAAAAAAAAAAGTCCTGTATATGTATGTTACGTTAATTAATGCTAGATACAAGACTAATTAATTACCAGCCACCTAGGAGACTCCGGTATAAAGAATAAACCGGCGAATTCTAAACCACAGGGAACTGTACCTGCACAAGTCCAAATGACAAGAACTATTTTGTGTCAATTTAATTTAGATTACAGTTAAAATCATAATAACATGGTGTTAAATTTAATTTACAAGTTTATATAATATATTTATAGCAATAATTCAAAATTTTATGTTACACAGGAAAGCTAATTTCTGCCATGAAATCACTGATCCAACGAGGAATGTGGAGGAGATACTAGCACACATCACGAGCTGTAAGAAAAAGAAAAAGAAAAAAAGCTATAAGAAATTTTAAAATAAATTAATACTACAATTAGTTCATTTTTTTTCATTATATTACCGAACTAATTGCAGAGAGAACGCCTCTAATTTTTTTGGGTGCGATTTCTACAATGTAGACAGGTACCTGTTAATCAAGATTATATTTGGTTACTTATCGGTTGCTTGAAACTTAAAGTCACTAAGCCTAATTATCCGTCAATCTCTTCTCCTAGATGACGTACCACGTAAGAAGTTACGCCAGCTGCGACCCCAATAAAAAATCTTCCGGTATCAAGGGACCAAGTTCCCTAAAATAATATTTGTAATCACCGTTTGTGAAGAACATAAATAATTAGCTTATATTTTGGAACGGAGTATTATTCTAAGCTTTTGATTTTAAACTTGAAAAAAATAATTTGTATTTATCTACATTAATGACATGCGTAGAAAGTCCGGTACCAGATCTATTTTGGTAAAACTTAGAACATTTTACTCGTTGAAATAACACCATATGATAATAATAATCTGGTACCGGACTTTCTACGCATGGCATTGAGATATTGGAAAGATATAACGAAACCTGCGCGAAGGCGATCATAAGCCAGCCGGCCATGCAAAACGAGTTTGACACCCACAAAGCCTGCATGCGCATAATCATTCAGCCAAACGTTCTTCATTTTACTTGGAATATATATGTAAAGATATAAAGCTGTTATTTTAATGATCATAATCATACGCCTCTGCGACCAAAAACATCGGCGAGTCTTCCCGACATTGCGGCCCCCACAAGTCCACCAATTGTTAGTACGGATGCAAAGAATGAGAACTGCGTCCATACAGCGGCTTAATTAGTTTTTTTTTATTAACGTAAATTACTGCTAGAAGAAAACAAAGTTATTATTATTTTACCAAAAAAATGTTATTACTATGGGTGATTGGTAAGTGCTCTGAGTGCTCTGCAGAGCTATATTTTTTTTCTAAAGCATTAGTGTTAAACCAATCAACCTTTGGTTCTATTTTTAAAATTCAGAGCAATAATTTTAAATATGGAAATATTTTGGCTTTAGAAATCATAATTTTCAGAGCACAAATTTAAGTGCTTTGAGAATTCTCTTTCTTCTCTTTCCTTATTTTTTTGTTCAATATCCTTTTTTGCTTCTTTTGTTTTCTATATATATTTTTTTCTAATTTAATGCTACATATTTATTCTTATATATTAAATAAATAAAGTATTTTAGAGCAAAAAAATCTACAGCATTAAATCTAAAGTTACAGCAAAAAAAATCTACTGCCTTCTTTCTACAGTAAAAGAATTAAAGTTACAACAACAACCAATCAGCTCCTATGACTAGAAATTTGACCTGCGCGATGCACATAATTAATACTATGAGAGTGATTGGTAAGTGTTTTGAGTACTCTGCAGAGCTATATTTTTTTATAAAGTACTAGTGTTAAACCAATCAAGCTTTGGTTCAATTTTTAAGTTTCAGAGCAATAATTTTAAATATGAAAAAATTTTAGTTTTAGAAATCAAATTTTTCAAAACACCAATTTAAGTGCTTTGAGAATTCTCTCTTTCTTCTCTTTCCTTATTTTTTTAAACTTTATTAATTTAATTCAACTATAAATATTTCTATTTATTATAAAAATCCTATTATTATACTAATGATCTACAATATTTTTTGGTATAGTGATTTTAATTCAGAAATTTTAAAAAGTAATTATTTTAAATATCAGCTCTTATCCGCACTATTACATGATCCTAAATTTTATAAGTATATTTTGAATTATTTTTCTATACATGAACTATCTTTACTTGATCTTTACCCGCTATAATTCTATTATTTATACGTAATATTCTTGCATATTTTTATATATAAACAAATGAACAAACTTTTATACACATTTGTAAATAGATTTCATGAATATTTAGTTATTATTATTTTCCTTAGGATTTTTGAACACTAACATTTATTTTTTTACTGAAAATTGTTATTTAAATCTGAGAATGTGAAAAAGTATCTTAAATGCAGAAACTGAAAAGTTAGGAAACAGTTGAAAATTTTATATTTTCTAGATGCCACGTAGTAACATCATAATCAACGAAAAAAATGACATGTGAGAAGAAGAAAAAGAGATATCCTCTTGTTATAGTATAAAATAAGTCAATAACACATATTTGAAGTAAAGTTGGCCGGAGTAAATAAATAGGTAAATATAATATGATAACGAATCCGGATCTGATCAATTCAAAATTAATTATCTGGAGTGAGGTCCAAAAAATGGAATTCCGTTTTCAAATAGGGTCAGATCAGATTTCATATTTTATTTATCCCAATTTACTATTCTCTCTGTTTTGGTTTAGTTGTCATTATATGCTTAATTTTTTTGTTACACATTAACTGTCGTTTTAGTTTAATGTATATTAACAATACATTTCCAGCTTTATATTTATTATTTTAGCTAATTAATTACTTTTACCAAATAAAACAATGTATTAAATAGGGATAAAACATAAAATTAAAATATTTTCTTAAACAATGTATTTTTAAGAATACAAAATGACAACTAAAATAAAACAGATAGAATATAATTAAATAATTAATGTAAGAATGGATGAACCATATTATATTTTTATATATTTATAATTGTATGATTTCTCTTATTTATGTAATGGGATTAGATTCCATTTTCATATATTTCTTTATTAAATGTGTTAGGTTTAATAGTTAACTAGGTTTTTAATCCGCGTTACATGCGGGTCTGTATTAATAACTTTATTTAATCTACTAATAATTTTAGAATTATCAAATAATAATGGATAATGGATAATGCATGTAAAAAAAAAATATTTTTAAAATGTATTTAAAAAATAACTTGCTATTTTCTGCTACTTGTATTTATTTATAAAATTATAATTTTTATTAAGTAAAATAATATAAACCAATTAAAAGGGAGAGCCTATAGTATACATTTGCATTTGACCTAAATTCATAAATTATTTTTGCAATTATCCCTTTGATTTAAGCTAATTAAAATACTAATTTATTTAATTTGGATAAATAATGTTTGTCTATTTCTGTAAATCTTAGATAAGAATTTGTAGGAATCTCCGAAACGTGTTAGAAAATTTAATAGTTACTTTCATATTTGTTAACTACGTGCAAAAAAATTAGTATACCTCTAGCGTAGCGTGCTGATTTAAAATCTGAATATATTGTCATACAGTGTTATATGGTTTTAGTTTGATGATTAAAATCCTTAGATATCTTCCTTTGACAGCACTCAGCATAAAATTGTATATTTATATGTAGGTATCGCCGTTTGACAGAGCTTGGCATAAGTTATCTTAGATAAGTTTATATTGCTTCATAAAATTCGACATAAGAACAAATCCTAAATTTTTCTCTTTCAATATTATGACAATATGATCAACCTGAACTAATATTGTTTTTAAGTGAACTGAATTAGAAACTTGTGAGAAATAACCATATAGTTTGCTTTTTTTTTGTTATTGGCTAAGGAAATTTTATTATTGTAGACTACAACGGCCTGTTGCTTTGTTTGATAATAATCTATTCGATTAGCTTGGATTGTTGTATATGACCAAGAAAAATAATAATATTTTAGACTACACCAACTTTGATTTGTTTCAAAATAGCATATTCAATTATCCGCTATAAAGGATTGGATTGTAGTTGATTAAAAAATTATTATTAATGTTTTAAACATAAGACTTTTCTTAGACTAAATTTTGAGTTAATTTGTTTTTATGTATGTTATTTTTGTTAGTTTAAATCTTTTAATACTCTAGCAGCATCTCTCTTTCTAAAAATAACCATATCTATATCTTTAAAATGACCAAATTTGGTGACAAATGTTGAATAGATTTCTAGGATTATAGAACCTAATTTGAAGAGAAGCCAAATCACGCACATTGTTGTCATTTAATTTTTTCTTCGTTCTTATTCTTAATCGGTAGCTTCTTTTTCTTTATCTTTATTCTTATTCGTTTTTTTCTTTATCTTCACTCATTTTCACTCATGTCTACTTTGCTCTTCTTCGTCTTCGCTTGTCTTGCTTCCTCTTTTTGGTTAATGTTTGGTTTATTCTCCTATGTTCTTCTTTGATTTGTTATCTTTCAATTTCATATTTGTGGTTTCTTATTCGGTGTTTCCGTCTTCATCTTTGTTCTTGTATGATTTTTTTTTTTTTTTTTTTTTTTTCTTTCTACTTTGGTATCTTCGTCTTCGATGCTCTTCGTTTTCATCTTCTTACTGTTCTTCTTCCATATTCTTCATATGTCATTTTGCAGTATGAGTTTGTGATTCAGCATTGGAAGCTAGTTGGAGCTATTTGAAGCTGAATTGGAGATCCTGCTGGAAAACAAGACAGACTTTGGTGTCGGCCGACACCAGGATCTGTGTCGGTCGACACTACTACAGAACGAAAATTCAGGCCCATATTTTAGAGAGGATTTACAAAAGCCCACACATTTAAGACTTCCCCAATTTCGTGTTTTACATTATAAGTAAGTTTTAAGAGCTTTGGACTATTGAGACTTAGAGAGAGATTTGTAGCAGAGTTTTGGAGAGACAAATCAGATTCCTTCAGGGATGATTTTGAACTCTTTTAATCTCTCATCTTATTTATTTTATGCAATATATTTTATTAATGATGTTTGCTTCAATCATCATGTCTGAGTAGTTTCTTTGTTAGGTTTAGGGTTATTCAAAGATTGAAGATGAATTGTTAAAATTGCAATACTGTTAGGATATATCATTAGAGTTTTTCATCTGGATTGTGTTTATTGCCTATTTGATATAACCATATTTTACATGTTTTTACTTAGTATTTTATTATGTTTTTAAGTATTTTCAATAAGGTTTTATGCCTTTAGAGGTAGTTTTCTTGTATTTGTTAGTTTTGGAGTCTTTGTAGGTAAAACTATCAAAAAGTATACAAAAATGAGCAATAGAGCCTCAAACCATGATCCATGCATGTTTTCAAATCAAGAGCATCAATAAAACTCCAAGTGTCCGATTTCCGCAATCGGACAGAACCGGATCATCAGAAAGATGGCCGCGGTAGAAGGTCTTCCCGACATCCAAAAATCATGATCTTGATAATTGAGTTAGGCATCACGGCGAAGTGGAATGGAGTAATTTGGAGCTTACATCCAGTCTATATTTGTTTTCTCCCAAGACATGTGATGCAGCACCGCCTCAACCACTTTAATGACTTTCCTTATTTGAGATTTTCCTTTAAACTAATGTCGGTTTTATCTTTTCCTTTTAGTATTGGTTTTCCTTTATTTTCAAAATCCTAAAGCTTATATAAAGCTTCGCTTATTGATTGTAATATTCAGTTTTTAGAAGATAATTAATAACAAGAGTATTTCTCTTATTCCCTTGCTTTGATTCGATTAACTTCATCAAACTTGGAAGTCGGTCCTAAGAGATCACTCAAATCTCTTAGTTGAGCGAGTAGGTCTCAAGAGAGCTCTGCAACTCTCTTGATTGAGCTATAAACCGTTACGTACGCTGCGCCAGGTTGGTATCAGAGCAAAACTAGAAACGCCTACCATGGCCAGACCAAAACGTGACACACCTCCGACGGAAGCCGAGTTCACACGTCGAAGTCTTGAAGGTTTTCAGGAACAAATACAACAGTTCACTGCAGCAATTCACTCGGTGGCTGTTCAACGTGTGCAGCCTCATTATGACGTTGTCGCTGATGAAGGTGATGTCCACGTCGACGAGGAAAATCCATTTGCGAGACAAATTCAACAACCTATCGCTGCCCCCGGTCATGATTTGCGTTGGGAACAGGGGTTTAAGTCTGACATTCCGGAGTTTCACGGTTTAAACACAGCAGAAGAGCTTCTCGATTGGATTGTCGTTGTGGAAGAGGTGCTTGAATTCAAACGAGCTCCTTTAGATCGTTGTGTTCCAGTGCATGCGATGAGATTTCGTAACAGAGCTGCAGCTTGGTGGACTCAATTGAAAACCTCTCGTGCACGCCTTGGGAAAAAGAAGATTGTATCATGGGAGAAATTAAAGAAACACTTACGCAAAACATTCTTACCAGTCAACTACGACCATCTCATGTTTCAAAAATTACAGAATTTGAGACAGGGGACACGTTCAGTTGAAGAATACTCTACTGACTTCTTTTTGTTGTTGCATCGCATTGATTTACAAGATTCAGAACAACAATTAGTGGCTTGATTTACAGGTGGTCTACGACAACAAATCCAGCACACCTTGAATCTGTTTAACCCTTTATCCGTTGCCGAGGCGCATCAGCAAGCTTTGACCGTTGAAGCTCAGACCAAGAGCAATTATTCTTCCTCGACCGCCTCGCTCTTCTCTTCCCGCACATTCATCTACTCCACCTCCCAGAGCATCAACAACACCACCAGAACACGTTACTCCACCTACGGATAATACACGTAATACAAGACCAGGAACACTCCGTTCCTTTAATTGTGGAGAACCGGGTCATAGACAATCCGCTTGTCCAACTCGCAATCGTCATGGACTCCTCCTTGATGATTCTGGTAGAGATTTGGAAGTGGTTTATGATGAAGGGAATTTAGAAGAAACAGAGGAATTACAGGCTGATTCAGGTCATCTTCTCATGGTCCGTCGCACCTGTTTAGCTCCACGCGTTTTTGACGATTCATCTCAACGCAACAAGCTCTTTCACACTCGATGTACCATCAATGACAGAGTCTGCAATGTCATCATAGATTCGAGTAGCAGTGAGAATGTCATCGCCGAAGCTGTGGTATCTTAGTTAAACTTAACTATCCAACCACATCCCTATCCGTATAAGTTAACATGGATTCAAAAGGGTACCGAAGTCAACATCTCTACTCGCGCCTTGGTCACATTCTCCATTGGGAACTCTTATAAGGATGAATTGCTTTGTGATATTGCACCAATGTATGCTTGTCATCTCCTGCTTGGTCGACCGTGGGAATTCGATCGACGGGTCACTCATGATGGTTTTCTTAATACATATACGTTTCGTTTCAACAATCGAACGTTTATTTTGAAACCATCTTTGCCAGCTCTTCCTTCTCCTCCTTCCAATCCCATCATGTTACTCCATCGTGCTCCGTTTGAAACAGAGATGCACCAGGCTGGTGTGGTTCTCGTTGTCCTCACTACAGCCGTCTCTTCCTCACTCGCCAAAGTTCTTCCGGCCCGTTTGGAACCTTTATTATCCGAATTTTCCGATGTATTCCCGTATGATCTTCCATCGGGGTTACCTCCATTGCGCGATATACAACATCGCATAGACTTGATTCCAGATGCTTCTCTTCCAAACCGTCCTCACTACCGCATGAGCCTAAGTGAACATGAAGAATTACGAAAGCAGGTTGAAGATTTGGTTACTAAGGGATTTTTGCGCCAAAGCTTAAGTCCTTGTGCTGTTCCGGCCTTATTGATACCTAAGAAGGATGGCTCTTGGCGTATGTGCGTTGATAGCCGTGCAATCAATAAAATTACAATACGTTACCGTTTTCCAATTCCCCGCCTTGATGATTTGTTGGATCAAATAGGCACTGCAACGGTATTCTCCAAACTCGACTTAAAGAGTGGATATCATCAAATCCGAAATAGACCCGGTGATGAATGGAAAACTGCTTTCAAGACTCGTGAAGGTCTATTTGAATGGATGGTTATGCCTTTTGGTCTCTCTAATGCTCCTAGCACGTTTATGCATGTTATGAATCAAGCTCTCCGGCCTTTTATCGGTAAATTTGTGGTCGTTTATTTTGATGATATACTCATCTTTAGCTTGACATGGGATGATCATGTGCAACATTTACGAGAAGTCTTGTTAGTTTTGCGACAAAGTAAACTTGACGCCACCATCAAGAAGTGTGAGTTTGGTTCCACAGAGGTACATTTTTTGGGATACATTGTTTCAGCCCAAGGTCTCGCCGTCGATCCAAGTAAAGTCTCTGCCATCAGCTCTTGGCCAACTCCGAAAACGTTAACTGAAACTCGTAGCTTCCATGGATTGGCTTCTTTTTATAGGCGTTTCGTTCCACGGTTCAGCAGCCTTATGGCGCCAATTACCAATTGTCTGAAAGACGGTGCATTTGTTTGGACTCCTGAAGCGACTACAGCCTTTGAAATTGTTAAACAGAAACTTGTCTCAGCCCCAATTTTGGCCTTACCAGATTTTTCTTTGGTCTTTGAGCTACATTGTGATGCTTCTAAGACAGGTATTGGTGCTGTTCTTAGTCAACGGCATCGGCCTATTGCCTTCTTTAGTAAGAAGATAGCTGGTGCTCGTTCTTGATACAGCACTTATGATATCGAATTTTATGCGATCATACAAGCTGTTAAGCATTGGCGACATTACCTTTTTCACAAGGAATTTGTGCTCTATACTGATCATGATGCCCTCAAGCACATAACTAGCCAAGAGAAGCTTTCGTCTCGACATGCTTCATGGGTTTCCTATCTCCAGCAATTTACCTTTGTGATTAAGCATACCTCTGGCGTTTCCAATCGCGTAGCTGACGCGTTAAGTCGACGACACTCTGTTTTAGCAGTTTTGCGTGTTTCTGTTCCTGGATTCAGCTCATTTGCCGAGTTGTACGCCGATGATCCTTTTTTTAGTCGTATCCTTGAAGACACCACTGCTGGGTTGAATTCTGATTACACCATACATGAGGGATTCTTGTTTCGTGATACACGTTTGTGTATCCCAGATTGTAGTCTTCGATTGCAACTTATTTCAGAACTACATAACGAAGGTCATGTGGGACGAGACCGAACCTTGCAATTGGTTTCTTCTTCATACTTCTGGCCTTCCTTGCGACGTGATGTTGAGAGATTTGTAGAGCGTTGTGTCACTTGCCAGAGATCCAAAGGTCATGCTTCAAATGCTGGTTTATATCTCCCGCTACCAATACCGACACAACCTTGGACCGATATAAGTATGGATTTCGTGATGGGTCTTCCACGAACGCAAAGAGGGTTTGATTCGATTTTCGTTGTGGTGGATCGTTTTTCAAAGGTGGTTCATTTTATACCGTGCAAACGCACTACAGATGCTATTCAGGTGGCCACTCTCTTCTTCCGAGAGGTATATCGTTTACATGGTCTTCCGGCTTCGATTGTTTCCGACAGAGATTCACGTTTCCTTGGTCATTTTTGGCGATCGTTGTGGAAAATGTTAAATACAAGCCTTGATATGAATTATGCTTATCATCCTCAATCGGATGGACAAACAGAGGTTGTTAATCGATCAATTGGCAATCTTCTTCGTTGCTTGGTGGGAGAAAAGATTAAAACTTGGGATTTTCATTTACCCCAAGCTGAATTTGCTCACAATCATGCGGTTAATCGCAGCTCAGTCTTTGCCCCTTTTCAAGTCATTTACGGCTTCTCTCCTCGAGCTCCTGTTGATCTTTCCTCTCTTCCGGATCAAACGCGTCAACATGGTACAACTGCTGACTTTGTTAACAACATTCAACAAATACACGACCTTGCTCGTAAATACCTTGAAGCTTCAACTCAGAAGTACAAAGCTGCAGTTGATATACACCGTCGTCGTCTTGTTTTTGAAGTAGGAAATCTTGTTTGGGCTGTTCTTACTAAGGATCATATGCCAGCTCGAGATTATAACAAGTTGAAAGCAAAAAAGCTAGGTCCACTTGAAGTTTTGGAGCGCATAAATGATAATGCGTATCGCCTTCTCCTACCTACTGATATCAACACTTCTGATGTGTTCAATGTGAAGTATCTCTCTCGTTTTCTCGCTGCTGATCCCTTGCCCGATTCGAGGACGAATCTTTCAAACACGGAGGGACCTGATGCAGCACCGCCTCAACCACTTTAACGACTTTCCTTATTTGAGCTTTTCCTTTAAACTAATGTCGGTTATATCTTTTCCTTTTAGTATTGGTTTTCCTTTATTTTCAGAATCCTAAAGCTTATATAAAGCTTCGCTTATTGATTGTAATATTCAGTTTTTAGAAGATAATTAATAACAAGAGTATTTCTCTTATTCCCTTGCTTTGATTCGATTAACTTCATCAAACTAAGAAGTCGGTCCTAAGAGATCACTCAAATCTCTTAGTTGAGCGAATAGGTCTCAAGAGAGCTCTGCAACTCTCTTGATTGAGCTACAAACCGTTACGTACGCTGCGCCAACATGTCCGTCTGGCGAGGAAATGAAGCCCATGGAGATTTGGTGTAACCCACGGCCCAGACTTCCGCGGTTTAGGCCTTGGCTCAACTTAACACAAGCCTAGCTTGGTTTTGGTGGTTTCCTTGGCCTGATCTCTGCCCATTCACGACGTAAAACATCAAGTCTGGCTCATCGGAAAGTTTCATTTTCCGGCACTTCAAAACCCTACTCGACTCCTACCTTATAAATACATGTTTCTAGCCTCACAAGAAGGAGTGTCTAGGGTTGGCCGTCAAAGAGAATCCAAAGAGAGCTGCGCCTTCCAAGGAGGAGAGAAAGGAGGCGCCGTTCAAGACCCTAGCACACATAAAACCTTTGTTCTTCTTTTCTTTCCTTTTGTTTTCAATTTTGGTACTTTGGATCCGAGAGTTTCAAGGGAGGAATCCGACTTTGTTCTTCAATAGAGAAGCTTTCTTCATCCCTTATCTCTTTATATACTTGCATAATTATTTCAACCATTGCTTGCTTGTTTTATTG
This sequence comes from Erythrophleum ivorense, assembly GCA_026724425.1. Taxonomy (NCBI): domain Eukaryota; kingdom Viridiplantae; phylum Streptophyta; class Magnoliopsida; order Fabales; family Fabaceae; genus Erythrophleum; species Erythrophleum ivorense. The sequence continues at coordinate 1,399,548 of JAIUCV010000027.1, read as the reverse complement.
CACCATGTCCGAGTAGATCCCCTTGTTAGGCCGAGGGAGATCGATGGACTCATGACATGATTTGATTAATATGATTGCATAATAAGGGATTCTATCTAATGGTCCTTCATCTTTACCTAGTCTTAATGCTTATTTTTAGGAAAGCACGCCTAATGATTCGATCTAAGGTTGATACACTCTCCAAAAGCTTGTTGTATTGCCGGATCTAGTATTTGATGAGCAAATATCTTAAGCTTCCAAAAGTCGACTTAAGAGACTTAGTGAACAATCATAACTTGAACATTTATTAATGCATGTGTAAAACTTATAATAAACATCGAAAGTTGAGTCTATTAGGTTGATTAAACATAGTGGTCGGAGCCACGAAAGTGGAAAGGCTATACATTAGTGTTATGAGTTCAAGGCAGTTTCTAATATTATCCCTAGCAATCTTATGTCATTTCATTGCATGTTTCTAAAGATTATCATATGCCTAACTTATTTCTTTATTTGTTTACAACCTTATTTACTTATTTTCTTTTGTTTCTTTTGGTTTTTAGGTTCACAACATAAACAACAACTCATATTCTGTTCTAGCTTGCTTTCAATCATCTATAGGTTTGAAGTGAAGTCACTCCTCCTTGTGTTTGACCCCTACTATACTACGGCTGTGCACTTGCAGTTGTACACTGGTTGGGATAAATTTTATCAGCTTGAAGAGCATAAATCCCAGCCCCATCACTATTCTAGCTTCGCGACCTAGAATATGATATTAGGTTAATTGGTAGAAATGAAAGTGTTATTGATTTCCTGAACTATCTTAGATGGGCAAAATATATATTTGCAAAGAAATTTGGTTTAGAGATTTTGTGAACTAATCAAACCTGATCATTAATGCTTGTTTGAATTGATTGAATTTGCAAAAAAAATTGGGATTCTAAGTTTAGACATAGATAATCTCTGCAACGAAAGTTGATTGGTTTTACAATTGCGATTTGAGTTCTAGAATGATTTTTAATTAATATCCTTATATTTTCACTATGCAATTCAGATTCAACCTGAGAATTTCTCAAGGCCTAGCGTTTGTCTCATTTGAATTTAACTCTTTAAATCAATCACTTGCTTATGTTCTGTAGTTTATTTGCATTACATTTCTTATTTATGACTTAGATTGATTTGAATCTGAGAATTTGTTGTGCAACAACTTGACGTTTGAAATTCGATAACCCTATATACTACATTGATTTGATGTGCACTTGCAGTGATAATTTAGGGTAAAACTCAACCTATCACAAGCGAACACCCTTTATTGGAACTCCTTCAAGATGCAACAAAGATGATTACTCAGCCCCCAATAGTTTTATTGTCTTCTCCTCTCTACCTTTGGATTTTTTTGTGCATTTGTAGAAGGCCCGTAATCTTTTCCTATTTGAATATTATGATTTACATTAAGATAAAATCCTCCTTAAGGCCGTGAAGAATGCCCATGAATGAATGATGCCCAAAGTTCAGCTAAGAAAACAACCTCTCTTTACCCTCTCTGTTTGGCATGCATTATAATCTGGAACACAAAATCTTGTTTGATGATGCAACTTGAAATGTTTCCTTAGACAAATGTGGTATGAGGTGGATTATCAAATCTCCCATGAACTCTCCTTTGCTCCATATCAGTGCAGGCATATTGTTTTCTTCTTCGGCCATTATTGTTGAAGCTCTTGTGATGAATAAAGTGTTATCTAGTGTGCTAGACGCCTATTTTTCTTCTCTCAATGTAATATGGGACTCGCAAATCTTGATATTTCTCATCATCTCAAAGGGAACTACACATGATCTCAGATGTCTTCTACACGACATTAGCCATCTTTGTTCTTCTTTTGTTTCTATCTTCTTATATTTCATATCTAGATTATGTAATGTTTAGACCGACTCTCTTGCACAGTTGGCTATATATGTTTGTTTTGAATAATTCTTCAGTTATTAGGGTGTAACTTTTTTTTTTTTTAAGTTCGCTAAAAAAATATCACCTCATCATGGTCTATATAATTTTTCATAATTAATTTTATAGTTCTCCAAATGTTTTTTGTATAAATCTTTCAAATCTAAAGTTGTATTAATATAAAACCGGTTATATTTTGATTTTTATCATATATATTAGAGTACATCATAAAGTTGATATAAAATTTAAGTATTGTAATATTGGAAACTTTCTTATTGTAATCATCTTCTATATTTCATATAGGTTCATTATTGTAATATTAAAAAATTTCTTATTTTTGGAAATGTTTATTATGTCGATCATTAAGATTGAGTTTTTTTTTCAATTTTATGCAGACGCTTTCAAAGACAAATAGCCTTTTTATATAGTTGAGACTATAGATCCTTATTTGCATTCGATTATGAAGAAGGGGTAAATAAAATATACGAGATCAACAAATTAAATAAACAATTCAACACTGACCTCGGCCAACGAGAGGTTTAGTCCTTCCATAATCCCGGCTTGAGCTGGTGATGTGAAGCCAGCCTGCCAAAAAGTAAAAATATATATAAGCCAAAACATTTATTGTTTCTCATATTGGCTAGAGAGTTTGAACATATCAGGGCATTTCATATCATAGTGAAAGCATATAATATTGATCTAGAATATATTTGATGGAGAGTATAGTATATAAATGACACAAGTCTATCAATTCATTGTTAACTGATTTGGAGTTAAAAGTTGAATATTTCTTAAATTATATCTAGTAGGAGATAAAGATAATCAGGAGAAAATAGTAGCTTTTCATATCAGGTTTTTGTCTACGGAAAGTTAATTTATATATCTTGTGAATAAGACAAAATAACAAACTAAGCTATAACATAATATTACGTCAATCTTAGCTTTTTTTTCTTTGTCTACTCTATCTATCAAACACCATGTGTTTAACCTACATGGAGAGAAAAAAAAAAATAGAAGAAGTGAAGAGGGAGAAAATTACGGCAGTGCCATAAGAGAACATGCCCCAGAGAACAGTGAAGGTTGTGAAGAGTAAAACTAGAGTGACGGGCTCGTCACCGTCGCCATCACTAACAAGAAACCTTTTATCAGATTCAATGTCCTCTTGGATCTTCACTTTCTGAAGCAGTGGTTCTTTTCCCATGGCTGATCACTGTGAGAAAGATTAAGAGAGAAAAGAGAGTTTTTTTTTTTTCCCCCTCAAAGAACAGAGAGATTAAGGAGAGGGAGAGAAAGAGAGTTTCGTTGGGACTAATTCCATTAAATGTGGAATACAAATGGGAAACGACGGAATATGAATAGAAGGAAATTTGTATAAATAAACTTAAGAATTAATGCAATTTGAAAACTATTGGACTTTTTATTTATTTATTTCGGGTTTCCCAATAAAACTATATAACGAAGGAACCTCCCACAGTTGTCAGAAAAAAATAAATAAACCCATATGAATAACATGTTTTTTCGGATCTACGACTACATGACCACCTCGATCAAATGGTTATAGGATATTATTAACTGACTCGCTTAGAATTTGTTATATATAAAAAAAAACGACTTGGTTAGAAATTAGAATATTCAAACAATTGCGTAGGAGATATATAGTGATGCCTAGTGATGCCTCTATGATTACGCATGCTTTTGTAGTATAACAAAAAGAAAAACAATGTGGGAGACACGACTAAAATTGGCAAAGTTAGTTTCATTAAGAAATCATGCAGACATGTTGTAGTCCATATAGTAAAATTAAGTATATAGATCAATAACTTACGGTCCTTACGTTTCCATTATTGTACAGTTAAAACAATTTAATTTGTTTATAACTATAAATAAATGGAATCTCAATATATGATGTCTTCAAAACTTAATTTATTTGTCAGGTATACTAAAATTGGTACAAGATACGCGCATATATAGATAAGAATCATAAGATGTCATCAGATTTCTGTACCGCATGAAGGTGACTGACCGGTTCGACATTATATATATCCAGATAAAATGTTAAATGTCAATATCATATATCTATCAAACAAATCTAATACAGCCATTGTTTGAATGTTCAAATAGGATTTTATAATTTTTCATAATTTTAATATTTTAGATTTTGCTTAGGAAAATCAGTGGTGGTAATAAAATTGCGTTTTCCAAATCAAAATCGTACTATAATGGAGGAATTGCCTCAAATAGACCACAATTTGATTTGAAATGCAAAATTAGACCTCCTATTACACTTATGTCTAAACTAGTCTTTTGGGATTGACAAATTACAAACCTCACCCTTCTGAACAAAGAAAAAAACGCTAGCCTTTTGACTGTTTTACCCCGTATAAAGTCTACTCATGAAGTTGATATACTCGATAATTGAATGCATTTAGCATCATGTTATGCATGGTTTTGTATATCTTTGAGTCTCATTTCATGTCATTTAGTGTAGGTTCCATCTCCTTAGGAGCATGTAGCTTTTAGAATAGCATTTTGCATTTTTGTTGCATTTGGAGTGTTTTCCTAGGTGTTTGAGGCGTTGAGCAAGATGGAGGCAAGTTGGGGTAGTGACTGGAGCAAGACAGTGAAGCTGGAAGCTGATGGATGCTGATCGTAGTCCAGAGGCGTTCAAAGAAGGTTGTGGAACAGGGGACTTGAGCACGAAAAACAGAGGACTTGAGGAGTTTGCTCAAGACACGTGGACCAGCGAAGTCAAAGAAAAAGCCTTGACCACGCCCAAAACGCAAAGTTTGGAGCAAAAACCACTTGGAGAAGGAAGAAATAGTCAAATTAAATGAGTTGACCCAAGAGTTTCATGTCTCCACTATAAATACTCTTAAGTTTTATTATTTTAGGAGAATCTTGAATCTTGTAATTTCTCTCTTGTGGACAAAGAACAAAGACACCTCTTTTAGGGTTCTTCCCATTTCGGGAGAACCCAATTTCGTTTTTAATAAAGTTTTGCATTTTCTTATCTTAATCTTCTCATCTCATCTCATCCTCCTAATCATGTTTAGGGCTCTTTCCCTCATGGGATTTGGGTTTTTAAGCATGATTAGTGAGTGAATCTATTGGGTCTTTTTTGATGGGATAGATTAGGTGATTTGTAGGTCGAATCTGATGCTTAGAGTGTAGATTTATCTTTTATCCTTCTTTATTTGGTGGTCTTAATGCTAGATTAGCTTTGAGAAAAGTGATTTAGACCTTAGGCATTTCATGCACCACAAGTGTTTGATGAAATGCTTGAACCAAACATCTAAAGGATTTACATTCCTAGCTCATGAGAGTGATTGTCTAGGGTGTTTATTGGCTTTATAGAATTGGTTTTTAATGCTTGTTGGTTATGAATTCACTAATGAGAGTTAGTTCTTGAATTTGTAATTAACAAAGGGATTTTCACCATGAGAGTGGGTTAATCTTGTTAATGAATTCTATGCCTAAGGATTAGCACTATTGTGTATGACTAAGCATCTTAATCTCTTTATGGATAAAGGGAATTAGAGTTTGGTAGTGATGTCTAGGCGTTTTTTAATCTTAACCTCTATCCCTCTCTGTTAGGCTGGGCTTTATGCGAACCAGCTACTAACCCTAGTGGTTTTGATTTTAGGGTTCATCATCACGAGAGTGTTTGATTGAGCGCCTGATCGAGCCTAACAGAGGATTAGCTCGCTTGTCTCACGAGAGTGATTGTACAAGGAGCTTCTAGGGCTTTATATGGATCTGATTTTATAGCTTTCTGAGTTCGATTCCACTGACGAGAGTCAGGCTTAGGGGATTGTTCACAGACTGGCGGCTATCACCATGAGAGTGGGGTAATCGATCTTGAGAATCCATTGCCAAGGGATATGCATATATGCATGTTGATCTATTTCTTGAATCTTCTTCTAGGATTATGATGTAGGCACGGAATCACACCAATGCTTGATCAAACCGTGATCAGAAGATTCCTAAGCCAAAGCTTGCGGAAGGTGGAAAGATGGTAGAGATGATGGACGATTGACTCGCTCAATCAATGGAGGGGCGATTGACTCACTCAATCAATGAACAAACAAGAGTGTTTGAATCTCTCAAACAATCTTAGCTTGCAGATCAATAGATCAAAAGTATCTCACACACTTAGGATCTAAAGATAAGAACACAAGAGCAAAGGAATCCACCTAAGACTCTAATGAACAACACAAAAGAAAGACTTTTGTAAACTGAATAATACTTTATTAATTTCAATGATCAAGGGTGATTTACAAATGAGACAACTAAAGAGCTTATATAGGCTCTAGTACAACGGTCCTAAACTAGGAAGAAGAAAGAAATCGTGTCTTGACCAAGCAAACTAGCCGTTGGACACTTAATGAGTGAATCTTGGCCAAATAAGGAAACTTGTGGTGAGGCTTGAGTCTTGATAGCTTGGGCGCAAAGCTGTGATGTCTTGGAACGTCTAGGTGCACTGAACAAGTCTCCAAAACGCAGCAGCAAAGAGGAAAGAGCCGTTGCAGATTAATTGCTCCAAGTGTGAATGCTCTTGGCGTCATATATGGAAAGTAAGAGCAAGAGGGGATCCGCCTGATCCTGTGAATGCTGGTGCATGGGAAGCTGGTAGAGGACTCTTCTAGATGTCTTGATGTGATACTGGAAGCCTCTGATTGTAGTAGATACTCTCCTGGTCGCCAAATATGCGTTTGAAGGCTCCTAAACCCGTGAGCTTCCAAATAAGGCAAGTTGAGTATCATCCGGTTTAGAAGTTGAATAACTCCCACGCCAAAACCGGTATTGATATGATTCCAATTTGATGAGCTCCCCGGTTCAGTCAAGATTCCATAACAAGTCGATTTATAGCTTATCTCCTTCTGGTTCGATCGGAATCCTCCAATAAGTGCGCCTATGTCCAAGTCGGGAATATTCCGGTTTACCCGATTTGTAAAATCAATAACTCCTTGTTCTGATCTCGGATTGAACCGAATCCAATTCGCCGTGCTCCTATGATGAGTTGGGAATCTAAAACATTTGGATTTGCATCTTGGTTCATCCTGGTTGGGTCGGAATGATTCGATGAGTGGCCGCATGTCTCCATCGGGTCCATTGAAGATATGCCAGAATGTATCTTCAATGTCTTCTTCGTATGAACTCTTTTTTGGCAGATTATTCTTCGTGGCTAACTCTGGATGAGTTGAGTATGATCTCCAAGTGTTGATTGAGCTTGGTATTTCGATCTTATCCTCCACTTGAGCTGAGCTCAGCTCACTTGTCTCCTTAGCTCTCCTCAGCTTCATGCTCGCCTCCTCAAGACTCCTGGTTCGGTGCTCTTTAGCTTTGATGTCCTCATCAGATTAGCTTGCTTTGTGTTTGCCTAGGCATCTTTTCAGCCTCTACATCCCTTATTTGATGAATCCCATCCTAGGCCCTTCTATCCTTTTCTCTCTATCTTTAAAGTTCATTTTCGTTTTTGCATCTTGTTACATCAATAATCATATTGCTCTTGACTTGAGAAGTTTCTTGTATTCTTTCTTGTCCCAATCACTCTTCAAAGTGGATTGATAACCTTACTATGCTGCAATGATATGAGCAGGAATTAAGGGTTTGAAACACACAAAAATCCTGTTTTCAGAAGTCTACTATGTAGTAGACTTCGTAACGAAGTCTGTTTCCTCATCACTACTTAGATTTAAATTATAAAATTATAACAAATTATTTTGATTAAAAAAATTTATACATAAATAAGATGTAAACATTTAGCATATATGAAAAATAAAATTGCATAAAAATGAATCCATATAAGTGAACTAAGATAAATTATGTATGTAACTTATAAACTGTGTGAAGTCTACTCATGAAGTCTACTATATAGTAAAATCTTAAATTTAAAGCTTAAAATTTATAAAAAATATTTGGATAAAACTATTTACACGTAATTTTTGTAACATCCGTAAACCAAAGAAGTGGGCTTTTTGCTTGTGGTCGAGCGAGACCAAGGCTGGTGTCGGTCGACACCGGCCTGAGTGCAATTTTCCGGTTTTGTTTTAAATCGTTGGTTTTCGCTTGGTTTGGGTTGGAAACCCTAAGACTCGAAATGAAAAGAAGGCAGCCGCGTTTTGGAGCTCTTATTTCGAGGCAGAGAGTTTTGGAAGGGGATTTTTGGAGTTTTGTGGAGATTTTGGAGGTTTTGGTTGCTGATTCTTGCTGTTCTTCATCTCTTTTCCTCTTCTCAATCCTTTGTCAAGGTGAGTGCGTGACTGTGGGTCCGGAATTTCTAGATCCGTGTTTAGGGTTGATTTAGTTGATGTGTTCTTGAGGTTTGTGTGATGATTTCGTGCCTTGGTATGAGTTTAATCGAGTGTGGTGAAGATTGTATGTGTTCTCTGCGTTTTTGGTACTGTTGAATCGCACTCGGTTTCACCCTGTCGAACGGGTGTTGAGCGTACCAAGCTGGTGTCGGTCGACACTGTGACATCCCCGATCCGCGCTAGGATCGTCGGGATGGACCATGGTCGGGAAAGGGCGAGTAGGTGGTCAAAGAAAGTGAATAACTCGTTCCATGGTCCGGAAATGGCTAAGTCCGGGAAAGAAGAGGACTTAGCGTGTAAGGAAGAAGAGGGCAGCTGAAAACTAGCTGAGGGCAGCTGGATGGGTGAGCTAGGTCAGCTGGGGCAGCTCGACCAGCTGGTGGATAGCTCCGGCCAGCTAGGCCGAGTGTTCGGTAGCTGAGCTACCTACACTCGGGTAGAGTGTGGCTGTTACTGGCCGAATGGAGCACCGAGTGTCTAACTGTCCCAAGAAGGAGGTGCCTCGGGATACTAGAGTGTGTTTTCATTGCGGAGATCCGGGACATATCAGGCTAATGTGTCCCAAGATGCAGGGTTTGGCGGTGGCAGCGGTTCAGCCATTAGCGGCTCGACAGTGACTCAGTTGGCGGCGGTTCAGCCAGTGGGCCAGTTGGGGCCGGGACCGCGAGTCTACTCTTCGGCAGAGATCGGTCAGACAAGTCAGGCCGGGCAGATCACATGTACATTTATTGACTCAGACTTCGTAATTTCCCTAAGTTAAATTATGGTTGTTGTTTGTTTGCAATATTTTGCCTGTGATGGGATTAGCAGGGTCTCATAGGTTTAAATGTGTAGGAACCTTGTAAGTTGGTGGCGTTGAGTCACACGTTTTGTTCGATTCTGAAGCATCTAACTGCTTCATTACTATGGATCAGTTCGGGTGAGCGTTCGGGCATGGTCAAGGTGGCTGGAGGCGGTTTCCTGGCTACTTCGGGCCGTGCTAGAGGCGTCGATATTCAGATTGCGGGGCAGTCGATGCCGGCGGATTTGGTGATTAGTCCGGTGGAGTTGTATGACGTCATTCTGGGGATGGACTGGTTGTCTTTTTACCGGGTTCATCTGGATTGCAACTGAGGTAGAGTGGTTTTTAAGCGTAATGGCGGGAGGTTAGTGTTTCAGGGTGTGAGACCGACTTCCGGGAGTATAGTGATCTCGGCGATTCAGACATAGCAGTTGATTGAGCGGGGCTGTGAGGCCTATTTGGCGACGATCACTATAGCGGAGTCTAGTGGTGAGGTGGTTTTCGAGGATATTCGGGTGGTTCGGGAGTTTCCGGAGGTTTTTCAGTCGTTGACAGGGTTGCCACCATCTCGATCAGATCCTTTCACGATTGAGTTAGAGCCGCGGACAGCGCTGATATCCAAGACGCCTTACGGGATGGCTCCAGCAGAGTTGGCAGAGCTGAAGAAGAAGCTAGAGGACCTTTTGAGCAAAGGGTTTATTCGACCGAGTGTTTCGCCGTGGGGAGCACCAGTTCTGTTTGTGAAGAGGAAGGATGGGAGTTTCCGGCTGTGTATCGATTACCGGGGACTTAACCGAGTCATTGTGAAGAGCAGGTACCCTCTCCCGAGTATAGACGAGTTGTTGGATCAGCTGAGGGGTGCTACTTGGTTCTCCGAAATAGACTTGGCATCGGGTTATCATCAGATCCCGATAGACGAGGCGGATATTCGCAAGACTACTTTCAGGACGCGGTACGGGCATTTTGAGTTTGTGGTTATGCCCTTCGGTTTGACGAATGCTCCTGCGGCATTCATGAGGTTGATGAACAACGTGTTCAGGGAGTATTTGGATGTGTTCGTCATCATTTTCATTGACGATATTTTGGTGTATTCGAGGAGTCCTGAGGAGCATGAGACTCATTTGAGGTTGGTTTTGGAGAAGCTTCGAGAGCAGCAGCTGTATGCTAAGCTGAGAAAGTGCAGTTTCTGGCAGCGAGAGATGGGTTTTCTCGGACACATTGTTTCTGCAGAGGGAGTGTCTGTAGATCCGGCGAAGATTGAGGCCATCAGGGATTGGCCTAGACCGAGTAGTACTACCGAGATCAGGAGTTTCCTCTGTTTAGCAGGTTATTACAGGAGGTTCGTCAAGGGTTTTACAAGTATGGCGCAGCCGATGACGAAGTTGACTGGGAGGATGTTCCTTTTGTTTGGTCGCCGGAGTGCGAGGAGAGCTTTGGGAAGCTCAAGGAGTATTTGACTAGTACACCTGTTTTGGCGTTACCCGAGCCAGGGAAGCCTTATGCAGTGTACACTGATGCTTCAGGAATTGGTCTGGGTTGTGTGCTGATGCAGGAGGGAAGAGTTATTGCGTACGCTTCGAGGCAGTGGCAGGGCAGTGAGCGTAACCGTCCTACCCATGATCTTGAGTTGGGAGCTGTGGTCTTTGCACTTAAGATCTGGAGGTCGTATTTGTATGGTGGTTCAGTTCAGATCTTCACTGACCACAAGAGTCTTCAGCACATTTTTACTCAGCCATTGCTGAATGCGAGACAGACGCGCTGGGTTGAGTTCTTGGCAGATTATGACTTGGAGATTATCTATCATCCGGGCAAGGCTAACCTAGTGGCGGATGCTTTGAGTCGACGGAGGTGTGATTCGGCTTTGGAGCAGGATGTGGAGGCATTGGTGAGCGAGATTAGCACTTTGCGCCTTTGTGCTATTTCGCAGGAGCCTTTGGGGTTAGAGGCAGTTGATCAGGCAGATTTGTTTAGCAGGATCAGACTGGCTCAGGAGAGTGATCAGAGTCTGATTGATGCATCACGAGTACCGAGTTATGAGTATCAGGTATCTGAGAACGGGACTATTCTGGTTCGTGGTCGGGTTTGTGTACCCGAGGTGGAGTAGTTGAGGCAGCAGATTCTGAGAGAGGCTCATTCGAGAAAGTTTTCGATTCATCCAGGAGCGACCAAGATTTACCATGATCTCAAGAGGTATTATCATTGGGTTGGGATGAAGAGAGATGTGGCCGATTGGGTTGCGAGGTGCAACACTTGTTCTTTGGTGAAGGCTGAGCATCAGGTTCCGGGTGGTCTGTTACAGAGCTTACCCATTCCAGAGTGGAAGTGGGACAGGATTACGATGGACTTCGTGGTTGGACTCCCTATTTCGAGGACGCATGATGCCATTTGGGTTATTGTGGATCGGTTGACTCAGCACATTTCTTGGCTGGTGGATCCTCCTTTGATGAAACAACACTACAAAACTTTTAAGGGTTTACCTCGTGTTGCTTCTTAGCCGCTTCGGCCGTTTGAGCGATTTGCACTTCTAGCTTCTGGACATGGGTTGACAATGACCCAAACTTATTGTTTAGATCACCAAACATGTGATCCATCTTCTCATGTAAGCTCTTGGTAGCTTGTCTTTGCTCCTCCGTGTATTTCTTGACCGCCACATCCATCTTTTCTTCTTGTTGAGCCGGTGCAACTCCTTGAGGGAAAGTGAATGGCTGCTTCACTTGGTAGACTCCCTTAGGATAGAATTATTGATAGGCTGGTACTGACCTCCTTGGTATGTGTTTTGGCCTCCTTGATAAGTGTTTTGGCTCGGATAGACTTGATCATTCGGGTTCTCCACATTGGTGCTTCGATAAGAGAGGTTGGGATGGGGGCGGAATGGCTGGTTGTATCCTCTATTACCATAGTTACCTCCTATGTAGTTGACTTCCTCTTGATTCTCTTCTGCTCCATCTCTCATAAACTCCATAAGAGGCTCTTCATTAGTGGCCAAAACGTCATCAATAGCAATGCACTCCTCGGTTGCTCTTTAGTAGTTGTAAGACCATGTTCTTCAACTCCAAGATTTGAGCTGATTCTGATGATGAGCTCGTGGTTCTCACTCCTCTATTGTACTCAGGGCAGGCATTGGAATCACTTGCAGCAAGATTCTCGATCAAAAGCTTGGCCTCAGGCACCGATTTGGTCATGAAGTTACCATTGCTCGCGGTGTCAAGTGAAAGCTTGTACTTGTGATCAATCCCATTGTAGAAGATGTTCCAAAGGTTACCTTCTGAGAAGCCATGGTTAGGGCAATCTCTTGTATACTCCTTGAAGCGCTCCAAAGCTTCATAGAAAGACTCCATTGGTGCTTGCTTAAACCCGGATATCTTGCTCCTTATAGAGTTTGATCTTTGCTTGGTGTAGAATTGGTTTAAGAAAGATCCCTTGTACTCATTCCATGTTGTAATGGATTGAGGTGGCAGAGACTTTACCCACCTAAGTGCCTTGTCACTTAGGGAGAAGGTAAACAATTTGCACTTGAAGTAGTCCGGTGACACTCCATTGATCCGAGTAGTGCTACATATCTCCTCAAAGGTATCGACATGGTCAAGTGGGTGCTTGATATACCTCTATTTTGTACCCTTTTTATATGGTTTTACTATGCTTTTTATAAGGTTTTTAAAGGCTTTTTGATCTAAAAAGGTATTTGTTGTGGATTTATAGTACTAGGAGTCTAAACAGGTCGAAAGATGCATTTTGGAGCAAAACCACAGGATTTGGACTTTATGCCGCTCCGCGACACAGCATCAACTTTGGAAGAGCCCCAAAAACATTCTACTCAATGGATTTCACCAAAACTAGTTCGCCGCGATGCCTACGTGAGTTAGTTTTCTAACGCAATTGGAATCATGCAATTTGGCCGTGTAGAATGGAAGATATGATCATTTTAGTGAAGATTGTCAGATCAGCCGAAAACCGGACATCAACACCAGCCGGTTGGACAGGGACTCCAAGGCTCCCGTCCGACCCGACCGTACTTCAGTGCTACCGAGATCAGGTGTTTTCTGGGTTTAGCGGGATACTACAGGAGATTTGTCAGGGGCTTTGCGAGTATGTCTCAGCCGATGACGAGGTTGACTGGCAAGGATGTGCCGTTTGTGTGGTCGCCTGAGTGCGAGGAGGGCTTTGGGAAGCTCAAGGAGATGTTGACTAGTACACCAGTGTTGGCGTTACCCGATCCGGGGAAGCCTTATGTGGTGTATACAATGCTTCAGGTGTTGGCTTGGGTTGTGTCTTGATGCAGGAGGGCAGAGTGATTGCTTCTGCTTCGAGGCAGTTGCAGGGCAGTGAGCGCAACCGCCCTACACACGATCTTGAGTTGGGAGCGGTGGTCTTTGCGCTCAAGATTTGGAGGTCTTATCTTTATGGTGGTGCTGTGCAGATCTTTACAGATCACAAGAGCTTACAGCATATTTTCACTCAGCCTTTGCTGAATGCGAGGCAGACGCGTTGGGTGGAGTTTCTGGCATATTATGATTTGGATATTGTGTATCATCCAGGCAAGGCCAACTTGGTGGCAGATGCGTTGAGTCGACGGCGAGTTGATTCAGCTAGAGAGCAGGATGTGGAGACTTTGGTCAGCGAGATTAGTACATTGCGGCTTTGTGCTATTTCAGAGGAGCCTTTGGGTTTGGAGGCAGCTGATCAGGCAGACTTACTCAGTAGGATCAGGGTGGCTCAGCAGGATGATCAGGGTTTGGTTGATGCATCGCGGCCAGCTGGTTCTGAGTATCAGGTCTCGGCGAATGGGACGATATTGGTTCGTGGGCGAGTTTGTGTGCCCGAGGATGAGGAGTTGAGACGAGAGGTCTTGAGAGAGGCTCATGCGAGCAAGTTTTCGATTCATCCGGGTGCGACCAAGATGTACCGTGACCTCAAACGGTATTATCACTGGGTCGGAATGAAGAGAGATGTGGCAGATTGGGTTGCGAGGTGCAACACGTGTTCGCTGGTTAAGGCAGAGCATCAGGTTCCAGGTGGACTTTTGCAGAGCTTACCCATTCCAGAGTGGAAGTGGGATATGATCACGATGGATTTTGTGGTGGGATTACCTATCTCACGGACGTTTGATGCGATTTGGTTCATTGTGGATCGTTTGACCAAGTCCGCGCATCGGTTCAGGTTGTGATAGCGTGGTGCTATGTTTTGTTGTTGTTGTTGGACTTATGTATTTTCGTTTTTGGTGTTGTAACGATATACATTTTTGAGTTATATGAGATTGTGTTTGCCTCATTTTTTTTGTTATGTGGTTTGGATGTTACAAGTGTGTTGATCTCGTGTATTTGGCCATGTGGGCCGGATTATGTCGTCTGTGGTAGACGAGTTTGTCGTCTGTGGTAGACGAGTTTGCGTCTGTGGTAGACGTGTTGTGTTGGGATTCGAGGTCGAATCCTGTTTAGTGGGGGAGAATTGTAACATCCGTAAATCAATGTATCGCTTCTGAGGAGGGGTGTCGATCGACACCAGGGGTGTGTCGCTCGACACCAGTGGTTAAAATCGATTTCGGTTCGATTTGAGTTCCATTTTGGGCTTGTTTTGTGGGAGAAAGCCCTAGGTCGCGATATAAAGTGTGTGGCCGTATTGTTTTGTCATTTTTCGAGAAATCAAAGAGAAAAGGAGGCTGAGAGCTTTTGGGGAGTTTTGGAGCTTTGTGGTTGATCTGTGGTGGATTTGTGTTGTTCTTCATCTCTTTCTTCCTTTTAATCTGTTGTCAAGGTGAGTGCATGACCGTAGGCTCGCGAGAGAATTAGATTGTGGAAGTTAATTGTGGATTGAATGAGTTTAAGTGATTTTCGTGTTTATTCTTGTGATAATCGTGGCTTAGATCGAGAATATTGTGTTGTTTGTGTGATTTGGTGTTTCTGTGCTTAAAATCTACTTGGGCGTCGATCTTCTAGATCGGTGTCGATCGCTCGACACCAATCGGGCAGGCGTCGAGCGACACAAAGCGTGTGTCGATCGACACCGTCCGGTTTAATCCGGTTATCTGACGAATTAATGGAATTAATTGGATTAAGTGGTTTAATCCGGTTTAATATGGTTTAATTGAAATTAAATGGTTTAATGCGAGAATTAATTAATAATTGGTGAAATTAATCAATTAAATGATTTAAAAATAATTGTGGAAATTATTGAAGTGTTTGAAAATTATTATTTAATTGTGGTAATTATCTAATAATTAAAGTGAAGAAGTTTAATAATTGTGGTAATTATTAATATTATTTAAAAGTGTTAAAAAATTGTGTAATTGGCCTGTAGGCGGGGTGATTGACTCACTAAGTATTTATTAAATACTTATGCATCTCTTTTTCCTTAATGTGATGCAGGTAGAAAGAAAGTGTGATCGCGGAATCGGGCCAGTGAGAGGATGATAGGATGTTGTTGGTTATTGTTTTTTTTTTATTTATGTGATGTGCAAACCTGGTGTTTAGGTTGCTAGTTATTTCAAACATTATTCTGGGTTTGAATTTGGTTGTTTGAATTAATTATTTATTGAAGATTATTTTAATTGAGTTTTCCGCACTTAATTATTAAAAAAAATAAAAGCTTGGTTGTTTCAAGATCGATCAAGGAATGGCCAAGGCCAAGGAACGCCACGGAGGTAAGGAGTTTCCTTGGACTGGCCGGATATTACCGGAGATTTGTACAAGGCTTTGCGAGTATGGCCCAGTCAATGACCAAGTTGACGGGCAAGAACGTAAAGTTTGTATGGACGGACGAGTGTGAGTTGAGCTTCTCGCGGTTGAAAGAGATGCTCACAAGCGCACCGATCCTAGCCTTGCCGGAAATGGACAAGCCGTATGTGGTTTATATGGACGCGTCTATCACAGGGCTCGGATGCGTCTTGATGCAAGAAGGGAAAGTAATAGCCTACGCATCAAGACAACTAAGGAAACATGAGGGGAATGATCCGACCCATGACTTGGAAATGGGAGCCGTGATATTCGCCCCTACCACTTGGCGGTCTTACTTGTATGGAGCCAAAGTACAAGTGTACACTTACCACAAAAGCCTGAAGTACATCTTCACCCAACCGGAGTTGAACTTGCGGCAAAGAAGATGGGGGGAGAAGGTGGCGGATTATGATGTGGAGATCGCTTATCATCCGGGGAAGGCCAATTAAGTCGCGGATGCCTTGAGTAGAAGGAGAACAGATGTTGATGTGGCCAAGGATTTGGAAATGCTGATTAGTGTAATCGGATCCTTACACCTTAATGCGTTATCCATGAACGTGGAACCTTTAGGCTTGGGTGTGTCCGACCAAGTGATCTTCCTTACAAGGATCCGAATTGCTCAAGAGTAAGACGAGACCTTGAAGGAGATGGTCAAAAATGACAAGGCCGAGTATCAAACCTCAAACAACGGGACGATCGTGGTGAACGGTCGGGTGAGCGTACCGAATGTCAAGGAATGAGGGAAGGGATTCTCAAGGAGGCGCATCAGTCTAAGTTCTCAATCCACCCAGGGACCAACAAGATGTATCAGGACCTGAAGCGGTACTACCACTGGGTTGGCATGAAACGGCACGTGACCGGATGGGTGGCCAAGTGTCCAACGTGCCAGTTGGTTAAGGCGGAGCACCAAGTGCCGAGTGGCTTGCTGCAAAGCTTGCCAATCCCGGAGTGGAAATGGGACCATGTCACGATGGACTTCGTGACTGGGTTGCCTATGTCTAGAGCAAAGAAGGATGCAGCCTGGATTGTGGTTGACCGACTGGCCAAGTCGGCACACTTTATCGCGATAAAGAAGACCGACGGCGTTGAAGAAATCGCGGATAAGTACATAAGCGAGATTGTCCGATTACATGGCGTGCCTGCCAGCATAGTCTCGGATAGAGACTCACGTTTCACATCTCACTTCTGGAAGGCCTTTCAGAAGGCCTTAGGAACGAGAGTAAACATGAGCACGGAGTACCATCCGCAAACGGACGGACAATCGGAGCGGACGATCCAAACTCTTGAAGACATGCTACGGGCTTGCATTATGGATTGGGGCGGATCATGGGAAAGGTATTTGCCTTTGGCCGAGTTCGCTTACAATAATAGTTATCAAGCCAGCATAGGGATGTCGCTATATGAAGCCCTGTATGGTCGACCGTGTCGGACCCCGCTCTGTTGGACCCAAGTGCGTGAGCGGAGTATGATCGGTCCGGAGTTGGTAGAAGAAACCACGGAAAAGATCAAGTTCTTGAGGATCAAGATTAAGGAGGCTCAAGATCGTCAAAAGAGTTACGCGGACAAGCGTCTAAAGGCGGTGGAGTTTGCGGTCGGCGATCGGGTTTACCTTAAGATGATCACGTTCAAGGGCAGAGCCAGAACGTCGAAGAGAGGAAAACTTGATCAAAGTTACTTAGGACCGTTCGTAATACTGGAACGGGTTGGGATGGTGGCATATAAGTTGGAATTGCCATCGGAAATGGAGGCATTCCACAATGTGTTCCATGTGTCCCAACTATGGAATTGTTTGGCAGACAAGGATGTAGTGATCCGTGAAGTACCTTTGGATTTAAGGGGGAATCTCACCATCGAAGCCGTTCCTATCCGGATTGTGGATAGAATGGAAAAGTTCACAAGAAGGAAGATGATCCGGATGGTTAAAGTTGTTTGGCTATGCAACGGCAAGGAAGAAACAACTTGGGAGACTGAAAACCAGATGAAAGCAGATTTTCCAGAAAGGTTTGAAGAGTTAGAAGTTGAAGCACTTGGGTCGGACTCGGGGACGAATCCCATTCAGGTAGGGGAGACTTGTAACATCCTCGATCCGCCTAGGATCGGCGGGATGGATCATGGTCGGGAAAGGGCGAGTAGGTGGTCAAAGAAAGTTAATAGCTCGTTCCATGGTCCGGAAATGGCTAAGTCCGGGAAAGAAGAGGACTTATCGTGTAAGAACGAAGAGGGCAGCTGAAAAATAGCTGAGGGCAGCTGGATGGGTGAGCTAGGTCAGCTGGGGCAGCTCGACCAGCTGGTGGATAGCTCCGGCCAGCTAGGCCGAGTGTTCGGTAGCTGAGCTACCTACACTCGGGTAGAGTGTGGCGGTTACTGGCCGAATAGGTGCGATAGCTGGGCAGTTGGCCACGAACGGTTGCAACTGTTGGGTGGTCGAGTCTATATATACAAGCCCTAGGGGTCGAAATCGCTATTTATGTACACACAGAGAAAGGGACAGCCCGATTGTAAAAGAGATCAGGCGAGACAGAGAGAAGCCGAGAGGAAGAGATCGGCGGCCGAGTGGTTATCACCGGCAGCCGAACGGAGATGGGAGAACCGGAGAAGACTCCGACTAAGAAGGGCGATAAGGCGAGTGGGAAGAAGGTTTCCAAGACCCCGGACCCACCCACCAAGGTATGAAGTTGGTCCGGCGTGATTGGCGATCATGGGCTGGTCGGATGGATCCGATCATGGCACGGCCATTTCCTTCTTACGTTCAATATATATATCTCTACACTTCGTGTATTCTGTTTCTGTGGTCGGGTCAAGAAGGGTGATCGATCGGAATGATCCCTCGCTCGTTCTGGATCAAACCATAGCCCGGACGGTTGGTCACCGAACGGTGATCCAATCGGACGAACGGTTCCATCGACCGGGGAACGGTCAGGATGGTGGGATCGGTAAACGGTTGGTCACGGATGGCTGATCAACCGAACAACAAACGGGCGAGATCGGCTGGGTGAACGGAACCGATCGCCCATGCGGACGAATGGATCGTTTGGTGCGATAGGCCGGTGGGTCGGTATAGTCGGCCGAGCGATTGACATATGAGAACCGATGGAATGATCGACCGTTCAGACGGTGCGATCGTCCCGGACGGTTAAGGCATGTTTTGGTCGACGCCGAACAGGCGACTCGACCATTCCGATGTGATTAGGGCGACGTGACCGATCAACGGAATTGATACGATCGGTCAGGTCCATGATGATAGTTAGGCGTGATCGGCCCGGAATTGATATGGCCGATCATGAGTGTTAGAATGGATTTGTTAGGTTGTGGTTCGGATATACTTAGCCGTTTTGAACAAGGTTCGGCGTGTGACTTAGGAATCGGTCGGATTTACTAAGGCTCGACCGGGAACCTCACGTTGGGTTCACGGCTATGTATGTCTCGGCCGAAAGATAGATCGATATAGATAACAAGGTGATTATCGGTTCATGAGCATGTAGATCGATAGCCCGGACGGTTGGTCACCGAACGGTGATCCAATCGGACGAACGGTTCCATCGACCGGGGAACGGTCAGGATGGTGGGATCGGTAAACGGTTGGTCACGGATGGCTGATCAACCGAACAACAAACGGGCGAGATCGGCTGGGTGAACGGAACCGATCGCCCATGCGGACGAATGGATCGTTCGGTGCGATAGGCCGGTGGGTCGGTATAGTCGGCCGAGCGATTGACATATGAGAACCGATGGAATGATCGACCGTTCAGACGGTGCGATCGTCCCGGACGGTTAAGGCATGTTTTGGTCGACGCCGAACAGGCGACTCGACCATTCCGATGATATTAGGGCGACGTGACCGATCATTGGAATTGATACGATCGGTCAGGTCCATGATGATAGTTAGGCGTGATCGGCCCGGAATTGATATCGCCGATCATGAGTGTTAGAATGGATTTGTTAGGTTGTGGTTCGGATATACTTAGCCGTTTTGAACAAGGTTCGGCGTGTGACTTAGGAATCGGTCGGATTTACTAAGGCTCGACCGGGAACCTCACGTTGGGTTCACGGCTATGTATGTCTCGGCCGAAAGATAGATCGATATAGATAACAAGGTGATTATCGGTTCATGAGCATGTAGATCGATAGATTACATATTCGGCTCAATTGATAGGATTAGAGAACTCTTCTCTCTTTGGTTGTTTCAGGAACAGATGGTGATCGTGATACGGTCTAGGCGCGCGGAGCTAGTTGATGTGCGGATGTGTGGTGTAGTAAACTGTATTGTTAGGATCGAACACTTGTAATAGCTTATAGCAAACTCACTTGTTGTATCGAATCTTTTATCTTGTTAATAAGAAATACAGTTTGACTCTATACTTAGTGAATCACAGAATGATCGATTATAAATGAATATTGCTTAAGGAATGGGCCCTTAAAATGAACAAGGTTGATCGGAACAGGTAGTGTTTCGATTGGAAGCAAACCTCACGGTTTAGTAGCCGGGATGGGTTGTTTCAGACACCAAAGTCAAGAGTGTCGAACGACACCAAGCGGGTGTCGGTCGACCGCAGAGGCTGGTTCGGACGGCGTGTACCAGTTTTATTGAATTGAAATTAAAATTAAATGGTTTAATCCCGGTTAATGGATTTAATTGATTTAAGTGGTTAATTGGTTTGATTTAATTAATTGTTTTGGGTTCGATTTAATTAATTATTTTTGGATTAATAATTAATTAAGAATATTATTTAATTATTTAATTATTTAATAATTATTTGGAAATATTTAAAGTGTGAAAAATATCTAATAATTGTGGAAATTATTTAAAAGATTTTGATTTTCTAGAAATTGCATAATTGGCACGTGGGCAGTGTGATCGTTCTCACTAAGTAAAGTGTGATCGCAGAATCAAGGCCGAAGAAGAGGATGATAGGACTTTTATGTTTTCTTGAACTGTTTAAGTTGTTAGACTTATTTATTTATTTTATTGTTTCCGCTGAATAATTGCTGAACTGAATATTGTTGAATTGATTTATTATCTATTTAATGTTTTTAAGACTTCCGCTTGAATTGTTTATAAAAAAAAAAAAAGCTTGGTTGTTTCATTTTTGTACCAGAGCCTAGACGGTTTTAGGACTGTTAGCTTGATAGTTTAGTATCATTCTCTTCGGGCTTCAGGAGATTTCGCGGTGAGTTTTGTTTGTGTTGTTGGTTTTGTGTTTTGTATCTCACCTTTTTGTTCCATACAGTGAGATGGACGGTGTTGCGCGAGGTCGAGGTAGAGGCCGCGGCAGAGGCCGTGGCAGAGGCCGTGGAGGCCGGGGTCGTGGCGTACCAGCGGAGTCGGGCGAGAGTGTTGCGCCGAGTGTGGCGACTGCGTCGGTGACCCAGTCTTTTTCAGTGTCGAGTGAGGCCGGTTTGGGCGTCGATGGTGGCGCGAGGGTTGCAGCGGCCCCAGGTTGTGGGGTTACTGACACAGTTGCTAGCACGTTTTCCGCCAGTGGTTCCGCAGCAGGCTCCTGGTGTTCCTCCGATGGCCGGAGCACCGCCGGGTGCGGCAGCGTTCGAGCAGCAGGGTGCTGAAGCTTGTGGTCAGCCGGGTGCGGCATTTGTTGGGCAGCATGGGGCTGCGGTGATTGGTCATCCGTCTTATTTAAAGATGATGGGACAAATGCAGCATATCGGAACGCCTTTCTTTGAGGGCGGAGTTGGTCCGGAGGTGGCCGACAAGTGGAGATCGAGATTGGAGCAGAACTTCCAGTCGATTAGGTGTCTAGTGGAGTACCAGGTGGAGTTAGCAGTCCACTATCTGAGTGGCGATGCGCATTTGTTGTGGGGGGCCGTTCAGGGCAGGAGAGCTGTCTGGACTTAGGGCGAGTTTGTGGCGGAGTTTGACGCCAAGTACTTTCCTCAGGAGGCTCGGGACCGACTTCATTTGCGGTTCATCGCATTGAAGCAGGGAGATCGTTCGGTGCGTGAGTACGACACTTAGTTTAGCAGGCTAGTGGTGCATACCGGTCTCGGTATAGGCGGTGAGCGCGGGGTTGTGCATAGGTTCCTTCAGGGGCTTCATCCGAGTATCAGGACTCAGTGCCGAGGTCGTGTGTATACCACAAGAGCGGAGTTAGTGGAGCTAGCAGCTTCCATTGAGGAGGACCTTCGTGAGCAGGTTGGTTCGGTGACGGTGCCATCTGCAGGTTCTCCTGCTATCCATCCTCGGAGTCAGCAGCAGCAGTCGCAGCAGCGCCGGGGTTCGAGTGTTGGTTCTGGTTCTGGCAAGGGCGGCAAGCCTGCGCAGGGTCAGAAGAGGAGTCGGGAGGAGGTTTCTTCCGGTAGCCGTTCTCCTCATGGATCGTGTTACGGGTGCGGCAGCATGGAGCACCGAGTGTCTAACTGTCCCAAGAAGGAGGTGCCTCGGGATACTAGAGTGTGTTTTCATTGCGGAGATCCGGGACATATCAGGCTAATGTGTCCCAAGATGCAGGGTTTGGCGGTGGCAGCGGTTCAGCCATTAGCGGCTCGACCAGTGACTCAGTTGGCGGCGGTTCAGCCAGTGGGCCAGTTGGGGCCGGGACCGCGAGTCTACTCTTCGGCAGAGATCGGTCAGACAAGTCAGGCCGGGCAGATCACATGTACATTTATTGACTCAGACTTCGTAATTTCCCTAAGTTAAATTATGGTTGTTGTTTGTTTGCAATATTTTGCCTGTGATGGGATTAGCAGGGTCTCATAGGTTTAAATGTGTAGGAACCTTGTAAGTTGGTGGCGTTGAGTCACACGTTTTGTTCGATTCTGGAGCATATAACTGCTTCATTACTATGGATCAGTTCGGGTGAGCGTTCGGGCATGGTCAAGGTGGCTGGAGGCGGTTTCCTGGCTACTTCGGGCCGTGCTAGAGGCGTCGATATTCAGATTGCGGGGCAGTCGATGCCGGCGGATTTGGTGATTAGTCCGGTGGAGTTGTATGACGTCATTCTGGGGATGGACTGGTTGCCTTTTTACCGGGTTCATCTGGATTGCTACTGAGGTAGAGTGGTTTTTAAGCGTAATGGCGGGAGGTTAGTGTTTCAGGGTGTGAGACCGACTTCCGGGAGTATAGTGATCTCGGCGATTCAGACATAGCAGTTGATTGAGCGGGGCTGTGAGGCCTATTTGGCGACGATCACTATAGCGGAGTCTAGTAGTGAGGTGGTTTTCGAGGATATTCGGGTGGTTCGGGAGTTTCCGGAGGTTTTTCAGTCGTTGACGGGGTTGCCACCATCTCGGTCAGATCCTTTCACGATTGAGTTAGAGCCGGGGACAACGCTGATATCCAAGACGCCTTACTGGATGGCTCCAGCAGAGTTGGCAGAGCTGAAGAAGCAGCTAGAGGACCTTTTGAGCAAAGGGTTTATTCGACCGAGTGTTTCGCCGTGGGGAGCACCAGTTCTGTTTGTGAAGAAGAAGGATGGGAGTTTCCGGCTGTGTATCGATTACCGGGGACTTAACCGAGTCACTGTGAAGAGCAGGTACCCTCTCCCGAGAATAGACGAGTTGTTGGATCAGCTGAGGGGTGCTACTTGGTTCTCCAAAATAGACTTGGCATCGGGTTATCATCAGATCCCGATAGACGAGGCGGATATTCGCAAGACTGCTTTCAGGACGCGGTACGGGCATTTTGAGTTTGTGGTTATGCCCTTCGGTTTGACGAATGCTCCTGCGGCATTCATGAGGTTGATGAACAACGTGTTCAGGGAGTATTTGGATGTGTTCGTCATCATTTTCATTGACGATATTTTGGTGTATTCGAGGGTCCTGAGGAGCAGGAGACTCATTTGAGGTTGGTTTTGGAGAAGCATCGAGAGCAGCAGCTGTATGCTAAGCTGAGAAAGTGCAGTTTCTGGCAGCGAGAGATGGGTTTTCTCGGACACATTGTTTCTGCAGAGGGAGTGTCTGTAGATCCGACGAAGATTGAGGCCATCAGGGATTGGCCTAGACCGAGTAGTACTACCGAGATCAGGAGTTTCCTCGGTTTAGCAGGTTATTACAGGAGGTTCGTCAAGGGTTTTACAAGTATGGCGCAGCCGATGACGAAGTTGACTGGGAAGGATGTTCCTTTTGTTTGGTCGCCGGAGTGCGAGGAGAGCTTTGGGAAGCTCAAGGAGTATTTGACTAGTACACCTGTTTTGGCTATACCCGAGCCAGGGAAGCCTTATGCAGTGTACACTGATGCTTCAGGAATTGGTCTGGGTTGTGTGCTGATGCAGGAGGGAAGAGTTATTGCGTACGCTTCGAGGCAGTGGTAGGGCAGTGAGCGTAACCGTCCTAGCCATGATCTTGAGTTGGGAGCGGTGGTCTTTGCACTTAAGATCTGGAGGTCGTATTTGTATGGTGGTTCAGTTCAGATCTTCACTGACCACAAGAGTCTTCAGCACATTTTTACTCAGCCATTGCTGAATGCGAGACAGACGCGCTGGGTTGAGTTCTTGGCAGATTATGACTTGGAGATTATCTATCATCCGGGCAAGGCTAACCTAGTGGCGGATGCTTTGAGTCGACGGAGGTGTGATTCGGCTTTGGAGCAGGATGTGGAGGCATTGATGAGCGAGATTAGCACTCTGCGCCTTTGTGCTATTTCGCAGGAGCCTTTGGGGTTAGAGGCAGTTGATCAGGCAGATTTTTTTAGCAGGATCAGACTGGCTCAGGAGAGTGATCAGAGTCTGATTGATGGATCACGAGTACCGAGTTATGAGTATCAGGTATCTGAGAATGGGACTATTCTGGTTCGTGGTCGGGTTTGTGTACCCAAGGTGGAGGAGTTGAGGCAGCAGATTCTGAGAGAGGCTCATTCGAGAAAGTTTTCGATTCATCCAGGAGCGACCAAGATTTACCATGATCTCAAGAGGTATTATCATTGGGTTGGGATGAAGAGAGATGTGGCCGACTGGGTTGCGAGGTGCAACACTTGTTCTTTCGTGAAGGCTGAGCATCAGGTTCCGGGTGGTCTGTTACAGAGCTTATCCATTCCAGAGTGGAAGTGGGACAGGATTACGATGGACTTCGTGGTTGGACTCCCTATTTCGAGGACGCATGATGCCATTTGGGTTATTGTGGATCGGTTGACTCAGCACATTTCTTGGCCATCAAGAAGACAGATGAAGCTGCTGTTTTGGCTAGGAAGTTTGTGCGGGAGATTGTGAGGCTGCATGGAGTGCCAACCAGTATTGTGTCAGACCGAGATCCGAGATTTGCCTCAGAGTTTTGGAGGGCATTTCAGACTGAGATGGGCACTAAGGTGCACATGAGTACGGCATATCATCCGCAGACAGATGGGCAGTCAGAGAGGACTATTCAGACTTTGGAGGATCTGTTGAGGATGTGTGTGCTAGATTGGGGTGGTCATTGGGCGGATCACTTGAGCTTAGTTTAGTTAGCTTACAACAACAACTTCCAGGCGAGTATTAGCATGGCTCCTTTCGAGGCTTTGTATGGGAGGCCATGTAGGACACCTTTATGCTGGACCCAAGTGGGGGAGCGCAGGATTTATGGAGCTACTTATGTTCGGGAGACGACAGAGAAGGTTCGTGTTGTGAGGCTGAACATGAAGGAAGCTCAGGATAGGCAGAAGAGTTACGCAGATAGACGCAGACGAGAGCTTGAGTTTCAGGTTGGAGATAGAGTGTATCTCAAGATGGCGATATTGAGGGGTCCTAACAGATCCATCGCAGAGAACAAGTTGAGTCCGCGTTTTATTGGTCCGTTTCCGGTTGTGGAGAGAGTGGGACCGTTGGCGTACAGATTGGAGTTACCTCCGATTATGAGAGCCTTTCACAAGTTGTTTCATGTGTCAATGTTGAGGAAGTGTCTTCATCATTCTGAGGAGTTAGTGGCTAAGATTCCAGAGGATCTTCAGCCAGATTTGACAGTTCCGGCAGTACCTGTGAGGATTCTTGAGAGGAGAGTCAAGGTCATGCAGAATAAGAGGATACCGTTGCTGAGAGTTTTGTGGACTTGTGACGGTATAGAGGAGGAAACTTGGGAGCCAGAGGCAAAGATGAAGTTCAAGTTCAGGAAATGGTTCGACAAGCAGGTCGTGGAGTGAGCTTCTTTCGTCTTTGTGGCTTTGTTTTTGGTTTAGCTTGCGAGCCTTGTTGTTGTTGTTTTGGTTTACGTTGTAAAGACATACATTTTGGAGATTTATGAGATGGAGTTTTTCCTCATTATCTGTGTTATTAAATGTTGTCTTCGATGTTACACGTGTTGACCAGTTAGGTCGTGAGACGGTTTCAATCTTATTGTTATAGGCGTTTAAGAATTTTTCTCTAAGGGCTGCGGTCCTGAATAACTCATTACATTTTGGAGACGTTTGTTCTCTGGCAGACTTACCTGAGTGCCGTGGCTTCAGTGTGAGTAGCTTATACGAGTGCCGTGGCTTCGGTATAGACGATGGCAGGCCCATCTGGGAGGCCGTGGCCCCAGTTTGGGTAGTTGCAGACTTGTTTGGGAGGCCGTGGCCCCAATACAAATGGTTATGGTTGAGACTTATTTGGGAGGCCGTGGCCCCAATATGAGTGTTTGGATAATTAGTTAAGAGGAAAATGTCTTGGAACGTGCGTATACATAAGATTGAGTGTGAGTCTCGGGGATCGGGGGAGGATCTCCAGTGTTGTGGCCTTGCGAGGTCGGGTTTTGGTCTTGCGAGACGTATGTTGTGTTGGGATTCGAGGTCAAATCCAGTTTAGTGGGGGAGAGTTGTAACATCCGTAAACCAAAGAAGTGGGATTTTTGCCTGGTGTCGATTGACACCGGCCTGATTGCAATTTTCCGGTTTTGTTTTAAATCGTTGGTTTTCGCTTGGTTTGGTTTGGAAACCCTAAGACTCGAAATAAAAAGAAGGCAGCTGCGTTTTGGAGCTCTTATTTCGAGGCAGAGAGTTTAGAATGGGATTTTTGGAGTTTTGTGGAGATTTTGGAAGTTTTGGTTGCTGATTCTTGGTGTTCTTTATCTCTTTCCCTCTTCTCAATCTTTTGTCAAGGTGAGTGCGTAACTGTGGGTCCGGAATTTCTAGATCCGTGTTTAGGGTTGATTTAGTTGATGTGTTCTTGAGGTTTGTCTGATGATTTCGTGCCTTGGTATGAGTTTAATCGAGTGTGGTGAAGATTGTATGTGTTCTCTGCGTTTTTGGTACTGTTGAATCGCACTCGGTTTCACCCTGTCGAACGGGTGTCGAGCGACACCAAGGTCAAGGGTGTCGAACGACACCAAGCGGGTGTCGGTCGACACCAGAGGCTGGTTCGGACGGCATGTACCGGTTTAATTGAATTGAAATTAAAATTAAATTGTTTAATCCGGTTTAATGGATTTAATTGATTTAAGTGGTTAATTGGTTTGATTTAATTAATTATTTTGGTTTGATTTAATTAATAATTTTGGTTTGATTTAATTAATTATTTTTGGATTAATAATTAATTAAGATTATTATTTAATTATGAGAATTATTTATTAATTATTTGGAAATATTTAAAGTGTGAAAAAATATCTAATAACTGTGGAAATTATTTAAAAGACTTTGATTGTCTAGAAATTGCGTAATTGGCCCGTGGGCAGTGTGATCGTTCTCACTAAGTATTTATGATAATACTTACGCATCTCTTTTCCTGTGATGCAGGTAAAAGTAAAGTGTGATCGAGGAATCAAGGCCGAAGAAGAGGATGATAGGACTTTTATGTTTTCTTGAACTGTTTAAGTTGTTAGACTTATTTATTTATTTTATTGTTTTCGCTGAATAATTGCTGAACTGAATATTGTTGAATTGATTTATTATCTATTTAATGTTTTTAAGACTTCCGCTAGAATTGTTTATAAAAAAAAAAAAAAACTTGGTTGTTTCAATTTTAACATAGACAACTACAATCCAAGTAAAATAAATTTGCAAAGAAATTAATCAATTTAAATCAAGTAAGACATATTATTTTAAAACCAAAAAAAAATGTGTGAAGTCTACTCATGAAGTCTGTCAAATAAAAAAATATTAAATTTAAAGTTTAAAATCGATAAAAAATAATTTTGATAAAAAAATTTATGGATAATTTTAATAAACACAAGTTCTATGTATGTAAAATAAAATTTCATGAAAATGAATCAATTTATAAGTTTCATGAGTAAACCAATCACCAAGCTTAATGTTTGAGGTTTAATGTATAGTGTTTATGATTGTCACTGTAAGGGTTTAGAGAATTTTGACATAAAAAATGTTTGTAGTTCGTTTAACGATTTAAATCTCATGAATTCGTACTTTATAATGTTAATCGTGATTATGTAAACATAATTAATGTTTACTATAAGTTTTTACTTAAAAATTCGATTTAGGGTTTAGGGTTAGTCAGACTTCACTGTTAGACTTTATAGGTAGACTTCGTTAGTAAGTCTAAAACTCAAAAAAAAAAACAAGCGGGAAACGAAATATTTTGGCGGGAAGCGGAATATTAGAGTTAATTACACTTCATTAGTAGACTTCATAGTTAGACTTCGTTATGAAGTCTACTTCCTAATCACAACTTAAATTTAAATAATAAAATTATAGCAAATTCTTTTGATTAAAAAAAAATTACACATAAATAAGATGTAAACATTTAGCATATATGAAAAATAAAATTGCATAAAAATTAATTCATATTGAAACAACCAAGCTTTTTTTTTTTTATATTAATTATCAATGCGGAAATTCTCGAAAGAAATCAATAATTAAATAAATCAAATATCAGTTCAACAAATAAACCAATAACCAATAAAGCCGATAATGAATTCTAGCAACCTAAACATCAGGTTTGCAACAATAACTTAAACAATAAATTCAATAACTAAAACATCCTAGCATCCTCATCGTCTCTCGGTCTCATTCCGCGGCGGCACATTCCTGTTACCTGCATCACATTGGAATAGAGATACGTAAGTATTATCATAAATACTTAATGAGTGGATCATCCTGCCTACAGGTCATGTACGTCAACCACCAGACAGTACATCGAACAATAACAACAATAAACAATAGCAACAATTGAAACAACCAACACTTTTTTTTTTTTTTAAATACTTAAACAATTCTAGCGGAAGTCTTAAAATAAATAATTCAATAAATCATAATATCAATTCAACAACAAAAGCCAATAATCAAATAAATTCAAATAAAAAATAACTCTAACAACTTAAGCAAAATAATTAAAACATAAATCATATCATCCTCTTCTTCGGCCTTGATTCCGCGCTTAAACATTTATACCACCTGCATCACAGGAAAGGAGATGCGTAAGTATTATCACAAATACTTAATGAGACGATCACTCTGCCCACGGGCCAATTACGCAATTTCCAGATAATTAGAGTCTTTTAAATAATTTCCACAATTATTAAATATTTTTCCACCATTAAAATAATTCCAAATAATTATTAAATAATTCTCATAATTAAGTAATAATCTTAATTAATTATTAATCCAAAAATAATTAATTAAACGAATTGAATTAACCACTTAAATTAATTAAATCCATTAAACCGGATTAAACCATTTTAATTCAATTCCAAATCAATTACCAATTCCAATTCGATCAAACCGGTTAACCACCCTGAACCAGCAATGGTGTCGACCTACTTCCGCTCGACAGAGCGATGCCAAGAGCAACGAAACACACAAAAAACACAGAATTACCACAATTATCAACCAAACACGATTAAACACCACAATCAACACATAACATCACGAAAAGCAACAGAAACCCATCAATACATCCATCTAACAACCTAAATCCGGAAATCCCGAGCCCACAGTCACGCACTCACCTTGGATTTGGATTGAAAGGGAGAAACAAAGGATGAACAAGGAAGAATCACCAGCAAACACCTCAGAAACTTCACAATCTCCTCAAAACTCTCCAAAATCGCTCAACACCTTCTGTCTCGAAAAACGAGCCTTCCCAGCGGCTGTCCGACTTTTTAAACGCCACCTAGAGTTTTCCGACCAGAACCGACCCGAATCAAACCGGAAATTTCGATTTCGGACCGAAATACACCTTGGTGTCGCTCGACACCCCAAGAGTGTTTTCTTGAACTGTTTAAGTTGTTAGACTTATTTATTTATTTTATTGTTTTCGCTGAATAATTGTTGAACTGAATATTGTTGAATTGATTTATTATCTATTTAATGTTTTTAAGACTTCCGCTAGAATTGTTTATAAAAAAAAAAAAAAAAACTTGGTTGTTTCAATTTTAACATAGACAACTACCATCCATGTAAAATAAATTTGCAAAGAAATTAATCAATTTAAATCAAGTAAGACATATTATTTTAAAACCAAAAAAAAATGTGTGAAGTCTACTCATGAAGTCTGTCAAATAAAAAAATATTAAATTTAAAATTTAAAATCGATAAAAAATAATTTTGATAAAAAAATTTATGGATAATTTTAATAAACACAAGTTCTATGTATGTAAAATAAAATTTCATGAAAATGAATCAATTTATAAGTTTCATGAGTAAACCAATCACCAAGCTTAATGTTTGAGGTTTAATGTATAGTGTTTATGATTGTCACTGTAAGGGTTTAGAGAATTTTGACATAAAAAATGTTTGTAGTTCGTTTAACGATTTAAAGCTCATGAATTCGTACTTTATAATGTTAATCGTGATTATGTAAACATAATTAATGTTTACTATAAGTTTTTACTTAAAAATTCGACTTAGGGTTTAGGGTTAGTCAGACTTCACTGTTAGACTTTATAGGTAGACTTCGTTAGTAAGTCTAAAACTCAAAAAAAAAACAAGCGGGAAACAAAATATTTTGGCGGGAAGCGGAATATTAGAGTTAATTACACTTCATTAGTAGACTTCATAGTTAGACTTCATAGTTAGACTTCGTTATGAAGTCTACTTCCTAATCACAACTTAAATTTAAATAATAAAATTATAGCAAATTCTTTTGATTAAAAAAAAATTACACATAAATAAGATGTAAACATTTAGCATATATGAAAAATAAAATTGCATAAAAATTAATTCATATTGAAACAACCAAGCTTTTTTTGTTTTATATTAATTATCAATGCGGAAATTCTCGAAAGAAATCAATAATTAAATAAATCAAATATCAGTTCAACAAATAAACCAATAACCAATAAAGCCGATAATGAATTCTAGCAACCTAAACATCAGGTTTGCAACAATAACTTAAACAATAAATTCAATAACTAAAACATCCTAGCATCCTCATCGTCTCTCGGTCTCATTCCCCGGCGGCACATTCCTGTTACCTGCATCACATTGGAATAGAGATACGTAAGTATTATCATAAATACTTAATGAGTGGATCATCCTGCCTACAGGTCATGTACGTCAACCACCAGACAACACTTTTTTTTTTTTTTTTAAATACTTAAACAATTCTAGCGGAAGTCTTAAAATAAATAATTCAATAAATCATAATATCAATTCAACAACAAAAGCCAATAATCAAATAAATTCAAATATCAAATAACTCTAACAACTTAAGCAAAATAATTAAAACATAAATCATATCATCCTCTTCTTCGGCCTTGATTTCGCGTTTAAACATTTATACCACCTGCATCACAGGAAAGGAGATGCGTAAGTATTATCACAAATACTTAGTGAGACGATCACTCTGCCCACGGGCCAATTACGCAATTTCCAGATAATTAGAGTCTTTTAAATAATTTCCACAATTATTAAATATTTTTCCACCATTAAAATAATTCCAAATAATTATTAAATAATTCTCATAATTAAGTAATAATCTTAATTAATTATTAATCCGAAAATAGTTAATTAAACGAATTGAATTAACCACTTAAATTAATTAAATCCATTAAACCGGATTAAACCATTTTAATTCAATTCCAAATCAATTACCAATTCCAATTCGATCAAACCGGTTAACCACCCTGAACCAGCAATGGTGTCGACCGACTTCCGCACGACAGAGCGATGCCAAGAGCAACGAAACACACAGAAAACACAGAATTACCACAATTATCAACCAAACACGATTAAACACCACAATCAACACATAACATCACGAAAAGCAACAGAAACTCATCAATACATCCATCTAACAACCTAAATCCGGAAATCCCGAGCCCACAGTCACGCACTCACCTTGGATTTGGATTGAAAGGGAGAAACAAAGGATGAACAAGGAAGAATCACCAGCAAACACCTCAGAAACTTCACAATCTCCTCAAAACTCTCCAAAATCGCTCAACACCTTCTTTCTCGAAAAACGAGCCTTCCCAGCGGCTGTCCGACTTTTTAAACGCCACCTAGAGTTTTCCGACCAGAACCGACCCGAATCAAACCGGAAATTTTGATTTCGGACCGAAATACACCTTGGTGCTCGATTTCAGATCCAGCCTCCAAACTTCAAAAACTCTTTGGAAATCGCCCCTCTCTCATTCTGCAGCTTGATTTCTCGAAAAGTGTGCAAAAGTGACGCGACTACAGTGTTTTATCGCGAATTTAGGGCTTCCTCGCCAAACCGCGCTAAACCAGCCGACTCAAAACAAACCGGTCGAAATTCCAATAACCGGTGTCGATCGACACCATTCCTTGGTGTCGGTCGACACCACTCGACCAAACCGAAATCCAACGCGCAATCGACTTAAACCGGAATTGATTTCTCAAACCGGTGTCGATCGACACTCCCCTTTGGTGTCGATCGACACTCCCCTTTGGTGTCGATCGACACTCCCCTTTGGTGTCGATCGACACTAGTCATTCAAGAGCTTTTTGCACATTTTCTTCGCGATGTTCGAACCTTAGATCGACTGCACAACAATCAAACAAGAACATGCACAGCCAATCCTTGATTCACACCTCAAGAGCATATGCAAGCTACTCCCGAACCCCTAATGTCGTCCGATACCACTTCCAAAACAACTTTCAGGTTTACGGATGTTACAATTCTCTCCCACTAAACTGGATTCGTCCTCGAATCCCAACACAAACGTCTCTCAAAGACCTCGAAAACTCACACTTTAGTCCTATGTTATACGCATGTTTCTAGACATTATTACTCCTCAATACCGTGACCCACCGTCACAAAAATCTATACTATGACACCACCGTCACAATATCCATACTGTGACACCACCGTCACAAATATCCACTTATACTGAGGTAGCGACCCCCAAATATATGTCTGCGGGGCACCCACTGTCCCAAATGTAGACACCACCGGCTACTCTAAAGACACCACCGTCTCTAGACTGTATCGAGTAATAATTCTGAAACGCGTATGATCATATGACTAAAATTTTCAATGACCCCACCGGCCAAAGAAACTTGTAACATCCAAAAACGAAACCAAAATATGAGGCAAAAACTTTATCTCATATAACTCCAAAATGTATATCGTACAACGAAAACGAAAATACATAAATCCAGAACCAACAACACCAAAACCAAAAACAAGACTAGAACCACAAAGATGAAGAAGCTCACTCCTCAGCCTACTTGTCGAACCACTTTCCGAACTTCAGCTTCATCTTTGCCTCTGGCTCCCAAGTCTGCTCCTCTGTGCCACTACAGTCCCACAAGACTCTCAACAATGGCACCTTCTTGTTCCGCAGGACCTTGACCCTCCTCTCAAGAATCCTCAAAGGAACTGTCGGAACTGTCATATCTGGCTGAAGATCCGCTGGAATCTCAGCCACTAACTCCTCTGAAGGATGCAAACACCTCCTCAACATAGAAACATGAAACACCTTGTGAAAGGCGCTCATAATCGGTGGCAACTCCAACCGATAAGCCACTGGCCCAACTCGCTCCACCACTGGAAATGGGCCCATAAAACGCGGACTGAGCTTGTTCTCTGCTATGGACCTGTTAGGGCTCCTCATCATAGCCATCTTGAGATAAACTCTATCTCCCACCTGAAACTCAAGCTCACGTCGCCGCCTATCTTCATAACTCCTCTGTCTATCCTGAGCCTCCTTCATGTTCAGCCTCAAGACACGGATCTTCTCCGTCGTCTCCTGAACAAAAGTAGCTCCAATCATGCTGCGCTCCCCCACTTGGGTCCAACATAACGGTGTCCTGCATGGCCTCCCATACAAAGCCTCAAAAGGAGCCATGCCAATACTAGACTGAAAACTGTTGTTATAGGCAAACTCCGCCAAACACAGATGATCAACACAATGGCCACCCCAATCCAGCACACACATCCTCAGCAAATCCTCCAAGGTCTGAATAGTCCTCTCTGACTGCCCATCTGTCTGCGGATGATACGCTATACTCATATGCACCTTGGTGCCCATCTCTGTCTGAAATGCCCTCCAAAACTCTGAGGCAAACCTCGGATCTCTATCCGACACAATACTGGCTGGCACTCCATGCAGCCTCACAATCTCTCGCACAAACTTCCTAGCCAAGACAGCCGCTCCATCTGTCTTCTTGATGGCCAAGAAATGTGCTGACTTGGTCAGGCGATCCACAATGACCCAAATAGCATCAAATGTCCGTGAGATAGGCAATCCCACAAAAAAATCCATAGTGATCATATCCCATTTCCACTCTGGAATCGGCAAACTCTGCAAAAGACCACTAGGCACCTGATGCTCTGCCTTGACCAAGGAACAAGTGTCGCACCTCGCAACCCAATCTGCCACATCTCTCTTCATCCTGACCCAATGGTAATACCGTTTGAGGTCACGGTACATCTTGGTCGCACCCGGATGAATCGAAAACTTGCTCGAATGAGCCTCTCTCAAAACCTCCTGCCTCAACTCCACATCCTTGGGCACACAAACTCGCCCACGAACCAAGATAGTCCCATTCTATGAGACCTGATACTCAGAACCAGCCGCCTGCGAAGCATCAACCAAACTCTGATCACTCTGCTGAGCCACTCTGATCCTACTGAGTAAATCTGCCTGATCTGCTGCCTCCAAACCCAAGGGCTCCTCTGAAATAGCACAAAGACGCAGTGTACCAATCTCACCGACCAAGGCCTCCACATCCTGCTCTCTAGCCGAATCAACCCTCCGTCGACTCAAAGCATCTGCCACCAAGTTGGCCTTGCCAGGATGATAGACAATATCCAGGTCATCGTCTGCCAGAAACTCCACCCAACGCGTCTGCCTCACATTCAGCAAAGGCTGAGTAAAGATATGCTGCACACTCTTGTGATCTGTGAAGATTTGCACTCTACCGCCATAAAGATAAGACCTCCAAATATTTAGTGCAAATACCACTGCTCCCAACTCAAGATCATGTGTAGGACGGTTGCGCTCACTGCCCTGTAACTGTCTCGAAGCATAGGCAATCACTCTGCCCTCCTGCATCAAAACACAACCCAGACCAACTCCTGAAGCATCTGTGTACACTACATATGGCTTCCCCGGATCAGGTAATGCCAACACTGGTGTACTAGTCAACATCTCCTTGAGCTTCTCAAAGCTCTCCTCGCACTCCTCTGACCACACAAATGGCACAACCTTGCCAGTCAACCTCCTCATCGGCTGAGACATACTCGCAAACCCCTTGACGAACCTCCTGTAGTAGCCTGCTAGACCCAGAAAACTCCTGATCTCGGCTGGCTACTAGCAGATATCTCCTCTGCTCTCCTCTTCTGGCCCTGCGCAGGCTTGCCGCCCTTGCCATGACCAGAACTGAAACCCCTGCGCTGCTGCTGCTGCTGGCCCCTAGGATGGGTAGCAGAAGCAACTGCAGCTGGAATAACTGCTGAACTGACCGGCTCACGCAAATCTTCCTCAATGGAAGCTGCCGGCTCTCGTGTGGTACATACCACCTCTACACTGGGTCCTGATGCTCCTCTGAAGTCCCTGAAGGAACCTCGACATCAGAGCCCGCTCACTCACCAGCTCACCACCAGTGTGAACCACCAATCTGCAGAACTCTGCATCGTACTCCCGTACAGACCTCTCTCCCTGAGTCAAGTCCAAGAACCTCAACTGCAATCGGTCACGAGCCTCCTGCGGGAAAAACTTGTAGTTGAACTCCTCGACCAAGTCAACCCAAGTCCATACCGCTCTCCGGGTCCTAACAGACCTCCACCACAAATGTGCATCACCTCCAAGGTAGTGCACCGCTAACTCAACCTGAAACTGCTCTGGACAACGGACTGAATCGAAGTTCCGCTCCAACCTTTGACGCCACTCGTCAGCCTGCTCTGGAGTGACACCGCCCTCAAACATAGGCGTGCCAATCCTCTGCATCTCCCTCATCATCTCGCGATAAGGTGAATGCCCAACCGCAGCACCCTGCTGCCCCGCAAAGCCCGCAGCCTCCTGCTGCTCAACAAAACCGGCACCTGCCTGTGCCCCGGCCGCTGGAGGTGCAACCGGAGCCTGCTGTGGAACTGCCTGCGGAAGACGTGCTAGAGGCTGCGTCAGTAGCCCCACTATCATGTCCCCCTGAGCTAAAGCTGCGCCCCCACCGGGAACTGCTCCTGCTCCTGCGCCACCACCGGCACCCAAGTTAGCCCCCCCGGCCAACGGAACTGACGCTGTCGCCACACTCGGCACTGCACTCTCCGCTGAAGCCTCAGCCTCTGGCAAACCACGCCCAGCACCCTGACCTCCACGACCCGCTGCTCGTCCACCACGACCAGCTCCTCTGCCCCCACGGGCTCCACCACGACCACGACCACGACCACGACCTACGTCCATCTCTCTGCACTTCCACCAAGTACAGAAAATGAGCAAAGTCAGCACACAAACAAACACCACAAAACACAAAACACCAACT
Source organism: Erythrophleum ivorense (assembly GCA_026724425.1). Lineage (NCBI taxonomy): Eukaryota > Viridiplantae > Streptophyta > Magnoliopsida > Fabales > Fabaceae > Erythrophleum > Erythrophleum ivorense. The sequence goes on along the minus strand of JAIUCV010000027.1, from coordinate 1,363,091 downwards.
CACTTACCGCGGAATACTGGAAGACCGAGAGGATGATACTAGACTACTAACAGACTAAACACACTTAATCCATTAAACACATAGTCCAGTTCACCCAATTCTAGCAGTCCTAAAACCGTTTTCGCTCTGATACCAAAATGAAACAACCAAGCTTTTTTTTTTATTATTATTAATTATCAATACGGAAATTCTCGAATGAAATCAATAATTAAATAAATCAAATATCAGTTCATCAAATAAACCAATAACCAATAAAGCCGATAATGAATTCTAGCAACCTAAACACCAGGTTTGCAACAATAATTTAAACAATAAATTCAATAACTAAAACATCCTAGCATCCTCTTCGTCTCTCGGTCTCATTCCGCGGCGGCACATTCCTGTTACCTGCATCACATTGGAATAGAGATGCGTAAGTATTATCATAAATACTTAGTGAGTGGATCATCCTACCTACAGGCCATGTACGTCACCCACCAGACAGTACATCAAACAATAACAACAATAAACAATAGCAACAATTATCAACAAACGCAAAGACTCACAGCAACCAAGGTGTCGACCGACACCCCCACCGGTGTCGCTCGCCCCTGCTAAGGTGTCGACCGACACCACAAGGGTGTCGAGCGACACTTAGCAACATCGGTGTCGTTCGACACCCTCAATGGTGTCGATCGACACCGCGCCAAGCCTCCAAACCAACAGCAACGGAATAGTGTGAAAACAGCCAAATAAACACGAATCAATGGGATTCAACCCCCATAAACGAATCAAACAACGAAAATACGAAGAACAGCTCAAGAACAGCAACATAAACTCAAAACTCAAGAAATCTCTGGTGATAAACGGACCTACAGTCACGCACTCACCTTGAAAAGGATTGAAAGAAGGAAAAGGAGATGAACAGCACCCCAAAGCTTCAGATCCAGCCTCCGAACTTCAAAAACTCTCTGGAAATCGCCCCGATATCTTTCTGCAGCTTGATTTCTCGAAAAGTGTGCAAAAGTGACGCGACTACAGTGTTTTATCGCGAACCTAGGGCTTCCTCGCCAAACCGCGCTAAACCAGCCGACTCAAAACAAACCGGTCGAAATTCCAATAACCGGTGTCGATCGACACCCTTCCATGGTGTCGGTCGACACCACTCGACAAAACCAAAATCCAACGCGCAATCGACTTAAACCGGAATTGATTTCTCAAACCGGTGTCGATCGACACTCCCCTTTGGTGTCGATCGACACTAGTCATTCAAGAGATTTTTGCACATTTTCTTCGCGATGTTCGAACCTTAGACCGACTGCACAACAATCAAACAAGAACATGCACAGCCAATCCTTGATTCACACCTCAAGAGCATATGCAAGCTACTCCCGAACCCATAATGTCGTCTGATACCACTTCCAAAACAACTTTCAGGTTTATGGATGTTACACATATAAGTGAACTAAGATAAATTATGTATATAACTTATAAATTGTGTGAAGTCTACTCATGAAGTCTACTATATAGTAAAATCTTAAATTTAAAGTTTAAAATTTATAAAAAAATATTTCGATAAAAATATTTACACATAATCTTAACACAGACAACTACAATCCATGTAAAATAAATTTTCAAAGAACCAGCTAATTTAGCTCATGTATGAAAAATTATGTCAAAACCCAAAAACAAAATTGTGCGAAGTCTACTCATGAAGTCTGCCAAATAAAAAATATTATATTTAAAGTTTAAAATCGATAAAAAATAATTTTGATAAAAAACTTTATGGATAATTTAAATAAACACAAGTCCTATCTATGTAAAATAAAATTTCATGAAAATGAATCAATTTATAAGTTTCATGAGTAAACCAATCACCAAACTTAGTGTTTGAGGTTTAATGTATAGGGTTTATGATTGTCATTGTTAGGGTTTAGAGAATTTTGACATAAAAAATGTTTGTGGTTCGTTTAACGATTTAGAGCTAATGAATTCGTCTTTATAATGTTAATTGTGATTATATAAACATAATTAATGTTTACTATAAGGTTTTACTTAAAAATTCGATTTAGGGTTAATGGTTAGTTAGACCTCATTGTTAGACTTCATAGTTAGACTTCGTTATGAATTCTAAAACTCAAAAAAAAAAACCGAGCGGGAAACAAAATATTTTGGGAGAACTGGCGGAAACCGGAACGAATTTCTGATTAATTATACTATATAATCGGTCTGGGAGACTTCATCCGTAGACTTCATGGATAGACTTCTTAGGTAGACTTCATATATAAACTTTATTCGATAGACTTCGTGTTTAAACTTCATTTAAGATCGCTTAACCGAGTTTTTTTAACTAAACCGGAACATTTACCCTCCTATATAAAAAAATGTAACCCTAATTGTGTTAAAACTTGTGTCTCTCTAAAACGACGCCCCCTTTCCCCTTTCTCTCTCTCTCTCTCCTCTCCACGCTCTCTGTCCCTCGCCGTCGCCGCATCCTGTCCCTCGTCGTCGCCGCATCATATCCCTCGCCGTCGCCTCATCTTGTCCCTCGCCGTCGCCGCATCATGTCCCTCGCCGTATCCGTCGTCAATGGTAAGCCGTCGTTCTTCTCTCCAGATTCGATATGGTTAGATCTGAGCTATTCTCACTTCTCTCTCTCAGTTTGATTCATGTTTTCAATTTTCCAACTTCAGCTCCATCAGATCTGAAGCTCTACTGTTCTCTTTTCGCGGCCGGATCTACTTTCAAATCCTCCGGATCTGAAGCTCTCCTGAGACGGTGGCGTGGCGGTTTCCGGTGCTGCTGTGGCGGTCGTGGTCACTGATGCATGCGTGGGTGTGGGATGTATGCTGATGTGTGGTCAGGTTTTACCGACTTTTTAAATCCTGCAAGTGCACAGATCGCAGAAGTACGGGTTATCGAACACAAGGACTGGCAAAAATGAATACACTTTAAATCTATGGAGTTCGGATCAAGCTAGAATAAGATAAAGGATGATTGGTTGGTGGTCTAATAACTAAATACTAAAGCTAAGAAATCGAGGTTGTAAAGCAATGAAGGAAAGGCGTTAGGTCTCTAGGGGCTAATTCGCAGAGAAGCAAGCATTGATCAGTTCGATGATAGATAAGAATCAATTTAGGGATGATGGGATGATAGATCCGTATAGAACACAAAACACGAAAATAAGTCTTTCCACTTCCGTGGCTCCGACTCCTATGATAACTTATCTAATCGCTAAACTTTCGGTATGTCCTTAGATAGTTAATCACGCATTAAATCGATCAGGTTCGGATACAGTTCACTAGGCTTAGTAAATCAACTTCTGCAGGCTAAGAAACCTAGCTTGTCAAAGAATAGGTCCGGCGAATGATACAGCACTTCCGTGGCTCAAATCAACCTAGGATCGGATTGCTAGATTCGGGGTAAAGCAATCAGCATTAATAAGTGAACAAAACGAGACAAAGACTCTAATGATATCCCTGACAGTTCATCGAAATCATAGATCAAGCAAACAACTCATTGAATTAGTAACCCTAGCAACCTAACAAGTGAATTACTCAGACATGATCAAAGTAACAACACAGAGAGATGGAGTAAGCATGATTATAGATAAAGGTTCAGAAATCTTCTCCAAATTGTAGTGAGGAGGAGAGATCCTCTCCTTGAAATCTCTAGAACAAAAGTAGATCTATAAAACTGTAATACAATGCGGCTATCGGTTCTCTTCTTTCTAAAGAGGCTAAAAAGGTGTATTTATTGTGCTAGGTCTTCCAGGGGTCGAGATTAGGGAAACGGGCCGAGTAAATCGTGAAAACGTGCAAAACGGGCCTTAGTCGGCTAAGGCGGGTCGAGCGAGGCGGTCGACCGGTCGGTCGGGATGGTGGCCGGGTCGAGCGGGGCGGTCGACCGGTCGGTCGGGATGATGGTCGGGTCGAGCTGGGCGGTCGAGCGCGTACGAGATGGTGAAAAGAGGTCGGGTCGGACGAGGGCCATGGAGTCCCTGTCCGACAGGCTCGGTCGACCGGATCGGTCGTCGTCTGGAAGGAGGGTCGGGTCGGACGGGAGCCTTGGAGTCCCTGTCCGACCGGCTCGGTCGACCTATGTCATTGTGCAGTTAAGGACGGTCGGGTCGGACGGGAACCTTGGAGGCCCTGCCCGACCGGCTCGGTCGAGCGGCTGGTGTAGACGTCCGGTTTTTGGCTGATTTGACACTCTTCACTAAAATGATAATATCTTCCATTATACACGTCCAAATTGCATGATTCCAATTGCGTTGGAAAGCTAACTCATGTGTGCCGTGCCAAAAGCTTCACATTGACAAGTGGTTTTGCAAACAAAAATCCAAGGTTTGCATTGTATTTGTAGCGGAAGAAGGGCGTTGTCAGGATGTAGAACTCGTCTGCTGTGACTTTGCTGGTTTCCGGTTTGCACTGTAGAGTGGTGGTGATGAGGCGGTGCACATAGCGTTTTGCCGGATGAGAGATTCTTGAAACCTTTGATCGGGAAGCGAGGAACGGTTCATCAGCGAAGTGGGTCCATTTAAATAATATTAATAATTACCACAATTATTAAATTCACATCTTTTAATTTTTAAACAATTTTCCTCAATTAAATAATAATTTTTAAACCTTAAAATGATTTTCACAATTATTAAATAATTTCCACAATTATTATAATAATTTTCAACACATAAAATAATTTACACAATTATTATAAACCACTTTAATTAATTAATTAACCACTAATTAATTAATTCCGGAATTAAACCACTTAATTCCAATTAAACCGATTAAACCAGATTAAACCATTAATTAATTCAATTTAATCAATTCGCCAGAAAATCGGATTAAACCGGACCAGTGTCGATCGACACAGCTTGTGTCGCTCGACACCCGGCCCGATTGGTGTCGAGTGACACCGGCTTGGTGTCAATCGACACCGATCAAGGAGATCGACGCCCAAATCGATTTCTAACGCAAAAACACTCAAAACACGAAATTGTCACAATCCAATCGATCAAAGGCACTAATAACACATAAACCACCACGAACAACACATAAACTCATCAAATCAACAATTCACTTTCGCAATTTTCACTATTTGCGAGCCTACGGTCATGCACTCACCTCGACAATCGGATTGAACAAAAGGGAAAAGGAGAGAACGATAAACAGTGTTCGATGAACAGTATCGATGCACAGTATACGATGAACAGTGTTTCCGACTTCTCCCAAAAATCGCCTCTTTTCTCTCTGGAAACTCCAACCTCGAAAATTGTGCCAAAACAGCGGATGCACTCTTTTAAACTCGTTTTTAGGGTTTCCTTCCCTTACCGAGACTAAACCGACAACTTAAATCGAACCAGCTCGATTTTGCCTTAACCGGTGTCGCTCGACACCACCTGCCGAACCGCCAGAACCGCACAAAATCCAATTAAACCGTAATCGATTCTCGATAACCGGTCGGTGTCACCCGACACCACTTCCAAAACAACACTTTCGGTTCACGGATGTTACAACAATATTCATTTATATTGCATCATTCTGTGATTCACTAAGTATAGAGTCAAACTGTATTTCTTATTAATATGATTAAAGATTCGATACAACAAGTGAGTTTGCTATAAGCTATTACAAGTGTTTGATCCTAACAATACAGTCTATTACACCACACATCCGCACATCAACTGGCTCCGCGCGTCTAGACCGTATCACGATCACCATCTGTTCCTGAAACAACCGAAGATAGATGAGTTCTCTAATCCTATCAGTTGAGCCGAATATGTAATCTATCGATCTACATGCTCATGAACCGTTAATCCCCTTTTTATTTCCACCGATCTATCATTCGGCCGAGACATACATAACCGTGAACCCACCATGAGGTTCCCGGTCGAGCCTTAGTAAATCCGACCGATTCCTAAGTCACCCGCAGAACCTTGATTTGAAACGGCTAAGTATATCCGAACCACAACCTATCAAATCCATTCTAACACTCATGATCGGCCATATCAATTCCGGGCCGAAATGGTGGCGATGGATATCCGACCACTTTGATCACCAATCGTGAAGAAAAGTATCCCATTGCCGGCAGGCTGGTCATCATTGTTTTTGGGGAAGGCTAGAGTGACGGTGGAGAGGAAGTCTCTTGTCAGTTCAGTGTACTCCTTGCAATCTATCTTGAAAACTTGCGCATTCCTAGCTTCTTTAAGTACCATATGACATCACTTCTGATGTTGAGGAGATCAAGAGTGTGATTATCCATTGTCACACATGGTTCAATGATGACTCTTTCCATTGCCGTTCCATACTCTCCATTGCATTGAATAGGATGGTTGATAAACTTGACAAGGGGTTGATTATCGGAATCACTTGACTGCTCCTCGATTTCCTTGCCTTTTTCGTTGGTTTTGATTGCTGATTTCGATGTGGTTGCTCTTTCAGTGAGGCTTGGGTTTGCATTTAGCTTGATTTGTTTCCTTGGTGGCTCTAAAGCGACATCCTTCTTCCTTATTGCCTCAGGTAGCTTTGTTCTTGCCATGGTACCTACAAAAACAAATTCTCACCAAGAGACATGAGTTTGTGTTCTTAATGTTTGTTGGAAGAAAAGAGTAGGGGATAAGTATTATCAACTTGAATCAAGCCTCATAAAACCAATCAAGTGAACAATCATCTTTCAAGGTTCAAAATCCTAGCTATTTTCGGATTTACTTTTCATGCTATGATATAACTCAAAATTTCAAAATTCATAAGCTAATCATGCTATAATAAAGTTATAAATCACAAATCCTAAAGATATTCTAGGTGTTTAAGCAATGAATATCCTAATTTCATCATTGAATCAAAGGTTTTGAATACCCAACATAAGTTTTGTGAAAAACTATTCAAAAATTGAAATTAGAATGCTATATTCTCTAAACCACATTGATTTCACACAAATAAGCTTAAGACAAGTCTATTAGGAGCAAAAATTTCAAGTCTAAACAAAGGCTTAGTCAAGAAAGTCTCTCATATGTTTGGATTGTGTAAAATCATAGATATTGGGTTTTAGAGATCATACCTTGTGTTGGAAAGAAAGATTGGGGATTGGGAGAGCTAAAATCGAAATCCAATTGAAGAAATACCAAAGTTTTAAAGAAAATTTTTGTGAAGGTCTTTCAATGGAGGTTAGGGGTTTCAAAAAGCTTTTCTTTGGAGAAGAGAATGAAAAGTGGTGTTTTCAATCTCAAAAACTCTTTAAATCCTTCCTAAAATCGATTTTGGTTTAGAAAAATCGGTTTGGTTTGGTTAAAACCGGTTCAATCTAAGTGGGAAGGAGAAGGAGAAACTTATCTTGATTTTGGGTGAATGGTTTGTTGTTTGGTCGATTGGTTCGGTCGACCTGGGGCGTTTTTGGTCGACCGGTCGACCGAACCTCTTGGAGTCCCTGCCTGAACGTGTTTGGTCGACCCAAACGGCTTGGCGGCTCCACTTCTATGTTCCTCTTGCACCATTGTGATATCCATTCTATCCTATCCTGCTAAAAGAAAACAAAGAAAACAAAGTAAAACTAAAACTAAAAACTGAAATTTAAAGGTGTTACCTTATGGGTTGCCTCCCATACAGCGCTTGTTTAAGGTCTTTAGCTTGACCGTAATGCTCTTTAGGATTTAAGAGAGGGTAGTGATTAATGGAACTTTTTGTCCATCAAGATCTTTCTTCTTGGGATTTATATCAGGAGGATGATTCACGGCGGGATAGACAATCTCTCCATGCTTGTCCCGGGGCACTTCAGCCATAGGAAAAAGTTTCATAGTGTTAGCAAACTTTTCCTTGAATCCTTCCAAAGTTTCATCATTCAGCTTTTCCTGGAGGAGAATCCTAACTTTTGCAAATCCTTTAGTTTGCTTAACCTTCTTAGTGGTCTCTGTCCCGGTCTTATCCTTGATCGGTCCTTTTGGTGGATGTTTAGGTGATGCCGTAGTCTTACTTCTTGGTGCCGGGGTAAGTTGCTTGGGCTGGTAGGCAAGGTCTTTGCTGGGCAAGCTGGACAAGATTTTCTCTTCGTCTGGAGGCTTGGGGATGATCTTATTCTCTTGCACCATATCAACTGATGGGTTCTTTGTTGAACACATGGGGAAGAACATCTCTTTATTCACCTTGTTGAATGAGATCCTCCGGTTGGGAAAATCAAAAATGGCTCCAACGGTTGATAGAAAAGGGGTGCCAAGGATGAGGGGTCTATGGCTACTTTCTCTCATTTCCACTATTTGAAAGTCGGTAGGAATAGAACAGTTCCCAAGTCGTACCATCACGTCCGGGATGAAACCGTAAGGTGTTTGCGAGAATGAATCGGCATAGTTGATAGAAATGGATGAAGGTTGGATGTTGGTAAGGCCTATCTCGTCTGCAATCTTCTTTGACATGATGTTGACATTAGCTCCTGTGTCACAAAGAGAATCGGTGAGATTAACTTCATTAATAGAACATGGAACTACAAACTTTCCAGAGTTATCCGCCTTTGGGATGATCTTGGGGAAAAGGCGTCTTTTCCTTGCGCGGTTGGATTCTTTCTCGGGATAGATTTCTTCAGGCCAGGTCATACAATCATACTTAGGTGGGGAGAGCTTCCATTTGGGGATAGAATCCTCAAACTTCTTTTCTATTGCAACGGAGTTGCAAAAAGATTTCTTGGACTCCATCTCTTGTTTTTTAACTGCTTCTGCGGTTTGAGCGGCTTGTACTTCCAATTTCTTGACATGTGCGGCAATGGAATCATATTTAGCATGGAGATCATTGAACAAAGTGTCCATCTTCTCATTCATTTCCTTGTTATTCCTCTTTTGACCTTCCATGATCTGTTGAAACATTCCTTCGAACTTGTTGTTAAGCTGGGCTAAAGGAGGTTGGCTGGAGGGTAAACCATATGGTTCCTTTGGTGGGTATGGTGCTCTTTGGTCATAGTTCGGCCTAGGTTGAAACTGGTTTCCTTGCTGCTGGAAACGATCTCCATAGGGTTGGAAAGGTGGTCTCTGCTGTTGGAATCTTGAGGGATAGGTTTGGTCTTGTGGGTTCTCCACATTGGTGCTGCGGTAAGAAAGGTTTGGGTTGGACCGGTAGTTGGGATTGTATCCCCTATTTCCATAGTTACCAACATAGTTAACTTCTTCCTCAAGTTGATCATTGGAGAAATCTCCCATGCATTCCCTTGTAGGATCATCATTGACATCATTTATGCCCTCAACTGCATGTATGTGTCTTTGCTGTCCTTTTAGAACTTGAGCCATCATATTCTTCAGTTCAGCCATCTGAGTAGCATCAGGGGGTGTGTTGTTAGAGCGGTGTGATCTATCATAGTCGGGGCAGTTGTTGCAATCACTTGCTGCAAGATTCTCAATCAAGACTTTGGCTTCCTCAACAGTCTTTGTCATAAAATTTCCATTGCTTGCAGTATCCAAGGATAGCTTATACTTGTGGTCTATGCCACGATAGAAGATGTTCCAAAGGTTCCCATCCTTGAAATCGTGGTTAGGGCAGTCCCTAATGTACTCCTTGAATCGATCCAATGCCTCATAGAATGATTTGGTTGCTCCTTGGCGAAATCCAGAGATCTTGTTTCTAACAGAAATTGATCTTTGCTTAGTGTAGAAATGGTTGATGAATGCTGCCTTGTACTCGTCCCAAGTGGTGATCGAATGGGCAGGTAGAGACTTTAACCATCTAAGGGCTTTGTCGCCAAGAGAAAATGAGAAAAGTTTGCACTTTAGGTAGTCGGCTGAGACTCCATTGGCTCGGGTGGTGCTGCAAATTTCTTCAAAGTTATCTATGTGATCAAGCGGGTGCTCAGCTGGTAGGCCATGAAACTGGTTTTGCTTAACCAATGCTATGATTTGAGGCTTGATCTCATAGTCATTCCTCTGAGGTGGAGGTGGGTGGATTGGATTTCGATCTGTAAAGAAGGCATCAGCGGAGTCATAGTCTCCAATGGTTGGGTTGTTAGCTTGAGGTTGTGCATCAACTTCCCCAGCAGGAGGTTGTGGTGCTAAGGGTGGAGGTGGATCTCTCCCTTCAGCTACAGCTCTAGCTACTGCTGCATCATGAGCGGCTTGGGCCATCTCTTGAGCTCTTTGTCTTCTAAGCGTCTTTTCAAGTCGGTCGATTTCAGCAACTGGTTCAACTAGATTGTCCCTATTAGACTATCTAGTCATGCACCTGAAAAACAAAAGAAGAAAACAAATGAAAAGTAAGATAAACTAGAAAAACCAAAAGCAAAAAGAATGAAAATGCAAGAAAACAATAAAATCCTAGAATAGATCCTAATCGAGATTCAAAGGTACTGCTGCAGTCCCCGGCAACGGCGCCAAAAACTTGATGTGTGGTCAGGTTTTACCGACTTTTTAAATCCTGCAAGTGCACAGATCGCAGAAGTACGGGTTATCGAACACAAGGACTGGCTAAAATGAATACACTTTAAATCTATGGAGTTCGGATCAAGCTAGAATAAGATAAAGGATGATTGGTTGGTGGACTAATAACTAAATACTAAAGCTAAGAAATCGAGGTTGTAAAGCAATGAAGGAAAGGCGTTAGGTCTCTAGGGGCTAATTCGCAGAGAAGCAAGCAATGATCAGTTCGATGATAGATACGAATCAATTTAGAGATGATGGGATGATGGATCCGTCTAGAACACAAAACACGAAAATAAGTTTTTTCACTTCCGTGGCTCCGACTCCTATGATAACTTATCTAATCGCTAAACTTTCGGTATGTCCTTAGATAGTTAATCACGCATTAAATCGATCAGGTTCGGATACAGTTCACTAGGCTTAGTAAATCAACTTCCGCAGTCTAAGAAACCTAGCTTGTCAAAGAATAGGTCAACACTTCCGTGCCTCAAATCAATCTAGGATCGGATTGCTAGATGCGCGGTAAAGCAATCAGCATTAATAAGTGAACAAAACGAGACAAAGACTCTAATGATATCCCAGACAGTTCATCGAAATCATAGATCAAGCAAACAACTCATTGAATTAGTAACCCTAGCAACCTAACAAGTGAATTACTCAGACATGATCAAAGTAACAACACAGAGAGATGGAGAAAGCATGATAATAGATAAAGGTTCATAAATCTTCTCCAAATTGTAGTGCGGAGGAGAGATCCTCTCCTTGAAATCTATAGAACAAAAAAAGATCTATAAAACTGTAATACAATGCGGCTATCGGTTCTCTTCTTTCTAAAGAGGCTAAAAATGTGTATTTATAGTGCTAGGTCTTCCTGGGGTCGAGATTAGGTAAACGGGCCGAGTAAATCGTGAAAACGTGCAAAACGGGCCTTAGTCGGCTAAGGCGGGTCGAGCGGGACGGTCGGCGGTCGAGCGGGGCGGTCGACCGATCGGTCGGGATGGTGGTCGGGTCGAGCGGGGCGGTCGACCGGTCGGTCGGGATGATGGTCGGGTCGAGCTGGGCGGTCGAGCGCGTAAGAGATGGTGAAAAGAGGTCGGGTCGGACGAGGGCCATGGAGTCCCTGTCCGACCGACTCGGTCGACCGGATCGGTCGTCGTCTGGTAGGAGGGTCGGGTCGGACGGGAGCCTTGGAGTCCCTGTCCGACTGGCTCGGTCGACCGATGTCATTTGGCAGTTAAGGACGGTCGGGTCGGACGGGAGCCTTGGAGGCCCTGTCCGACCGGCTCGGTCGAGCGGCTGGTGTAGACGTCCGGTTTTCGGCTGATTTGACACTCTTCACTAAAATGATAATATCTTCCATTATACACGTCCAAATTGCATGATTCCAATTGCGTTGGAAAGCTAACTCATGTGTGCCGAGCCAAAAGCTTCACATTGACAAGTGTTTTTGCAAACAAAAAGCCAAGGTTTGCATTGTATTTGTAGCGGAAGAAGGGCGTTGTCAGGATGTAGAACTCGTCTGATGTGACTTTGCTGGTTTCCGGTTTGCCAGATGAGAGATTCGTGAAACCTTTGATCGGGAAGCGAGGAACGGTTCATCAGCGAAGTGGGTCCAGTTGGAGAAATCATTATCACGAGTGAGGTGGTTCTCCTTGAAGTCATGAGAGGTTTCATTGGCGAAACCAAAAAGCTTGCAAATGGTGGCGATGGATATCCGACCACTTTGATCACCAATCGTGAAGAAAAGTATCCCATTGCCGGCAGGCTGGTCATCATTGTTGTTGGGGAAGGCTAGAGTGACGGTGGAGAGGAAGTCTCTTGTCAGTTCAGTGTACTCCTTGCAATCTATCTTGAAAAACTTACGCATTCCTAGCTTCTTTAGGTACCATATGACATCACTTCTGATGTTGAGGAGATCAAGAGTGTGATTATCCATTGTCACACATGGTTCAATGATGACTCTTTCCATTGCCGTTCCATACTCTCCATTGCATTGAATAGGATGGTTGATAAACTTGACAAGGGGTTGATTATCGGAATCACTTGAATGCTCCTCGATTTCCTTGCCTTTTTCGTTGGTTTTGATTGCTGATTTCGATGTGGTTTCTCTTTCAGTGAGGCTTGGGTTTGCATTTTGCTTGATTTGTTTCCTTGGTGGCTCTAAAGCGACATCCTTCTTCCTTATTGCCTCAGTTAGCTTTGTTCTTGCCATGGTACCTACAAAAACAAATTCTCACCAAGAGACATGAGTTTGTGTTCTTAATGTTTGTTGGAAGAAAAGAGTAGGGGATAAGTATTATCAACTTAAATCAAGCCTCATAAAACCAATCAAGTGAACAATCATCTTTCAAGGTTCAAAATCCTAGCTATTTTCGGATTTACTTTTCATGCTATGATATAACTCAAAATTTCGAAATTCATAAGCTAATCATGCTATAATAAAGTTATAAATCACAAATCCTAAAGATATTCTAGGTGTTTAAGCAATGAATATCCTAATTTCATCATTGAATCAAAGGTTTTGAATACCCAACATAAGTTTTGTGAAAAACTATTCAAAAATTGAAATTAGAATGCTATATTCTCTAAACCACATTGATTTCACACAAATAAGCTTAAGACAAGTCTATTAGGAGCAAAAATTTCAAGTCTAAACAAAGGCTTAGTCAAGAAAGTCTCTCATATGTTTGGATTGTGTAAAATCATAGATATTGGGTTTTAGTGATCATACCTTGTGTTGGAAAGAAAGATTGGGGATTGGGAGAGCTAAAATCGAAATCCAATTGAAGAAATACCAAAGTTTTAAAGAAAATTTTTGTGAAGGTCTTTCAATGGAGGTTAGGGTTTTCAAAAAGCTTTTCTTTGGAGAAGAGAATGAAAAGTGGTGTTTTCAATCTCAAAACTCTTTAAATCCTTCCTAAAATCGATTTTGGTTTAGAAAAATCGGTTTGGTTTGGTTAAAACCGGTTCAATTTAAGTGTGAAGGAGAAGGAGAAGCTTATCTTGATTTTGGGTGAATGGTTTGTTGTTTGGTCGATTGGTTTGGTCGACCTGGGGCGTTTTTGGTCGACCGGTCGACCGAACCTCTTGGAGTCCCTGCCTGAACGTGTTTGGTCGACCCAAACGGCTTGGCGGCTCCACTTCTATGTTCCTCTTGCACCATTGTGATATCCATTCTATCCTATCCTGCTAAAAGAAAACAAAGAAAACAAAGTAAAACTAAAACTAAAAACTGAAATTTAAAGGTGTTACCTTATGGGTTGCCTCCCATACAGCGCTTGTTTAAGGTCTTTAGCTTGACCGTAATGCTCTTTAGGATTTAAGAGAGGGTAGTGATTAATGGAACTTTTTGTCCATCAAGATCTTTCTTCTTGGGATTTATATCAGGAGGATGATTCACGGCGGGATAGACAATCTCTCCATGCTTGTCCCGGGGCACTTCAGCCATAGGAAAAAGTTTCATAGTGTTAGCAAACTTTTCCTTGAATCCTTCCAAAGTTTCATCATTCAGCTTTTCCTGGAGGAGAATCCTAACTTTTGCAAATCCTTTAGTTTGCTTAACCTTCTTAGTGGTCTCTGTCCCGGTCTTATCCTTGATCGGTCCTTTTGGTGGATGTTTAGGTGATGCCGTAGTCTTACTTCTTGGTGCCGGGGTAAGTTGCTTGGGGTGGTAGGCAAGGTCTTTGCTGGGCAAGGTGGACAAGATTTTCTCTTCGTCTAGAGGCTTGGGGATGATCTTATTCTCTTGCACCATATCAACTGATGGGTTCTTTGTTGAACACATGGGGAAGAACATCTCTTTATTCACCTTGTTGAATGAGATCCTCCGGTTGGGAAAATCGAAAATGGCTCAAACGGTTGATAGAAAAGGGGTGCCAAGGATGAGGGGTCTATGGCTACTTTCTCTCATTTCCACTATTTGAAAGTCGGTAGGAATAGAACAGTTCCCAAGTCGTACCATCACGTCCGGGATGAAACCGTAAGGTGTTTGCGAGAATGAATCGGCATAGTTGATAGAAATGGATGAAGGTTGGATGTTGGTAAGGCCTATCTCGTCTGCAATCTTCTTTGACATGATGTTGACATTAGCTCCTGTGTCACAAAGAGAATCGGTGAGATTAACTTCATTAATAGAACATGGAACTACAAACTTTCCAGAGTTATCCGCCTTTGGGATGATCTTGGGGAAAAGGCGTCTTTTCCTTGCGCGGTTGGATTCTTTCTCGGGATAGATTTCTTCAGGCCAGGTCATACAATCATACTTAGGTGGGGAGAGCTTCCATTTGGGGATAGAATCCTCAAACTTCTTTTCTATTGCAACGGAGTTGCAAAAAGATTTCTTGGACTCCATCTCTTGTTTTTTAACTGCTTCTGCGGTTTGAGCGGCTTGTACTTCCAATTTCTTGACATGTGCGGCAATGGCATCATATTTAGCATGGAGATCATTGAACAAAGTGTCCATCTTCTCATTCATTTCCTTGTTATTCCTCTTTTGACCTTCCATGATCTGTTGAAACATTCCTTCGAACTTGTTGTTAGGCTGGGCTAAAGGAGGTTGGCTGGAGGGTAAACCATATGGTTCCTTTGGTGGGTATGGTGCTCTTTGGTCATAGTTCGGCCTAGGTTGAAACTGGTTTCCTTGCTGCTGGAAACGATCTCCATAGGGTTGGAAAGGTGGTCTCTGCTGTTGGAATCTTGAGGGATAGGTTTGGTCTTGTGGGTTCTCCACATTGGTGCTGCGGTAAGAAAGGTTTGGGTTGGACCGGTAGTTGGGATTGTATCCCCTGTTTCCATAGTTACCAACATAGTTAACTTCTTCCTCAAGTTGATCATTGGAGAAATCTCCCATGCATTCCCTTGTAGGATCATCATTGACATCATTTATGCCCTCAACTGCATGTATGTGTCTTTGCTGTCCTTTTAGAACTTGAGCCATCATATTCTTCAGTTCAGCCATCTGAGTAGCATCAGGGGGTCTGTTGGTAGAGCGGTGTGATCTATCATAGTCGGGGCAGTTGTTGCAATCACTTGCTGCAAGATTCTCAATCAAGACGTTGGCTTCCTCAACAGTCTTTGTCATAAAATTTCCATTGCTTGCAGTATCCAAGGATAGCTTATACTTGTGGTCTATGCCACGATAGAAGATGTTCCAAAGGTTCCCATCCTTGAAACCGTGGTTAGGGCAATCCCTAATGTACTCCTTGAATCGATCCAATGCCTCATAGAATGATTCGGTTGCTCCTTGGCGAAATCCAGAGATCTTGTTTCTAACAGAAATCGATCTTTGCTTAGTGTAGAAATGGTTGATGAATGCTGCCTTGTACTCGTCCCAAGTGGTGATCGAATGGGCAGGAAGAGACTTTAACCATCTAAGGGCTTTGTCGCCAAGAGAAAATGAGAAAAGTTTGCACTTTAGGTAGTCGGCTGAGACTCCATTGGCTCGGGTGGTGCTGCAAATTTCTTCAAAGTTATCTATGTGATCAAGCGGGTGCTCAGCTAGTAGGCCATGAAACTGGTTTTGCTTAACCAATGCTATGATTTGAGGCTTGATCTCATAGTCATTCCTCTGAGGTGGAGGTGGGTGGATCGGATTTCGATCTGTAAAGAAGGCATCAGCGGAGTCATAGTCTCCAATGGTTGGGTTGTTAGCTTGAGGTTGTGCATCAACTTCCCCAGCAGGAGGTTGTGGTGCTAAGGGTGGAGGTGGATCTCTCCCTTCAGCTACAGCTCTAGCTACTGCTGCATCATGAGCGGCTTGGGCCATCTCTTGAGCTCTTTGTCTTTTAAGCGTCTTTTCAAGTCGGTCGATTTCAGCAACTGGTTCAACTAGATTGTCCCTATTAGACTGTCTAGTCATGCACCTGAAAAACAAAAGAAGAAAACAAATGAAAAGTAAGATAAACTAGAAAAACCAAAAGCAAAAAGAATGAAAATGCAAGAAAACAATAAAATCCTAGACTAGATCCTAATCGAGATTCAAAGGTACTGCTGCAGTCCCCGGCAACGGCGCCAAAAACTTGATGTGTGGTCAGGTTTTACCGACTTTTTAAATCCTGCAAGTGCAAAGATCGCAGAAGTACGGGTTATCGAACACAAGGACTGGCTAAAATGAATGCACTTTAAATCTATGGAGTTCGGATCAAGCTAGAATAAGATAAAGGATGATTGGTTGGTGGTCTAATAACTAAATACTAAAGCTAAGAAATCGAGGTTGTAAAGCAATGAAGGAAAGGCGTTAGGTGTCTAGGGGCTAATTCGCAGAGAAGCAAGCAATGATCAGTTCGATGATAGATATGAATCAATTTAGGGATGATGGGATGATAGATCCGTCTAGAACACAAAACACGAAAATAAGTTTTTTCACTTCCGTGGCTCTGACTCCTATGATAACTTATCTAATCGCTAAACTTTCGGTATGTCCTTAGATAGTTAATCACGCATTAAATCGATCAGGTTCGGATACAGTTCACTAGGCTTAGTAAATACAACACTTCCGTGGCTCAAATCAATCTAGGATCGGATTGCTAGATGCGCGGTAAAGCAATCAGCATTAATAAGTGAACAAAACGAGACAAAGACTCTAATGATATCCCTGACAGTTCATCGAAATCATAGATCAAGCAAACAACTCATTGAATTAGTAACCCTAGCAACCTAACAAGTGAATTACTCAGACATGATCAAAGTAACAACACAGAGAGATGGAGAAAGCACGATAATAGATAAAGGTTCAGAAATCTTCTCCAAATTGTAGTGAGGAGGAGAAATCCTCTCCTTGAAATCTCTAGAACAAAAGTAGATCTATAAAACTGTAATACAATGCGGCTATCGGTTCTCTTCTTTCTAAAGAGGCTAAAAAGGTGTATTTATAGTGCTAGGTCTTCCAGGGGTCGAGATTAGGCAAACGGGCCGAGTAAATCGTGAAAACGTGCAAAACGGGCCTTAGTCGGCTAAGGCGGGTCGAGCGGGACGGTCGGCGGTCGAGCGGGGCGGTCGACCGGTCGGTCGGGATGGTGGTCGGGTCGAGCGGGGCGGTCGAGCGCATACGAGATGGTGAAAAGAGGTCGGGTCGGACGAGGGCCATGGAGTCCCTGTCCGACCGGCTCGGTCGACCGGATCGGTCGTCGTCTTGAAGGAGGGTCGGGTCGGACGGGAGCCTTGGAGTCCCTGTCCGACCGGCTCGGTCGACCGATGTCATTGTGCAGTTAAGGACGTTCGGGTCGGACGGGTGCCTTGGAGGCCCTGTCCGACCGGCTCGGTCGAGCGGCTGGTGTAGACGTCCGGTTTTCGGCTGATTTGACACTCTTCACTAAAATGATAATATCTTCCATTCTACACGTCCAAATTGCATGATTCCAATTGCGTTGGAAAGCTAACTCATGTAGGCATCGCGGAAAACTGGGTTTGGTGAAATCCATTGAGTAGAATGTTTTTGGGGCTCTTTCAAAGTTGATTCTGTGTCACGGAGCGGTGTAAAGTCCAAATCCTGTGGTTTTGCTCCAAAATGCATCTTTCGACCTGTTTAGACTCTTAGTACTATAAATCCACAAAAACTACATTTTTAGATCAAAAACCCTTTAAAAACCTTATAAAAAGCATAGTAAAACCATATAAAAAGGGTACAAAATAGAGGTATATCATATGCAAGTAATAAAAACCCTAAGCAAAACATGGTTGCAAGTGCACAACATGTTGTTGTAGTACTTAGGGGTCGATCCACAAGAGAATGCGAATTGCACACCACACATTTGTAAAGATTTGGTCAAGCTAAATCAATAATATGCAAGGTTTTGTGTTTTGTTTTTGTAACAGAAGAAGTAAATAACAATGCAAACTATACAAACAACATCAAATGAAGAAGGATAAACCATGAGAACATATGCCAAATCAATTGAAAAGATTGTCAAATCCGATTCCTAAACTCAAAACACTACGATGTGATCATCCCACTTTCGTGGCTCCGACCACCTATACCTCTTAAACCAATGGACTCAGCTGTCGCATGGTCATTGAAGAGTGAGGTATGCCTTAGGTATAAGTAATGATTGTTTACAATAATCCTTAAGTCTACTTTCATAGCTTAAGACTTATTGCTCATCAAATACTAGATCCGGAGATATAACAAGCTTTTGGAGAATATATCAACCTTAAATCATGTCGCTAGTTAGCTACTCTAGCAACAAGCATGACGCGCAAATAAAGATGAAGAACCATGGGGTTTTCCCTTTATTCAACAACCGATTATTGAAGGCATTTATGTCATGTCATCTTGGAAGGATCCATAATTCAACGATGAGTCTAAAGGAGTAGAGAGGATCTCATGGTTCTAGTGGTAGGAGGCGGAGTGATAGAGATCAAACCGTGGCTCCCCCATAGAGAGAAGCCTCTAGACCTAGACTTAAACTAAAACATGCGAGTATGTACAAGATGTAAAAGGGAAAAGAAAGAACAAGGAGACCACCTAAGTGGCTCCGGTTTATTGACTGAAAAGATGAAGAGAGATTTTTATTGTTCTATGATGTCGATACAAGAGGCTAAAAGCAAGTATATATAGGTGAGGGGAGGCTAGGTCGGCTGAGTTAAGGCGCAAAAGAGAAGAGGAAACTTTCCATTTCTTCTCCTCGCTTGAACTTGCTCACCAAGTCTTGAGTGAGGCGCGGCCGCAACCTTCTGATCGCGTGGAATGGTGTGGGCTTGATTCTTGATGAAGTCCAGGCTTGGCCCGCAGTGACCCCGGTCCATTTCGCTTATCCGCTCCATGGGCTTCACTTACTCGCCAGACGGACATGTCTTGGGAGAAAAAGCTCCTAGGCCGCATATCTGCTCCAAATGGCCCAATTCCACTTCGCCGCGACGCATGACTCATTTATATATCTTTCCATATAAAGATATCATGATTTGGACGTCGGAAAGCCCCTTTGCCGCGGTCATCTTTCGGATGCTTCGATTCTGTCCGAATGCGGAAATCGGCTAACTTGGGTTTTGTTGAAGCTCTTGACTTGGGAACTTGCATGGATCATTGTTTGAAGTTCTTTTGCTCCATTTTGCCTTCTTTTTGCCATTTTAACCTGTTTGCTTCCCAAAACCACAATATACAAGAAAACTACCTCGTGGATACAAAATCATTATTATTAAGTAAGAAAACATAAGAAAAACCAAAGTAAAAACATGTAAAATATGGATATATCAACTCCCCCAGATTTAGCCTTTTGCTTGTCCTCAAGCAAACTAAGAAAGGAAAAGAGGTTTGAAAACATGAGAACTCTCAATGCATTTTGAAAATCCATGTTAGCTTATGTTTTAGTAATCCACATGAAAAACGGTTTTGGCTTTGTGATGAGGGACATAAGTACTTACATTGAGTTTAGCAGTCATCCCAAAGTAACCCACACTCCATATGACCATCCGGGCTCACCTCCTTTGACTCCTTTAGTTTTTAAAGGTGTGGTCTCAACTAGGGGATATCGATCAAAGGGTTCATGATCTCTTTACCATCCTCTTGTGTTTAAACACTTGTCTTGGCTCTTGTTTCACCTCTATCTCTTCTCACTCCTTAAGTCGATTGATCCCTTTTTTTTTAGGGTAGCAAGGTATTTTTTTATTCGACTTCTTCTCCTCTTTGTGGAGGTTTTTGATGGATCTTCCATAGACGCGAGTACTGATGGTTGTAGCCACCTAATCCCCGGTTACTTGGATCAAAAGGTCTTCCATATATGCGAGTATTGATGGTGGTTGCCACCTAATCCCCGGTTACTTGGACCTTGATGCTTTTTCTTAAAATTGGAGGGGAGAGGGAGGGGAAACGGAACTCACATAGAATTTTACTTATTGGCGAGGATGAGGAGTCGTGCCCTTTGTAAAACCAAGCCCATAGCTGAGAAGGTTAAGTTCATTGAGGTGCGGAGTCAAAGATGGATCCACTATCGGCTTTTTGGAAATGTGGCCATTTTTGGTAGACCGTTCTGCTCAAAGTGTACATTGAATGAATGTGTTGCCAAATACTGTTTCAATGGTCACTTAAACATTAGTGTAACGTGGTTAGTTTCAAAGAAAAGGTCATAATTCTCGGACAAGGTTTTGACTCAATAAAACGACTCAAAGAAAAATGAAAAATAAAGAGTCAAAAAGAACAAAATTGTTAGTAATCCCCCCAGACTTAACTGGAACCGTCCCGGTGTAAGCAAATCCAATTAAGAGGGGTTGAAAAGAAAAATGAATTTGAAGGGAATGTGTTTTGGATTTTGTTACCAAAGTGTGACCATAGGTCGTGAAGAGCGGTTTTGCTTTGGTGAGGGACTCCAAGTGTGATATACAGCATCAAATCATTCCTTAGATGCAAAAAGGAAAAGAAAGAACAAGGAGACCACCTAAGTGGCTCCGGTTTATTGACTGAAAAGATGAAGAGAGATTTTTATGGTTTTGTGATGTCGATACAAGAGGCTAAAAGCAAGTATATATAGGTGAGGGGAGCCTAGGTCGGCTAAGTTAAGGTGCAAAAGAGAAGAGGAAACTTTCCATTTCTTCTCCTCGCTTGAACTTGCTCACCAAGTCTTGAGTGGGGCGCGGCCGCAACCTTCTGATCGCGTGGAATGGTGTGGGCTTGAGTCTTGATGAATTCCAGGCTTGGCCCGCAGTGACCCCGGTCCATTTCGCTTATCCGCTCCATGGGCTTCACTTACTCGCCAGACGGACATGTCTTGGGAGAAAAAGCTCCTAGGCCGCATATCTGCTCCAAATGGCCCAATTCCACTTCGCCGCGATGCATGACTCATTTATATATCTTTCCATATAAAGATCTCATGATTTGGACGTCGGAAAGCCCCTTTGCCGCGGTCATCTTTCGGATGCTTCGATTCTGTCCGAATGCGGAAATCGGCTAACTTGGGTTTTGTTGAAGCTCTTGACTTGGGAACTTGCATGGATCATTGTTTGAAGTTCTTTTGCTCCATTTTGCCTTCTTTTTGCCATTTTGACCTGTTTGCTTCCCAAAACCACAATATACAAGAAAACTACCTCTTGGATACAAAATCATTATTATTAAGTAAGAAAACATAAGAAAAACCAAAGTAAAAACATGTAAAATATGGATATATCAGTCACCGGTTCTTCAGCTTGGTGGACCAACTGCCATTGCCATGACCACTTCATCTATGTCTGCTCTTCAATCTCCATACCCTTCAGGTGCATTTAACTGTTTTTCACAGATCTAACCTCAGAGTATTGGCTCTAGGCTTTTGTATTAAGAGGCATTTAGGTGCAATTTAGTTATGTCCTCTTTTGAATGTTTGTTTCTCACGCCCTGCTCTTGTACAATCGCATATTATTGTCCATTCCCCTCAATTTATAAAAAGTAGCGGTTCTGACGAGCTGCATCAAGATTACCTCTCAAAATGTAAGATCTCTATTCTTCTCTTTGTATTCTTCTCTTCATAGTTAGACTTCATAGTTAGACTTTATATTTTCAAATATAACAAGTATTCAAGTCCAAATTTGTATCATAATCTATCTTGAATCTTATATTTGGTTATTTTGTGAATTAATCACGACACTGTAGGTTAAAGGCATTGAGTCTTGATTCTTAAACCTTGGAGTATCTGCATTTTGTTTTCTTATTAACTGCAACATAGTTGATAGGTTTTGATGTCTCACTTAGTTTCTTATGGAGCCGTAGCAGCTGAGGACGATGTGGTTGGTGGCAACAACCAAGCTCAGGTGTTCTTCAAGCAGCATGGATTGCTAAATGGTGTTCTTGCTTACTCTTTGCTCCAAGCCCCTTCTAACGTAATCAGCTTCCTTAGGTTTACTGGCCAGAGATTGCTGATCAAAGACCAATGTTGTTTTTTTTTTTTTTTGGGTGAAAGGCTTATGCAGCCATGTATGTTACCACAAAAAATAAAAAAAACAGTTTATGGAAGTTTTTGTTGTAGCCTACACTTAACATTACAGTTGGGGTAATATAACAAATCAATTTAAGACCTACACTTAGTTTTTATTGATCTCTTTCTTGGTACAACATATTTTGTATTGTTGAATTGTAAATCAAATTTTGTATTTTCACTCACTTACCCATTCTTAATGTTACTTTAGAGATTAGTGATTTTATTTTCAAACAACATATCTTAGACAATTAACCAAATCAAAGTAGTTTTCACACAAAAATCAAACAAATACATCATCAATAAAATCAAATTCAAGCTTTTTATGCATTTTACCTAGTTAAAATGGACCAAGTTCGGAGAAATTGTTAGACTTCACGAGTAGACTTCATGAGTAGACTTATCGTGTAGACTTATCGTGTAGACTTCATATTATTTTTGAAAAAATAAAAATTCAAGCTTTCATATGCCATTTTACCGCTAAAACGGATCAAGTTGGAAAAAATAATTAGACTTTATAAGTAGACTTCATGAATAGACTTCTCGTGTAGACTTCACATTTTTTAGAAAAAAAAACCCAAATTCAAACTTTTTCATGCATTTTACCTAGCTAATCTAGATCAAGTTCGGAAAAATTGTTAGACTTGACGAGTAGACTTCATGAGTAGACTTCTCGTGTAAACTTCACATCATTTAAAAAAAAAAAAAAATTCATGCTTTTCTATGCCATTTTACCTTGCTAAAACGGACCAAGTTGGAAAAAATAATTAGACTTTATAAGTAGACTTCATGAATAGACTTCTCGTGTAGACTTCATATTTTTTAGAGAAAAAAAAACCCAAATTCAAGCTTTTTCATGCATTTTACCTAGAGTCCATTTCACTTAGACACACTTATTTGACTTTGGTATCAGAAATAGACTTTTTCCATTGCAGAGGCACTTACTCAATCTTCTTGTTTAATTGTTTCCAAAAATATCCCTCGTCCCATTATTAACATATTTTTATTTTACCCTGAGAGGTAAATCAATTTTCAATTAAAATGGACCAAGTTCGGAGAAATTGTTAGACTTCACGAGTAGACGTCATGAGTAGACTTATCGTGTAGACTTATCGTGTAGACTTCATATTATTTTTGAAAAAATAAAAATTCAAGCTTTCAAATGCCATTTTACCGCTAAAACGGATCAAGTTGGAAAAAATAATTAGACTTTATAAGTAGACTTCATGAATAGACTTCTCGTGTAGACTTCACATTTTTTAGAAAAAAAAACCCAAATTCAAACTTTTTCATGCATTTTACCTAGCTAATCTAGATCAAGTTCGGAAAAATTGTTAGACTTGACGAGTAGACTTCAAGAGTAGACTTCTCGTGTAAACTTCACATCATTTAAAAAAAAAAAACAAATTCATGCTTTTCTATGCCATTTTACCTTGCTAAAACGGACCAAGTTGGAAAAAATAATTAGACTTTATAAGTAGACTTCATGAATAGACTTCTCGTGTAGACTTCATATTTTTTAGAGAAAAAAAACCCAAATTCAAGCTTTTTCATGCATTTTACCTAGAGTCCATTTCACTTAGACACACTTATTTGACTTTGGTATCAGAAATAGACTTTTTCCATTGCAGAGGCACTTAATCAATCTTCTTGTTTAATTGTTTCCAAAAATATCCCTCGTCCCATTATTAACATATTTTTATTTTACCCTGAGAGGTAAATCAATTTCAATCCCCCCCCCCCCGATGTCGACGCCGTCCTCGCCGCCGGGATTTTTTTTAATCCCGTTTCCCTTCTCTCTTCAATCGACGTCCGATAAAATTTTGTTCCTTTACAGCTCAATTGGATCACACATTAAACATAATCCTTTTCCTCTTATGAAAATCATCGGCGGAGGCGCAACTTGAACCGCACATATTGTGTTTTTTTTTTCAGAACCACGTTACTCTGATTCTCTACAATCACATGCGAAATTGTCATTAAACAGACCAGAGTCACAGTTGTGTTTAGAACATCTGTAAAACTCGACCTCACACAAACATACAGGGCGGGGGTGAGTTTCGGTTCTGCTACAATCCACTTTAAACGGCGATGCTAATATCCATAATTGGGAATCTTGTCCACCCAGCTCACTCCGTTTTCAATATCCGGACACCGTCAAATCTTCGATTTAACAAGAATTTTTTTTTTTTTTTTTTTGGGTAGCGTTTGTGATTATATTTGATATACTACTATGGACAACACTTCGTGGATATACATTGATTGGGTTCCCTATGTTTTTGGCTCCAAAGAGGAAAAGCGCAGAGGCAAAACGAAAACTACTAATCCCCAGCCGCACGATCAATTCAGTCGCTTTCCCAGTACCACGATCGTGTGGTTTCGCGTTGGACACATGGTTTTGGTGGTTGGCTCTTTTTTCATTTGGTTGTGTACGGATAAAGTTATCTTTAAAAGATAACCACACTTAGAGCCACTTAATCCGAAACTGATAAGCAAACTTAAAGAAACCCAAAATGGCTGAGCATTGTCTGGTTATGTGTGGTGATTGGCGTTGTTCTGCCGCAGGTCAATGGGATTTCATTGTCGACAAGAGTATGATGTCTCGGGTCGTGGCTGTCTACGCTGGGATTAGCATGGAAGAGTTGAGGAAGCGTGTTGTTGCCGAGTTCTTTCCGCAGGGGAAGCCTTCGCTGGTGGTTTCGGTTAGTTACTGGCCACCTAACACCACCGAGCTTGCCACAGGAATAAGGACTCCTCCTGTTCTTCTAACCAATGAGGGGAGTGTATCTTTCTTTTTTAAACACTACAATGTTAACAAGTCGATGAATCTGTTTGTTAGTTTTGGCTGTGAGATTACCGCAACACCTGAAGCTTGTTATATAACACCAGCGAACGAGGGTAAGAGGGCAAAAGTGTTTGATGGTTTGCACTGTCAGGCCAAAACAGGGCGGCTTGCGTCCGGTGGATTCAGTGATGGCGTCCGTAATCTTAGTTGGTCATCGAGGGATGCGGCTAGTGAGGATGTTTGTATGTTGAGAGGGAAGAAATTCTCGTTTGAGGATGTTGGATTTTCCGATGGCAAAGTTTATGATAAGGGCAAAGCGTTTAGTGAAGGCTCATCTTCCGGTTGTGCGTTGAACCCTGTTGATGTAGCGGATGATGACTTTATAAGGAATGAGAAGCTGATGGAAGATGTGTTCTTTGGCGACTCTCAGAAGGAAAACAGCAGAGTTTTCGTTGATGGTTTGATAGCCTCTGATTCCGACGATAGCTGCGGCGAACCCCCTTCCGGAGTTTGTGACGTGCGTCCAGTTGGGTACAACCAAGAGTTTTGGGCGCCATTGATCAGCGATCCTTTTGGTGGCTCGGACGCGGTCGACATTATGTGCCCTCCTAGCGACGGGTTTGACGGAAAAGCCGCAACCTTAGGTAAACGGCGTCAGATTTTATCTTCCACCAACGATCTTTCCGACAACTTCGGTGTGTCAGGCACCGTGTCAGTAGACGTTAAGTCCGAATGAGTTGGACGTTTTGGTGCGCCCCGGCATTCTTCGGATGATGGTCGTTCACTTGAACATATAGGCGATGAAGAGTTTGACATTCCGCCTATGTTTGATGATACAAAGTATGTTAGTGATGATATACCTGATCTCGACATTGATGAGGGTGGAGGTGCAATATACCAGGGGAAGTTGTTTAACAGCAAAGAAGAGTGTCAGATTGCATTAGCTATATATGCAATAAAAGGAATGTTCCACTTCAAACAGTCTACCACAAAGAGACACTATTTTATTGTAAGCTGCGTAGATAGGGTCTGTGAATGGAGAGTCCGAGCGAAGGAAGTCGGCGATTGCGAATACTATGAGATACAGAAAGCAAATCTTGACCACACCTGCTGTATAGACACTCGGAACGCATACAAGAAGAAGGCATCATCTCGTGTGATTGCAGCCGTATTCAGAGCCAAATACGGTGATCCGGAGAAAGGTCCTAGAGCGTCTCAGTTGCAACATATGGTGTTGGAGGAGCTTCGTGTGCAAGCTTCATATATGAAATATTACAGGGCGAGGGGACAAGCTAGTGTCAGTGTTAGAGGAACCGAAGACGAATCTTATTTGAAACTCCCTGTATATTTTCATATGCTTAAACTCGCAAACCCCGGGACGGTAACTGATATCGAGACAGAGTTGGATGTAGATGGCAATGAACGATTTCTTTATGCTTTTCTTGCGTTTGGAGCTTCTGTGACAGGGTTCAGCAGACTAAGGCGTGTGATTGTTATAGACGGGACACATTTGTGGGGTAAGTACAAAGGGGTCTTGCTAACTGCATGTGGGCAGGATGCAAACTTTCAGGTCTACCCTCTGGCTTATGCTGTTGTGAATTCTGAGAACAACGAATCATGGACTTGGTTCCTCCTTAGACTTGAGCGGATTTTGGGGGACAGCTCGAGCTTGGTGATTGTGTCGGACAGAGCGCAGTCTGTTTACGCTGCTATTGCTGTAGCTTATCCAATGGCAGTTCATGTGGCTTGTATTGTACACCTTGCCCGGAATGTGAGCTCTATTTTCAGTTGTAACGGGCTGGGGAAGTTGGTCACACTGGCTGCTTTTGCATACAGACCTGCTGGATTTAAGCCCGTTTATGAGAAAATCAAATCTCGCAACATTGAGTGTGCTCGTTATTTGGAGAAAATTGGAATGAGTCACTGGGCTCGTTGTTATTGTAGAGGGGAAAGATACAATTTCATGACTAGCAACGCAGCGGAGCAGCTGAATAAGGCTTTGAAAGAAGGTAGAGCCTGTCCTATTGTGGAGTTATTCAAGTTTATTCAGGCCATGATGACACGGTTGTTCAATGCAAGGCGCGAGAAATCATCTAATCTCCGTGGTAATGTGACACCGGAGGTTGAGAAGGTTATGAAGGAACACATGGTAGAGGTTGTTGGCAGCCGTGTTAACCAGATATCAAGCTGGTCTTTTGAAGTAATTGGTAAATTCGGCGATCGAAACACAGTCTTGCTGAGTGAGAACAGATGCTCATGCAAAAAGTTTGACCGGTTGCAAATCCCCTGTGGCCATGCCTTGTTTGCGGCAGATGCAGTTGGTGTGCTCCCCAGCACATTGGTTGGTCTTTGGAATAGGCCTTGTAGCTGGAAGGAGTCTTATGTTGGTCTGATTACACCTGACGGCAACCCGGGCGATGTCGAGCTACCTACATATGTTACCGAGTTAGAACTATTTCCACCCATGGCCGGGAGAGCTAAAGGGCGTCGTAGGGAAGCAAGGATTCCGTCGAAAGGTGAATTTCCTGTAAGTGTTTGTTTTGTGTTCTATGTCTTCATTGAGTAGCTTGTTTATTGTCTCATTTTTAAGTCGTTTGATCTGTTTGTAGATTGTTCGAAAGAAGAAGGAAGTTCCTAACAAGTGCACTAGATGTCTGAAGCCCGAACACAACCGTGCTAGCTGCCCCGTTTAGATTTGGTTTGACGTTTATCCACGTGTTATGTTAATGTGGATAGTTTTCGAACCAATTCGTGGACCCCAACCCCCCATAGCGTTTTCTGATTGTAATGTTTTTTGTGAAAGGCATGGTATCATGGGTTTGGAGAACAAGCTGATGGTTTTGTTTCAGGGATTTTGTTACGTAATGTAAACTCTTGGCTATCTTGATTTTTGAGAAGTGATAAAGGAGTTGTTATCTTTTGTGTATTTTTGTGGTTTTGAGTTTGATTGCCTATGCTATGTAGTTGATATGGTTATCCATCTTGGGTGTTGGCGTCTTTATGGTCTGGCTTATTTTGATAGTGGTATCCATCGTAGGTGTGTTGTTAGTGGATATAAAAACAGTGGATATGGTATTTGTCATTTTGGAATATCTGATAAGTTGCCATGTCCAATTTGAAATTGGATATTTAGCATCCATTTTGCTGGCGTCCATATGGAGTGGATGTCGATATCCATCGTAGGTGTTAGCGGTTACATGGAGTGGCTATTTGATAGTGGATATGGTATTTGTTATTTGGATTTTCTCATAAGGGATGTGTTTTAGTGGATATAGAAAATGGATATGTTTCAGTGGATATAAAAAATGGATATGTTTTAGTGGATATAGAAAATGGATATTTATATTTAGTAGCCATTTAAAACTAGATATTTAGCATCCATTTGTTGGCGTCCATATGGAGCGGATATGGTTATACATCTTCGGTGTTGGCGTCTGATAAGTTGCCATGTTTTTGCGTCCATGTGTTGGCGTCCTTTTTGAAATTGGATATTTAGTATCCATTTGCTGGCGTCCATATGGAGTGGATGTCGATATCTGTCGTAGGTGTTAGCGGTTACACGGAGTGGCTATTTGATAGTGGATATGTTTCAGTGGATATAGAAAATGGATATGTTTTAGTGGATATAGAAAATGAATATTTATATTTAGCATCCATTTGTTGGCGTCCATATGGAGTGGATATGCTTATACATCTTGGGTGTTGGCGTCCATTTTTTGGGTGTTGTTATTGGATATAAGACAGTGGATATGGTATTTGGACATGTGTTTGCGTCCATGTGTTGGCGTCCATATGGAAATTGGATATTTTAGGATCCATTTGTTGGCGTCCGTTTCAGTGGATATATAAAATGGATATGTTTTAGTGGATATAGAAAATGGATATTTATATTTAGTAGTCATTTAAAACTGGATATTTAGCATCCATTTGTTTGGCGTCCATATGGAGTGGATATGGTTATACATCTTGGTTGTTGGCGTCCATTTGTTGGGTGTTGTTATTGGATATAAGACAGTGGGTATGGTATTTGTTATTTGGAATATCTGATAAGTGGACATGTGTTTGCGTCCATGTGTTGGCGTCCATATGGAAATTGGATATTTTAGGATCCATTTGTTGGCGTCCATATGGATTGGATGTCGATATCCATCGTAGGTGTTAGCGTTCACGTGGAAATATCTCATAAGGTATATCCACAATTTAGTATACATTCTAAACACTTTGCAAGTCTATATGCACAACATCTTAAGTTTGGGTATACAGATATGGATAAGTTAAAACTTGGATGGATGTCGATATCCATTTGTTGGCGTCCATATGGAGTGGATGTCGATATCCATCTTGGATGCTAAAACTTGGATGGGTGTCGATATCCATTTGTTGGCGTCCATATTGGAGTGGATGTCGATTTCCATCGTAGATGTTAGCTTCCATACGGTGTGGCTTATTTGATAGTGGTGTCCATCGTAGGTGTTGTTAGTGGATATAAAAACAGTGGACTGATAGGTGGCCATGTGGTTGCGTCCCTGTGTTGGCGTCCATATGGAGTATCCATTTGTTGGCGTCCATATGGAGTGAATGTCGATAGCCATCGTAGGTGGTAGCCATGGAGTGGGTTATTTGGTAGTGGTATCCATCGTAGGTGTTATTAGTGGATATAAAAACAGTGGATATGGTATTTGTTATTTGGAATATCTCATAAGGGATATGTTTTAGTGGATATAGAAAATGGAAACAAAGTATGGGAATGTTAGTGTTTTGGTAAAATAATATATTACGGTTTCCATCTGTTTGCCGTCCATGTGTAGATGTTTGTTTTTGTAGGTCGGTTTCCTTCGTAGTTGTTAGTTTTTGGTTGTTTGGTAAAATATTCCATATGCATTCCCATCTTGCTTTGGAGGGAGTGGATATGAAAGTATGGATATGCTAGTTCTTTTTGTAGGTGACATAAAATGGTTTCCATCGTAATTGTTGTAAGTTGATATACTAAAGTGGATATGGTAAAAGTAACTGGAGTTTGTATCAGTTTGATTTGTACTAAGTTTTATTTGTTGAATAGTAACTATCCCGATTATACGATTCATACGATTGATGTTATGATAATGTTATGATACTGTTTTGCTGAGAAATGAAAAGTTTGCAAAACCAAAAACTTTGGCAACCCACATATGTCTTTAAAACGAGAAGTAGAAAATCAAAAAACGAGAAGTTTATCAGAGGTACAAAGGCATGATGAGTTCTTTGTAGAGGTCAATCGTGTATTGCTTCCTGAACTGTGTAACAATTGCGTCGGTTAACCCCGCCATGTGTGGTTCGGGATCTCCTGCCGCGTGCATCTCCATAAACTTGACAGCCAATGGGCCGCAATCACCTCCACGAACGTTTTTGTATACATCTGTGATGCATTTCCAAGTGTAACTTTGTAGTCCCCTCGGCTGAGATGCCTGTGGGCAGAGCTTGTGAACAACGCAGGGTAACATATCTAGAATAGGCTTGAGATACCTTCCAAGATTTTTGTTGGTTCTGAGATCGGTGTTAGGATCTAGGACCTCAATGCAGCCCACGCTCAAGTTGATTGCTAAGCCTACCCAGTGCTTGTTGTCTAGATTCATTGGCACATAGACAGTATTTGTGTCTTGAACCCATGTCCTTCCTGGTGCGTGGACAAATTGCGAGATCTTGTGATCCCAGTGTACCCTTTTTTTGTTCTTTGCGGCATAGAAATCTTTACTCTTTGCTAATAATCGGTTAATTAGCATTGGGGAGCAGAAAGCACCAGCTTCCGAGGCTGGTAATATAAATTGTCTTCTCGCAAGCCAGTTCATAAGGACCTCCATGTGCTGCGTAAACCCATTATTTGAGACAGTTGTGTAATATTCAATGTTTGTACTAATATTTGGTTAGGTTATGTATACGTACCAATGTGGAAACCCATTTTGTGGGCGTGGCGAGATCTAGAAGGAATGTGTTTGTTATAAGGAAACCGCAGTCGGTGTAATGCTCCCTGCGAGAAGAAAGGTGCAAATAGATAAAATGACAAAAAAAACAGTGTATGTGGTAGTATTTGTTCCAAATCAAAAGTATGTGGTGGGAAATCATACACATTGGCGAGGCCATAAGTATTTGCTCGAGCATGTCAAAATGATTTACTTGCAAAGGACGAATGCACATTGGCTGATTAATGTCGTCTTGCTCCCGCAGTAATTTTGACAATGCTATCTCCCTGTAATTTGGTGTATGTTTGACTTTTTTGGGGGGAGGCAAGGAATCACTGACGAATACCGTGTCAAGAGGTCCTTCACTCTCGGTTGATGTGTGAGAAGCCTGTATATATGCGAGCATAACGTTAGGATAAAAAGGATGTGTTTAGGAAAAGTGATTTGGTTTTTACCTGCATTGTATCCATGTGGAGGGGGTCATCGGCGAAAGACATTGCATTACGAATGATGAGATCGTCGGTTATTTTTTCAGAGTCATCATATGTGTCCTCGGTTGCTGTGCCCTCGCTTGCTTTGCCCTGAAGATGTTCGACATTGGTGTAAAATGATTTACAACGATCGTATGTTTGCCAGAGAGGATGATTGTATCAACTGTGGGAAATCAGTGGTAAGATTACCACGACTGGTTGGAAAGGTGAGGTTTGGTTAGTATTTTTCTGAAGCCTAAGTCGGATTTTAGGTAGGAAGTTTTTTGGCTAGTGGAAATGAAGTAATTCAATCAGGTATGCAAACATAGAAGTTGCTTCTTTTTATATAGTGATGGTGCACCTTTATTGGGGGGGCGGTTTCTGGAACGACCAAGGATACATCCACCGAAGCTACTTCTTCTGGAGTAAGTGACTCCTAAAAATTTTGATACATCATAAGTTGGGAAACTATGAGGATGTCCATATGGAGACCAATGTTTGGATGTGTGTGAAAAAATTGTACTTAAATTAAAACACACTCATTGGTAAAACGTTTTGTGTTAATAGTGTACAAACCTCGTGGGGCATCGCTTCGGGTGTAGGCGTGTCGTTGGTTTGTCCCGGGTTTGTTGGATCTCCAGCCTGGCAGAGCAAATAAACAGGAAAAACATATAATTCCTGTCTTTTTTTAAAAAAGATATCCATATGGACACCCGTGTTTGGATATGTGTGATGTTGTGTGTGGCAAAATGTTTAAAAAATAATATATAAGCTGTTCGAATGAAGATGCAAAGTAATGAATGTACAAACCTCTTGGGACATCGCTTCAGGTGTATGCGTGTTTGCTGGATGTCCAGCCTGTAAGATCAAAATAAACAGGAAAAACTCATCATTCCATGTGTATGTTATTGTTGCGATCTCCATTGTGCAATAATCATAATCACTGATGGAATGATTTCCCTGTGTACCTTAGTAGATGTGTGGTCTTTACCGAGTCCGAAACTCTCTTTAAGTGGCAAGTCTTCCCAATGCGATGGCATAACCAGGACTTCATTAACTTATGTGGTTTGCGTTCCGGTAGACGTTGACGGGCGTGTGTTGGTATTTACGTTCACTGATGGGCGCCTCCGCCGTTGTCTAATCCTTTGCGTTCTGTAAAACATCCGTTCCCGCTCAAACCTCTTTTGGTTTGCAATCAATTCAGCCACCTGCGCTTTGAGTGTTTGAATCTCTTCAAGAGTAGAGGTTTGGATGATGTCCGCCGGATTAGTGGTTGGTGTTTTTTTGTGAGGAGTTGGGTCATTGGAGATGTTGGTGTTTTTCCGTTTCCGGCGGTTTAGAATGTGTTTCTTATGAGCGCCAGGTTTTGTCTTTTGTGGCTTTGGGAATATGTGATAAAGGGAAGCGTCGCCGTGAGGCCAGTCAGTCAACGAGAAGGGGTCACCATTCTTGATTTTCTTTTCAAGGTACAACACTTTGTTGTCTGTAACTTCATCGTCCCAGGTGTACTGGGCTGGATCTGTTGTATTGAGATACAGAGCAACATATAACTGTAAAAAAGGAATGTTAGTAATAAATTGATGCAAACTGAGTATTATATAGAAAGGTTATTTTGCGACCACTTACATCAGGGTTGGTTTCTGCGAGCAGAACATCGCTGAGTTTGAGACCAGCGTGGATTGGGATAGAGTCTCCGATGATATGAAAAAGCGTGTGATCTTCAGCTGGGCTGGGAAGCCAGTTGAGTAGGATTAGGATGTTCGTGAATGCTAGGAGCTGTAGTGCAAGTGGGAAACCTTGAAGCCGAATAGTCACAGCAGATAGTTGGCGGCGGAGTCTGGGTATAGGGTCTTGCTGTTTCTTCCCTCTTTTTGGTTGTGGCCGCATCGTCTCAAGGGTGCATAAGAAAGATTCACGGCCCCAGGGATATCGGAGGAACTTTGTTACATCGGAGAGCATGGAGACGTATCTCGGTGTGGGTTTGGGAAACTGATGTTTGGCAACCAGTACACCGTCAACGATGAGTATAAGTGCCAGTTTGAATTTCCGGTCGTCAGACATAGAATGAAATGACTTTTCATTCTGAAATAATTCGGCAATGTCCCCCATAGTTGTGTTTGCGTCATCCCCAATTATCTCTCTCCATGTATCGTCAACCTCATCTGCAATTTGTGTTGTTTCTTTGTCGTTGTATTCCTCTTCAAATTCCCCGCAAGGTAGTCCCGTTATTTGTGCAAACTCGGGAAGACCAAATCTGATGGGATGGCCACCGAAAGCCATCCATAGCTCGTGTTTTTTTTTAGTGATAAGTTGCCTGGTGATGAGCTGGTGAATAAGCTTCCCCGAAATGGGGCATCTCAGGGATGGGATGTCGAAAAGCTTTCCAAAACATGTGTTTCTGATCTGGTCCATGACAGGGCTGTCTTTCAGGTAGTGGTGAATGAACGTAAGGTGGTCTAGCTTGGAATACACATTTAGGCTAGCAACCGGGTATCGTCCCGTTGCAAAGAGTCTAGGCGGAAGGTTTTCATCCCAATAGTCAGAAGTTTTCCTGAAAGAGACAGAAGGCAAAAATTAGTTGTAGCGAATTGAAATCAGTGAATAAAAACCGCAGTCCGATAGTGTATGTGTCGACTTAGGATCGACTTAGTAAGAGTTTTGGAAACACTCTATATATGTGAATCCTTTGGTAATATCTGTTTAAGGACAAACGAAGAACCGAGAGACAGCAAGTATGGGAGGATGATTGTCTGCTAAAAATACATTGAGATGGACATGTCTAAACCATCTCTTGTTGGTGAGAGAAGATGGTTCCCCAAATTGAAAAAAACTAATCCTAAAATTCAAATTGTAAACCGATCTGAATCTTAATCATGTAGATAACCTAAAATGGCCATATGGATGTGTGTTTATGGAAACAAATAAATTGCAAACCCCTCTCGCTGCATAAAGATTCGAAATGAATATTACCTTCTACAGGGGGAACTGGAGCGATATGTGGATTCGCCTGAGGTGTGTCTGGTTCCATGACGGGGTTTTCCGATAACTCGGAGGTGATTTTAGCCATAAACCTTCCCGCCGAAGTGCTTCAATTAAAGACTTCCCAGATCCTACAAATCGACAGAAATCCGGAGGCCAGTAGTGAGAACACTTCCCTACTGCTGCTGCGACCGAAAGCGATGGGATTAGGGATTTTCCCCGATTCTCCCGGTGGTTATTCAGTTAGTAATTGGAAGGAAAAGTGTGATTTGTTTGAGCAGATTTAGAAATGCAACAAGACTTCCAGTCTGTACAATCAGAAAATCTGACCAGAAAGATGAAGTTTCGTCGCCTGCGATTCACGCCGGTACCGGAGAGATTGGGTTTTTTTACCAAGGAAGGATCGTGAAAAAAGGTTAAGAGAGTTGTGTTACAGAAGGTTATTCTGGTCATTCCACTTCATGAAAGTGCATCATAAGTTGTAAGTGTGTTTGTGTGTTAATTGAGAGTGAAAAAGTGCGTCCCAATGTAAATTTCTCTTTTACCTAGCTAAAACATATCAAGTTCGGAAAAATTGTTAGACTTCACGAGTAGACTTCATGAGCATACTTCTCTACAAATTCTACTTGGTAATGTCTAAAATGCTAATCAAACAAGAAAACCATTTTCACTTTGTATATAACAAATAAGCATGTCAAACCCACACACAAGCAACTAAACAGACTAATACAACTAATTGTTCAAGAAAATCTTAAAAACTCATTATACAATTTCCAAAAATGCATTTAAAAAAAAACATTTAATAGTAGACTTCATAATAAAGTCTATTTTGTCGGCTTATATATGAAGTCTAATAGGTTAGTTTTGCAATATATCAACCAAATACGTTTTTGGTGAAGTCTATCCATGAAGTCTACTGAATAAAAAAGGTTAGTTTTGCAATTGACTTTCGCTTGACTTTTGGCGAAGTGTACCTGTGAAGTCTATTTAGGCCGATTAGACTTCAAAATGAAGTCTAACTCTGGTATGAAGTCTATCGGTGAAGTCTACGCCAATAATTAGACTTCAGACGGGTTAGTTTTGCAATTAATTGAATTTTTTTGACTTTGGAAGTAGACTTCACTGCGAAGTCTATTTCGATAAACGTTGACCAGTAGACTTCAACCGGAAGTCTATCGCGTAATAGACTTCACAATGAAGTCTACTCGTGAGTAGACTTCATTGTGAAGTCTAAACGGCCTAAATAGACTTCACAAGTAGACAAGGCCTGGGCGCGGGGCAGGTACTTGCGATATTTACTATATTTGCGACCCGCCTTGCCCCTCTCAATTTTCCCTAAAACTGACCCGTGACCCGCCCCGCCCCGTACAAGTACTTGCACTTACAAGTACTTGGTAAAAAAATAACTATTTGCAAATAACCCGCCCCGCCCCGTTATGTTTGTTGTGTTGTTGGGCTGGATCTGGTGGGCTTAGAAAAAATTAAAGTTAGAAAATCTGATAACAATTATTATGGGCTTGGGTTTAATAAACATTTGGGTTATATATTTGGGTTTTGAACAATATTAAAGGTGTCGACATGGTCAAGTGGATGCTCGGTGGACAAACCATGGAATTGGTTTTGTTTCACCAAGGCTATGATATGAGGTTTGATCTCAAATTCGTTCCTTGGAGGCTGAGGTGGTCGGATAGGATTCCGATCCAAGAAGAAAGCATCGGAAGAATCAAAGTCTCCCATAGTTTGGTGCCTTGGATGCTGAGTGAATTGTGCTCTCCTTGGAGGCACATGTTGTTGAGCTTGAGGCATCCCTTGATGGTCACCATGATGCTGATTTGGTTGCCCCACATTTGGAAACACCGGTGGTGGTTGGTATCGATGTTGCGGCTACGGCTGATCAGCTACACCCGGAGGTTGGTGTTGAATGTTTGGTTGAGGTATAGCTCCTCCTTGTGCCGGTTGATCAGCTCCAGCTCCTTGTGGTACATGGCTGTCTTGTGGTTGTTGCTCCGGTATAGGAGCTTGCTGCTGGCCATCTTGTGCGGCACCTTCTCCGACTTGATTCATTCTTTCTCTCCTTTCTCTTCTTTGTCGCCTAAGTGTTCTTTCAAGTTGGTCAATGTCAAGATCTTCTTCTACGGTATTATCTGGATTGGACCTTCTTGTCATGCACCTAAGAAACACAAAGAGAGAATGTTAAGTCAAATTTTTATGGGTTTTAAAGATTTTATGAAAAACAGAAAGTAAAATTGCAAGAAACAAAGAACTAGACTAAAAATCAATCAAAAGTTTTGAAGAAAATGCGAAAGCCTCCCCGGCAACGGCGCCAAAAATCTTGATGCGCTGGGTTTTGTAGCTTCAAAATGATAATATTTATAACCCAAATAAGTAGAGCTGCAAGTGCACAGCCGTGGTAAGTGGGGGTCGAACACAAAGAGGAGTGACTTCACTTCAAACCTATGTAGATTGAAAAGTAGCTAGAACAGAAAATATGATGTTGTGGTGAACCTAAAATCAAAAGAAACAAAGCAAGTAAATAAAGTTATAAACAATGAAAAAAAAGAGTTAGGCAAAGGATAATCTTTGGTAGCAAGTAGTGAAATGATGAATGCATTCAGATATCTTCAAAAACAGTCTTGAACTCAAAACACGGATGTATGATCTTTCCACTTTCGTGGCTCTAACCACTATGTTTATTCAACCTAATAGACTCAACTTTCGATGGTTATTACAAGTTGAAAACATGCATAAAAGATGTTCAAGTTATGATCGTTCACTAAGTTCCTTAAGTCGACTTTTGGAAGCTTAAGACACTTAGCTCATCAAATACAAGATCCGGCAATACAACAAGCTTTTGGAGAGTGTATCAACCTTAGATCGGATCATTAGGCGCGCTTTCCTAACAATAAGAATTAAGAGTAGGTAAAGATGAAGAAAAATTAGATAAGAAATCCCATTATTGCAAACGTATAAATCACTTAATCAAATCATACCAACTACCATCGATCTCCTCGGCCTAACGAGGGATCTACTCGGACATAGTGCAATCAAACAAGCAAGACATGATTGAAAGCATTGTGCAAGTATTAAAAGAGATAAGGGATAAAGAAAGCTTCTCTATTGAAGAACAAGTGGAGATCCTTTGATAACTTTCGGATCCAAAGTACAAAAGAAAAGGAAAAGATGAAAAGGTAAAGAACAAGGTTTTTGTGCAAGTGCAAAGGATTGAGCGACACCTCCCTCTTCTTCCTTCTGGACAGCGCACCTCCTAGGGCTTCTCTCCTTGACGGCTGCTCTCCTCTTTTCACGAGACACTGGTGGTGGCACACCTTTTTCTGAGGCTAAAAACGAGTATATATAGGTAAGGGGTCGCCTAGGTTTTTGAAGTGTTGGATAAGGAAACTTTTCGATGAGCCGGACTTGAAGTTTTGAGACGTGAATGGGCGAAGATCAGGCCAAGGAATCCACCAAAAGCAAGCTATGCCTGTGTTAGGTTTATCCAAGACCTATACCGCGGAATCCCGGGCCGTGGTTTACGCCAAGTCTCCATGGGCTTCATTTCCTTGCCAGACGGACATGTCTTGGGAGAAAAACGTTCTAGACCGGATGTATGCTTAAAATGACTCCATTCCACTTTGCCGTGATGGCTCACTCAATTATCTATCCAGAAGTATCAGGATCATGATTTTTGGACGTCGGGAAGACCTTATACCGCGGCTATCTTTAGGATGCTCCGGTTCTGTCCGATTGCGGAAATCGGACACTTGGAGTTTTATTGATGCTCTTGACCTGGAAACTTGCATGGATTAGGGTTTGAGACTCTTTTGCTCCTTTTTGTATCATTTTTGATGTTTTAACTTGTTAAGACTCCAAAACCAACAAATACAAGAAAACTACCTCAAGGCATAAAATCTTATTGAAAATACTTAAAAACATAATAATATACTAAGGGAAAACATGTAAAATATGGTTATATCACGCATCAAGATCCACCTCTGCCTTTAGCTCCTAAACCTCCTCTTGGAGCCGACACCCCACAACATCAAATGCAACTCCGTAGAAAGAAAGGAGATGCTCAAGGTGTCCGACCTCATGAACATGGAAACCAGCCCCATGTTGATCATCCTACTATCGGAGATTATGACTCTGCCGATGCCTTCTTTACGGATAGAAATCCAGTCCATCCGCCTCCACCTCAAATGATTGACTACAACATCAAGCCATATATCATAGCATTGGTTAAACAAAACCAATTCCATGGCCTTCCAGCCGAGCACCTGGATGATCACATAGACAACTTTGAAGAGATTTGCAGCACTACCCGAGCCAATGGAGTCTCAACTGATTACCTTAAGTGCAAGCTCTTTTCCTTCTCTCTAGGCGACAAGGCCCTTAGATGGTTGAAGTCTCTTCTTGTCCATTCGATCACCACTTGGGACGAGTACAAGACAACATTCATCAACCACTTCTACACAAAGCAAATTTCAACTTTGGTGAGGAACAAAATCTCTTGTTTTCGCCAAAGACTAACCGAATCTTTCTATGAGGCGCTGGACCGATTCAAGGAGTAGATTAGGGACTGCCATAATCATGGTTTCTCCGAGGGAAATATTTGGAACATCTTCTATCGTGACATATACCACAAATACAAGCTTTCCTTGGACACTGCAAGCAATGGAAACTTCATGACCAAGACCATTGTGAAGCTAAGGTCTTGATTGAGAATCTTGCAGCAAGCGATTGCAACAACTGCCCCGACTATAATAGATCAATTGGCACCACAAATACGTACCCCAATGCTACTCAGTTGGCCGAACTCAAGAACATGATGGCTCAAGTTCTTAAGGGACAGCAAAGACATATACACGCAATCGAAGGTATGAATGATACTAATGGTGACCCTTCGAGGGAATGCATAGGAATCCGATGAGAATCCGGAAGAAGAAGTTAACTACATTGGCAACTACGGAAACAGAGATATAATCCCAACTATCGGCCTAACCCAAATCTTTCCTACCGAAGCACTAATGTGGAGAACACTCAAGACCAAATCTATCCCCCGAGATTTCAATAGCAAAGGTCCCCTTTCCAGCTAGAAGGAGATATATTTCAGCAGCAAGGTAATCAATTCCAACCCAAGAAAAGCTATGACCAGAGAGGTACCTACCAACCTAAGGAGCCTTATACTTTACCTCCTAGCCAACCTCCTTCAGTTCAGCAGAACACCAAGTTTGAAGGAATGCTTTAACATATCATGGATGGCCAAAAGAGGAACAGTAAAGAAATGAATGAGAAGATGGCCACCTTGTTCAATAATCTCAATGCTAAGTATGATGTCGTCGCCGCCCATGTCAAGAAGGTGGACATCCAAGTTGCTCAAACCGCAGAAGCCGAAAAGGAAAGAGATGGAAGCTAAGAAGTCATTTTGCAGCTCCCCAGCAGTGGAGAAGAATCTTGAATACTCCATCCCTAAATGGAAGCTCTCCCCTCCTAAGTACGATTGTATGATTTTTCCCGAGCCAACATATCCCGAGAGAGAGTCAAACCGAGCAAGGAGAAGACGCCTTTGCCCCAAGATCATTTCCACGGCGGATAACTCCGGAAAGTTCGTGGTGCCATGTTTAATCAATGACATTGAGCTCAAGGATTCTCTTTGTGATACAAGAGCTAATGTCAATATCATGTCAAAGACAGTTGCAGACAAGATCGGCCTTACCAACATCCAACCTTCATCCATTTCCATCAACTACGCAGATTCCTTCTCTCAAACCCCCCTATGGTTTCATTCCCAATGTGATGGTACAACTTAGGAACTGTTATATACCTACTGATTTTCAGATTGTGGAGATGAGGGAAAGTAACCATAGACCTTTCATTCTCGGCACCCCTTTCCTCTCAACTGTTTGAGCTCTCTTTGATTTCCACACCAAAGGATCTCATTCAATAAGGTGAACAATAAGATCCCTTCCCTATGTGCTCAGCAAAAAGACTATCCGTTGACATGGTGCAAGAGAAAGATACTATTCCTAAGCCTCTACAGGAAGAAAAAACCGCACAAGCACCATCAGTTGACAGGCTGAGGCCAACCATAGCCAGCCGAACAAGAAACATTTTGCCTGTGGTCGGCCGGATGAAAACCGCGTGAACCGACCGCGGCAGCCGATCGGGACCGTCTCATCCCGCGGTCGGCCGTCATTTTTCCGGGTAAGTTTTCTCCTTCCCAACCTAAATTAAACCGGTTTTTTCACCAAACCCAAACCGTTATTTAGACCAAATCTTCAAGGGATTTTTAAGATTAAAACACAAATCTTCATCTTCTTCTCCAAAGAAAAATCTTTTTAAACTCTTAGAACTCTAAACCCACATTGATTGATTTTCAAAAGCTTTTGTTCAAATCTTTGGTATCTCTTTAAACCAATCTCGATTTCATTACTCTTTCTCATCCAAACTCTCTTTCCAACACAAGGTATGACATCTAAACCCCAATATATATATATATATATATATATATTTTTATAAATCCCAAATCTCTTTGGATTTCATGATATTGCTTAATCCTTGTTTAAACTTGGAATTACTGCTACTATTGGACTTACTTCAGCTTAGATAGGTGGAATCTAGGTGGTTTATACACTATAGAACTTAATTTCACTATTTAATAGTTTTTCACAAAACTTATTTTGGGTATTCAAAACCTTTGATTCAAAAGTGAAATTAGAATGGTAATTGCTTAACTGAATAGTTTATCTTACAGATTTATGGATTAGATTCTAAATTTAGCATGATTAACCTTCACTACAACAAAACAGGCAATTTCCATCGACATGTTGCGTCGACCCAAAAATGAGTCGTTAAAAACCTCTAATTTGCAACTAATTTACGACGAAAATTAATTTCGTCTTATAATCGTCGTAAACTGCGACCAAAAACAGTCGTCGTAAAATCGTCGTAAAATGCGAGGAGTTTACGACGAATTGACCACTGTCGTCGTATAATCGTCGTAATGTAGGGACGAAAATAACTCGTTGTAAAATCGTCGTCCATTTACAACGGATTTACGACGAATTAAACACTAAGACTTTAATCGACGTTAAATCGTGGTCAAGTTACGACGATTTCACAACGATTACAATATGTAGGTAATGAACATCGAATTTACAACGATTTAAAGTGTAAATATATTTCCGAAGGGAAATCGTTGCAAACTTGCGACGTTTTTACATCAACCGAATTAGGTGAGCACATGGTTTAAAACGATTCTTACCGGTTTTTTAACATCAGTTAAAGTCGATGGTAAGTGGTTGTAAAAGAAATTCCGTCGTTGGAAATTGGTTGGAATTGTCGTTGCAAATTCGTTGTTAATGTCCAAAATTTTTCTATATATACCGTGACCTCCAATAACCATCATTTCACTCTCAACTACTTAAACTTCTCTCTCTCTAAAAAAACAGAAAAAAACAATTACTTCAAAAAATATGTCAATTTATCAGATACGAGAATGGATGTACAATCGTCAAGATTCCGACGGGTTGCTGAGGAAAGAGTTCAGAGATGGGCTTGAGGGATTCATGTACCAGGCCAGGACATTGCAAATTACGATCGAAAGCGGTAATAAGTACATGTATTGTCCTTGTCCAAAAT
Source organism: Erythrophleum ivorense (assembly GCA_026724425.1). NCBI lineage: Eukaryota > Viridiplantae > Streptophyta > Magnoliopsida > Fabales > Fabaceae > Erythrophleum > Erythrophleum ivorense. The sequence continues at coordinate 1,321,044 of JAIUCV010000027.1, read as the reverse complement.
GCAAGAATAGAAAATTTGTGCTTATCTCAAAAGTGTGGTCGCATCTGTTGAATAGAGGATTTATGCAGAATTATTATATTTGGTATTGTCATGGGGAAGGTCATGGGGGAAATGCAGCTAGTAGTAGCAGTAGTAATTATATTAATGAAGGAATGCGTTTTGAAGAAAATGTGGATCCCGTACTTGAACATCCTCCTGTTAATTACGGTAGAAGTGAAGTTCATAGAATGCATGAAATGGTAACAGATGCATTTCCGGAAACCGCAAGTACATATGGAGATCCTCATAATGTAGCGTATGAGGAACCCAATCCAGATGCAAGAAAGTTTTTTGATATTTTAGCAGCAGCAGATCAGCCTTTGTACGATGGATGTACAAAAGGGCACACAAAATTGTCAGTTGCAGCAAGGATGATGACTCTTAAAACTGATGGTAATATAAGTCAGTTTATCATGGATGGTTGGGCTGATCTAATTAAGGATATCTTACCAGATGACAGTGCAGCTGCTGATTCGTATTACGAGATACAAAAGTTGGTGTTTAGCCTTGGGTTGCCTTCTCAGATGATAGATGTTTGTGTTGATAATTGCATGATATACTGGAAAGATGATGATAAGTTGCAGGAGTGTCGATTTTGTCAGAAGCCACGATACAAGCCACAAGGTAGTGGTCGAAACAAGGTACCGTACCAACGGATGTGGTACCTACCAATAAAAGATAGATTGCAAAGACTGTATCAGTCTGAGAGGACGGCAGGATTGATGAGATGGCATGCCGATCATTTGCAAACAGAAGGAGAGATTAGGCATCCATCTGACGCTAAAGCGTGGAAACACTTTCAGGCGGTTCATCCAGATTTCGCTAGCGAGAAAAGAAATGTCTGCTTGGGTCTTTGCACGGACGGATTTAGTCCTTTCGGCATGTCTGGTAGGCAATACTCTCTATGGCCGATAATACTAACGCCGTACAATCTTCCTCCTGATATGTGCATGCAGAGAGAATTTCTATTTATGAGTATCTTGATCCCTGGCCCGAAGCATCCCCGGCGTTCCCTTGACGTTTTTTTGCAGCCTTTGATAGAGGAATTGAAAGAGTTGTGGTATACCGGAGCTCGGACGTATGATATTTCGTGCAAGAGGAACTTTACGATGCGGGCAGTGCTTATGTGGACAATAAGCGACTTTCCTGCATACGGAATGCTTTCTGGGTGGACTACGCATGGGCGGTTATCTTGTCCGTACTGCCTCGATCGAACAGATGCATTTCAGCTTAAACACGGGAGAAAGACAAGCTGGTTTGACTGTCACCGCCGATTCTTACCGTTGAATCATAGATACCGTAGAAACAAGAAACTGTTTAGGAAGAACAAAGCTGTTCGTGCTCCTCCACCGGTGATTTTATCTGGAGAGTCTATAGAAGCGCAAATTGATCATTATGGCGCAGAGAGTACAGTTAAACGTGGTGGGAACTGGCACACCCCGGGGAATATGCCTGATGGATACGGGGAACAGCACAATTGGCATAAGAAGAGTATTTTTTGGGACCTTCCATACTGGAGCTCTCATCTTCTCAGACACAACCTCGATGTTATGCACATTGAAAAGAATTTCTTCGATAATATCATGCATACGGTGTTGAACGTAAAAGGCAGAACGAAAGACAGTGTAAAGTCAAGATTGGACTTGCCTGAAATTTGTTCACGGAGTGAATTGCATATTTCTAACCAGGGGGAAGTACCAGTTGCTATATTTCAGTTAGGGGCTGCGGAAAAGTTGTCCTTGTTCAAATGGGCAACGTCCGACGTGAAGTTCCCCGACGGGTATGTTTCTAATCTATCTAAATGTGTTGAAGGACGAAAGTTTTCTGGGATGAAAAGCCACGACTGTCATGTGTTTATGGAACGGTTATTTCCGTTTGTATTTGCGGAACTTCTACACCCAGAAGTACATGCGGCAATTGCAGGTATATTTTAGAAACAATATATTATATATATGCATGCATTTATTAAATAATCTATATGGAGTTTACAAAATCTCTTATGTTATATACAGCGATTGGAGCGTTCTTCCGAGATCTTTGTACCCGTACTCTTACCGTAGATGTTATTGGTAAACTCCAGCAAAATATTCCTATGTATTTGTGTAATTTGGAGCAGATATTTCCACCAGCCTTTTTTGATGTTATGGAACATCTAGCTGTACATCTTCCTTACGAAGCAGAGCTTGGTGGGCCAGTTCATTATCGGTGGATGTACCCGTTTGAGCGATTTATGGGGTAGTTAAAAGGAAAAGCCAAAAATCTTGCAAGGGTTGAAGGATCGATCGTTTCTGGAAGTTTGTCTCAAGAAACTTCTCATTTCACTGACTTCTATTTTCCATCAAAAGTGCGCACACGTAAAAGGGCTACAAAACGATATGACGATGGTGGTGTTGGTCGGTCATATCCAGTGGAAGGTGTACCAGATATATTCACGTCAGTCGGCCGATTAGGTGGATGTATGAAAGAAGTATGGTGGGCAAACGAGAACGATCGTCATAGTGCACATACGTATGTCTTACTCAATTGTGAGGATCCCATATAACAATATTTAGGAAAGTCTAAACATTTTGCATGGGATACTCTGACCTCAACAAGAGATGAGGAAGATTTATGATGTGTGTGAAAGAATATGGAGGGGGTGAAGGCCATTTTATAGGAAAATATGGTCATTTTCCAACATACCTGGAAAGTAGCAATGTTGTTGCACATAACGACGATCAAGAGACGGGTCGTCCTAAATTGGATGTACGTTACAACGATTTTCCAACTATCCCAACAAAATTAGTCGTAAATTCGACGTAACTTGCAACGATTTCCCGACTAATCACAAATACATACCAAATTCGATGGTAAAACGTTTCTAATTTTGTTATAAAAAATTTTCCAACATCTAGGCCAGAGATCGCCCTTCCGGAAAATGTTCCCGACAAGGATTTCCATTTTCCGAAGCACGATCTCCGGATCTAGATGAGAGAAAAAGTATTTTTTTTCAAATGTTGAGTGTGGTTGTGAACCAGGGGGTGTTGGTCCTTATATAGAAAAAATTTTACACTTAACGACGATTTTCCAACGAAAAATATACTTTAGATGGAAAATCGTCGTAAATACCGACGATTTGCAATCGACTACTGTACGTGCGATGGAAAATCGTCGTAAATTGCGACGATATTAGGACGACTAAACCCTAAAATGAAACCCTAAACCCTAAAATGCCTTCAAAGACACATCATATCGATTAGAAGGCTAACCAAGCAACAAAAATTGACTATATGACATTGAAACTAAGTTTGTAGATGAAAAATCATTGAAAATATGTTTCCATAAACATTTTACATAGTATAAGGTTTACTTACATGTATTATGACAAGATATTGTCAAAATGAGGTTTTGAAATTTTTTTAGTTGTTTTCATTTCAATTTATAACTTCTTATTCACAGTTTTTAAGCTTTTCATACTTCCATTCAAGCAAATAAGAGTTTGGGGCGAGTTTGGGGTTTAGGGTAAAACATAGCGACGATTTTGCGACGATTCGTTGGCAAGTCGTTGTTAAACGGAAATTAAAAAAATTATTTCATCGTACCAAATCGAAAAGTGATAGTAGGCGCCGTAAACTTGGATTCTAGTTTACCATCGAATTTACGACGATTATCGTGGGACCGACGTAAATGCGATGGTATGTTTTATTTTTTTCGAATTAATTTTTATAAAACAAATTGAAAACGCGTACCGTCGAGTTTACGACGAATCACGCGGCATCGACGTAAAATCGATGGAAATTTGCAACGATTTGGCGACGACACTTATTATTTTCCACCACCAAATATTTCCGCTTCCCGCGTGCGGGAATATAAAACAAATTGAAAATATGTACCATCGATTTTACGTCGGTCCCACAAGAGTCGACGTAAAATCGATGGTAAGTTGCGACGATTTAGCAACGACCCCACTTTCTCCGTTTCCCGTGCGGGAATATTAATGTTATGGAAAATGTAAATTTCCCTTTGGTTGGAAAATCGTCGTAATTGGCGACGATTTACCAACGACACTATCCATGTCGTTGGTAAATCGTCGTAAATTGCGAAGATGTAGCGACGACAACAAACTCTATATATATCAGCCTCGCCTCAGAATTGCATCGCCACAACTTCTTTCTCTATCTAGAAAAAAAACCTTTTCTCAACAAAAAAAACCTTTTCGGCTTTCCGTTATCATTCCAAACAACGGTTAGTTTTTTTATTTATTTGATTTTTCATTTATATTTGTTTAATTTACTGTATTTTTCATTACAAACGGTTTAGAAATAGGTATTTAGAAACGGTTTAGAAATGGGTATTTAGAAACGGTTTCGAAATGGTTATTTTTTATTAGAAACGGTTTAGATTTGTTAGATTTGTTATATATGTTTGTTTTTATTAATTTGCAGATGATTCCTACATCCGGCCAAAACCAGTATCATCAGTTCATGGGTGCTTCAGGTGGTTCTAATTCTACCTCGGGGGATACGAGGGTTCCGCCGACTCAGTCGCAGACGTCGCAGTCTCATGGATTTTATCCCCCCCCCCCCCGCCACCACCGCACCACGATCAACCCCCACCGCAATTCCATCAACCCCCACCACAACACCAACAACCGCCACCGCCGCCGCCCCCGCAGCAACATGTGCAACTGCCTCGGCCCTATGCACATATGACCATTGAAGAGTTGCTAGCATTACCCGGACGGGTAAATCTAACTAGAATCCATCCAGAGAAGGAAGATGGAGCATTGTGGTAAGTTAAAACGTTTAAATTTTTAAAAATTTAATGTATTAATTTAATATTTATATAATCTCTTAAATATATTAATTAACAATTAACATTTTTATAGGTTTGGTGTCGAAAATTCGGTCTCGCGCACCATCAGCGACATCATCAAGTCCTATTTTTCCGAGGCTCATCCAAATTGGTCGGCAGTCAGTCAAGATATCAGAGATACTTGGTTTAAGATATTTGCGGTAATAATTTTTGAACTTTTTTAATTTCAAATATTTTATATTTACTTAATTACTTATATTTGATATATATAAATAATTTAATTATAAATTCGTTTTTTTTCAGCAACGGTACACCTGGGATCAAGCTCATAATGAGGAGGTGAAGGCACAATGGAAGGAGAAAGCCAAGTTGCGTACAAACAACACCGTCGCCGACTGGAAAAAGAAATGGCGGACAAAGGGCAACGACGCAAAGCCGATATGCGTCAGCCAAACGGTGTGGGACGGATTGGTTCAATTCTGGATGAAGCCAGATTCCATAGAGACCTCTATGAAGTGCTCTGCTTCCCGTTTATCGGTTCGTCCTGACGGCCAACCGAAGGTCGTCCCTCACTGCTCCGGTCAGACGTCTTTCGCCGGAAGACGTTTAGAGATGGTACGTAATATCGCACTTTCATTTTGTTTTTCATTATTTATATATACAAATAATATAAATTATAAGATAATAAAAGTATAAATTAATTAAATTCATTTTTAGGCTGCGGAGAGAGGAGGTGTGCTCCCTCCATTGACGGATGTTTGGGAGAAGACCCACAAGAAGAAAGACGGAACTTTTGTATCTCCGAGAGCAGAGGAGATATGGAACGACGTGAACGCAAGGGTCGTTGAGGAACAAACGCAACGCTCCCAGCAGCTATCTCCCGGGGGATCCACTCAGGTGCAGTTGAGCACCCCCGAGATTGATCGCATCTTCGTACAGGTAAATATTAATTTATTGTTAATTAATTAAATTTTATTATATTTAAAATGTTTAATATCAATTCAATGTTTAAAATGGCAGGTCGCCCCTCATAATAGGGGTAAAACTATTGGGATGGGATCAATTGCCAAGGTTCCTGTTGCTTCGGCACTTGCTCCGCCCCGCCGACGATCCGACGATGAAGAGCGGACCCAACTGCGGGCCAAGATTGCACGTCTTGAGCGGGAAATCCAAGATGAGCGTTCAGATAACGACGCCATTTTCGAGCTCATGGCTAGGGAGAACCCGCAGATTGCCGCAATCTTGCAAGAAAAAAGGCGTAAACGAGAAGCGCTAGATGCAGCAAGAGCGGTAGAGGAGGCCGAAGCGCAACGGGCAACGACGAGCGGGACGGCTGCTGATCTGTCCCCGTCAGAATTTGAATTTGTTTAAATATTTTTTTTTAAATTTTGTGAATTATATTTTATTTTATTTTATTTTATTTCGTTTTAAAATTTTTAATTTATTTTTTTTTATATATTTTTTTATTATTTTTATATTAAGTCGTCGTAAATACGACGTAGACGTTCGAATATTAATAAATAAAAAATTCGATGTTTCGTCGTTAATTCGTTGCAAGTTTACGACGAGTTAACAACGTTATCGTTGGGAAATCGTCGTAAACTTGCATCGGTTTTACAACGTATTTTTGCCTCGGTTTAACGACGACAACAATAACATCTGGTTAACAACGATGTCGTTGTAAACACGTCGTAGAATGGCATCGGTTTAACTACGTTTTTATGCCTCAAATTAACGACGATTTTAATAACATCTGATTAACGACGACTGTTTACATCGACTTTACAACGTTTTTTCTTCAATTTGGTTTTCCGATTTTGTAATTGACCTGGTATATTTAACCGGTGTTTTACGACGATTTTGTTTGGTCGTAAATAGAAATGGCATATACGTCGTTAATCGATCGTAAAGTTTACATCGATCTAACGACTAAACTAGTATTTCGTTGTAAATTAGTTGTTAATGTTACATCGAATATACGTCGACCAAAAACAACGAGTTAACGACGAAAATTGTTTCGTCACAAGTTACGACGATTTTACGACGATTTCGAATTTATGTCGATCGATTACCGTCGATTTGAAAATCGATGGAAATTCGACGTAATGACTGATTACCGTCGATTTTACAACGATTCATGCCGATGGAAAAGGCCTGTTTTGTTGTAGTGCTTGAAACTTGATTTTTGAGTGTTTTGTCTTGTCATGACTAGTAAAATCCGAAAATCACTTATGAGATTTCACCCTTGAAGAGATAGTTAATCACTTGTTTATCTTATGCAATTTGGATTTGAGATACTCTTATCATTTATTATTCACATCTAATATCTCGAATTTCATGGCTTTCACATTCTTAAAAACAAACTTATGACCTCTTGGTGAAAACTCGTTTTTGTAGGTACCCATGGCGAGAACGAAGCTAACCGAGGCAATAAGGAAGAAAGACTTGGCTAACAAACCACCACGGAAGAAAATCAAGGTAAGAGCTGAAAGAAGATGTTGGAACAAAGGAAACCACAATGAAATCAACACTCACCTCCAAAGAGCAAGGCAAATCAATTGTTGAAGAATCAAGTGACACCATGGACGAACCCCTAGTCCAATTCGTCGGTGAAAGTCAACACCGAGCCCACTGATGCACTCGATCGAGTTTTCACGTCTTTGATGCACTCGATCGAGTGGTCACGTCTTTGATGCACTCGATCGAGTGGTTTTGGATGGAGGTCGAATGCACCAGGGGTCTGACATGTCTTCAAAACAAGCGTCATAACTCTTCAACCGCTTATCGGAATGACCTCAAACCGGTGCCAAATGAAAGCTAACTCAATTTCCTGTCTTGGAGGCGCTCGATCGAATGGTATCGTGGAGGCATTCGATCGAATGGTGTTGTGTAAGCATTCGATCGAGTGCTGTAGTGTCTGCTTGACATGTCTTCACAAAAACCGTCATAACTCTTCAACCGCTAATCGGAATGACCTCAAACCGGCGGCAAATGAAAGCTATTTCAATTTCCTTTTCAGATCGATCGAGTGTTGTTGAGGATGCACTCGACCGAGTGGTTTATGGAGCACTCGGTCAGGTGGCTGCAGTGGAGGCGCTCGGTCGAGTGGTGCAATGAGGCGCTCGGTCGAGTGGTGCAATGAGGCGCTCGGTCGAGTGGTGCATGGCATTGAATGGGCACTCGGGCGAGTGGTCGAGCGGTTGTGATCGAGCGGTTCCGAATGACGGCCTTTTTACTCTTTTTTTCCTTCTTTCACCTCTTGCTGCTCCTTGTTGCCGAAACTCTCCTTGGAACGTCTTTAGACCTGAAAAGACTCGACAAAAACTAGAAAGACTCGGAAAACTCGTGAAAACAACGGTTAGAAAGCGTCAAAAACGCAAGACATCACCCACCTTGAAGATTGACTATCCAACTCTTAATCTTCTCAACATCAAGGAAGATGTCAAATGGTACTTAAGAAGATTGGGATTGAACAAGCTCTTCAAACTTGAGCTCAATGAGTATGAGAAAGTTACAAGAGAGTTGATAGCTACTGTTACTCTTGCCTTCCCGACTTGGTTGAAGACTAGCCCGCTTACAACGTAATCCTTCTTTTCAAGATTGGTGACCAAAAGGGGAGAATGTCTATTGCCACTCTTTGCAAACTTTTTGTCTTCCCCAATGAGACTTCACATGACTTCAAGGACAATCATCGCACTCGTGAAGACGACTTCGCCTACTGGACCCACTTTGCAAATGAGCTGTTCCTAGCCTCTCGGTCCAAAGTCTCCCGGATCACTCACCCTGCTATCCGCTAAGTGCACCGCCTCATCTCAACAACATTTCAATGCAAGCACGAGGCAAACCGAGTGACCACTGACAAGTTCTCCATTCTCACATCACCATTCATTCACCATAAGCACAAGGCGAATCTTGGTATCTTATTGGCTAAGAACTTTATCAATGTGAAGACCTTGGCAAAGAACCTCACCGGAAACAAGAAGATCTTCGTCCGTTTTGGAAGATTGATCACCGGCATTGTCAACCATGCCAAGATCGACATCTTCAAGTACGAGCCACTGGTGAACACCGCTCCCATGGACCTCCACGCCCTTTAACGGCTTAGCTTCATCAACCTATGGACGAAGAATCCAACCCACTTTTGCTATGTGTACCCAATCGGCTCCTTCAAAACCACACTTGTGCAACTACCATATGATGATCTCCCCGCCCTTAGTTCTGGCATTGTCACTTTCTCACCACCACCCGAGGATTACTTCACTCCATCCCTTGAGAAGCCCACCTCCCTAATCCAACACTACTATGCAACACAGCTTGCTACAAGAGAACAGCGTCGTCTCCGTGACCGCAACATCCTCACTGCCGGCCAAGCTGCACATAAGCCATTGGATCGCATCAGTCGCCTTGACCAGACTGTCCATTGCCAATCCCGTTTCATCTCGCGCCTCATCTGCGTTGTTCGCAACATTGCTCCAGATAATCTCTTCCGCCCTTCTACCTCAGTTTGTGGACCACATGCACCTGACCTTGGCAAGTTTTCACTCTCCTCTGAGCTTGGTTCCGAGTGTAAGAGTATATATGTAAAGGTCTAATTAGTCAATAGCTAATCCCTAGTTTCCCTCTTGTAATCTCTATATATTATGTAATTCTCATCTCTAATAATAATACATTCAGACTCTAAACCTCTCATTTTTCAAATATCGTCTTCTCTTCTTTTCCAACAGCTTTTTCAAGTTCTTTGTCTTCATCAGTGGGGTCTACTCCAACCTCATCGAACGACACCGTTCTGGTTTGTACCACTCCAAATCTCCTCAATGTCAATATGACAAATGTTACTGAACTCACGGCCTCCAATTTTCCTATGTGGTGCCGTCAATTGCACGCGTTGCACGACAGATACAATCTAGCCAGATTCGTCGACGTATCCATTGAGATTCCGCCACCGACTCTTACCGCCAATGATGTTACCACAAAGAATCCATCGACAAGACAAGCTGATTTACAATGCATTACTTGGAGCCATCATGGTATCCATTCAGCCCATTCTCTCCACCACGACAACATCTGCTAAGATATGGGAAACGCTCTCCGCCACTATGCAAAACCAAGTAGGGGACATATCAAGCAGTTGAAACAACAAGTAAAGCAATGGACGAAAAGGAACTCTGTCCATCGACGCTTACATTCAAGGTTTTACAACCTGCTTCGATGAATTTGCTCTTCTCGGGAAAGCCATTGATCACGAAGATCTGATCGAATACGTTCTTGAAGGATTACCAGATGAGTACAAGCAAGTTATCGATCAGATTGAAGGTCGCGAGGTGACACCATCACTCACTGAAGTTCACAAAAAGTCCCTCAATTTTGAAGTCAAGCTTCACTCGAAGACAATACTATGTCCCAAATCTTCCGATCACTGCCAATGTCGTCGACTATCGTGGTACCACCAACAACAACAAGAAGAACAATATAAACCGCTCCAACAATCACAACAACTATCAAGGACAACAACGTCACACCAATCACAGCTCTCAAACTTGGCAACAACAACAGTTTTTGCCTCGCAATGATCAAAATGCTTCACGTGGATATCAAGGTCGTTGTAAATCTGTGGTATTCACGGCCACAATGCAAGGAGGTGCTCTCAGCTGAAGTTTTATGCCTCCTCATACAACAACAACTCGCATCAAGTCTCGACACCACGTCCTCGTAGCAGCCTCGTGCCAACATGGCTGTCGCCCAATCATACAATCCAAACAATTGGGTTGTAGACAGTGGTGCAACCCACTATCTTACCACCGACTTGAACAACCTGGCTCTTCATCAGCCTTACATGGGTGACGAAGACGTTACCATTGTCGACAGATCCTCGCTCTCCATCTCGCATACTGGTTCATTTACCTTAAACACTTCTCTTCGCACTTTAGCCTTAAATGATATTATTTGTGTTCCTAACGTTCATAAAAACTTGATATCGGTTTATCGTCTTTGTAATGCTAATAATGTTTCTGTTGAATTCTTTCCTGCCCATTTTCAGGTGAAGGATCTCAATACGGGGGCCCGATTACTCGAAGGCTGAACTAAAGAAGAATTGTATGAATGGCCGGTTTCCCCACCAAATAAAATCTCCCTCTTTGATTCACCATCACCAAAAACATCTCTTTCCTTTTGCCATTCCTGTTTGGGACATCCTTCTTTTCCTGTTTTGCAATCTGTTGTTTCGCAATTCTCTCTTCCCAGTCAAAATTATTCATCGAATCAAACACCTTGTTCTCATTGTCTTATTAATAAAAGTCACAAACTTCCCTTTCATTCAAACACTATTGTCTCAAATCATCCTGTTGAATACATATACACTAATGTTTGGACCTCGCCGATTGTCTCCATGGATAACTTCAAGTAATACCTCATCATTGTTCATCATTTCACGAGGTATACGTGGCTTTCAAAGCGTTGGTTGAGAAACGTTTCCAATACAACATCCGCAACTTGTATTCGGATAACGGGGATGAATTCTTCGCTCTGCGTTCTTTTCTCTCCTCCGATGGCAAACATCGCCACATTATTGAAACCGGCTTGACTCTCCTTCATCAAGATTCAATTCCGATGACATATTGGACGTACACCTTCTCCACAGCGGTCTACCTCATTAACCGCTTACCAACACCAATCATTGCTCATCAATCACCATTTGTGAAGCTGTTTCAGCAGCCACCAAACTATACCAAGCTCCGTGTCTTTGGGTCATTGTGCTTTCCATGGTAAAGACCATACACCAACAACAAACTCGAAAGTCGCTCTTCCCCGTGTAAGTTCATCGGATATTCTTTGACTCAAAGTGCCTATTTCTGTCTTGATGCGTCCACCGGAAGAATCTACACATTTCGTCACTTTCAATTTGTTGAATCCGAATTTCCGTTCACCTCCACAATACAATCGTGAGGGTCTATTTCCGAAACAGCATCTCCTCCCACAGTGATCCCAGTTCTACCGCCACCATTCGTCAAATCGTTAGCTGCTTCGTCCCACGTATCGAATCCTCACCTATTGTCGCCGGTATCTGCGTCTATGCAGGCTTCCGTCGATGAAACACAAAGTTATACATTGGGCCCAAAAAGTAAATCATCAGGCCCTAACAATAATAGTGTTACACATGCCCATTCCGATGTGAATGCAAGCCCATCTCCCTCCTCTCACACCGAGCCCACTTCAAAGTCCTTTGATGCATTCCTATTTCATACTTTTTTATCATCATGTTTAGACCACTTTTGCACAGTTTCATCCACCTTTAGTAGCATTTCTTTGCACTTTCCTCTTAGTTTGCATACTTAGTTGTTCTAGGAAGTGCATTGCATACATTTGCATGTTTGGTGTCCTTATCAGGTACTTTGGAGCACTTTGGAGTAAGGTCAGTCTGAAGGGATGCATTTGGAGAAAGAGGGAATGCGCTCCATCAATGATGAGATTCTCCTAAGATCGGCACTCTTTGAGGTTGAGTAAGGATAGATCTGGTTTTGTGAGGAACCGTGATGATGGAAAGAGATAGATGATCGATTGGATTGATCAGAGACTTGCGGAAGACTCTCTAAACTCCGACCTAGACACTTAAGGATATTACGCACCAGAAGTGTGAAGGGATTTCGATGGATATTACACACCAACGAGATTGATCTTTGCATAAAAGGTTTTTGATAAAATGAAAGATGAAAGAAACAAAGTGAGAGTTTTCGCAACTTAAAGAGAAAAGAGAAAGAAGGGAAGACGAAGAGATGGGGAACACGCTACAGCCATCTCAAAACCAAGCGAAAACATAAATGATAAGTTCAAACCCCAATAAACCTCTGAGGTGCCAATATTCGAAGTGGCCTCGGCAGCGAGCTGGTTGGCCTCGTCAGCGAGCTGGTTGATAAGTCTAAGAATGGGTCGGCTCGAATGACTAAGATAGAATGGATGGTTTGAAGCGGGTTGTGGGCCTCGTTAAAAACCTATCATGGAAAACCCATTGGGACAAAACCATGATAGGGAAAAAGAGTACACCATTTCCCACTTGTCCCTTTATCAAAGTCATCGAGCCGTTAAGCAGACCAGAGTGGAATGCTTAACCTCATGAACTTGCTGAATCAAACGACCCATTGGTTCGGCCAAAATGGCCTCGGCAACAAGCTGCTCGATAGCATTCGCTTCGGTGGGTTCGGCTAGAGTGGCCTCGGCGGGTTCAGCTAAAGTGGCCTCGGCGGCGAGCTGATCCGCGGTTACAAGCTTTCCTTCCTTTGCTCCATGCTCCGGTTCATGTCCTTTATCCATAACCTCAGCCATAGTCATACCATCCCCTCCCTCTTGAAAAGGATTTGTCCTCAAATCTGTTTCATCTACAAGAAAAGGAGAAAGATCAGACACATTAAAACTTGGACTTATATTATACTTACCTTGGAGATCAACTCGGTATGAGTTGTTGTTGATGCGCTTGGTGACCGTAAAAGGACCATCGACTCTCGGCATTAGTTTGGACTTGCGTTCGGCTGGGAACCGTTCCTTCCTAAGGTGAACCCATACTTGGTCGCCAACATCAAACACCATGTTACGCCGGCCTTTGTTTGCTTGTTCCACATACTTCTTTGTTTTCTCTTCAATGTTTTTACGAGCCTTCTCATGAATTTTCTGCACTAGTTCAGCCTTCTGTTTTCCATCTATGTTGGTTCTTTCACTCAAAGGCAAAGGCATTTAATCCAAAGGAAAGGTGGGGTTGAACCCATAAACAATTTGGAATGGAGAAACCTTGGAAGAAGAATGCACCGCATGATTATATGCAAACTCTAAATGAGGCAAACATTCTTCGCATGTTCTAAGATTCTTTTTAACTAATGTGCGCAAGAGAGTGCCTAAGGTTCTATTAATCACTTCTGTTTGACCATCAGTTTGCGGATGACATGTAGTAGAGAATAACAATTTCGTTCCTAGTTTAGACCAAAGAGTCTTCCAAAATTAACTAAGAAATTTGGTATCTCTATCAGAAACAATGGTCTTAGGCATGCCATGCAAACAAATGATTTCCTTAAAGAACAAGTCTGCTATATGGGAAGCATCATCAGTTTTATGAGATGCTATGAAATGCGCCATTTTAGAGAACCTATCAACAACCACAAAGATTGAATCTTTTCCAGTTCTAGTCCTAGGCAAACCAAGCACAAAATCCATTGATAGGGATGAGAAGGAATAGGTAAAGGGATATACAAACCATTTGGCTGAACCTTAGACTTAGCCTGTTTACATGTAGCACATCTAGCACATATCCTCTCAACATCTCTAACCATATGCGGCCAATGGAAGTGATCTCGCATCACTTCAAGTGTTTTGGCCACGCCAAAGTGTTCCATAAAACCTCCTCCATGTGCTTCCCTGACAAAAAGATCTCGAAGAGAACAGTTACGCACACACAAACGGTTCTCATAAAAGAGAAACCCGTCATGTCTATGATAGCGGCCAGAGGAAAACTTAGCACAATCTTGATATATATCTTTAAAATCAAAGTCAGATTCATAAAGTCCTTTGATCTGCTCAAAGCCTAAAAGCTTTGCATCAAGAGTAGTGATAAGAGTGTACCTCCGGGATAATGCGTCGGCAACCACATTATCCTTACCTTTCTTATACTTAATGACATAGGGAAAGGTTTCAATCAACTCAACCCATCTGGCATGTCGTTTGTTGAGCTTCTGTTCACCTTTCAAGTGTTTGTGAGATTCATGATCGGTGTGGATAACAAACTCCTTCGGCCAGATATAGTGCTGCCATGTTTGGAGAGCTCGGACCAAGGCATGCAGCTCCTTGTCATACGTTGGATAATTAAGAGTAGCTCCTCCAAGTTTCTCCCTGAAAAAGGCAATCGGCTTCTTGTCTTGCATGAACACAGCACCAATACCTAGACCTGAGGCATCACATTCAATCTCAAAGGTTTTAAGGAAGTTAGGCAATATCAAAACAGGAGCATTAGTAAGTTTGTCTTTTAGTGCTTGGAAAGCATTCTTCTGAGCCTCTTCCCACTTGAATCCCACGTCTTTCTTGATAACTTCAGTCAGTGGTGCGACCAAGTGATATATCCATATTTTGCATGATTTTACTTAGTATTTATTTATGTTTTCAAGTGTTTTCACTACAACAAAACAGGCAATTTCCATCGACATGTTGCGTCGACCCAAAAATGAGTCGTTAAAAACCTCTAATTTGCAACTAATTTACGACGAAAATTAATTTCGTCTTATAATCGTCGTAAACTGCGACCAAAAACAGTCGTCGTAAAATGCGAGGAGTTTACGACGAATTGACCACTGTCGTCGTATAATCGTCGTAATTTAGGGACGAAAATACCTCGTTGTAAAATCGTCGTCCATTTACAACGGCTTTACGACGAATTAAACACTAAGACTTTAATCGACGTTAAATCGTGGTCAAGTTACGACGATTTCACAACGATTACAATATGTAGGTAATGAACATCGAATTTACAACGATTTAAAGTGTAAATATTTTTCCGAAGGGAAATCGTTGCAAACTTGCGACGTTTTTACATCAACCGAATTAGGTGAGCACATGGTTTAAAACGATTCTTACCGGTTTTTTAACATCAGTTAAAGTCGATGGTAAGTGGTTGTAAAAGAAATTTCGTCGTTGGAAATTGGTTGGAATTGTCGTTGCAAATTCGTTGTTAATGTCCAAAAATTTTCTATATATACCGTGACCTCCAATAACCATCATTTCACTCTCAACTACTTAAACTTCTCTCTCTCTAAAAAAACAGAAAAAAACAATTACTTCAAAAAATATGTCAATTTATCAGATACGAGAATGGATGTACAATCGTCAAGATTCCGACGGGTTGCTGAGGAAAGAGTTCAGAGATGGGCTTGAGGGATTCATGTACCAGGCCAGGACATTGCAAATTACGATCGAAAGCGGTAATAAGTACATGTATTGTCCTTGTCCAAAATGCAAGAATAGAAAATTTGTGCTTATCTCAAAAGTGTGGTCGCATCTGTTGAATAGAGGATTTATGCAGAATTATTATATTTGGTATTGTCATGGGGAAGGTCATGGGGGAAATGCAGCTAGTAGTAGCAGTAGTAATTATATTAATGAAGGAATGCGTTTTGAAGAAAATGTGGATCCCGTACTTGAACATCCTCCTGTTAATTACGGTAGAAGTGAAGTTCATAGAATGCATGAAATGGTAACAAATGCATTTCCGGAAACCGCAAGTACATATGGAGATCCTCATAATGTAGCGTATGAGGAACCCAATCCAGATGCAAGAAAGTTTTTTGATATTTTAGCAGCAGCAGATCAGCCTTTGTACGATGGATGTACAAAAGGGCACACAAAATTGTCAGTTGCAGCAAGGATGATGACTCTTAAAACTGATGGTAATATAAGTCAGTTTATCATGGATGGTTGGGCTGATCTAATTAAGGATATCTTACCAGATGACAATGCAGCTGCTGATTCGTATTACGAGATACAAAAGTTGGTGTTTAGCCTTGGGTTGCCTTCTCAGATGATAGATGTTTGTGTTGATAATTGCATGATATACTGGAAAGATGATGATAAGTTGCAGGAGTGTCGATTTTGTCAGAAGCCACGATACAAGCCACAAGGTAGTGGTCGAAACAAGGTACCGTACCAACGGATGTGGTACCTACCAATAAAAGATAGATTGCAAAGACTGTATCAGTCTGAGAGGACGGCATGATTATGGCATGCCGATCATTTGCAAACAGAAGGAGAGATTAGGCATCCATCTGACGCTAAAGCGTGGAAACACTTTCAGGCGGTTCATCCAGATTTCGCTAGCGAGAAAAGAAATGTCTACTTGGGTCTTTGCACGGACGGATTTAGTCCTTTCGGCATGTCTGGTAGGCAATACTCTCTATGGCCGATAATACTAACGCCGTACAATCTTCCTCCTGATATGTGCATGCACAGAGAATTTCTATTTATGAGTATCTTGATCCCTGGCCCGAAGCATCCCCGGCGTTCCCTTGACGTTTTTTTGCAGCCTTTGATAGAGGAATTGAAAGAGTTGTGGTATACCGGAGCTCGGACGTATGATATTTCGTGCAAGAGGAACTTTACGATGCGGGCAGTGCTTATGTGGACAATAAGCGACTTTCCTGCATACGGAATGCTTTCTGGGTGGACTACGCATGGGCGGTTATCTTGTCCGTACTGCCTCGATCGAACAGATGCATTTCAGCTTAAACACGGGAGAAAGACAAGCTGGTTTGACTGTCACCGCCGATTCTTACCGTTGAATCATAGATACCGGAGAAACAAGAAACTGTTTAGGAAGAACAAAGCTGTTCGTGCTCCTCCACCGGTGATTTTATCTGGAGAGTCTATAGAAGCGCAAATTGATCATTATGGCGCAGAGAGTACAGTTAAACGTGGTGGGAACTGGCACACCCCGGGGAATATGCCTGACGGATACGGGGAACAGCACAATTGGCATAAGAAGAGTATTTTTTGGGACCTTCCTTACTGGAGCTCTCATCTTCTCAGACACAACCTCGATGTTATGCACATTGAAAAGAATTTCTTCGATAATATCATGCATACGGTGTTGAACGTAAAAGGCAGAACGAAAGACAGTGTAAAGTCAAGATTGGACTTGCCTGAAATTTGTTCACGGAGTGAATTGCATATTTCTAACCAGGGGGAAGTACCAGTTGCTATATTTCAGTTAGGGGCTGCGGAAAAGTTGTCCTTGTTCAAATGGGCAACGTACGACGTGAAGTTCCCCGACGGGTATGTTTCTAATCTATCTAAATGTGTTGAAGGACGAAAGTTTTCTGGGTTGAAATTTTTTTTGTTGTTTTCATTTCAATTTATAACTTCTTATTGACAGTTTTTAAGCTTTTCATACTTCCATTCAAGCAAATAAGAGTTTGGGGCGAGTTTGGGGTTTAGGGTAAAACTTAGCGACGATTTTGCGACGATTCGTTGGTAAGTCGTTGTTAAACGGTGATAGTAGGTTTTTACACTACTTATGCAATCCCCTATTGTACTATCATGTCGATGTAGGACTTAGGGTTTATCAATCCAAAGTGGGAGGAGAATGAAACAGCTTAGGATTATGCAATAGTGACACAAGTCAAGATAGATGGTTGTTTGGTGTTGAAACGAAACTATCTATCTAAACGAAATGCAACGGGAATGAAAGCGGAAAAGTAAAACGATAAACTAAATCAAGCTCGATCGAGTTAAGCTAACCATGAGAAAGGTAGCTCGATCGAGTTAGGACAGAATGAAACAAGGAGAAACTGGTGCAGCTCGATCGAGTTAAGATACGAGTTTGCACTAAACTGACTCGATGGAGTCAGAGTAAAACAAGACTAAAGCAGAACGAAAACGTAAGTAAATACTGGTATGATAGACAAAGACTCAGGGACGGATTTCATAATCATAGAGAATCTAATGCTAATCAGCTATGCTTTTTAAAACGACACGAACACGTGCTTATCCCTTCGGCCATGGAAACCCGAGGTCGGTTATCCCACTTCCCAGTGGCGTTACAAACCGCCTCTCTGGTTCAATCCCGCTAACTCGATCGAGTTGGAGCGTGTGTCATGAACCAGATTTATAAAGAACCGGCCCATGTAATGCCCTAGAAGCCCCTCTGTGCAACCACTCCCGTGGGACAAAGGCATAAAGTTAATCCTCTGTTTTGCCTTGATCCGACGCTCAACCAAGCGGGTCAGGCCAGGAGCGTCTAGGATCGATCCACCATGGTCAGTGGCTGGATCGCATAGGGCATAGCTAAACAGAGAGGGATAATAGATGAAAACCTAAAGCATCAGAGATTAACCATAATCGATTCCCTAATCTAATCCATCCCTAAGCCTAAGGGCGAAATTACTCAAGATCCATAACAGAATTCGAAATCATGTCTAAATAAACTAAAACCAACATAATATGAAAGACAGAAAGGAGATTAACAACTTTTATTAAACAAGCAATTGCAAAATGTGAATAACAAAGTCTGGAATCTTAAATTGAAAACAGGAAGTTTCTGGAACAAAAACTAAGAACAGAAAGTAAAAAATGCGAAAAAACTAAGATGGGGGGGCGGATGAGGTCAGCAGCCCTTTTATAGGCAAGCTACTAGGGCTTCCTTCAGGGGAGTAACCGCCTTAGTCCAACTCGATCGAGTTGGTTGATCGAGTTGGCTTTTGTCTGGCTCGATCGAGTTGCCTGGTTGGATGGTTTGGCCTAGCTCGGTCGAGGTGCTCGTTCAAAGTTGTATCCTTCTCTGCTCGATCGAGTTGCTTGATCGAGTTGGACTTTGCCTTGGCTCGATCGAGTTGGATGGTGAAGGCAGATTGCTTTTTATTCCAATGCATCGACTTTGCTCCAAAACACCTGAGAAGGACACCAAACATGCAAATGTATGCAATGCACTTCCTAGGACAACTAATTATGCAAACTAAGAGGAAAGTGCAAATAAGTGCTACTAAGGATGGATGAAAATATGCCAAAGAGGTCTAAACATGATGCTAAATGAGTATGAAATACGAATGCATCAACACCCCCAAACTTAACCTTTGCTTGCCCTCAAGCAAATAAACAGAACATGAAGGAGATGAAGGCTGAAAATAGCTGATATATCCAAAACATGCCAGGAAAAACGGTTTGATCAATGTCCAGGTGCAAGACTCTAGAGTGCATCATGGTGAGAGTTACTTCTAAAAATCCTAGCCATGCTTAACAAGATCAATCAAACTTCACAGTCAATCAAACCATTCAATTATATCAGCACATCCCTTTAACATTCATTAAACAGAACAGTGAACCAATCCTATGCAAATCTAAACAACTCATTTGGCTTATGGTGATGGTTAAGAGACAAAGATGGTCCCTTCAATGCAATAAACAGTTTATAAACAGGGATCTCTCAAGAAAATGAACAAGCTTCAGCAAAAGGTTAAAAGTTAGAACCAAGGATGATACAAGAGCAGAAATCCCTTCTACCCAGACACCACACTTGATCGAGTCTAAACCATAACCCAGAAACTATAACCAACTCCTATCTACCCTTTAGGCATTGCCTTTAGACACAGAGGAGTGCTTGAACTCTTTTTCTTTCTTTTTCTTTGTACTTAGCCAAGGGAGAGGTTTTTCTAATCATACTTCTAGTGGTTTGGAAATCTTATACTTAGGGAACTTTTCTTTTCTTTTCAAACTGGTGAGGCTTATGCCTTCTTTTCTTAAACACTAAGAACCCCTTTTCTTTTTCTTTAAAAACTTCCCAAACCTTTACTAGACTTTCATGAAACACAAACCAACTCCCTGGTCTTAAACACAACTCTTTTTCTTTTCTTTTCCCAAATCCCAGACTGATAAACAGACTCGCCCAAGCCCAGATGAAACACCCCCAAACTTAGCCTAAGAACGGATTATAATCTACACAGAAACCCCTGCTCTTGTCGGTTTAAACTCAACACCATTTGCCAAGCATATTCGAAATAAGAACTCACAATCACACAAGAACAGCAAAGGGTTTGAAAGAACGGCTAAGGTAAGGGTAGGGTCTGCTACTTGGACAAACAAGAGTGGATAAAATGGGAAAAGAATGTCCAAGTATGTATGAATATCCATGAGTTGCTTATCAATGCATGAAATGGTAATTAAGAGTCAAGATTATGGTTCAAATATATAGGGAGATGCATCAATTCACAGCAATGGTTTAAATGAGATGTGCATGTCATGATATGATCAGGTTAAACATGGTTCTGCCTTAACTCTTCATTCTCACCCTAATGCACAAAAGATTCCAGAACCAGGGCACAGATCAAAGCGCATGAGATGGCATATTTACAAGGTCATATCAACAATGCAATGTGAATGCATACCTATATGATGTATATTAGACTCAATCTTAAGAATATGAATGCAACTATATGAATATTTTTGAGATTTTTCGAAATTTTTTTCAATTTTTAGTGGTTTTCTATGCCTTAGATGTATGCAGACTCAAGAGATGAAAAATTGAAACTAAGAACAAAGAACACAATGTCAAATGGCTCTCAGACCCTCCCCCAAACTTAAATTACACAGTCCCCTGTGTAACAGAAGTCTAAGAGAAAGAATGAGAGCAGAACAAAAGGAAATAAAACAAGATGCAGGCGGTATGTACAAAGGGGTCGAGTGTTTGGTACCTCAGTGATGGCCAAAAAGATCGGCCAGTATGTCATCCCTCACGGGTGTGGGGAGTCTGCCGTCTGGAGCACTGTATTCGACCATTGCGGCTCGACCGTACTCGCTGCTGAAGTCAACGTTCTGGGATGATCCTTCTCCTTTGCCTCGATCGAGGCCGGTGCCAAAGTCAGCTGGCGCTCGCTCGAGTTGTTCGTTGAAGTCTGGCTGAGTTCGATCGAGTTCACCCGTGAAGTCACTGTGGCGCGAGCTAGAGCTTCTTCGTTTCTTCTGTCTCTGCCGCTCTGCTTCTCTGGGTTCAAAAGAGGAGGATCGTGGTGGTTCTTGAGTGGATGGACGCCTGGCTGTGTGAATAAGTGAGCGGCTTCTACGAAAGGGTGGGGGAGGGTGTCTCCTTGTGGTGGAATGCCTCACCTTCCTATCAAGGTTCTTGATAGTCTTTGCCATGCTTCCCACTGTCTTCTTCAACTGATCCATTGTTTTGGCTTGCCACTTGTTCAGTTTCTGTAGGAGGCCTATGCGCTTATGAGCCGCTACCACAGCTGGGGCGCTTCCTCGACAAGGATACTCCTCAAAGTAGTATCTCTCTGGTTCACCCATTTGCTCATCTCCTGCTGTCTCGACTTCGACATCCTCTTCCATCGGTTCTGGTGGTGCTTGCCTTTGGCCCCTATGATAGAGTGCGTTTGTTGAAGGGTTGAAATCTACATTCCTCCCGTTCCTGAACCTGGTTTGTGATTGGTTGGGTAAGGGTATCTTGGCTACTCCTCCATCTGGATGATCAAACTTGTAGATATACTTCCCCTCTACCTCCTTATGCTCCAAAATCTTAGCTCTTTTGAGGTAGTTGATGTCTAGCCACCCATGTGGCGTATAATCTGAGTCATCTAGGGGCACATCACAAGCTATTAGAATAGGTGTGATAACTCCGCCCACAAATAGAGAAGCTGCCGACGTTCTGTTGCGCTACATGTAGACAGTGTCTTGGTAAGACATCAGCTGATCCAAGAAGGGGACTAAAAGTCCTGTGTCAGAAGTATCTCCCTTCATTGTCTCTCCACCTCTTAATCGCTTGAGTATTGGCTTGAGACCCTTGTCCAAAAGCTGAAGCTCTCCTTCAGTAACATGCCCAGTCACCGTTCTGGCAAAGAATGTGCTAGCCAGCGCTTTGTGGACATAACGCAAAACAGGGCTCCTGATCTGGGCACTCTTTGATCTGGATGGAGTGTAGGTTCCCATGGCAACTGTTTTCCACAAAGCCTTCAACTCATTCTCCTCATAATCCACTGCTGTATCCATTCCGCTTTCAAACCCATAGAGATTGTCTAGCGCTCGGTAGCTCAGAGAGTACTCTTTCCCGTTAACCCAGAAACTAATCCATCCCAAACCATTGTTCAATTTTTCCACCTCATTATTATCATAATGGTGCAGCTGCAAAGTGGCTAGGAATTGGCAAGTCTCGTCCTTGTATCCCCCTGCATACATGCGCATGAACTGCTCAAGCCCCATGTTCTTGAAGACTAGCTCTACATCCTCACGGATTCCCAAAGCGTCCATAGCTTCTTTTTGCGGGAATCTTGTTCCCATGAAGATGTGATCCTTGAGGAGACCGTAAATGACCTTAGACCTAGACTGCTCTCCTTCATCTCGTTCTTGTTCAGAACACTCCTCATCAACATCATTCTGTCCTTCCTCTTCACCCTCTCCTTGATCCATTGGTTCCTCAACTGGCTTAACTGGCCGCTTGCCCCTTGCCTTCTCTTTTCTCCTCCTCTGTGTCTCACTAGCTTCAATCTGTTCCTCCTCAATGTCCATTGGCTCAACTGGTTCAGCAATCCTCTCTGTCCTTATTGGCTGGCGCAGGCTCTTACTCCTTCTCAGTGCATTGTCCCTGAAAACATGAAGTTTAAACAACATTAGCTCCGAAATAATCAGACTCGATCATGCGCAGCCGCTCACTCGATCGAGTTAAGGCGCGGCTGAGCTAACTCGGTCGGGTCAAGTCGGGTCGAGTCAACTCAGATGAGTCAACTCGAGCGAGTTGAATTAAAACCGTGAACTCGAGCGAGTCAACTCAGCAAACAGTAGATCGAGCCTAAATTGAAGAACAACAAAAACCAGGGTGCAAAAATGGACAACTAGCTTAGTTACAGCAACAATTTACTTTCACTAAACCGTTTCTATAAGAACAAGCAACCTAGATTCATCATTATTTCCAGGCCAAGAACATCAATAATAGAAAAGAGAACATATAGCAATCGATTTCAACAAATTCACAAAAGGAGAAGAGAAAATCGAACTGAAACCTTGATTTCTGGCGGATTAAACCGGCTGTAGGCCTTGAAAACATGATTGAAGCTTGAAAATCAATAAAATGCAAGAGATTATGAAGTGAGAAGGGGCGATTTTTCTTGGTTTCTAGAGAGAAGGGGGAGAGAAAAATGAGAGAGAGAGAGATGAGAGAAGCAATTTTCGAGTTTAATGGTGGGGTGTGGTAACTCGATCGAGTGTGGATAAAGAGAGGAGAGAGTGTGTGGTTGTGGAGGAAAAAGAAAGGTGAAAGGGAATGAATGGCTAGGATTTAATCAAGGTAAAAGGAGGAGACAAAAGTAAAAGATTCTCTGCATGAGTGGGCCACCACACGACTTTATTATTTCGAAAATTCAAAAATCAAAAGGGAGGAATCATACCGTTGGACTCGATCGAGTCTAGCATGTACTTGGTCGAATTGATTTCTCCTTGGTCCCACACTTGATCGAGTTGGCATTCCGCACTATGCTTGGAATCTTTTTGCTCAAACCCTTTTCGTAGCTGAAGAAGACGTGAAAAACTACAAATAACATTAGATTAGAAAAATTAAAAAGAGATATGTACAAGGATACGCATGGGAATTCCTCCCAAGTGAGCTTGTTTAAGGTCGCTAAGCTTGACCGTTCTTCCTTTGGACTAGTGGGGGTTGGAGTTATTGCTGTCGTTAAGGGTGATGGTCAGAACCTTAGAGAGAAGCTCTTGCATCTTCCTCGGGTCATTCTGGAGCTCGGGACTGATGATAGTTCTGGCACTCGAGAAGGGTTTAGACCTTCCCTTAAATTTTATCTTATACTCAAGTTTCCCTTCCTTGAGTTCCATCGGTAGCAGAATCATCGTAGACGGAGATGGGGTAGAGGGTATGAGTTTTGGTTCCTTGGTTCTTTTCTTTTTGCGCTTGCGGGCAGCATGAGAAACCATCCTCACCTCCTCCTGCTGAGCCCTTCCCAGTGGCTCAGCGAACAAAGCAAAAAGGCTTTCGCCATTAAAAACTCTTGGCTCATTCGCAAAAGGATCTGGAGGCGCTCGATTCGGCTCATTTCCGTACTCAATCAGATCAGAACTAATCACATTGGAGGGCAGTTCCGCATTTGTGATAGTTCCACAGTACTTGGTAGAGAATGTCTTAAGTGGATATGAGACGTCGCTGTCCACATTGTGAAGAATCACCAGCCGGTTGGGGAAATCGATGGAGGCTCCTGCTGTAGTGAGGAATGGGGTTCCAAGTATCAAAGGGACCTCCTTCTTATCTACCATATCCAGCACAGTGAGATCTGTTGGTATGGTGCAATTCCCAATCCTCAGTGGGTAATTAAAAATAAGACCGAGTGGAGACTTAAAGGAAGCATCCCCAAACATGATGGAAGAGCCAGGTCGCTTTATCAGATTCTCTGCTTTCAACCTCTGAACCATACCCAAGGAAATCAAGTTGATACTAGCTCCGGAGTCAACAAGGGCATCATCAATCTGCAAATGTGCAAGAGAGCACGGAAGTGTGAATTTCCCTTGATCCTGGAGTTTGGGAATAACTCGGGATGGATATGAGGTTGGTGGTTCAGATACGGGTGGGATATTCTTCCTGGGTTCGGGTGGATGCTGACTCGGTCGAGTCAGAAGACTATGGTGGCTTTGCTCGAGTGGATGCAGACTCGATCGAGTCAGAAGATCATTCGGAGTAGTGGGTTCGATCGAGGCGCGCTTTTTAACTTCCACGAGTGTAGTCTCGGATACAGCTGAACACTCAACATCACAACCGTAGAGGAGTTGTGTAATCTCCTGTATGGGTCGTTCGTTCTCAGCAGCTTGTTTTTCATCAATGTTGGAGTGGATTACATGGCAATGGTCCTTGGGATTTTGAATTGCTTTCCCAGGAAGCTGACCAGTATGTGTTGTAGAAGAGGAGGCACCTTTGTTCTCAATGATTGTCATCCTGGAGTTTAACGATTCAAGCTTGTTGTTGATATCAGCAAGTTTCTTGCTTGTGTCCATAACTCCAGTTGCCTGACCTTGTAACAGCTGCTGTAGCAAGGCTCTCAGATCAGGTTCCTGGTCTGTCGGTACTTGACCCTGCTGTGGAGCAAATCCGGGTGGTGCTCCCTGCTGCTGTCTATGTTGATACCCGCCCTGTTGGCTCACAAATTGCCCTCGCGGAACGAACACTTTCTGCTGTTGCGGTTGGTTCTGCTGCGGCGTAGGCTGACTCTGCGGTGGCTGGGGAGGATAGACCTGGTCCTGAGGATTTGCAACATTCGTATTGCGGTAGGACAGATTCGGGTTGGCGTTGTACGTGTAATAGCCTTTGTTGTAGCCACCCTGGTTGTTCTGCACATAACTCACTTCCTCAACCTGCGGATCAAACTCCCCTTCCTGGGCAGGAACAAATTCATCTTCAGAGATGAAATGAACATGCTTCATGGCGGACTGAGCCTGAAGTAGCTTATCCAATTTTTCAGTCAACCCCTTCACCTCCTTCTTCAACGTATCATCAGACTCGACAGAGCTGCGGTTCGTGCGGTCATACTCCTCGTTGTTGTTGCCATCCGAGCGAGCTATGTTCTCCACAAGCTGCCAGCCGTCCTCAACGTCTTGGTTAAGGAAGTCTCCGTTGCTCGCGGTATCGAGCATCTGTCTGTACCTCGGGAGGACACCTCTGTACAGAGTGCTCAGCAGGGATTCGTTACTAAAGCCGTGGTGTGGGCACTGACTCGTGTAACATTTGAAGCGTTCCCAAGCCTCAGAAAATGTCTCTCCATTCTTCTGATGGAACCCAGAGATCTCTGTGCGAAGCTTTGCGGTGCGTCCGGTGGAAAAGAACTTTGCAAGGAATGCCTTCTTGCATTCGTTCCAGGTGGTGATCGAGTTATGCGGCAAGTTTTTCTCCCACTGGTGGGCTTTCTCTCCAAGAGTAAGCGGGAACAAACGCAACTTGATGGCGTCTTCCGAAACGCCATTCACCTTAGTGAGATTACACAAACGGTCGAACTCGTCCAGGTGATCGATCGGATCCTCACAAGGCAATCCGTGGAACATCTTGTTCTGCACGAGGTTGATCATACCCAGCTTGATCTCAAAGTTATTGTTCTGGACAGGTGGGGGTATGATCCCCTGTCTCTGAGTATGCGTGTTCGGAGCATCACCAGCTCCGATTGGTCTAACCGGCCTCGCTGGAGGGTTTTCCATGATCTCGGCCTGTTGCCGCTGTTCTCTCAGAATTCTCTGTATTCGGTCGATGTTGTCCAAATAGTATATCAGATTACCACTGCCTCGTGATCGTGTTTGCATTCACCTGAAAAGGCAAAATCAAAAACCCAGAGAGCAAAATATTCAAGTGGGAACGGATAACGTGATCGGATTTGCGTGCACCTGAGAATTCAAAGACAAAAACCCAGATAGCAGAGATGATATTCGAAAAGTAAACAAAGAACTTGAACTAGCGTACTACGGGAATCCTAAATGCATCAAACGAAATCCCAAATCGGCAACGGCGCCAAATTGATAGTAGGTTTTTACACTACTTATGCAATCCCCTATTGTACTATCATGTCGATGTAGGACTTAGGGTTTATCAATCCAAAGTGGGAGGAGAATGAAACAGCTTAGGATTATGCAATAGTGACACAAGTCAAGACAGATGGTTGTTTGGTGTTGAAACGAAACTATCTATCTAAACGAAATGCAACGGGAATGAAAGCGGAAAAGTAAAATGATAAACTAAATCAAGCTCGATCGAGTTAAGCTAACCATGAGAAAGGTAGCTCGATCGAGTTAGGACAGAATGAAACAAGGAGAAACTGGTGCAGCTCGATCGAGTTAAGATACGAGTTTGCACTAAACTGACTCGATGGAGTCAGAGTAAAACAAGACTAAAGCAGAACGAAAACGTAAGTAAATACTGGTATGATAGACAAAGACTCAGGGACGGATTTCATAATCATAGAGAATCTAATGCTAATCAGCTATGCTTTTTAAAACGACACGAACACGTGCTTATCCCTTCGGCCATGGAAACCCGAGGTCGGTTATCCCACTTCCCATTGGCGTTACAAACCGCCTCTCTGGTTCAATCCCGCTAACTCGATCGAGTTGGAGCGTGTGTCATGAACCAGATTTATAAAGAACCGGCCCATGTAATGCCCTAGAAGCCCCTCTGTGCAACCACTCCCGTGGGACAAAGGCATAAAGCTAATCCTCTGTTTTGCCTTGATCCGACGCTCAACCAAGCGGGTCAGGCCAGGAGCGTCTAGGATCGATCCACCATGGTCAGTGGCTGGATCGCATAGGGCATAGCTAAACAGAGAGGGATAATAGATGAAAACCTAAAGCATCAGAGATTAACCATAATCGATTCCCTAATCTAATCCATCCCTAAGCCTAAGGGCGAAATTACTCAAGATCCATAACAGAATTCGAAATCATGTCTAAATAAACTAAAACCAACATAATATGAAAGACAGAAAGGAGATTAACAACTTTTATTAAACAAGCAATTGCAAAATGTGAATAACAAAGTCTGGAATCTTAAATTGAAAACAGGAAGTTTCTGGAACAAAAACTAAGAACAGAAAGTAAAAAATGCGAAAAAACTAAGATGGGGGGGCGGATGAGGTCAGCAGCCCTTTTATAGGCAAGCTACTAGGGATTCCTTCAGGGGAGTAACCGCCTTAGTCCAACTCGATCGAGTTGGTTGATCGAGTTGGCTTTTGTCTGGCTCGATCGAGTTGCCTGGTTGGATGGTTTGGCCTAGCTCGGTCGAGGTGCTCGTTCAAAGTTGTATCCTTCTCTGCTCGATCGAGTTGCTTGATCGAGTTGGACTTTGCCTTGGCTCGATCGAGTTGGATGGTGAAGGCAGATTGCTTTTTATTCCAATGCATCGACTTTGCTCCAAAACACCTGAGAAGGACACCAAACATGCAAATGTATGCAATGCACTTCCTAGGACAACTAATTATGCAAACTAAGAGGAAAGTGCAAATAAGTGCTACTAAGGATGGATGAAACTATGCAAAAGAGGTCTAAACATGATGCTAAATGAGTATGATATACGAATGCATCAAACGGAAATTAAAAAAATTATTTCATCGTACCAAATCGAAAAGTGATAGTAGGCGCCGTAAACTTGGATTCTAGTTTACCATCGACTTTACGACGATTATCGTGGGACCGACGTAAATGCGATGGTATGTTTTATTTTTTTCGAATTAATTTTTATAAAACAAATTGAAAACGCGTACCGTCGAGTTTACGACGAATCACGCGGCATCGACGTAAAATCGATGGAAATTTGCAACGATTTGGCGACGACACTTATTATTTTCCACCACCAAATATTTCCGCTTCCCGCGTGCGGGAATATAAAACAAATTGAAAATATGTACCATCGATTTTACGTCGGTCCCACAAGAGTCGACGTAAAATCGATGGTAAGTTGCGACGATTTAGCAACGACCCCACTTTCTCCGTTTCCCGTGCGGGAATATTAATGTTATGGAAAATGTAAATTTCCCTTTGGTTGGAAAATCGTCGTAATTGGCGACGATTTACCAACGACACTATCCATGTCGTTGGTAAATCGTCGTAAATTGCGACGATGTAGCGACGACAACAAACTCTATATATATCAGCCTCGCCTCAGAATTGCATCGCCACAACTTCTTTCTCTATCTAGAAAAAAAACCTTTTCTCACCAAAAAAAACCTTTTCGGCTTTCCGTTATCATTCCAAACAACGGTTAGTTTTTTATTTATTTGATTTTTCATTTATATTTGTTTAATTTACTGTATTTTTCATTACAAACGGTTTAGAAATAGGTATTTAGAAACGGTTTAGAAATGGGTATTTAGAAACGGTTTCGAAATGGTTATTTTTTATTAGAAACGATTTAGATTTGTTAGATTTGATATATATGTTTGTTTTTATTAATTTGCAGATGATTCCTACATCCGGCCAAAACCAGTATCATCAGTTCATGGGTGCTTCAGGTGGTTCTAATTCTACCTCGGGGGATACGAGGGTTCCGCCGACTCAGTCGCAGACGTCGCAGTCTCAGGGATTTTATCCCCCCCCGCCACCACCGCACCACGATCAACCCCCACCGCAATTCCATCAACCCCCACCACAACACCAACAACCGCCACCGCCGCCGCCCCCGCAGCAACATGTGCAACTGCCTCGGCCCTATGCACATATGACCATTGAAGAGTTGCTAGCATTACCCGGACGGGTAAATCTAACTAGAATCCATCCAGAGAAGGAAGATGGAGCATTGTGGTAAGTTAAAACGTTTAAAATTTTTAAAATTTAATGTATTAATTTAATATTTATATAATCTCTTAAATATATTAATTAACAATTAACATTTTTATAGGTTTGGTGTCGAAAATTCGGTCTCGCGCACCATCAGCGACATCATCAAGTCCTATTTTTCCGAGGCTCATTCAAATTGGTCGGCAGTCAGTCAAGATATCAGAGATACTTGGTTTAAGATGTTTGCGGTAATAATTTTTGAACTTTTTTAATTTCAAATATTTTATATTTACTTAATTACTTATATTTGATATATATAAATAATTTAACTATAAATTCGTTTTTTTCAGCAACGGTACACCTGGGATCAAGCTCATAATGAGGAGGTGAAGGCACAATGGAAGGAGAAAGCCAAGTTGCGTACAAACAACAACGTCGCCGACTGGAAAAAGAAATGGCGGACAAAGGGCAACGACGCAAAGCCGATATGCGTCAGCCAAACGGTGTGGGACGGATTGGTTCAATTCTGGATGAAGCCAGATTCCATAGAGACCTCTATGAAGTGCTCTGCTTCCCGTTTATCGGTTCGTCCTGACGGCCAACCGAAGGTCGTCCCTCACTGCTCCGGTCAGACGTCTTTCGCCGGAAGACGTTTAGAGATGGTACGTAATATCGCACTTTCATTTTGTTTTTCACTATTTATATATACAAATAATATAAATTATAAGATAATAAAAGTATAAATTAATTAAATTCATTTTTAGGCTGCGGAGAGAGGAGGTGTGCTCCCTCCATTGACGGATGTTTGGGAGAAGACCCACAAGAAGAAAGACGGAACTTTTGTATCTCCGAGAGCAGAGGAGATATGGAACGACGTGAACGCAAGGGTCGTTGAGGAACAAACGCAACGCTCCCAGCAGCTATCTCCCGGGGGATCCACTCAGGTGCAGTTGAGCACCCCCGAGATTGATCGCATCTTCGTACAGGTAAATATTAATTTATTGTTAATTAATTAAATTTTATTATATTTAAAATGTTTAATATCAATTCAATGTTTAAAATGGCAGGTCGCCCCTCAGAATAGGGGTAAAACTATTGGGATGGGATCAATTGCCAAGGTTCCTGTTGCTTCGGCACTTGCTCCGCCCCGCCGACGATCCGACGATGAAGAGCGGACCCAACTGCGGGCCAAGATTGCACGTCTTGAGCGGGAAATCGAAGATGAGCGTTCAGATAACGACGCCATTTTCGAGCTCATGGCTAGGGAGAACCCGCAGATTGCCGCAATCTTGCAAGAAAAAAGGCGTAAACGAGAAGCGCTAGATGCAGCAAGAGCGGTAGAGGAGGCCGAAGCGCAACGGGCAACGACGAGCGGGACGGCTGCTGATCTGTCCCCGTCAGAATTTGAATTTGTTTAAATATTTTTTTTAAAATTTTGTGAATTATATTTTATTTTATTTTATTTTATTTCGTTTTAAAATTTTTAATTTATTTCTTTTTATATATATTTTTTTTATTTTTATATTAAGTCGTCGTAAATACGACGTAGACGTTCGAATATTAATAAATAAAAAATTCGATGTTTCGTCGTTAATTCGTTGCAAGTTTACGACGAGGTAACAACGTTATCGTTGGGAAATCGTCGTAAACTTGCATCGGTTTTACAACGTATTTTTGCCTCGGTTTAACGACGAGAACAATAACATCTGGTTAACAACGATGTCGTTGTAAACACGTCGTAGAATGGCATCGGTTTAACTACGTTTTTATGCCTCGAATTAACGACGATTTTAATAACATCTGATTAACGACGACTGTTTACATCGACTTTACAACGTTTTTTCTTCAATTTGGTTTTCCGATTTTGTAATTGACCTGGTATATTTAACCGGTGTTTTACGACGACTTTGTTTGGTCGTAAATAGAAATGGCATATACGTCGTTAATCGATCGTAAAGTTTACATCGATCTAACGACTAAACTAGTATTTCGTTGTAAATTAGTTGTTAATGTTACATCGAATATACGTCGACCAAAAACAACGAGTTAACGACGAAAATTGTTTCGTCACAAGTTACGACGATTTTACGACGATTCATGCCGATGGAAAAGGCCTGTTTTGTTGTAGTGTTTCAATAAGGATTTATGCCCTTTGAGGTTGTTTTCTTGTATTTGTTGGTTTTGGAGTCTTAACAGGTTAAATTATCAAAAAGGATTCAAAAAGGAGCAAAAGAGCCTCAAACCATGATCCATGCAAGTTTCCAAGTCAAGAGCATCAATATAACTCCATTTGTCCGATTCTCGCATTTGGACAGAACCGGAGCATCCGAAAGATAACCGCGGCAAGGGGTCTTCCCAACGTATAAAAATCATGATCTTGGTCTTGCTGGATAGATATTTGAGTCATGCATCACGGCGAAGTGGATTCAAGCCATTTGGATCAACCATCACGGAGATACTCTTTTTCTCCCAAGACGTGTCCGCCAGGCGAGTAAACGAAGCCCATGGAGACTTGGTGCCACAAACGGCCCGGGATTCCGCGGCATGGACCTTGTCTCGACTTAACACAAGCCCAGCTTGCTTTTGGTGGTTTACTTGTCCTGAACCCGGTCCAATCACGTCGCAAATCATCAAGGCCGGTTAACCGGAAAGTTTCCTTTTTCGACACTTCATAAACCGAGCGACTTCTACCCTATAAATACAAGCTTTTAGCCTCGACCTAGAGGAGAGCGAGGGTTTTGGCCGTCAAGAAGAATCAGATAGAGAGAGCCGCGCAGTCCAGTGAGGAGAAAGGAGGCGCCGCTCAAGATCTTGGCTCACATAAAACCTTGTTCTTTTATCTTCTTCTCTTTGTCACTTTTATACTTTAAATCCGAGAGTTTCAAGGGAGGATTCGACTTTGTTCTTCAATAGAGAAGCTTTTCTATTCCCTTTATCTCTTACTTACGCTTATGATTATGCCTTCAATCATGCTTTGCTTGCTTGTTTGCGTCATGGCCGAGTAGATCTCTCGGTTAGGCCGAGGGAGATCGATAGGGCTCATGACATGATTTGACTTATATGATTGCAGAAAACGGGATTTCATCAATTGGACCTTCATCTTCACTTGTTCTTAATGCTCGTTCTTAGGAAAGCGCGCCTAAACAATTTGAACCTAGGTTGATACACTCTCCAAAAGCTTGTTGTATTGCCGAAACTAATATTTGGTGAGCTAAGTGTTTTAGGCTTCCAAAAGTCGACCTAAGGAACTTAGTGAACAATCACAACTTGAACATTGATTAATGAATGCTTATAACTTGTAATAACCATCGAAAGTTGAGTCTATTAGGTTGTTTAAGCATAGTAGCCGGAGCCACGAAAGTGGAAAGGCTATACCTTAGTGTTGTGAGTTCAAGGCGGTTTATAACTTATCCCATGCAATCTCTTGTCAATTCATTGAATGTTTCCATTGATTATCCCTTGCCTAACATCTTTCTCATCTTGTTTACATTCTCATTCATTTACTCACTTGTTTTCATTGGATATTAAGATCACCACAAATCATATTTATTCGTTCTAGCTACTCATCATTCACCATAGACTTGAAACGAGATCACTCTTCCTTGTGTTCGACCCCGACTTACCACGGCTGTGCACTTGCAGGTCTACCATCGGAACTGGTGGGATCATGTGGTCGAAGATGAGCTCCAAATCCTTCACTCTGACATTGACCGGATTTCAATGGAAGTCGAGAGTCTGCAAACTCACCACCGTCTCGGAATGGAGGAGTTACTTGCAGAGCTGAAGGACGGTGAGTTAACTTTCATAATTATGGACTTGCGTATTGCGGAGAAACGGATTTCGGACCGGAAGGAAGACCACGAAGAGAGCAAAGCGGAGATTGCAAGGCTGGAGTTGCTGATTACTGATGTCTGTTGGGGTCAGATTCCCCTCCATCGCATTGCTGTTCGAACCGGCCTGATCGAAGCGAGCCGGACTGAACCGTCAACCGAATCGGAAAACCGGGAAGAAACCTATCGATGGGCCGAGCCAACATCCAGCAGAGCGATTCGAGCCAAGGCCCATCGAAGAAAGCCCATATTCGAGGTTTTCCATAAACATAAGTCGGCGCGAGCAGAAATGGAAAGTTTCATAATGGAAAGTTTACTTTAATCTTGTAAAGTCGGTTCCTACTCTCATATAAATAGGAACCGATGTCAATTGTTTTCGGGATCACTTTTCACCCACAGCAAAGGCACACGCCATAAATAATACAGCTCGCATAACAGCTATTAATAAAACCAACTTTGGCTCGTCATCTTCGTGTTTAATCAATAGAATTCCTCGGCTCTCCCTAAAAACGAACTAGGAAACATTGCGCAAGTTTCGGCTCGCACAATTTGGCGCTAGAAGGAGGGGGAAGAGAATTCATACACAAAGAATACGAAGCAGGATGACGGATACAAACCTGGACGAGACCGATCCCACCGGTCAGCCACGCGAAGGAGGCTCGGCGGCGAGCCAAACGGAAATAGAGACAATCGCAGCCCTGAAAAAACAAACTGAAGAGCAAGGAGCCTTGAACAGCACGCTAACTCAAGAGCTCGAAAACCTGCGCACCCAACTAAAGGAAAGAGAGGAACGAGATGCCAGGCGACGAAAGAAACTCGACCCAAAGAATCTGGCCTTCGAGTCCCCAGCCGGTGAAACAGAAGAAGAGGAAGAAGAAAAAACTCCCGAGCGAAGTCAGACAAATTCCGAGCCAGATGATTCGCCACCGCGTCTCCGCGAGAAAAAGCGGAACACAAAGCGCAAAGATACCCAACCGATTAACCCGATACGATTTAACCTGGGAGATCGGATCTCCAGTGATATCACCCCAGAATCATTGGCTGAAATGCTCAGGCAGATACTATCAAGTCAGGAAGAATCCGCCCCGATCGACTTGACTGATGATCCGAATCAACCTACTAAGAATGCCGAGCAGAGCACGGATGTCTCGCCTGCTGTACCTTCTTCTGAAACGTTTACCGAAGCCATTGCGCGACTCCTACGTGAGAAACGAACACCAATCCCCCAAGGTACTCAAAACAAGGATCGGTTACCTCGAGGCCCGAGCTCCTCAAGGAAAAATGTTCCCAACAGAGAGCTGAATATGAGCTGAGACGAATTGTCTGAAATTCGGGCTCGCCTTGAAAAATCTGATAACGAGGCAAAGCTACTTCGATCTCAAATCCATAGAGCACTAAGCTCGGCACCAGAAATCGCTCAGATATGCGAAGATGCAGAGCATACGCCTTTCTCGGCTCGGATAATTAACACCAAGGTTAACGATCCAGGAAAATTTAGCATCCAGAAGTACGATGGCTCCGCCAATCCTAAGGACCATATTAACGCGTTTCGAGTCGCATTAAGTCGAGCTACATTCAGAAACACAGAAGAAAAAGACGCTGGATTCTGTCTATTATTCGCCGAGTACCTGAAGGGCCCGGCCCTGGATTGGTTCTTAAACCTCGAGCCGAATTCGATCGAAAACTTCCAACAGTTGACGACTCTCTTCCTTAAACAGTACTCCATGTTCATAGAGAGATCAGCCTCGGCAATTAACCTGTGGAATATGGTCCAAGGAGAAGAAGAATCCCTTCGCAGCTTCATGGAGCGATTCAAAACGACTATGTCGAAGGCAGGATCGATCAACGACGAAATCGCCGTCGACTCACTCAAAAAGGGATTGTGGTTTCAGTCAGATTTCCGAAAAGAGCTCGCCCTCAACAAACCTAAGTCGATCGCCGACGCAATCCATCGATCCGTAGCGTTCGTAGCAGAAGAGGAAGATATGAAAGTATTAACCGCGCTCCACAGTTCGTCCAAAGCAACAGCTAAATCACCATCAACAGCACAGCCGCAGACCAATCAGAAGCGCCATAATCAGCGAGGCGGATACGTGTATCACGAAGGTCGGAACCTGTCTGGGGCACATATTTATCAAATAGAGGCGAGCCAACAATCGGACGTCGTAAACCAAATAGGCACTGGAAGGGGAAAACCGCTAAAAATCAACACATGGGTGCGTGGCCAAAGCTCACCGAACTACGACGATAAAGCCTACTGCGAGTTTCACCAGTGTTACGGCCATTCTACCGAGAAGTGTCGCCACCTAGGAGCGGAGCTCGCAAAGAAGCTGCTTAGTGGAGAACTGAAAGGTGACCTGAAACTGGAGGATCTGGAACGACCCGAACCGAGAGAACGACCCGAAAAGCCAGATCGACCGATCGACCAATCGAAGCGCGGACGACGGGAAGACTCCGATGATCAAGGTGGAGCTCGGAGAAGAATCCATCTCATAATGGGCGGTTCGCAATATTGCCCAGATACCGTATCATCAATCAAAGCCTTTCAGCGACGAGCCGACGCAGCGGTCAATTGGTACGAACCCCCGAAGTTCCCGAACGCAGAGATCACCTTCACGGAAAACAAAGTTATCGGCATCGATAAACCGCACGACGATCCCCTCGTAATCATGCTAGCCGTGGGAAACTTCGACGTAGCTCGAATCCTCATCGACACAGGGAGCACGGTCGATATAATTTACAAAGGAACCTTGGAACGAATGGGGATCGATCTATCTGACGTAAGATCGACACCAAAGCCATAACAGGGTTCGGAGGCGAGACGACAATGTCAATGGGAACAATCACGCTCCCGGTCGAAGCTGGCGGAGTAACCAAAATGGTTCGTTTTTCCGTCTCGGATAATCCACCAATCTACAACATCATCATGGGTACGCCGTGGATAAATTCGATGCGAGCCGTACCGTCTACTTACCATCTATGCATCAAGTTCCCCACTCCGTCCGGAGTAAAAACCATACTTGGTTCGCAAAAGGAGTCGCGAATATGCTCCATGACGGAACACAAGCTTCGGAATCCTCTACCTAAACTACTCCCAGAGGCGAACAGAAAGAAGGTCAAGACGAGCCGAGAGACGGCGAACGACCTAGCTAACCTCTTATAGCAATTACAGATAACATATGACGGCGAGCCGACGAACAGCCAGCCCGTACTAGTTGAAGGCAAGGAAACCGTCATCGATGAGCCAACTTGCGAGGCCGTAATCTCCGTGTGCATTGACGAACAGAACCCAGGACGATGTGTGGAAATCGGAGCGAACCTGGAAGAAGCAATCCAAAAAGAACTGATTTCCTTCCTAAAAGAGAACATCAACACCTTCGCTTGGACGGCAGAGGATATGCCGGGAATAGATATCAACGTCGCTTGTCACGAACTGAACGTCGATCCGACCTTTAAACCAGTCAAACAGAAACGACGAAAGCTAGGGCACGAGCGCCAAAAAGCCGTGAACGACGAAGTGGAACGTCTATTGAAAGTGGGCTCGATCGTCGAAGCAAAATACCCCGAATGGCTCGCAAATCCGGTCGTGGTCAAAAAGAAGAATGGCAAATGGCGAGTATGCATAGATTTCACAGATCTGAATAAGGCGTGCCCGAAGGACAGCTTCCCAATCCCTCATATCGACCGCCTCGTAGAGGCGACTGCTGGAAACGAACTGCTAACCTTCATGGACGCTTTCTCAGGATACAATCAGATCAAGATGAACCCTGACGATCGAGAGAAAACGGCCTTCCAAGCGGAGCGAGGCATCTATTGCTATCAAGTGATGCCGTTCGGACTCAAAAACGCAGGTGCAACGTATCAACGGCTCGTGAATAAAATGTTCGCTCCCCAGCTCGGAAAAACAATGGAAGTCTACATCGACGATATGCTAGTGAAATCATTGAAGAAGGAGAATCATGTGGCGCATCTCCGCGAATGCTTCGGGCAACTGAATTCATACGATATGAAGTTGAATCCGACAAAGTGTCGCTTCGGCGTGAAATCTGGAGAATTCCTGGGTTATCTGGTAACTCAGCGAGGTATCGAGGCGAACCCTAAACAGATTCAGGCGCTAGTCAGAATGCCGTCGCCGGAAACGAAGAGGCAGATTCAACAATTAACCGGACGTATCGCCGCCCTCAACCGTTTTATCTCACGATCCACAGACAAATGCCTTCCTTTCTACGATACCCTCCGAGGAAACAAGAAGTTTGAATGGACAGCAAAATGCGAAGAAGCATTCCTCGAGCTGAAGTCATATCTAGCGAGCCCGCCAATATTAGCGAAGCCGGAGGACGGAGAGCCATTATACCTGTACGTCGCGGTGTCTTTAACAGCAGTCAGTGGAGTCCTCATCCGCGAAGATCGTGGAACTCAAAAACCAGTTTTTTACGTAAGTCAGAGCCTGACCGATGCAGAGACAAGATACCCACAGACTGAGAAATTCGCGCTGGCAGTCGTTATGTCGGCTCGGAAATTACGCCCGTATTTCCAATCCCATTCAATCATAGTCCTGACTGCACTGCCACTAAGAATGATTTTACATAGCCCGAGTCAATCAGGAAGACTGGCGAAGTGGGCTATCGAGCTGAGCGAATACGATATTGAGTATCGAAATCGAACGAGCGCAAAGTCGCAAGTTTTGGCTGACTTCCTGATCGAGCTGCCAATCGCCACCAGCGATGGACCAAGTCTTCCCGTTGACTGGCTACTTCATGTTGATGGCTCGTCGTCAAAACAAGGCGCCGGAGTCGGAATTCGACTCACCTCCCCGACAGGCGAAATCTTGGAACAATCCCTCCGTCTGAATTTCGGCGCGTCAAACAACGAGGCAGAGTACGAAGCATTAATAGCTGGATTAAAATTGGCGCACGGAATTGGAGTTCGAAACATACATGCTTACTGCGACTCCCAGCTCGTCGCGAGCCAATTCAGTGGAGAGTACGCAACAAAAGATAAGAGAATGGAAGCCTACCTCGAAGTGGTCAAGAATCTAGCCGGACAATTCGAAAAATTTGCACTGGAGAAGATACCGCGCGGAGA
This sequence comes from Erythrophleum ivorense, assembly GCA_026724425.1. Classification (NCBI taxonomy): domain Eukaryota; kingdom Viridiplantae; phylum Streptophyta; class Magnoliopsida; order Fabales; family Fabaceae; genus Erythrophleum; species Erythrophleum ivorense. The sequence goes on along the minus strand of JAIUCV010000027.1, from coordinate 1,282,543 downwards.
CAACACTCAAGCCGACGCCCTGGCATCGCTGGCCTCGACTTCCGACCCAGACTTGAAAAGGATAATTCCCGTAGAATTTATCGAACATCCCAGCATCGACGTTGACGAACCTGAAGTCCTAATGACCCTAATCACAGACGAGCCGGGCGATAACGGTGTACTCGATGGCGATCAGCCCGCGGATATGGACATCGAAGAAGAGACGGAGTACGGTTGTGACAAGGAGTGGCTCAATCCAATCCGTGGATACATAGCCGACGGAGAAGTACCGACGGATAAGTGGGCGGCTCGCAAGCTGAAGGCTCAAGCGGCACGATACATTCTGATACGCGACGCCGTGTTTCGATGGAGGTTTTCGGGACCGCTGCTCGCGTGCGTAGAAGGAAAGAAGGCGAGAGAAATAATGAAAGAAGTTCATAGTGGGTCATGTGGAAATCATTCCGGGGGACGAGCCTTGGCTATCAAAATCAAACGTCACGGTTATTTCTGGCCAACGATGATCAGCGACTGTGAAAAATACTCACGGAAATGCGAGAAATGTCAACGTCATGCTCCAACGATACATCAGCCGGCCGAGCTGTTATCTTCCATCTCCGCACCATATCCATTCATGCGATGGTCAATGGATATTGTCGGACCTCTGCACAAATCAAAGCAGAAACGGTTTTTGCTGGTGTTGACCGATTACTTCTCTAAATGGGTCGAGGCCGAATCCTACGCAAGCATAAAAGACACCCAAGTTGAACAATTCATTTGGAAAAACATCATCTGTCGGCACGGCGTCCCTTATGAAATTGTCACAGACAATGGCTCGCAGTTTATATCGGCTCGGTTTCAAAATTTCTGCGACAAATGGAAGATCCGCCTTAGTAAGTCGACACCTCGCTATCCGCAAGGGAATGGTCAAGCCGAAGCAACTAACAAGACGATTCTAGATGGACTTAAAAAACGGCTCGACGCTAAAAAAGGCCGCTGGGCAGACGAATTAGAAGGGTCCTTTGGTCTCATCGGACAACGCCGAGACGAGCCACCGGCGAAACTCCATTCGCACTTGTCTACGGAATGGAATGTGTAATCCCACCGGAGGTACATTTTCCCGGAGTACGTCGCTGGTTGCTACCAGAGCAAGAAGGATATAATCATCTGATGATGCTAGACGAGCTGGACCTGATCAACGAACGACGCGACAAAGCGCTCATCCGCATACAAGACTATCAACAATCTATCGCTAAGTATTACAATTCCAACGTTCGACCACGAAGATTTAGAGAAGGCGATCTGGTTCTCAGGAAAGTATTCCAGAACACTGCTGAACGAAATGCCGGAAAGTTAGGCGCAAATTGGGAAGGCCCCTACAAGATCATTGAAACGGTTCGCCCCGGAGCATACCGACTCGAAAACATGGCCGGCGAAGCGATTTCAAAGCCATGGAACGTGATGCACCTCAAGAGATATTATCAATAAGGCACGGCGCGCCATTACCTAGAACTACGCGTGACTTGATCCCCGCAAGGGGTACGTAGGCAGTTCACTTTCGAGTGGATTCAGTTGCCCCCCTCCAAAAAAAGGGGGGGGGAGTGGGTACGTGTACATATACACTCCCTTTCGCGCGCAACACGGTTCTCCGTTAGACGCATTAATAGCTTGCAACACGGTTCGCCGTTAAACGCATTTTTGTCCCTCGTAACACGGCTCGCCGTCAACACGACCGGTCAATGAAAACTTTCCTGTAACGCGGTTCGCCGCTGAATGTTGCCGAATAATAAAAGTTCAAATTTTTATTACTCCGAACAAACTACGCCACTTGGTACAAATCGGAACACATTCTTAGTCTTTCCGAGCCGGGTGTTGTTGGCCACAACATCCGATCTTGCTCATCCTACTTTAACACTATATCATGCGCGCGCTATATAAATTGATCATCCATCGTATGCTCCGACCCGCTAATTACTGATAGATAAGGACGCGGCAAAAACTGGAACATACAGATCAGAAACCCAACACGCGAAATGGCTCGCAAAAACGTTGGTTGAATAATCAAATCGCCACTGTTTCGGTTCGTAATTCATTAGTCATGAGGACGCGGTAAAAACAGAAACCAGTCGGCATAAACCCGATATACCGAAACGCCTCGCAATAACATCGGTTAAGTATTTTAAATTCAAGTCTATTTCAAGTCGCAGTTAATATTAATATGCATTTGAAGTTGGACAAGCCAAGAAAATAGCCAAGTTCGATACTTAGAGCTTAAATTAATCTCGCCGAGCAGATTGGATACATTTTCCCAAATATGAAGTCAATCAAAGAAACTGTCATCTTTAATTACATAGGTCAGCAAGCGGATAAAGCCGTCCAGGCACTGTTTACAAGTCAAGATGGATAAAGCCATCCAGGCGCCATGTCCAAAAATCTAAAAGAAAACTGAAAGAGTTCGGAAATTCCTAAACAGCAGCAGGAGCTTCTTCAGTGGCACCAATGGGTCGCGACTCCGGCTCGCCAAGGGCTTGATCCGACCCTCCCTGAACGCCAGCAATACCTTGGCTCCTCGGTTCCAAAGTTTCTTCAACCGATGACGGGTCAGGAATCACCAACGGCTCGACTTCGTTCTGAAAGAGAGAGGAACCGAAATTAGTACCATACTGCGAATACACCTCGATCTCAACCCTATCTGACCAGGTAACCTTCTCATCTCTGAGATGTACCTCAGGCGGATTAGAAGAGGCCATGGATACGGCGAGGCGGTCGATCATCTTCGCGAGCAGCGCGTCGGCCTCCTCACCAGCCTTAGGATCAGAGGCAACATGCTCTTCCAGTCCAGCAAGCTCGACCTCCAGATCAGGAGGGTTCGCGCTCCGAATATCACCGATCAACTCGATGTTACCCTGCGCTTGGGCGAGATAAACGGCTCGGGAAAACGCTTCTTTGAGCCCTTCTGCGTCAGATTTGACCGTCTCGAGTAAGGAGGCGTACCGACTGTCCATCTCGGATCTCACTCTTTTAACCTCGGCCTCGAGGAGAGCATCCTTGGCCCGCACTAGCTCCTCCAGCGAGCTGACCTTGGCTTCGAAGGACTTAGTCCTCTCCGCGATCCTAATGTTCGTGTCAGCCATCTTGATAGCGTTTTCCCTATGGATCTCTGCTTCACGTTGGATCTTGACAATCTCCTCTTTAGCCCGAGCCAACTCTTCGGCGTGGCCCTTCTCCGAAACTTCATGGAGCCGCTTCAAGTTGTCGATCGACTGTTGGAGCTCGTCAAGGGCCGATCGATCGGAGCGAGCTCTGACTTCGTAGCCCGCCACTATGGCATTAAAGGATTCCGCAAACTGAAACCAAAAACACATGTATGAGTCGATGTACGAACACTTACTTCATCTCTATCAGAAGAAGAAAACCCACCGAGAAAAGCTTTACAGCCGCCTCTCCATAAACCTCGCTCTCCAACAAAGTATCAGGAAGAGGGAGACGAACCATAGATGTGCTGCTCGCGAGGAAACTCGCCGCAGCAGCTCTTTGAAGAAGCTGACCCTGAACAGGATCAGCTGGTGGAAGAGAAGGAGCATCATCTTTGGCCTTCTTCGAGGCCTTCTCCTTGAGCCCGCCTGGTGCGGCTCTCTTCTTTCCTCCCGCCTCGGGAGGTTTGTTCATCAGAAGCGCGCCGGTAGGCTCGGAAGCCTTCTTGGTTTTCCGATATAGGACCAGAGTCCCCGAATCCCTGGATGCATCGGAGCGACCTGGAGAGGAGGGCGCGTCAGCCCCCTTTTTCTTTGAAGCCATAGCCTCCTTGGCCAGCTTCACGGCCTTCCCCAGATTTATGGGCCCGTCGCCCCGCGGCCCCTTTTTTGGAGGGCTCGGGGCCGTAGTCCTTTTGCCCTCAGCTTTCGACTTTGCGGCTGCCTCCGTGGCCTTGGCGCGAGCCGCCTCCTCGGCTTTCATGCGAGCCTCCTCATCTCTTTTGTCTTGGAGCCTCTGACGGATGGTTTTCTTCTGCATTTTGTCGACTGAAGGCTCGGGAACTTCCGGAATTTCCTCGTCCGAGCTGTCCGAATCGTCGAAGGAATCGTAAGCTCGAGCTCGCGCGCTCTCAACTCGCTCCAAGGAGAAGTGTTTCTCCCAGTTGGTTTTCCTCGCGCGAAAGTGTTCAACGACTGCTGAAAAATTTCTGGGAAGACGGAATACGGCTCGTCTAACTGCAAAATACACAGAAGGAGTTAGAAACGATTCATGTAAACAAGAGCGATGATTGTTTTTCGGTTCGGCTACCGATTGGCTGCCAATTCTCTCTGACAAATTTCGTGGGGACGTTCCCAACGGTCGCCCCACATATTGGGACGAAGAAAAAGTAGTTTTCCCAACCACTGTCCTTGTTGGGAAAACCATCGATGATCCCCCGGTTCTTCTTGCAGGAGATGTAGTACCGGAGCGATTTCTTCGATCCGGCTCGAATCTCCAGGAGATTCTGAAGGTGATGTATCCCGATCGGGATGCCGGTCTCGTAACTACGGATGATGAGCCCGATCAGATGACGAAGACCTCGCGGCATGATCTGGCCAATCGCGAGCCCATACTTGCTCAAATAGTGTAGGATCAGGCTCGGGATCGGAAACCATAAGAAGCATCCGTAGAAGAAGCTTTCATAGAGCGTCAGACACCCCGGGGGAGGATCGTCAGCTCTTTGATGGCTCGCCGGCAGATAAAGCTCGACCCCTTCTGATATGTGGAAACATCGGCGAAGTGTTTCCAAAGATGCTCTGGTGCAAAGCGTCGACCCAGGAGGATTCGGAACCATCTTCTTCGCGGCTCGCTTGCGTGTAATCTCCCTCGAGACCCGTTTTTTCGAGGAGCATCTCCTCACTCCGGTTGACGAGCCAACACCGAAAGCGTTGGATAAGAGGACATCGAGAGACGCGTCATCGAACGGACCGAGAATATCTCCTATCGCCCCTTCGGACATCATCTGCTCGAGCTTAGCCTCCTCAGGGTTATATATCGGGTCAAGTGGTACTCCATGACGAGCCGACTGGTCCTTAGCAAATTCTGCCTCGGCACGGAGAAGGTTTAGCTCGTCTTCTTCATCCACAATCGGCTCGGATGCACCATTTGAACCGTCCCGATGAAGAACTGACGGCTCGCTCGGCAATACATTAACTTTATCAACCTCGGCAACCCTGATAGACTGATTTCCCTCTTCAGATCGAGGCGAATTAATTACTTTCCGACCCTGCGGAGTAAAGGAATTGTGAGATCCCACTGAATCGGATGGCTCGGGCGAAGAAGACGAGCGGCGAACCGAGATCTCCGAATCATTCGAATTGTTCGAGCGATCCTCAGAATGATCGATGCCGACCGAAGGAGTATGACTGCTTGAAGACATCTTTGGCTCGGAAGAAGATTGATCGGAAAACTTGAAGAATGAACGGAAAGTTTGTAGATTTCGGCGCAAAAACGGTTCACGCCGACGGAATAAGTGAAGAACACTAACGAAATTTGAAGACAAGAAAGGAAAAAGCTAGAGAGAGAAAGAGAGTTCTACCTTTTTCAATTTGGAGAGAGAGCGAGATGAGAAAAATGAGCTACGAAGTCCGATATTTATAGAAGTCTTGGCGCGTGGGCGCGTCGGTTCGGGAAGGTGAAACGGCACGACCTAATTCCCGCCCAATTTCTAGGGTTTCCGCCGAAATCAGCGGGCCCCGAGACGTTTCAGATTCCTCGACCGATTAAAGTAACAAGTCTACGACACCGTTTAGAAGAAAGACGAACCAGCTTCGTTCGGGAAGACGAGCCGAATACGTCGATAGCTCGGTTCGAACAACAGTGCTCCTCCTAATAACTTATAGCTCGCCACTCTTATACATAAGACTAGCGAGCTGGGGGCAAATTGTTGGGGTCAGATTCCCCTCCATCGCATTGCTGTTCGAACCGGCCTGATCGAAGCGAGCCGGACTGAACCGTCAACCGAATCGGAAAACCGGGAAGAAACCTATCGATGGGCCGAGCCAACATCCAGCAGAGCGATTCGAGCCAAGGCCCATCGAAGAAAGCCCATATTCGAGGTTTTCCATAAACATAAGTCGGCGCGAGCAGAAATGGAAAGTTTCATAATGGAAAGTTTACTTTAATCTTGTAAAGTCGGTTCCTACTCTCATATAAATAGGAACCGATGTCAATTGTTTTCGGGATCACTTTTCACCCACAGCAAAGGCACACGCCATAAATAATACAGCTCGCATAATAGCTATTAATAAAACCAACTTTGGCTCGTCATCTTCGTGTTTAATCAATAGAATTCCTCGGCTCTCCCTAAAAACGAACTAGGAAACATTGCGCAAGTTTCGGCTCGCACAATGTCAACAAGAAGCACAAAACTGTGGAGTTGTTGATTGCTACACTATTTCTTCTACTTGCTTGGTTTTTAATTTGGTTTAAGTAAGAACTTTCATTTGAAAGCCTTTGTTTTTAATTTCATCGCTGCGGATGAAGACCTCTGTTTTTCAAACTTTGCAAGAGGTCTTCTTAAAGTTTTGTTAGATGTCGTGTGTTCATTTTCTTTGTAAGACCTAACTAAATGTCTTCGGTGTTTTTGTTAAATATCTAATGTTTATGTTGTTTACGCTGAGAAACATAGTTGTACCATGTGAAACACAGTTGGACCAAAATACAATACCTAGAAACTTAGTTGTACCATAAGAAACATAGTCCATAAGAAACATAGTTTGTACAATACCAAGACACACCACCAACATAGGTTATTCACCTTTTCTTCCTCTGTTTCCCTCCTTTGCCTGCAGCCTTCCTCTGTTTCCCTCCTTTGCCTGCAGCCTTTATCTCTTTCTTTTCTTTTTTCTCCAAAACCAAAAAAGGACTACACTTTAAGGATGCAGGTCTAAGCATCCTCTTAGCTATGCTGCTCATTTATCTCAACTACAATTGTTTTCCGTTTTTTTTTTTTAGGCTCATTACGAACCTCTGGCTCATTCTCTTCCTCCATGTCTTTAGCCGCCTAAAACTCATTCTTCTCCTCATCAGCCTCAGAATCATCCTTCTCTTCCTCTATCTCTTCAGCCACCTCAGACTCATCCTTCTCCTCAGACGCATCAAAATCATCTTTCTCAGTGGCAGGACTAGGACTTAGAGTTGAAGTACTCGCTCCTCCTATATCATGATCTTTTTTTCTTCATTGCTCGTTGACATAACACTCAACCACGTCAAGCCTCTCTTCCAAATCACCAACCATTGTCTTAATCTCTGATGCAATATCATCCATCTTATTTTCCATATTCTCGATTGCTTCCTTGATCAATCCCTTCATCGCTTCCATCAGCTCATGTTACTGAGGTGGCAACGTCGTTAGGGAGACTTCTCGCACTGACGAAGACCCTGGGAGAAGATACTTCTCATGCGAATTGCGAGCGGTTAGTTGAAAATCTGCTCTCCATGAAGATTATTCTATAATTGTTCTAGATGTAAGATTCTTGGTGTTTAAGGCTTCTGATAATGTTGGAATATTGGTGTTTTGTGCATGTAGAACCCGGGCTATTATATTCGTAACTGGTGGGATCATGTGGTTGAAGATGAGCTCCAAATCCTTCACTCTGACATTGACCGGATTTCAAAGGAAGTCGAGAGTCTGCAAACTCACCACCGTCTCGGAATGGAGGAGTTACTTGCAGAGCTGAAGGACGGTGAGTTAACTTTCATAATTATGGACTTGCGTATTGCGGAGAAACGGATTTCGGACCGGAAGGAATACCACGAAGACAGCAAAGCGGAGATTGCAAGGCTGGAGTTGCTGATTACTGATGTCAACAAGAAGCACAAAACTGTGGAGTTGTTGATTGCGACACTATTTCTTCTACTTGCTTGGTTTTTAATTTGGTTTAAGTAAGAACTTTCATTTGAAAGCCTTTGTTTTTAATTTCATCGCTGCGGATGAAGACCTCTGTTTTTCAAACTTTGCAAGAGGTCTTCTTAAAGTTTTGTTAGATGTCGTGTGTTCATTTTCTTTGTAAGACCTAACTAAATGTCTTCGGTGTTTTTGTTAAATATCTAATGTTTATGTTGTTTACGCTGAGAAACATAGTTGTACCATGTGAAACACAGTTGTACCAAAATACAATACCTAGAAACTTAGTTGTACCATAAGAAACATAGTCCATAAGAAACATAGTTTATACAATACCAAGACACACCACCAACATAGGTTATTCACCTTTTCTTCCTCTGTTTCCCTCCTTTGCCTGCAGCCTTTATCTCTTTCTTTTCTTTTTTCTCCAAAACCAAAAAAGTACTACACTTTGAGGATGCAGGTCTAAGCATCCTCTTAGCTAGGCTGCTCATTTATCTCAACTACAATTGTTTTCCGTTTTTTTTTTTTTTTAGGCTCATTACGAACCTCCGTCTCATTCTCTTCCTCCATGTCTTTAGCCGCCTCAAACTCATTCTTCTCCTCATCAGCCTCAGAATCATCCTTCTCTTCCTCTATCTCTTCAGCCACCTCAGACTCATTATTCTCCTCACACGCATCAAAATCATCATTCTCAGTGGCAGGACTAGGACTTAGAGTTGAAGTACTCGCTCCTCCTATATCATGAGCTTTTTTTCTTCATTGCTCGTTGACATAACACTCAACCACGTCAAGCCTCTCATCCAAATCACCAACCATTGCCTTAATCTCTGATGCAATATCATCCATCTTATTTTCCATATTCTCGATTGCTTCCTTGATCAATCCCTTCATCGCTTCCATCAGCTCGTGTTACTGGGGTGGCAACGTCATTAGGGAGACTTCTCGCACCGACGAAGACCCTTGGAGAAGATACTTCTCCTGCGAATTGCGAGCGGTTAGTTGAAAATCTGCTCTCCATGAAGATTATTCTATAATTGTTCTAGATGTTAGATTCTTGGTTTTTAAGGCTTCTGATAATGTTGGAATATTGGTGTTTTGTGCATGTAGAACCCGGGCTATTATATTCGGAACTGGTGCGATCATGTGGTTGAAGATGAGCTCCAAATCCTTCACTCTGACATTGACCGGATTTCAAAGGAAGTCGAGAGTCTGCAAACTCACCACCGTCTCGGAATGGAGGAGTTACTTGCAGAGCTGAAGGACGGTGAGTTAAATTTCATAATTATGGACTTGCGTATTGCGGAGAAACGGATTTCCGACCTGAAGGAAGACCACGAAGAGAGCAAAGCGGAGATTGCAAGGCTGGAGTTGTTGATTACTGATGTCAACAAGAAGCACAAAACTGTGGAGTTGTTGATTGCTACACTATTTCTTCTACCTGCTTGGTTTTTAATTTTGTCTAAGTAAGAACTTTCATTTGAAAGCCTTTGTTTTTAATTTCATCGCTGCGGATGAAGACCTTTGTTTTTAAAACTTTGCCAGAGGTCTTATTTAAGTTGTGTTAGATGTCGTGTGTTCATTTTCTTTATAAGACCTAACTAAATGTCTTCGGTGTTTATGTTAAATATCTAATGTTTATGTTGTTTACGCTGAGAAACATAGTTGTACCATGTGAAACACAGTTGTACCAAAATACAATACCTAGAAACTTAGTTGTACCATAAGAAACATAGTCCATAAGAAACATAATTTATACAATACCAAGACACACCACCAACATAGGTTATTCACCTTTTCTTCCTCTGTTTCCCTCCTTTGCCTGCAGCCTTTATCTCTTTCTTTTATTTTTTCTCCAAAACCAAAAAAGGACTACACTTTGAGGATGCAGGTCTAAGCATCCTCTTAGCTAGGCTGCTCATTTATCTCAACTACAATTGTTTTCCGTTTTTTTTTTAGGCTCATTACGAACATCCGGCTCATTCTCTTCCTCCATGTCTTTAGCCGCCTCAAACTCATTCTTCTCCTCATCAGCCTCAGAATCATCCTTCTCTTCCTCTATCTCTTCAGCCACCTCAGACTCATCCTTCTCCTAAGACGCATCAAAATCATCTTTCTCAGTGGCAGGACTAGGACTTAGAGTTGAAATACTCGCTCCTCCTATATCATGAGCTTTTTTTCTTCATTGCTCGTTGACATAACACTCAACCACGTCAAGCCTCTCATCCAAATCACCAACCATTGCCTTAATCTCTGATGCAATATCATCAATCTTATTTTCCATATTCTCGATTGCTTCCTTGATCAATCCCTTCATCGCTTCCATCAGCTTGTGTTACTGCGGTGGCAACGTCGTTAGGGAGACTTCTCGCACTGACGAAGACCCTAGGAGAAGATACTTCTCATGCGAATTGCGAGCGGTTAGTTGAAAATCTGCTCTCCATGAAGATTATTCTATAATTGTTCTAGATGTAAGATTCTTGGTGTTTAAGGCTTCTGATAATGTTGGAATATTGGTGTTTTGTGCATGTAGAACCCGGGCTATCATATTCAGAACTGGTGGGATCATGTGGTCGAAGATGAGCTCCAAATCCTTCACTCTGACATTGACCGGATTTCAAAGGAAGACGAGAGTCTGCAAACACACCACCGTCTCGGAATGGAGGAGTTACATGCAGAGCTGAAGGACGGTGAGTTAACTTTCGTAATTATGGACTTGCGTATTGCGGAGAAACGGATTTCGGACCGGAAGGAATACCACGAAGAGCGCAAAGCGGAGATTGCAAGGCTGGAGTTGCTGATTACTGATGTCAACAAGAAGCACAAAACTGTGGAGTTGTTGATTGCTACCCTATTTCTTCTACTTGCTTGGTTTTTAATTTGGTTAAAGTAAGAACTTTCATTTGAAAGCCTTTGTTTTTAATTTCATCGCTGCGGATGAAGACCTCTGTTTTTCAAACTTTGCAAGAGGTCTTCTTAAAGTTTTGTTAGATGTCGTGTGTTCATTTTCTTTGTAAGACCTAACTAAATGTCTTCGGTGTTTATGTTAAATATCTAATGTTTATGTTGTTTACGCTGAGAAACATAGTTGTACCATGTGAAACACAGTTGTACCAAAATACAATACCTAGAAACTTAGTTGTACCATAAGAAACATAGTCCATAAGAAACATAGTTTGTACAATACCAAGACACACCACCAACATAGGTTATTCACCTTTTCTTCCTCTGTTTCCCTCCTTTGCCTGCAGCCTTCCTCTGTTTCCCTCCTTTGCCTGCATCCTTTATCTCTTTCTTTTCTTTTTTCTCCAAAACCAAAAAAGGACTACACTTTGAGGATGCAGGTCTAAGCATCCTCTTAGCTAGGCTGCTCATTTATCTCAACTACAATTGTTTTCCGTTTTTTTTTTTTTAGGCTCATTACGAACATCCGGCTCATTCTCTTCCTCCATGTCTTTAGCCGCCTCAAACTCATTCTTCTCCTCATCAGCCTCAGAATCATCCTTCTCTTCCTCTATCTCTTCAGCCACCTCAGACTCATCCTTCTCCTAAGACGCATCAAAATCATCTTTCTCAGTGGCAGGACTAGGACTTAGAGTTGAAGTACTCGCTCCTCCTATATCATGAGCTTTTTTTCTTCATTGCTCGTTGACATAACACTCAACCACGTCAAGCCTCTCATCCAAATCACCAACCATTGCCTTAATCTCTGATGCAATATCATCCATCTTATTTTCCATATTCTCGATTGCTTCCTTGATCAATCCCTTCATCGCTTCCATCAGCTTGTGTTACTACGGTGGCAACGTCGTTAGGGAGACTTCTCGCACTGACGAAGACCCTGGGAGAAGATACTTCTCATGCGAATTGCGAGCGGTTAGTTGAAAATCTGCTCTCCATGAAGATTATTCTATAATTGTTCTAGATGTAAGATTCTTGGTGTTTAAGGCTTCTGATAATGTTGGAATATTGGTGTTTTGTGCATGTAGAACCCGGGCTATCATATTCAGAACTGGTGGGATCATGTGGTCGAAGATGAGCTCCAAATCCTTCACTCTGACATTGACCGGATTTCAAAGGAAGACGAGAGTCTGCAAACACACCACCGTCTCGGAATGGAGGAGTTACATGCAGAGCTGAAGGACGGTGAGTTAACTTTCATAATTATGGACTTGCGTATTGCGGAGAAACGGATTTCGGACCGGAAGGAATACCACGAAGAGAGCAAAGCGGAGATTGCAAGGCTGGAGTTGCTGATTACTGATGTCAACAAGAAGCACAAAACTGTGGAGTTGTTGATTGCTACACTATTTCTTCTACTTGCTTGGTTTTTAATTTGGTTTAAGTAAGAACTTTCATTTGAAAGCCTTTGTTTTTAATTTCATCGCTGCGGATGAAGACCTCTGTTTTTCAAACTTTGCAAGAGGTCTTCTTAAAGTTTTGTTAGATGTCGTGTGTTCATTTTCTTTGTAAGACCTAACTAAATGTCTTCGTTGTTTATGTTAAATATCTAATGTTTATGTTGTTTACGCTGAGAAACATAGTTGTACCATGTGAAACACAGTTGTACCAAAATACAATACCTAGAAACTTAGTTGTACCATAAGAAACATAGTCCATAAGAAACATAGTTTATACAATACCAAGACACACCACCAACATAGGTTATTCACCTTTTCTTCCTCTGTTTCCCTCCTTTGCCTGCAGCCTTTATCTCTTTCTTTTATTTTTTCTCCAAAACCAAAAAAGGACTACACTTTGAGGATGCAGGTCTAAGCATCCTCTTAGCTAGGCTGCTCATTTATCTCAACTACAATTGTTTTCCGTTTTTTTTTTTTAGGCTCATTACGAACATCCGGCTCATTCTCTTCCTCCATGTCTTTAGCCGCCTCAAACTCATTCTTCTCCTCATCAGCCTCAGAATCATCCTTCTCTTCCTCTATCTCTTCAGCCACCTCAGACTCATCCTTCTCCTAAGACGCATCAAAATCATCTTTCTCAGTGGCAGGACTAGGACTTAGAGTTGAAGTACTCGCTCCTCCTATATCATGAGCTTTTTTTCTTCATTGCTCGTTGACATAACACTCAACCACGTCAAGCCTCTCATCCAAATCACCAACCATTGCCTTAATCTCTGATGCAATATCATCCATCTTATTTTCCATATTCTCGATTGCTTCCTTGATCAATCCCTTCATCGCTTCCATCAGCTTGTGTTACTGCGGTGGCAACGTCGTTAGGGAGACTTCTCGCACTGACGAAGACCCTGGGAGAAGATACTTCTCATGCGAATTGCGAGCGGTTAGTTGAAAATCTGCTCTCCATGAAGATTATTCTATAATTGTTCTAGATGTAAGATTCTTGGTGTTTAAGGCTTCTGATAATGTTGGAATATTGGTGTTTTGTGCATGTAGAACCCGGGCTATCATATTCAGAACTGGTGGGATCATGTGGTCGAAGATGAGCTCCAAATCCTTCACTCTGACATTGACCGGATTTCAAAGGAAGACGAGAGTCTGCAAACACACCACCGTCTCGGAATGGAGGAGTTACATGCAGAGCTGAAGGACGGTGAGTTAACTTTCATAATTATGGACTTGCGTATTGCGGAGAAACGGATTTCGGACCGGAAGGAATACCACGAAGAGAGCAAAGCGGAGATTGCAAGGCTGCAGTTGCTGATTACTGATGTCAACAAGAAGCACAAAACTGTGGAGTTGTTGATTGCTACACTATTTCTTCTACTTGCTTGGTTTTTAATTTGGTTTAAGTAAGAACTTTCATTTGAAAGCCTTTGTTTTTAATTTCATCGCTGCGTATGAAGACCTCTGTTTTTCAAACTTTGCAAGAGGTCTTCTTAAAGTTTTGTTAGATGTCGTGTGTTCATTTTCTTTGTAAGACCTAACTAAATGTCTTCGTTGTTTATGTTAAATATCTAATGTTTATGTTGTTTACGCTGAGAAACATAGTTGTACCATATGAAACACAGTTGTACCAAAATACAATACCTAGAAACTTAGTTGTACCATAAGAAACATAGTCCATAAGAAACATAGTTTATACAATACCAAGACACACCACCAACATAGGTTATTCACCTTTTCTTCCTCTGTTTCCCTCCTTTGCCTGCAGCCTTTATCTCTTTCTTTTATTTTTTCTCCAAAACCAAAAAAGGACTACACTTTGAGGATGCAGGTCTAAGCATCCTCTTAGCTAGGCTGCTCATTTATCTCAACTACAATTGTTTTCCGTTTTTTTTTTTAGGCTCATTACGAACATCCGGCTCATTCTCTTCCTCCATGTCTTTAGCCGCCTCAAACTCATTCTTCTCCTCATCAGCCTCAGAATCATCATTCTCTTCCTCTATCTCTTCAGCCACCTCAGACTCATCCTTCTCCTCAGACGCATCAAAATCATCTTTCTCAGTGGCAGGACTAGGACTTAGAGTTGAAGTACTCGCTCCTCCTATATCATGAGCTTTTTTTCTTCATTGCTCGTTGACATAACACTCATCCACGTCAAGCCTCTCATCCAAATCACCAACCATTGCCTTAATCTCTGATGCAATATCATCCATCTTATTTTCCATATTCTCGATTGCTTCCTTGATCAATCCCTTCATCGCTTCCATCAGCTCGTGTTACTGCGGTGGCAACGTCGTTAGGGAGACTTCTCGCACCGACGAAGACCCTGAGAGAAGATACTTCTCCTGCGAATTACGAGCGGTTAGTTGAAAATCTGCTCTCCATGAAGATTATTCTATAATTGTTCTAGATGTTAGATTCTTGGTTTTTAAGGCTTCTGATATTGTTGGAATATTGGTGTTTTGTGCATGTAGAACCCGGGCTATTATATTCGGAACTGGTGGGATCATGTGGTTGAAGATGAGCTCCAAATCCTTCACTCTGACATTGACCGGATTTCAAAGGAAGTCGAGAGTCTGCAAACTCACCACCGTCTCGGAATGGAGGAGTTACTTGCAGAGCTGAAGGACGGTGAGTTAACTTTCATAATTATGGACTTGCGTATTGCGGAGAAACGGATTTCGAACCTGAAGGAAGACTACGAAGAGAGCAAAGCGGAGATTGCAAAGCTGGAGTTGCTGATTACTGATGTCAACAAGAAGCACAAAACTGTGGAGTTGTTGATTCCTACACTATTTCTTCTACTTGCTTGGTTTTTAATTTGGTTTAAGTAAGAACTTTCATTTGAAAGCCTTTGTTTTTAATTTCATCGCTGCGGATGAAGACCTCTGTTTTTCAAACTTTGCAAGAGGTCTTCTTAAAGTTTTGTTAGATGTTGTGTGTTCATTTTCTTTGTAAGACCTAACTAAATGTCTTCGGTGTTTATGTTAAATATCTAATGTTTATGTTGTTTACGCTGAGAAACATAGTTGTACCATGTGAAACACAGTTGTCCCTAAATACAATACCTAGAAACTTAGTTGTACCATAAGAAACATAGTCCATAAGAAACATAGTTTATACAAAACCAAGACACACCACCAACATAGGTTATTCACCTTTTCTTCCTCTGTTTCCCTCCTTTGCCTGCAGCCTTTATCTCTTTCTTTTCTTTTTTCTCCAAAACCAAAAAAGGACTACACTTTGAGGATGCAAGTCTAAGCATCCTCTTAGGCCGCTCATTCATCTCAACTACAATTGTTTTCCGTTTTTTTTTTTTAGGCTCATTACGAACCTCCGGCTCATTCTCTTCCTCCATGTCTTTAGCCGCCTCAAACTCATCCTTCTCCTCATCAGCCTCAGAATCATCCTTCTCTTCCTCTATCTCTTCAGCCACCTCAGACTCATCCTTCTCCTCAGACGCATCAAAATCATCTTTCTCAGTGGCAGGACTAGGACTTAGAGTTGAAGTACTCGCTCCTCCTATATCATGAGCTTTGTTTCTTCATTGCTCGTTGACATAACACTCAACCACGTCAAGCCTCTCATCCAAATCACCAACCATTGCCTTAATCTCTGATGCAATATCATCCATCTTATTTTCCATATTCTCGATTGCTTCCTTGATCAATCCCTTCATCGCTTCCATCAGCTCGTGTTGTGATCAACCGGTTTCAGATGCCTCTCTCGGTACTTCATTTATTACCTCAGTGATACCTCTACCGGCCAAGTCCATCTCGTACAAAGACTCCCACCATATATTTTTTTCTTCTGCACGATTAAATGGTCTCTCCAAAGTTCAACTAGAGGATTCAAAAAGCCTATCCCATCATCACAATGACGGTCTATGATGCGCTTCATAAGAGCTTCCTCATATGAGGTTGGTTCCAAGATGCTTATGATATCCTGAGATTATGAAAACATAAAATACATTCAAATATCAGGCTCACTCAATTAAGATATACAAGATATTACAATAAATGATGACAAAAACTCAGCCTATTGCTCCCAATCGCTTCGTTTATGTCATCCAATGGATAACTGTTCATGTAAGTCTCTTTGAACATGTGCTTGCACAACCTTGGACAGTCATTCTCTGCATCAACAGCTATACGAAAGGTTCGCCCAAGCACAGGAATACTCTTATACGCAAAAGCCTATACAGAGAAAGTATTACAATATCACCACCCTAAACCCATAAAATTATTACTTTGATACGACATCTAAGGAAAAGAATTACCTCAATAGGAAGAATGAAACCAGAAAAGGTCCATGAATCGTTCTCCTTCACAATGCCTCTCTTGAACTTCTTTGTTATTTTCTTTACTTCATCGAGACAATCATCATATGTGAACGGCCCCAAGGAAATTTTTCACACAAGTCCAAATCATCCACAACTTTAAGAAAGAAGGGCTCTATGTTTCCTTAAACTTTGGACTTCGCTTTCAAGACATTGGTTAAGAAATAGAGCGCAGCCATCTTCTTCTTGTTAACAGCTCCCTTCGTTCCCGATAGTTTCTTCTTCACATCGGCTATCGTAATATTATTTTTTCTCTTGAACCACTTTTCCACAAACTTGAAATCGCCTACATCCTTATCCTTCAACTCCCCATAGTTAATAGGGTAGACATGGCAATCCAATCCACTCAACAGCACATGCTCCTTCATGGAGTACCTAATAGGTACTCCATTAACCACAAAACCATAACTCTCTCTCATTATCAGTACAAGCTAGGTACAAAAGAAGCATCCAAACTCCGACGGGATTTACGGTTTTTCTCCACAGGCATATGGAAGATATGCTTAAACTGAGGATGACTCGAGAACCATTTCAACACCTCAAGAATTTTCTTGATGTCTTTCACCGTTTGTTTCACGTAACACCTCGTTGATATCTTGCAAGTCTTTCTATATTGCTCTGGACGAAAGTAAAACTTCTCTGGTTGCAGTAGTATATATTCATCATCAACCTGCAGCGAAGTCAAACAATGTGGTATTTAAAGTTAACATGTAGTTGAACCTACTCGAACCTAATTGAACCTACATTAAAACCATTTGCTGAATTAAAATTCTGAAACTCAGTGTACATTACCAGGTACGGTGCAGAACAAGAGACATGTGCTTCTGAAGGTATAGCTTGAGAAGCTTCTTCCTGCGGGGTTTGTTCTGTTTGAGGAGCTTCTTCCTGCGGAGGTTCCTCACCATCATCCTCATCATCATCCTCATCATCATCCTCCTCATCCTGCAGGTTCAAACAAATAATTTTAATTAACCGATTCAATTTTATCTGAATCTTAATATACGTAGTTGTACCCAACATATCCAGTTGAACTTAGCAATAACTGTTCAAGGTAACATATTTTAACGTAGTTGAACCTACTCGAATATATTATTACCTAATATACTACCTACTCAAATTTATCTATGCTCAATCTTCATTCTCCTCTCCATTATTAATCTCAAAGTTTATGTAATAAATAAACAAGATACAATATCTTATTCTCCACTTCGTCACCAGACAAATCCTCAACCGACGCCTCTTCCTCGTCCTCTTCCTGTTTTTCTTCTTCTTCCTCTTCCTCTTTTTCCGATTCATCATCTTTTTCTTTTTCTTCTTCCTCTTCCTCTTTTTCCGATTCATCATCTTTTTCTTTTTCTTCTTCCTCTTCCTCTTTTTTCGATTCATCATCTTCTTCTTTTTCTTCTTCCTCTGAGTTCATCTTCTCCTTAGTTTGCGATTTTTGTGGTTCGGGATTTGCTTCTTCGTTTGAATGACTTGGAAGAACTTCCATTTCCACCGCTTCGGTCGCCTCCATCGTTTCTCTTGCTTCCGTTGCTTTTGTCGGAAACTGAATTTATGTCGATTCTCTTGCCTCCGTCGCTTCTGTCGGCTTTGGGGTTTCCGTGGATTCTATCGACTTCAAGGTCGCTTCCGCCACTTCTGTCGGCTCCAACGGTTCGATCGGTTGAGCCGGTTCTATCTGCTCCGACAATTCCGTTGTTTCTTTGCTGTTTCTCAACTTCACCATTACTCGATTTGAAGCTCCACTCTACAATTTCAGTTTCCGTTACCAGATTCTTCGATTTCGCTTTCTTCCCTTTTCGAAACCCTCTCTATTTCTGATTTTAAATTTTTACTTGGAGGAAAAAAAATAACGGGCTTGGGAAACGGTGAATATCTATTAGGTCGGGTCGGGTTTGCGGTTTTCGGATATAACCCTGGTTGGATTAGTAAATACCTCAAGTTTCATTTGGTTCTAATGTCTTTTCTCTTTTTTTGGATTTAAAAAATATTGGAAAAGAAATTCATTTCCAAAATGTGGCATATGAGCAACCGGTTCGCCGGTTTGTTGCAAATTAACCATTGTTTCGTGGAAAATGCAGGACCACTTTCGCACAAACTTGTATTCACCTTTCTTCTTATCCTTCAGCTCTTCGTAGTTGCTAGGATAATCATGGCAATCCAACCCACTTAACAGTGCATTCTCCTTAATGGAGTACCTAATTAACCAGAAACCACAACTCTCTCTCATTCTCGGTATAAGCTAGGTGAAGTAGCAGCATCCACAATCCTTGTGATTTACGGTTTGGCTCCTCCGCTAAATGAAAGATATGTTTAAATTGAGGATGCTTTGTGAACCATTCCAATGCATCCGGAATTTTCTTGATATCAGCCACCGTTTCCTTCACGTAACACCTCGACGATATCTTGCAAGTCTTTGAATATTACTCTGGACAAAAGTAAAACTTCTCTGGTTGCAGAGGTATATAGTCATCTTCAACCTGCCGCCAATTCAAACACTGCCATAATTAATTATAGTCAAACAGAGTCACACTTAACCTGTTGAAAACATAGTCGAATCTACTCGAACCCATTTGAACTTTCCTAATCCTTTTTTACTCCGAATATCAGTGTACATTACCTCCATCGGTGAAGCAGAAGAAGAGACATGTGTTCCTGAATGCATAGCTTGACCATCTTTTGTTTGTGTCGATGTGGTTTGTTCCAGTGGAGGAGGAGCTTCTTCCTGCGTGGTTTGTTTTGGAGATTGACAATTTTCCTCACCATCTTCTTCAGCATCATCCTCCTCTTCCGACTCCCCTTGCTCGTCCTCTTTCTCTTTTTCAGTTTCTTCGTCTTCCTCTTTTTCGTCTTCTTCTGAGTTCATCTCTTCTTCGGTTTCGGCATTAACTTCTTCGGTTGAAGGTGTCAGAACAACTTGGGGTTCCACCATTGTTTCGGCCGCTTCAGTGGTTGTTGCTTCCGAGTCCAAGGATTCTCTCGCCGCTGCTTTCGGGTCCAACGATTCTCTCGCTATCGACCTTCGATACAATAAATTTACACAATTGTTTCTAACAACAGTTGTTAAGTGTTTCAAATTATCCTCCAGATTTCGTAAAACTTCATTACAAAATGAATAAATTTCACTATAACATTTCTAATTTTCAATGATATATAATTAGCATATAATATTTAATTCAATCATATCAAATAGAAAAACTGTTAAAAGAAATATATGGTCAAACAAAACAAAAAACCCACCACGTAGTAAATTTAAATGCATAATTTTGACCAGCATAAAATACTAATAATAAGAAATAATTTTTTCAAAATTTCATAAGAACAAGTTTCCGCGCAACGCGCGGACTTCTCCCTAGTTTTTAATATGTTGTTGTAGTTATCTCATATCTCGTAGATATAAAAAGCCCCTTTTGCTTGGAATATTTATTTTACTGAATCTGGCTAAAGCCTCTTAGTTTGCTCTCTAAGTTTCTAGCTTAAAATTGTTTTGATAATCCTCTGTCTCCTCTCTTAATATATGTAAGTTTTTATATATTTCCAATTTTGAATATATATGTTAGATTAATTACATAGTTTAAATATTTCATTTTTGTTGATTCTATGTTAGTAGTGTTTGATTGTTTGTTAAGAAACACTCTTCCGTAATATTTTTTTTTTCATATTTTAAGAAAGAAAAAATGAAACCAGAACCGATCGAACTAGAGAAGGTTCAAAAGGTGGAAAAAGTAGATGTTTGTAGCATCCGTAAACCAAAGAATTGGAATTGTTGTGTGGTGTCGAGCAACACCAAGGTTGGGTGTCGGTCGACACCGGGCCGGTTCGGTCAGAGGATTTCGGTTTAATCGAATTAAAATTGAATTAATTGGTTAAGTTGGTTAAATCGAATTATTTTCGGTTTCCTGGTTTAAATTATTTTAAGTGATTAATTGAGTTGGTTTAATTAATTATTTTCGGATTAATAATTAATTAATATTATCATTTAATTTTTAGAATTATTTAATAATTGTGGTAATTACTTTAAGTGTCATTAATTATTTAAAGGGTGGTTTAAATAATTAATTGATGGAAATATTATGAAAGTTGCCTTAAATTAATTGTGGAAAATTATTTAAGTGGTTTAAGATAATTTTGGTAATTTATTTTAAGTGGTTTAAAATATATGTGGTAATTATGTGAGTATTGGGGAATTATTTAATTATGAGAATTATCTAATGTTTATGAGGAAGTATTTTAATAATTATGAGAATTATTAATGTGGTTTATTATTGTGATATATTATTTAATAATTGTGAAAATTATTTTAAAAGACTTAAAATGGTCTAGAAATTGCGTAATTGGCCTGTAGACGGGATGACCGTCTCACTGAGTATTTCTTAAATACTCACGCATCTCTTTCGTAATGTGATGCATGTATCAGAAGTGTTCGACCGCGGAATGAGACCGAGAGATGAAGAGGATGATAGGATGTTGATTTTATATATTCTTATGTGGCTAGCAAACCATCGCTTTTAGGTTGTTAGTTTATTGGTTATTGGATTTATGTGTTTTGCAATCCTGATGTTTAGGTTACTAGAGTTATTTATTATTTCTGGAACTATTTGTTGAATTGATTTGATTTATTAATTATTAATTTCTTTCGAGAATTTCCGCATTGATAATTAATTATAAAAAAAAAGGAATCGGTTGTTTCAATGTTGTTCAAGAAATGGATCAAAAGGAAAAATTTCAACATGAATTTGATCTAAACAAGACGTATTATTGTGAAGATGGAGGAGAGTTTCACCCTGGAGATGGATTTATTCAGCAAATGGAGAAAAATAAAAAAGTTCAACATGAATTTGATCTAAACAAAAAAATAGTTTTTTACGACGATAAAGAGATCCACATGGAAGATGGAGTTCAAGATAGATTAAAGGAAATAATTAAAATTTATTGTCCACATTATTTTTAATACAAGTTCTTGTAATTTTTAATGAGTTTTTGTGTTTTTGTATAAGAACCAATGAACAATAAAATTGAAATAGAATTTGATTTATGCATAATTTTGATTTATGGACACATCTCTTTCTATTAGCTTAGTGTTTGGACAATTTATTTTTATGCTTGCTTTTTATTTTATTCTTATTTATTTCTGCACAAGCATATAGAAGTTATATTTCATTACTACTTTATATAGAATTTCTATTCCATTCCAGATAGGAGTCCTACTCCAATTAGGAGTTTTATTTCATACAAAATTTTTACTCCATATATACGTGTAATTTCTGAATAACCAGTTTATATTTTTACTCGATTCTGTGTTTTGGTATTAAAGCTTCTTTTGCGATTTCTGAATAATTTCTGAAGATTCATTCGATTATGTACTGGTTTGATGGTATTCACTCAATTCACACGTGGAACTAATCAAATCTTAGTTATAACGCCCCGACCGCCCATCCTGGTGAGTCACCCACGCCCTCTCTCTGCCCATGGGCCCCACCCCTGTCCGACGGCCGGTCCGCTATTTTTGAGAGGCTATAGAGACTTGTATACTGCGCCTGCAATCAACACCCGACCATTCCCCGTGTTTTGGCCTCACTTACACGGTTCCGCATACCACTTCCCGGAAGGTCACCTATCCTTCCACTACTCCAGCTCAAGCACGCTTAACTCTGGAGTTACTTATGGGCCTTTGACCGAAAAGGTAAGTGTACTTTGTTGACATAGGTAGCCAAATCAATTCTCTTAAGCCTCTCCTCATTTATCACAAACCGGGATGTTACAATTCACCCCCCACACACTGCGCTCAACGTCCTCGTTGCGCACCTAGATCGTCACCCCCTGACGGTGTGAGTCAAGGCCACTCCACTTGACTCCACACTCACGTCTGGGTTCGGCTCTGATACCAAATTATAACGCCCCGACCGCCCATCCTGGTGAGTCACCCACGCCTTCTCTCGGCCCATGGGCCCCACCCCTGTCCGACGGCCGGTCCGCTATTTTTGAGAGGCTCTAGAGACTTGTATACTGCCCCTGCAATCAACACCCGACCATTCCCCGTGTTTTGGCCTCACTTACACGGTTCCGCATACCACTTCCCGGATGGTCACCCATCCTTCCACTACTCCAGCTCAAGCACGCTTAACTCTGGAGTTACTTATGGGCCTTTGACCGAAAAGGTAAGTGCACTTTGTTGACATAGGTAGCCAAATCAATTCTCTTAAGCCTCTCCTCATTTATCACAAACCGGGATGTTACATTAGTTCACATATGCCAATTATTATACCGCCAAAATTTGGTTTTGTTATTCTCAACCCTAAGTTTGTGATATTTTACAGGCCAATTATTATACCGCCAAAATTTTGGGAAAATTTCCCCAACTCATTGAGAAACACAAAACGTGACAAATTATCTTTATAACTATCTCTCTCAGCCTCTCGTAACAGTTCTCCTCACTTTCTTTTTTTGCTAGTGCATCGCAAAATATCAAAACCCAGTTTGTCTTCAATTTCAGAGATCTCATTGGAAGGTGTTCTTCACAATTCTGGAATTTATAATTTAAATGTTTTTCCAGTTTGCTTTATGATCATCTTCCTATTGATCATTGGTTACTGTTTAATTATTGATTTTTTTGGTCTTCTTCATTAAGCTTTCTCTCGGCCATTGTCTGTAATTGAAGCTTTTTTTCTTTCAGTACTCACGTGTTTGATTGGTGGTTTGTCTTTATTACGTATTCGAGATTTTCTTCTTTCTCGTTTTCTTTTTTGGTTTTTGATCATTGTTTTTTTGTCTAAACATTGGCAAACTGCAGTAATGTTGTGATCTCTTCGGTTTTGTGTGTCTTCTGGGTTTAATAAGATTATTGGTGTTTACTATGGGTTTTTTTTGTGTGTCTGATCCATGTTGTAACATCCGCGAACCAGAAAGTTGTTTTGGAAGTGGTATCGGACGACATTAGGGGTTCGGGAGTAGATTACATATGCTCATTGAGGTGTGAATTGAGGATTGATTGTACATGTTCTTGTTTGATTGTTGTGCAGTCGGTCTAAGGTTCGATCATCGCAATGAAAATGTGTAAAAAGCTCTTGATAGTGTCGATCGACACCTAAGGGGTGTGTCGATCGACACCGGTTATCAGGTTCAATTCCGGTTTAGGTCGATTGTGCGTTTGATTTGTGGTTTGAGTTGGTTTGGTCGATGGGTGTCGACCGACACCAAGGAATGGTGTCGATCGACACCGGTTATTGAGAAATCGACCGGTTTGATTTAAGTTGGCTGGTTTGTCCGGTTTAGGCGATGGAAACCCTATTTTCTGCAACAAAAACACTGTAGTCGCGTGAGAAAGCTCACTTTTCGAGGCAGAGAGTTTTCAGAGAGAAGTAGGTGATTTCTTGGGCGATTTTGGAGTTTTGTGAAGTTTGGAGGCTTGATCTGAGGCTTTGGGTTGTTGTTCATCTTCTATTCCTTCTTTTCAATCTTTTTCAAGGTGAGTGCGTGACTGTAGGTCCGTTAATCATTGGAGTTTGTTTGGTTTTGAGTTTATTGTTGAGTTTTTCGAGTTGTTCTTGAGCTATGGTTGAGATATATTGCTGTTTGATCGATGTGGGGGGTTGAATCCCACAAATTTGTATGTTTATGCGCTGTTTTGTAGTGTCTGGTGTCTGGGCGTCGAGCTGGTGTCGACCGACACTCGTTGGGTGTCGATCGACACTCAGAAGGCTAGCGTCGATCGACACTCTTGAGGTGTCGGTCGACACTAACCTGGGATGTCAGGAAACGTGGGTTTTTCCTGACTTGGAGATTTCTGTTGTTGTTTATTGTTCTTGTTGTTGATTATTGTTGATGTATTGTCTAGTGTTTGACGTACTTGGCCTGTAGGCAGGATGATCCTATAACAGCCCGGCCCCACTGGCTCTACCGCCCGCCCGGCCCCACTTGCTCTACCGCCCGCCCGGCGCTGTTATGGGCTGCAGCCCAATACACCCCAACCCCTCTGGTGTATAAGGCCACAGCCACTATACCAACCTAGGTTGTTGGTGAGACTCGAACCTGAGACCTCACCCTTTAAGTAGCCTTCCCACTGGAAACTACTACCAATTGACCTGCAAAACCAGCCGACTTAAACCAGCCAACCACCAATTGATCTGCAGAGGCTGAGGTTTCAGTGGAGAGTGCAGCGTCGAGTGTGGCGACGGCGTCAGTTACTCAGTCAGTCTCGTTGGCCGGGTGCCGGTGGTGGCACAGGAGCAGGAGCAGTTCCCGGTGGGGGCGCAGCTTTAGCTCAGGGAGACATGATAGTGGGGCCTACTGACGCAGTTATTGGCACGTCTTCCTCAGGCAGTTCCACAGCAGGCTCCGGTTGCACCTCCAGCAGCCGGGGCACAGGTTGGTGCCGGTTTTGTTGAGCAGCAGGAGGCTGCAGGGCAGCAGGGTGCTGCGGTTGGGTATTCGCCTTATCGTGAGATGATGAGGGAGATGCAGAGGATTGGCACGCCTATGTTCGAGGGCGGTGTTACTCCAGAGCAGGCTGACGAGTGGCGTCAGAGGTTGGAGCGGAACTTCGATTCAGTCCGTTGTCCAGAGCAGTTTCAGGTTGAGTTGGCTGTGCACTACCTTGGGGGTGATGCACATTTGTGGTGGATGTCTGTTAGGACCCGGAGAGCGGTTTGGACTTGGGTTGATTTCGTCGAGGAGTTCAACCACAAGTTTTTCCCGCAGGAGGCTCGTGACAGACTGCAATTGAGGTTTTTGGACTTGGCTCAGGGAGAGAGGTCTGTACGGGAGTACGATGCAGAGTTCTGCAGATTGGTGGTTCACACTAGTGGTGAGCTGGTGAGTGAGCGGACTTTGATGTCGAGGTTTCTTCAGCGACTTCGGAGGAACATCAGGACCAGTGCAGAGGTGGTATGTACCACACTAGAGCCGGTTTAGTGGAGTTGGCAGCTTCCATTGAGGAGGATTTGCGTGAGCCGGTGAGTTCAGCAGTTGTTCCAGCTGCGGTTGCTTCTGCTACCCATCCTAGGGGCCAGCAGTAGCAGCAGCAGCGTAGGTGTAATAACCGTGAAGTGGAGTAAGAGGGATGACGGATATTCCTTCAGGAATGGGTAGAGAGATATAAAAAAAAGAGGAATGGTCGAAACAGAAGTGGATTCGACCGAGTAAAACTCAAGATATGAAGAAAAGAGTGATCGCGGTCGGTAGCGGACTGCCGAAACCGATCTTCGAGTAGCCGAGAACGATCGGTGTACAGTCAAGAGCGGTACGCGGGCCGATTGTCGAAAGCGTGTCCGAGACGTGACCAAGGCGAGAAACGGTCACGGGACGGACGGTAATCAGGATTGGCCGCGGGTAATCCTGATTGACCGCGGGACGATCGCGGGAAGCACTCGGTCGAGTTATCGAACGGGAGTGCGGGATGCGGTCGCGGTACGAACGGAGCGCGGGGCGGACAGACCGCGGAACGGATCGAGAGAGTGTGAAACTCGATCAAACATGTGCTGAAATACACATGCCGGACTGTGATTGGTTGGAACTTAAGTGAGGCACATGTCACACAAAGGAAGTTTCATGTGCATGGGAGAGTGACTCTTCAAGCCTATTTGCTTGAGGTGTCAACATAAGTATGTGCATGATGAGCTAGCCATGTTAGGTGGCGACCAAGGAGACAGCTCGTGCTTAGACAAGGGCGAGGTGTCGCCGGTTTAAGGCATGCTTCTCCGCATGTGAAGGGAACGTTGCCATATGTCCTCGGAGGTGTCGATCGGACATTGGATCTCCGGTAACCATTTGTCTCCCCTGATGGCCTATAAATACCCCTCCCTCACCATGAGAAAACCATTTGATCTAGTTCGGGTGCAGTGAGGAGATCTCGGTTCTGTGAAGCAGTTCGGCTTGATCTTCGACGAAAGTGAGTTCCGGTAGCTTAAGAGTAAGCTAAAGTGTTTTCATGCAGGGCCAAGGGCAAGAAGACACTTGTTCGTTTTCTTGATTGGTTGCATGTTGTGTGAGATCATGGTGAGAACCATGGATCTATTGTGTTTGTGTGTAATAGATCATAGCGTGGTGAAAGCTATGGATCTATTGTGTTTGAGTGTGTTAGATCATAGCGTGGTGAAAGCTATGGATCTATTGTGTGAGATCATGGTGAGAACCATGGATCTATTGTGTTTGTGTGTAATAGATCATAGCGTGGTGACAGCTATGGATCTATTGTGTTTGAGTATGTTAGATCATAGCGTGGTGAAAGCTATGGTTCTATTGTTTGAGTATGTTAGATCATAGCGTGGTGAAAGCTATGGATCTATTGTGTTTGAGTGTGTTAGATCATAGCGTGGTGAAAGCTATGGATCTATTGTGTGTAAGATCATGGTGAGAACCATGGATCTATTGTGTGTGTGTGAGGTCATAGCGTGGTGAAAGCTATGGACCTGTTGTGTGTGAGATCATGGCCCAAAGCCATGGATCTGTTGTTTGCTAGGACATAGTGTGGTGGAATCTATGTCTCTAGTTGCGTAAATAGATCATTGTGTGGTGAAACCAATGATCTTAGCGGTGCTCGTGATGCTCCTCACCCCTGACGGTTCATTCACTGAGAAACCCTCTTGGATGGATCGGCAGGATGACTCAGAGTGTACTTGGGTCGCTCCCATGGCTGAGTTCTGCACGACGGTGCAGCCGGGATGTGACCATCTGGGAGACAGAACTCGTGTGGGTTGAGAAACGTGGAAACGGCGACATAACGGGATGTGACTGTCTGGGAGATGGAACTCGGGTGTGATGATGTAGTGAGGGTTTCTGTGTGATTCCTTGGTCGCTGATATCACAGTGATGATCTAGTCAGGGTTTCTGTGTGATTCCTTGGTCGCTGATATCACGGTTGAGGAGGTCCAGCATGATAGACATACCG
This sequence comes from Erythrophleum ivorense, assembly GCA_026724425.1. NCBI lineage: Eukaryota > Viridiplantae > Streptophyta > Magnoliopsida > Fabales > Fabaceae > Erythrophleum > Erythrophleum ivorense. Next base: position 1,255,112 of record JAIUCV010000027.1, on the reverse strand, counting down.
CGTAGTTTTGGTGGTAGTGTCTATGCATAATAGTTTGGTGAACACTATTATGTTGTGTGATCACGGTGTGATGTTGTGTGATGTTGTGTGATGTTGTGTGGTGTGTGTGAAAGCTTCCGCGTTTTCTTGTTTAATGATTGTGTGATTGATTGACTTGAAATATTTGCGTGCTTTGATTGTGGGGATAGTCGGGGTTGGGACTTATACTGTGATGTATAGAGGGTCCTGGACTCACTGAGTAATCTTAGATTACTCATGACGACTATTTGTTTTGCAGGTAAGCCGTAGTCCAATCCGGGCAAGGTAGCGTGGAACGTTAGGAGCTGGATTAGTTTTCCTTGGCTTTTGTAAAACTCCGGTTTGTGATAAAATATGTATAATTACTTCCTTTGGCACTAGGCCTCGGCCGATCGAACATATATGTTTTTGTGATTTCCATCTTTGATGAAATAAAGTATGTTTTTGTTAAAGATGGCTTGTTTGGATGATATTTGTTTTAGTCCAAACAAACACAACTCAGTTTTCGTTTTACGGGTTGCAAAGCCTTAGTAATACAGAAACTGAGGTACGGGAACTGGGTGGGATCGGGCCATGTGTTGTGGAACCCCTCCGCGACTTGACCTGGACCTGCTTAGCCAACCCGACGTAGCATTCTCGGTTTAATCTATTTATAGACCGAACCGGGGGTGTTACAAATGGTGGTATCAGAGCATGGTTTATGATCATGCTCACGACAAGCCTTTTCAAACGTTTTTCGAGTCAAAATGTGTCGCATGGATGCAATGTCTTGAGAAGAACTTCTCGGCGACCAGATGTCTCCCGGAGTTCAAGAAGGATGTGGCAGTGTATTATCTCGAGCAGGAAGCTCTGGATTGGTGGAATAGTCTTGATCGACAAACTTACCACACAATCTATAGTTGGGAGGTCTTTCGGGACGAGTTTAAACAAAAGTATTTCCCTTCAGAGGCGCATGATCGCTTGGAGCAAGCTTTCATTACGTTGACTCAAGGGAAACGGAGTGTGAGGGAGTATGAAGCGTAATTCATTAAGTTACAGAAGTATGTGACTTTTGGATACGGTGATGAGAAGGCGATGGTACGTAAGTTTCTACAAGGATTGAAGCCGGAGATTGGTGGTCGACTTCAAGCGGTGACCTATACTCATCTCTATGAAGTTATAGAAAAGGCGGTGAATGTGGAGACGTACCTCGGTAAGGAAGAAACGGTGACGGGCAAGGCTAAAGAGAATCGGAACCAAGGAGGTGGTTCGAACTCTAAGCAAACCCAGTCAGCAAGAAGGAATAATACGTCCAAATATGGAGAAGGACGTAAAGGTGAAGATTCTAGGCCAAATGATTATAGGCCTAGGAGCATGAAATGTTTTCATTGTGGAGTGGAGGGACATATCTCACGAGATTGTCCAGGGGTAAGAAACTCAGCTCCGACCTGGGTGATATGTTTTAAGTGTGGTGAAAAGGGACATTATGCAAATGTATGTCCAAGGAGGAAAGTTGATACGTCCAAGGCGGACGGGAACCAGCCGTCAACTACCCGATATGCGAAAGAACCCCCGGTTAAGCGCCAAGCCACTGCAGGGAGAGAGTGTATGCTTTAGGCGCTGAGGTTGGTAAACCTCCAGAATCGTCAAGTGGTCCTATCACAGGTTTGTTTGGGTGTTAACTCTCTTTGTGTGAAAGATTGTTTGCTTGTGATATGAACTTGATTGATTGATAGATTAGATTGCATGTGGTGAAATTGCTTTCTTTTCTTGAGTGTGGTGAATGATCATGACTTGCATGTGGTGAAAGTGCAAAGTCAAGTAATGATTATTCTTGTGGTTGTGATGGTGTTAGGAACATTACATGTTGATGGTAACCCCACTCATGTCTTGTTTGATTCGGGTGCGTCACATAGTTTTGTGACTCCTGATGTGGTGAAGAAGTTTCGAAGGATCTATGCGTTGAAAGAGGTAAGTGTTTCCGTGCTAACCCCAGGAAACCAAATCCTTAGATCTTCGAACTTGGTGGTAGGTGTTCCCATAGAGATTATGAAGAGAATCTTTAGGGCAAACCTACTAGTAGTGCCTATGGCTGGTTATGAGGTGATATTAGGCATGGATTGGCTATCTAGGTATAGGGCCAATCTCTATTGTAGTAAAGGAAGGGTCACCTTGGAGGGGGACCAAAATGCGGTGGTGGTTTACCAAGGGATACGGCCTAGTACGGGTGTCTCTGTGGTATCGGCATTGAGGGTGAGACAACAACTGATAGAGGAAAGTGCCTATCTAGTTGCCATTCGGGTGGTTGAAGCGGAAGTGGAGGAAGAAACGACGGTAGAGGATATACCGGTCGTTTGTGAGTATGAGGATGTGTTCAAGTCGTTGACGGAGTTACCTCCACCTCGGAGTAACCCGTTCACCATAAACTTGATACCGGAGGCGTCTCCTATAGCAAAGACTCCTTACCAGATGGCGCCGGCGGAACTGGCCGAGTTGAAGGCGCAGTTGGAGGATTTGTTGGAGAAAGGGTTTGTGCGATCAAGCTCTTCACCGTGGGGTTCGCCAGTATTATTCGTGAAGAAGAAGGATGGGAGCATGAGGCTCTGCATTGATTATCGAGGGATCAACAACATCACGATCAAGGATAAGTATCCACTTCCTAGGATCGATGAATTGTTGGATCAATTGCGGGGAGCAAGTTGGTTTTCGAAAATCGACTTGGCTTCGGGGTATCATCAAATCCCCATTGAGAGTAGGGATGTGATGAAAACGGCATTCAATACTCGGTACGGTCAGTACGAGTTTGTGGTAATGCCGTTTGGATTAACCAACGCACCGGCTGCGTTTATGCGGTTAATGAATGAAGTGTTTCACGATTACTTGGATAGTTTCGTTATCATCTTCATTGATGATATTCTGATCTACTCTCGGACCAAGGAAGAGCATGAGGAGCACTTAAGGAAGGTCTTGGAGAGGTTGAGAGATCAGAAATTATACGCGAAGTTTAGTAAGTGTCGTTTTTGGAAACGGGAGATAGGTTTCCTAGGACACAAGATCTCTGAAGATAGAGGTAATCCGAGATTGGCCTCGACCAACGAATGTGACGGAGGTGAGGAGCTTTCTTGGATTGGCCGGTTATTATCGGAAATTTGTGAGTAGGTTTTCATCCATAGCAAAACCGATGACAAAGTTAACAGGGAAGGGAGTCCCTTTTGTGTGGAGTGACGATGTGGAGAAAGCTTTCTTGAAGCTTAAGGAGACTTTGACTACGGCACCGATACTAACGTTACCGGAGCCGGGCAAGCCGTATGATGTATACGCGGATGCGTCGATAGTCGGATTGGGATGTGTTTTAATGCAAGAAGGGAAGGTGTTGGCCTATGCTTCCAGGCAACTTAGAAAACACGAAGAGAACTATCCGACTCATGATTTGGAAATGGCAGCGGTTGTGTTCGCCTTAAGGATATGGAGATCATATCTTTATGGCGAGAGTGTTCAAGTATTTACGGATCACCAAAGTCTGAAATACTTATTCACTCAAGGAGATTTGAATTTACGGCAGCGGCGATGGATGGAGTTCATCGCGGACTATGATTTAAAGATCCAATACCATCCGGGTAAAGCCAATGTGGTGGCGGATGCTTTAAGTCGACGAAGATTGGAAGTGAGCAAGGAGAAAGAATTGGAAGCTCTTAATGAGGAGTTCCAAACGATAAGGCTTTCAGCCTTGGAAGGAGAATCAAGTGAACCTTTGGGATTTCAAGCAGTAAACCAGGCGAGTTTAATCCAAAGGATTCGAGAGACACAATTGCGGGATGACTCCGCAAGATTGTGGAAAAGATCGAGGAATCAGACGAGGAGGAGAATATGAGTGAGTATCAGTTGGCGAAGGATGGAACCTTAATGGTTCATGGAAGAATCTCCGTACCTGAAGGAGATGATGGGCTACGAGATGAGATACTAAGGATCGCACATCAGTCCGTACTTAGTATTCATCCCGGGAGCACAAAAATGTACAAAGACGTGCGAAGGTATTATCATTGGCCAGGCTTGAAGAAAGCGGTAGCCAAATGGATAGCACAATGCCAAGCGTGTCAACAAATTAAGGCAGAACCTCAGGTGCCAGGAGGGCTACTTCAAAGTCTGCCTATACCGGAGTGGAAATGGGATTCCATAGCGATGGATTTGATCACCGGGCTACCAATTGCAAGGGGCCGGATGAACAATTCCATATGGGTCATTGTGGACCGGTTGACAAAGGTGGCTCACTTACTCGCAATCCGAGATTCAGACAAGGTAGAGACCTTGGCGGAGCTCTACATTAATCAGATCGTGAGACTACACGGAGTACCGGCAGATATAGTATCTGACCGAGATCCTAGGTTTACGGCAAAATTTTGGCAAGCGCTGCAAGGGGCATTAGGGACGGTACTAAATCTTAGTACGGCCTTTCACCCTGAGACGGATGGACAGACGGAGCGTACCATCCGGACCTTGGAGGATATGCTAAGATTATGCATATTGGATTAGGGTGGAGTTTGGGAAGACTATCTACCATTGATAGAATTTTCCTACAACAATAGCTACCACACGAGTATCGGTATGTCTCCGTATGAGGCGTTATACGGGAGGCCATGCCGTACGCCTTTGTGTTGGACGGAAGTTGGTGAACGAAGAGTGTTTGGTCCGCAAATGGTCGATGAGACTATGGACAAACTGCTCATTATCCGAGCCAACATGAAGAAGGCGCAAGATCGGCAAAAGAAGTATGCTGATCAAGCAAGACGGGATGTGAATTTTGAAGTCGGAGATATGGTATATCTCAAGGTATCGACTCAAAAAGGAAAAGATCGATTCGGTAAGGTGGGCAAGCTAGCGGTACGCTACATAGGGCCATACCGAGTCATGGGGCGAGTGGGGTTGATGGCCTATCGGCTAGACCTACCCCCGGATATGAATTTGCATCCAGTGTTTCATGTTTCCATGCTAAGGAAACATGTACCGGATCCAAATGCGGTCGAACCAGAGAGGCTAGAAGAACTTAGACAAGATCTAACCTATCCAGAGGGACCTCTCAAGATTGGTCTTCGACGAGAGCGGAGGTTGAAAAACCGGACTATCCCACAAATACAAGTGTTCTGGGGAAAGCAGAACCGGATGGTTATTACGTGGGAAGACGAGGAACGGTTTCGTTCGAACTATCCAGAGTTCTTCAAGGAAGATATTCATGTGGAAGAAGGAGAACCCTCGCATACTTAGAAGAATTCGGGACGAATTCTAATAAGTGGGGGAGAATGTAATAACCGTGAAGTGGAGTAAGAGGGATGACGGATATTATTTCGGGAATGGGTAGAGAGATAAAAAAAGAGGAATGGTCGAAACAGAAGTTGATTCGACCGAGTAAAACTCAAGATATGAAGAAAAGAGTGATCGCGGTCGATAGCGGACTGCCGAAACCGATCGTCGAGTAGCCGAGAACGATCGGTGTACAGTCGAGAGCGGTACGCGGGCCGATTGTCGAACGAGTGTCCGGGACGTGACCAAGGCGAGAAACGGTCACGGGACGGACGGTAATCAGGATTGGCCGCGGGTAATCCTGATTGACCGCGGGACGATCGCGGGAAGCACTCGGTCGAGTTATCGAACGGGAGTGCGGGATGCGGTCGCGGTATGAACGGAGCGCGGGGCAGACAGACCGCGGAACTGATCGAGAGAGTGTTAAACTCGATCAAACATGTGCTGAAATACACATGTCGGACTGTGATTGGTTGGAACTTAAGTGAGGCACATGTCACACAAAGGAAGTTTCATGTGCATGGGGGAGTGACTCTTCAAGCCTATTTGCTTGAGGTGTCAACATGAGTATGTGCATGAGGAGCTAGCCATGTTAGGTGGCGACCAAGGAGACAGCTCGTGCTTAGACAAGGGCGAGGTGTCGCCGGTTTAAGGCATGCTTCTCCGCATGTGAAGGGAACGTTGCCATATGTCCTCGGAGGTGTCGATCGGACATTGGACCTCTGGTAACCATTTGTCTCCCCTGATGGCCTATAAATACCCCTCCCTCACCATGAGAAAACCATTTGATCACTTGTTGTTCTTAGAGAAAAGAGAAAAGTGAAAGAGGAGTGGTTTAGGTGAGCGGTTCGATCGTGTGAGTTAGTGAGAGTAGGTTTGGGCAAGCGGTAAGGGTAAGAGCGTGGTGAAAGCTCTTGTGTTAGCTTCCGATAGCGAGGTTTGGTCGGTAAGCTTTGGAACCCTTAACCCTTTTTATCTAAACCTTACCTAGAACTCGATCTAAACTATGTGTTGGATCTAGTTCGGGTGCAGTGAGGAGATCTCGGTTCTGTGAAGCAGTTCGGCTTGATCTTCGACGAAAGTGAGTTCCGGTAGCTTAAGAGTAAGCTAAAGTGTTTTCATGCAGGGCCAAGGGCAAGAAGACACTTGTTTGTTTTCTTGATTGGTTGCATGTTGTGTGAGATCATGGTGAGAACCATGGATCTATTGTGTTTGTGTGTAATAGATCATAGCGTGGTGAAAGCTATGGATCTATTGTGTTTGAGTGTGTTAGATCATAGCGTGGTGAAAGCTATGGATCTATTGTGTGAGATCATGGTGAGAACCATGGATCTATTGTGTTTGTGTGTAATAGATCATAGCGTGGTGACAGCTATGGATCTATTGTGTTTGAGTATGTTAGATCATAGCGTGGTGAAAGCTATGGTTCTATTGTTTGAGTATGTTAGATCATAGCGTGGTGAAAGCTATGGATCTATTGTGTTTGAGTGTGTTAGATCATAGCGTGGTGAAAGCTATGGATCTATTGTGTGTAAGATCATGGTGAGAACCATGGATCTATTGTGTGTGTGTGAGGTCATAGCGTGGTGAAAGCTATGGACCTGTTGTGTGTGAGATCATGGCCCAAAGCCATGGATCTGTTGTTTGCTAGGACATAGTGTGGTGGAACGTTAGGAGCTGGAGTAGTTTTCCTTGGCTTTTGTAAAACTCCGGTTTGTGATAAAATATGTATAATTACTTCTTTTGGCACTAGGCCTCGGCCGATCGAACATATATGTTTTTGTGATTTCCATCTTTGATGAAATAAAGTATGTTTTTGTTAAAGATGGCTTGTTTGGATGATATTTGTTTTAGTCCAAACAAACACAACTCAGTTTTCGTTTTACGGGTTGCAAAGCCTTAGTAATACAGAAACTGAGGTACGAGAACTGGGTGGGATCGGGCCATGTGTTGTGGAACCCCTCCGCGACTTGACCTGGACCTGCTTAGCCAACCCGACGTAGCATTCTCGGTTTAATCTATTTATAGACCGAACCGGGGGTGTTACAGTAGGGGTTTCAGTTCTGGTCATGGCAGGGGCGGCAAGCCTGCACAGGGCCAGAAGAGGAGAGCAGAGGAGATATCTGCTAGTAGGCAGAGCGCGGGTGGTTGCTTTGGTTGTGGGAGTTTGGATCACAGAGTTGCTGCTTGCCCCAAGAGGGCGGGATCCAGAGAGACGTCAGTGTGCTTCTATTGTAGGGAGCCGGGGCATATCAGGCCGATGTGTCCTAAGTTACAGCAGAGGTCAGTGGCAGTGGTGCAGCCGTTGGCTATCCAGTCAGCAGCTCAGATTGCAGCGTTCCAGTCAGGTGGGGCGCCGCGTGTTTATACTCCGGCAGAGGTGGGCCAGACCAGTCAGTCGGGCCAGATCACAGGTAAAATCTTTGACTCAAACTTGTAAATTCTTAAAGGTAGAATTCTGGTGTTGTCTGCTTCTTTTAATTACTGTGATAGAGTTTTGGAGGTTCTCAACACTTGTGGATGTGTGTAGGGACCTTGTTAGTTGGTGGATGTTGTTTGACTCGGGAGCATCTCACTGCTTCATTACTCCGGAGAGGGCTGAGAGTAGTGGTATTCGGAGTAGCGATGGCGAGGCTTCAGGCTTTGTCAAGGTGGCCGGTGGTGGTTTTCTGGCTACTTCGGGCAGGGCTAGAGCAGTGGATGTACGGATTGCGGGGCAGTCTATGCCAGCAGATTTGGTCATCATTCCGGTGGAGCTGTATGACGTGATTTTGGGGATGGACTGGTTATCCTTATACCGGGTTCATCTGGATTGCTACAGAGGTAAAGTGGTGTTTGAGCAGGATGCGGGGAAGTTGGTTTATCAGGGAGTGAGACCGACTTCAGGGAGTATAGTGATCTCAGCTATTCAGGCAGAACAGTTGTTAGAGCGGGGCTGTGAAGCCTATTTGGCGACGATTACTATGACAGAATATTCAGGCAGAACAGTTGAGGTGGTTTTGCAGGATATTCAGGTTGTTCGGGATTTTGAGGATGTGTTTCGGTCGCTGAAGGGATTGCCACCATCTCGGTCAGATCCTTTCATGATTGAGTTAGAGCCCGGGACAGCTCCGATATCGAAGACACCTTACAGGATGGCGCCAGCAGAGTTTGCAGAGCTGAAGAAGCAGCTAGAGGACCTTTTGAGTAAAGGGTTCATCAGACCGAGTGTTTCGCCGTGGGGAGCGCCAATGTTGTTTGTGAAGAAGAAGGATGGCAGTTTTCGGTTGTGCATTGATTACCGGGGACTTAACCGAGTCACAGTGAAGAACAGGTACCCACTTCCGAGGATTGATGAGTTGTTGGATCAGTTGAGAGGTACTACTTGGTTCTCCAAGATTGACTTGGCATCGGGATATCACCAGATTCCGATAGATGAGACAGATGTTCGGAAGACAGCCTTTCGGACGAGGTATGGGCATTTTGAGTTTGTGGTCATGCCTTTTGGTTTGACTAATGCGCCGGCAGCTTTCATGAGATTGATGAACGACGTGTTCAGGGAGATCCGGCTAAGATTGAGGCCATCAGAGATTGGCCTAGACCGAGTAGTTCTAGATCAGGAGTTTTCTGGGTTTAGCAGCCTACTACAGGAGGTTCGCCAAGGGGTTTGCGAGTATGTCTCAGCCGATGACGAGGTTGACTGGCAAGGATGTACCGTTTGTATGGTCGCCTGAGTGCGAGGAGAGCTTTGAGAAGCTCAAGGAGATGTTGACTAGTACACAGTGTTGGCATTACCCGATCCGGGGAAGCCTTATGTAGTGTACACAGATGCTTCGGAAGTAGGACTTGGTTGTGTTTTGATGCAGAAGGGCAGAGTGATTGCCTACGCTTCGAGGCAGTTGCAGGGCAGTGAGCGCAACCGTCCTACGCATGATCTTAAGTTGGGAGCAGTGGTTTTTGCACTCAAGATTTGGAGGTCTTACCTTTATGGTGGTAGAGTGCAGATCTTCACAGATCACAAGAGTCTACAGCATATCTTTACTCAGCCTTTGCTGAATGCGAGGCAGACGCGTTGGGTGGAGTTTCTGGCAGACTATGACCTGGATATTGTTTATCATCCGGGCAAGGCCAACTTGGTGGCAGATGCTTTGAGTCGACGGAGTGTTGATTCAGCTAGAGAGCGTGGTGTTGAGGCTTTGGTCAGCGAGATTAGTACATAGCGGCTTTGTGCTTTTTCAGAGGAGCCTTTGGGTTTGGAGGCAGCTGATCAGGCAGATTTACTCAGTAGGATCAGAGTGGCTCAGCAGAGTGATCAGAGTTTGGTTGATGCTTCGCAGGCGGTTGGTACTGAGTATCAGGTCTCTTCGAATGGGACTATCTTGGTTCGTGGGCGAGTTTGTGTGCCCAAGGATGTGGAGTTGAGACAGGAGGTTTTGAGAGAGGCTCATTCGAGCAAGTTTTCTATTCATCCGGGTGCGACCAAGATCTACCGTGACCTCAAACGGTATTATCATTGGGTTGGGATGAAGACAGATGTGGCAGATTCGGTTGCGAGGTGCAACACTTGTTCTTTGGTCAAGGCAGAGCATCAGGTGCCTAGTGGTCTTTTCCAGAGTTTGCCCATTCCAGAGTGGAAGTGGGATATGATCACTATGGATTTTGTTGTGGGATTGCCTATTTCACGGACATTTGATGCTATTTGGGTCATTGTGGATCGCTTGACCAAGTTAGCACATTTCTTGGCCATCAAGAAGACAGATGGAGCGGCTGTCTTGGCTAGGAAGTTTGTGCGAGAGATTGTGAGGCTGCATGGAGTGCCAGCCAGTATTGTGTCGGATAGAGATCCGAGGTTTGCTTCAGAGTTTTGGAGGGCATTTCAGACTGAGATGGGCACTAAGGTGCATATGAGTACAGCGTATCATCCGCAGACAGATGGGCAGTCGGAGAGGACTATTCAGACTTTGAAGGATCTGCTGAGGATGTGTGTACTGGATTGGGGTGGTCATTGGGCTGATCATCTGTGTTGGCAGAGTTTGCCTAAAACAACAGTTTTCAGTCTAGTATTGGCATGGCTCCATTTGAGGCTTTGTATGGGAGGCCATGCAGGACACCGTTATGCTGGACCCAAGTGGGGGAGCGCAGCATGTTTGGAGCTACCTTTGTTCAGGAGACGACGGAGAAGATCCGTGTCTTGAGGTTGAACATGAAGGAGGCTCAGGATAGACAGAGGAGTTATGCAGATAGGCGGCGACGTGAGCTTGAGTTTCAGGTGGGAGATAGAGTTTATCTCAAGATGGCTATGTTGAGGGGCCCTGACAGGTCCATAGCAGAGAACAAGCTCAGTCTGCGTTTCATGGGTCCGTTTCCAGTAGTGGAGCGAGTTGGGCCAGTGGCTTATCGGTTGGAGTTGCCACCGATTATGAGCACCTTTCACAAGGTGTTTCATATTTCTATGTTGAGGAGGTGTTTGCATCCTTCAGAGGAGTTAGTGGTTGAGATTCCAGAGGATCTTCAGCCAGATATGATAGTTCCGGCAGTTCCTGTGAGGATTCTTGAGAGGAGAGTCAAGGTTCTGCGGAACAAGAGGGTGCCATTGTTGAGAGTCTTGTGGGACTGTAGTGGCACAGAGGTGCAGACTTGGGAGCCAGAGGCAAAGATGAAGCTGAAGTTCGGAAAGTGGTTCGACAAGCAAGCTGAGGAGTGAGCTTCTTCATCTTTGTGGTTCTAGTCTTGTATTTAGTTTTGGTGTTGTTGGTTTTGGATTTATGTATTTTCGTTTTCGTTGTACGTTATACATTTTTGGAGTTATATGAGATAGAGTTTTTGCCTCATATTTTCGGTTTCGTGTGTGGATGTTACAAGTTTCTTTGGCCGGTGGGGTCATTGAAAATTTTTGGTCATATGATTATACGCGTTTCAGAATTATTACTCGATACATCTAGAGACGGTGGGTCTTTAGAGTAGACGGTGGGTCTACATTTGGGACGGTGGGTGCCCGGCAGACTTATATTTGGGGGTCGCTACCTCAGTATAAGTGGTTTTTCGTGACGGTGGGTCACGGTTTGTTTTTTTGTGACGGTGGGTCACGGTTTGGTTTTTGTGACGGTGGATCACGGTTTGGATATTGTGACGGTGGGTCACGGTATTGAGGAGTAATAATGTCTCGAAACATGCGTATAACATAGGACTAAAATGGGAGTTTTTGAGGTCTTGGAGAGACGTTTTGTGGGGATTCGAGGACGAATCCAGTTTAGTTGGGGAGAATTGTAACATCCGCGAACCAGAAAATTGTTTTGGAAGTGGTATCGGACGACATTAGGGGTTCGGGAGTAGATTACATATGCTCATTGAGGTGTGAATTGAGGATTGATTGTACATGTTCTTGTTTGATTATTGTGCAGTCGGTCTAAGGTTCGATCATCGCAATGAAAATGTGTAAAAAGCTCTTGAGTACCTAGTGTCGATCGACACCTAAGGGGTGTGTCGATCGACACCTAAGGGGTGTGTCAATCAACACCGGTTATCAGGTTCGATTCCGGTTTAAGTCGATTGCGCGTTTGATTTGTGGTTTGAGTTGGTTTGGTCGATGGGTGTCGACCGACACCAAGGAAGGGTGTCGATCGACACCGGTTATTGAGAAATCGACCGGTTTGATTTAAGTCGGCTGGTTTGTCCGGTTTAAGCGATGGAAACCCTTTTTTCTGCGACAAAAACACTGTAGCCGCGTGAGAAAGCTCACTTTTCGAGGCAGAGAGTTTTCAGAGAGAAGGAGGTGATTTCTTGGGCGATTTTGGAGTTTTGTGAAGTTTGGAGGCTTGATCTGAGGCTTTGGGTTGTTATTCATCTTCTATTCCTTCTTTTCAATCCTTTTCAAGGTGAGTGCGTGATTGTAGGTCCGTTAATCATTGGAGTTTGTTTGGTTTTGAGTTTATTGTTGAGTTTTTCGAGTTGTTCTTGAGCTATGGTTGAGATATATTGCTGTTTGATCGATGTGGGGGTTGAATCCTACAAATTTGTATGTTTATGCGCTGTTTTGTAGCTTCTGGTGTCTGGGCGTCGAGCTGGTGTCGACCGACACTCGTTGGGTGTCGATCGACACTCAGAAGGCTAGCGTCGATCGACACTCTTGAGGTGTCAGTCGACACTAACCTGGGATGTCAGGAAACGTGGGTTTTTCCTGACTTGGAGATTTCTGTTGTTGTTTATTGTTCTTGTTGTTGATTATTGTTGATGTATTGTCTAGTGTTTGACGTACTTGGCCTATAGGCAGGATGATCCACTCACTAAGTATTTATGATAATACTTACGCATCTCTATTCCAATGTGATGCAGGTAACGACATTGTTCTTCCGCGGAAAGAGACCGAGAGAAGAGGATGATGAGGCTAGGAATTTGATATTGCTTATTTTGTTGTGGTTGACAAGGAATTCGTGTTTAGGGTGTTAGTTTTATTTTAACAATGTAGCAAACCTGGTGTTTAGGTTGCTAGAATTTATTATTGGTTTTTATTGGTTATTGGTTTATTTGTTGAACGGATTATTTATTATTTAATATTATTGATTTCTTTCGAGAATTTCCGCATTGATAATTATTTAAAAAACAAAAAAAGCTTGGTTGTTTCACATGTGGTTGTCAAATAATAAATTGCTGAGAACCTAGGACTATAGATTAGTAGATTATTGTATCATTAGGTTATGTGAGAATTGTATGTTTTCATTTGACAGATTTGGAGATTAATAACTTATGACTTTTCTTGTGTGTATTGGTGTAGATATGGAAGGAGCATTTGTGGATCGTTCAACTTTACCCATGCTGCATCCTTCTCGGGAAGCTAAATGGTCTGATCTTTATAAAAAACATTGAATTTGTTCTCAGATTTATAAAACATTAAGTAATCTATTACAATGTAATAGGTTCAACCACGACACTCAAGTATCCACTGCTGTAAGAAAGGTCATACAAGGCTGTTTCAAAGGCCCTTGGTACTTTTGGAAAAAAGTGCCTCCTTTCTATAAAGGAACTTAGTTTTTTCTTTTCAAGGTACTCTTCGTTTTGCCAAATATCAACGCTAAGTATGTCATAAGCATGCTTTTAATCTTGTAACTATCGTCCTTGTTTCCAGAAAAGGTTCAACTGGAATCCGGCTATCAACCATCAAGTTAAAGAAGAGTTTGATAAGCTTGCTCCTTATTGCCTCAAAGGAATGATAAGCCTTGAAAAGACGATAGCAAAGAAGACGGGGGAAAAACCAGAGTGGATCTTGTCTGATGTTTGGACCATTATGCAAGCTCATTGGGCAACACCTAAAGCAATAGCAAACGGTGAGAAAGCACGTGCTTTACGAATGTCTGATCGTGGTGGTATAGGCCCATATTCCCACGTAGCCGGTTCTCGTTCTTTTGCTAAAGTTAAAGATGTTTTGGTAATGTTTATACATGGTTTCTTTATTGTTTTTAATCGTGATTGCTTTTATATTATTTCACTTTGTTTTATTGTTTCGTTTGCAGGAAGCAAACAATGAGGACTTCTGTTTCTTTGCCGTGATGAAGAAAACACACTAGAAGGCGGATGGAACATACGTTGATCAACGAGCACGATTGGTTGCAGAAACGTATGAGAAGCATGTACAAGAACGCGTGGGACAACTCCAAATTGCTGGGGAAGAGAATGTGACAGCTGAAAATCTTGGCCTACGTGAAAAAATGAAATTTATGTGAAGGTAAAGCTTTAAACCTGATCCTTAATTGATTTCTCTGATGGGTTTTAGGAACGTGCAGAACCCAACAACCTATGGCTTCATTACTCTTCTGCAAATGAATTACTCTTTATTCGCTGAAAGTCTGATTACTCTTTATTTGCTGAAAGTCTCTCTGTATTTCTGTGAGTATACTTCATTTGCTTATGTTGGGTAATAGAAATATGCTGCTTGTTTGGTCATTTTTATTGTCTTGGTAGTGAAAGAGACTTTGATAGCTAGTTGATTGGCTAATGAAAAACTTATCTCCAAAACATTTTTTTGTCGTTGTTTTATGTATATGCTTTTATCTCCAAAACATTGCTTCTTATCTCCAATGAAATGATAGCTAGTGGATTGGCTATTTGTTTTTTTTTCTTCTAGGCTGCTACTGTTGTATCTAAACAAGACATCTTTGGACATGGAGCACTGCGTAGTGAAGTTTTACTAGCGGGCGAAGCTTCTTCGAGTGCACCACAACTTGATGAAACAGAGATGTTTCCACAAAAGATGCAAGAGATGGAAACAGAGCTGAAACAAAGCCGTGAAGATAATCTGCAAATTCAGAGAAGACTTGAAGCTTTGGAGAAGAAACTTGAGAATTTCGAACGTCGAGATGCCTAATTCCAATTCCACCACCAAAACCATTGTAACATCCGTGAACCAGAAAGTTGTGTTAGAAGTGGTATCGGACGACATTAGGGATTTGGGGGTAGATTACATACGCTCTTTGAGGTGTGAATTGAGGATCGATTGTACATGTTCTTGTTTGATTGTTGTACAATTGGTTTAAGGTTCAATCATCTCGAAGAAAATGTGTAAAAAGCTCCTAAATGCTTAGTGTCGATCGACACCAAAGGGGTGTGTCGATCGACACCAGTTCTCGTGAGCGGTTCCGGGTTTAGTCGATCGAATTGAGGTTGGTTTGGTTTTGGTCGAGGGGTGTCGACCGAGGAAGGGTGTCGATCGACACCGGTTATTGAGAAATCGACCGGTTGATGCATCCTTATTTTTTACCTTTTTAGCATCTCATTTAGACCATCTTTGCATTGTTTCAACCATCTTAGGTGTCACTTCTTGACACTTTCTTCTCCATTTGCATACTTAGAAGTTTAAGGATGTGCATTGCATACATGAGTGCATATGAAGTTAAAACCATGTACTTTTGAAGCATCTGGAGCTAAGGAGGCATGGTGGTGATGGTGGAGCAAGACCTGGGCAACAAAGGAGCCAATATGGATCAAGAATGGAAGGAACAGAAGAGTTCTTGCTTGACTCGATCGAGTAGGTAGGGGTGGTGAGCTCGATCGAGCTAGTCCAATGCATCTGAAAGATCGTACCAAACGAAGGGTTTACACTCTGATTCAGCGTCTGAGTTCTTCATGAAAGTTATAGATAATTGAGTGATCGTTCGTTTGGCGGTGGTTTCAAGTCATTCTGATCCGTGGTTAGGGAGATACGACGATTTTGGATAGACTCGACGTATGGACTCGACCACTCCTGATCGAGTCGGAGCAAAGGAGCCACCTTTGAGCAAGCTCGACTTTGCACATCAAGTTGGTGGTCGAGTTGGGAATAAAAGAGCCACCTTTGAGCAAGCTCGACATGGCAAGTCGAGTTGGTCGTCGAGCTCGTGCAATGCGTCTTAAAGATCGTACCAAACGAAGGCTTTATACTCCGATTCAGCCTTTGAGGTCTTCATAGAAGTTGTAGATAAAAGAGTTAGCTTTCGGATGGTGGCGGTTTCAAGTCATTCGGACCAGCTGTTAGGAATATACAGCGATTTTGATTGCACTCGACCAAGCCACTCGACCAGTTCCGGGATTTCAGCCTTCTCTTTGATTCCCTTTGACTTTTAACCTATTTTTGTTGCCTATAAAAGGCCTGAGACCCCTAGCCACGAAAATGTTCTTTTTTTTGGCTTTTCAGCCACCAGAAAACCAAACTTTATTTTCTTTGTCTTTATGTCTTTTAATTTGTTGATTTAAGCTTTGTTATTTACATTTTGCACTTGTACATTTAATAAAATTTGTTCATCTTCTTAATCTCTATCTAATGATTAAAGTTTTGTTCATTTCTGGGTTTGTTCTACACTTGGATCTTGAGTAGTGATTAGGGTTCTTAAGGATGTGTTAGATTAGTGATAATCCTTGGTCATTTTAGGTGTTTAAGTTTAGATTTCGAATTTTCCCTTCTTGATTAGTGTGTTTAATGCTTTTTCCTCTATGATTAATTGGAATCTGATCTTAGAGCATTTCACACCCAGAAGGTGTTTGATGAAATGCCTGAACCAACTTTTCCAAGAGATTTTCATTTCTTACCTAAGATATTAGTTGCCTTGAGTGCATTTTGTCTTTATGAACTGGTTTCCACTGCTTGTTAGGGTGTATTTCGCTAATGAGAGTTAGGTCTGGAAACACCCTAACTCGATAGCGTTCGTCACGAGAGTGATAGCGTTAGCATCGGAGTTCACAGCCTAGGGATTAGCTCTGTTTGAGTTTTGTTAAAAACCTATAGATGATCAAAGAGAGTCATTAGTCAATTACCCCATCCTTAGGATCCTTTGCTTTATCTGATTTCATTTTGAGTTTTGTTCATCAAACTTTCTGGTCTTTAGTCTGCTATCACTTGTTCATTACACCATTTAGTTTCTGTATTGCATTTAATTTCAGTTATTTAATTTGAAAGATTATACATCACCATTGCAATTGGCTTGACTTAATCTGCTTTGATTGCATCTTGTCTGTTTAGCATCTCACCCATTTGGATTGACTCCCTTAAGTACTGCATCGACTGGATAGTGCTTTGGGATTAATAGATAGTAAAATCCTACTATCAATTTGGCGCCGTTGCCGATTGGGTGTTCGTTTGTTACATTTAAGATTTCAAGTAGCTTAAGATCAAGTTCTTGTTTGTTCATCTCTCATGGAGATGATGAACTTTTTCGTTTTTGTTTTTACTAACTTGTGTTCTCTTATTCTCTTGTGCTTTCCAAGGTACCAAACTAAAAAGAAGAGAAATGGGAAGACAAGTTCATGCGAGGTGTTGGAGATTGACAGCCACGCCAACATTCCTCAAGCTCCACAACCTCAAGAATTGGTAGAAACTCCTAACCACGCTCAAGTGATCACGCCAACAATTGGGGATTTTGATGTTCCTCATTATGATGGGCTTAGTTATGGAATTCATCCTCCTCACATTGAAGCCCACGACTATGAGATCAAGGCAAGCTTGGTGAGGTTAATTCAGAGCTCTCTGTTCTTGGGAAATGGATTGGAGAATCCTTATGATCACTTGGATTACTTTGAGAGGTTGTGTAGCACATTTAGGATTGGTGGTGTGCCTGAGGATAGTATCAAGCTCATCTTGTTTCCATTTTCACTTGGAGAAAAGGCAAGGAAATGGGAGAGAGCTTTACCATCTCATTTGGTCAATTCTTGGGATCATTGCAAGAGATTTTTCCTTTCAAGGTTCTATCCAAGACAAAGAACACACCAAATGAGGAGTAGCATCTTGAGCTTCAAACAAGGCAGCCATGAGACCTTTCATGATGCATGGGAGCGGTTGAGAGGATACACCAGTGATTGCCCACATCATGGGCTCACACAAGAAGCTATACTTAGATCTTTATATTGGGGTATTGCTAAAGAGCACAAATGGACATTGGATGTAGCTAGCAAAGGGAGTTTTCTGAGTCTCACCATAGAGCAAGGAGAGCTACTTGTTGAGAACGTGGCTAAGAGTAGTGAAAGCTACAATGAAAGCCACGAGACAGCCCCCAATGAAGGATCAAGTGAAGACTTCACGTGGACAGCCTTGCAAGCTAAGCTGGATCAGATTGAAAAGCTCTTAAGTGTGCAACAAAGTGTCGTTTGTTTGGATCATGAGCAGCATAAGGATGATGTCAATTTCGTGGTCAACAATGGGAACCCCAACCAAGAGAGTATGCTTCTCAATCATTGTTCCAACCATGAAGTTCAAGGACTCCAACCAACCTACCAAGAGAACCATGAGCACATTGGAAGTGCCAAGAAGAAGGAGGTGGTTAGAGCCACAAGGGCTAATCTTGGAACCACAAGGAAGATGGAAAGACCCCAGACTATCCCCCTTGATCAATCTCCCAACACATTAAGGTTGTTCCTTTAAGGTTTAAGGATGGGAAAATTGAGTACAAGGTCAAGTCTAAACCATTCACAAGTGCCAAGTCCATCATCAGTCCTAGCCTTCTAGGAGATCCAAGCCTGTTTCAAGAGACTGGCTAAGGAAAGGTCAAGCTCAGAGACCTAAAACAAGCTCACTTGGGAGGAAGTCCCATGCTTATCCTTTTTATATTTCTTTATGTTTTTGCTTATCTATTGCTCCTTGTAGTGTTTTGTGTGTTTAAGTTTCTCAGGATAAGGGTTTGAGCCAAAAGGAATCCGATTCACAACAAGGCGCTTAGACTCGATCGAGTGAGAAGCCATAGAAAGATCAGCTCGGCCGAGCACAATCTAACTCGATCGAGTTAACCCGGTTTGGTAAGAGATTTATTTGCTTTTGTCTCCGCTCGTTTCATCACTTCCTGCATTTGGTTTTATTTGCCTTTGTTTCGCTCTCATTTCTTCTCTTAAGCTTCTGTTACACAAGGGACTGTGTAATTTAAGTTTGGGGGAGGGTCTGAGAGCCATTTGACATTGTGTTCTGTTTTCTTATTTTCAATTTTTCATACTTGAGTCTGCATGCATCTAAGGCATAGAAAACCCATAAAAATTGAAAAATTTCAAAAAATCACAAAAATATTTCATATAGTTGCATTCACATTTTTAAGATTGAGTCTAATATGCATCATATAGGTTTGCATTCACATTGCATTGTTGATATGACCTTGTAAATATGCCATCTCATGTGTTTTGTGATCTGTGCCCTGGTTCTTGAATCTTTTGTGCATTAGGGTGAGAATGAAGAGTTAAGATAGAACCATGTTTACCTTGATCATATCATAACATGCACATCTCATTCAACCCATTCCTGTGAATTGATGCATTTCCCTATATATTTGAACCATAATCATGACTCTTAATTACCATAGCATGCATTGATAAGCAACTAAAGGATTTCATACATATTTGGACATTCTTTTCCCATTTTATCCACTCTTGTTTGTCCAAGTAGCTGTTCCCCGCCCTTACCTAAGCCTTTCTTTCAAACCCTACGATGTTCGTGTGTGATTGTGAGGCCTTATTTTCGAATATGCTTGGCAAATGGTGTTGAGTTTAAACCGACAAGAGCAGGGTTTCTGTGTAGATTCTGGTCCATCCTTAGGATCAGCTTAGGCTAAGTTTAGGGGTGTTCATCTGGGCTTGGGCGAGTGTGTTTTGTGTTTCAGGGATTGGGAAAAGAAAAGAAAAGAGTTGTGTTAAGATCAGGGAGTTGGCGTGTGTTTCAAGTAAGTCTAGTAAAGGTTTGGGAAGTGTTTAAAGAAAAAGAAAAGGGTTCTAAGTGTTTAGAAAAAGAAGGCTTAAGCCTCAAGTGTTTTCAAAGAAAAAGAAAAGTTCCCTAAAGTCTAAGAATCCCAAACCGCTAGAGTATGAAGCCTCTCCCTTGGTTAGTACAAAGAAAAGAAAAGAAATTCGAGCAAGTGCTCCTCTGTGTCTAAAGGCAATTGCCTAAAGGGTAGCTAGGAGCGGGTTCTTTATTTCTGGGCTCTGGGTTTAGACTCGATCGAGTGTGTTCGGGGTAGATGAGAATTCTTCTCTTGTATCATCCTTGGTTCTAACTCCTAGCCTTTTGCTGAAGCTTGTTCATTTTCTTGAGAGATCCCTGTTTATAAACCGCTATTGCATTGAAGGGACCATCTTTGTCTCTTGACCATAACCCTTAGCCAAATGAATTGTTTAGATTTGCATGAGCATGGTTCACTGTTCTATTTTAATGAATGTTAAAGGGATATGCTGATATGAATGAATGGTTTGATTGACTGTGAAGTTGGATTGATCTTGTTAAGCATGGCTAAGATTTTTAGAAGTAACTCTCACCTTGATGCATTCTATAATCTCGAACTTGGACATTGATCAAACCGTTTTTGCTGGCATGTTTTAATTATATCAACTATTTTCAACCCTCACTCTCTTTCATATTCTATTGTTTGCTTGAGGGCAAGCAAATGATAAGTTTGGGGGTGTTGATGCATCCTTATTTTTTACCTTTTTAGCATCTCATTTAGACCATCTTTGCATTGTTTCAACCATCTTAGGTGTCACTTCTTGACACTTTCTTCTCCATTTGCATACTTAGAAGTTTAAGGATGTGCATTGCATACATGAGTGCATATGAAGTTAAAACCATTTACTTTTGAAGCATTTGGAGCTAAGGAGGCTTGGTGGTGATGGTGGAGCAAGACCTGGGCAACAAAGGAGCCAATATGGATCAAGAATGGAAGGAACAGAAGAGTTCTTGCTTGACTCGATCGAGTAGGCAGGGGTGGTGAGCTCGATCGAGCTAGTGCAATGCATCTGAAAGATCGTACCAAACGAAGGGTTTAAACTCTGATTCAGCATCTGAGTTCTTCAAGAAAGTTATAGATAATTGAGTGATCGTTCGTTTGGCGGTGGTTTCAAGTCATTCTGATCCGTGGTTAGGGAGATACGACGATTTTGGATAGACTCGACGTATGGACTCGACCACTCCTGATCGAGTCGGAGCAAAGGAGCCACCTTTGAGCAAGCTCGACTTTGCACATCAAGTTGGTGGTCGATTTGGGAATAAAAGAGCCACCTTTGAGCAAGCTCGACATGGCAAGTCGAGTTGGTCGTCGAGCTCGTGCAATGCGTCTTGAAGATCGTACCAAACGAAGGCTTTATACTCCGATTCAGCCTTTGAGGTCTTCATAGAAGTTGTAGATAAAAGAGTTAGCGTTCGGATGGTGGCGGTTTCAAGTCATTCGGACCAGCGGTTAGGAATATACAGAGATTTTGATTGCACTCGACCAAGCCACTCGACCAGTTCCGGGATTTCAGCCTTCTCTTTGACTCCCTTTGACTTTTAACCTATTTTTGTTGCCTATAAAAGGCCTGAGACCCCTAGCCACGAAAATGTTCTTTTTTTTGGCTTTTCAGCCACCAGAAAACCAAACTTTATTTTCTTTGTCTTTATGTCTTTTAATTTGTAGATTTAAGCTTTGTTATTTACATTTTGCACTTGTACATTTAATAAAAGTTGTTCATCTTCTTAATCTCTATCTAATGATTCAAGTTTTGTTCATTTCTGGGTTTGTTCTACACTTGGATCTTGAGTAGTGATTAGGGTTCTTAAGGATGTGTTAGATTAGTGATAATCCTTGGTCATTTTAGGTGTTTAAGTTTAGATTTCGAATTTTCCCTTCTTGATTAGTGTGTTTAATGCTTTTTCCTCTATGATTAATTGGAATCTGATCTTAGAGCATTTCACACCCAGAAGGTGTTTGATGAAATGCCTGAACCAACTTTTCCAAGAGATTTGCATTTCTTACCTAAGATATTAGTTGCCTTGAGTGCATTTTGGCTTTATGAACTGGTTTCCACTGCTTGTTATGGTGTATTTCGCTAATGAGAGTTAGGTCTGGAAACACCCTAACTCGATAGCGTTCGTCACGAGAGTGATAGCGTTAGCATCGGAGTTCACAGCCTAGGGATTAGCTCTGTTTGAGTTTTGTTAAAAACCTATAGATGATCAAAGAGAGTCATTAGTCAATTACCCCATCCTTAGGATCCTTTGCTTTATCTGATTTCATTTTGAGTTTTGTTCATCAAACTTTCTGGTCTTTAGTCTGCTATCACTTGTTCATTACACCATTTAGTTTCTGTATTGCATTTAATTTCAGTTATTTAATTTGAAAGATTATAAATCACCATTGCAATTGGCTTGACTTAATCTGCTTTGATTGCATCTTGTCTGTTTAGCATCTCACCCATTTGGATTGACTCCCTTAAGTACTGCATCGACTGGATAGTGCTTTGGGATTAATAGATAGTAAAATCCTACTATCAATTTGGCGCCGTTGCCGATTGGGTGTTCGTTTGTTACATTTAAGATTTCAAGTAGCTTAAGATCAAGTTCTTGTTTGTTCATCTCTCATGGAGATGATGAACTTTTTCGTTTTTGTTTTTACTAACTTGTGTTCTCTTATTCTCTTGTGCTTTCCAAGGTACCAAACTAAAAAGAAGAGAAATGGGAAGACAAGTTCATGCGAGGTGTTGGAGATTGACAGCCACGCCAACATTCCTCAAGCTCCACAACCTCAAGAATTGGTAGAAACTCCTAACCACGCTCAAGTGATCACGCCAACAATTGGGGATTTTGATGTTCCTCATTATGATGGGCTTAGTTATGGAATTCATCCTCCTCACATTGAAGCCCACGACTATGAGATCAAGGCAAGCTTGGTGAGGTTAATTCAGAGCTCTCTGTTCTTGGGAAATGGATTGGAGAATCCTTATGATCACTTGGATTACTTTGAGAGGTTGTGTAGCACATTTAGGATTGGTGGTGTGCCTGAGGATAGTATCAAGCTCATCTTGTTTCCATTTTCACTTGGAGAAAAGGCAAGCAAATGGGAGAGAGCTTTACCATCTCATTTGGTCAATTCTTGGGATGATTGCAAGAGAGTTTTCCTTTCAAGGTTCTATCCAAGACAAAGAACACACCAAATGAGGAGTAGCATCTTGAGCTTCAAACAAGGCAGCCATGAGACCTTTCATGATGCATGGGAGCGGTTGAGAGGATACACCAGTGATTGCCCACATCATGGGCTCACACAAGAAGCTATACTTAGCTCTTTATATTGTGGTATTGCTAAAAAGCACAAATGGACATTGGATGTAGCTAGCAAAGGGAGTTTTCTGAGTCTCACCATAGAGCAAGGAGAGCTACTTGTTGAGAACGTGGCTAAGAGTAGTGAAAGCTACAATGAAAGCCACGAGACAGCCCCCAATGAAGGATCAAGTGAAGACTTCACGTGGACAGCCTTGCAAGCTAAGCTGGATCAGATTGAAAAGCTCCTAAGTGTGCAACAAAGTGTCGTTTGTTTGGATCATGAGCAGCATAAGGATGATGTCAATTTCGTGGTCAACAATGGGAACCCCAACCAAGAGAGTATGCTTCTCAATCATTGTTCCAACCATGAAGTTCAAGGACTCCAACCAACCTACCAAGAGAACCATGAGCACATTGGAAGTGCTAAGAAGAAGGAGGTGGTTAGAGCCACAAGGGCTAATCTTGGAACCACAAGGAAGATGGAAAGACCCCAGACTATCCCCCTTGATCAATCTCCCAACACATTAAGGTTGATCCCTTTAAGGTTTAAGGATGGGAAAATTGAGTACAAGGTCAAGTCTAAACCATTCACAAGTGCCAAGTCCATCATCAGTCCTAGCCTTCCAGGAGATCCAAGCCTGTTTCAAGAGACTGGCTAAGGAAAGGTCAAGCTCAGAGACCTAAAACAAGCTCACTTGGGAGGAAGTCCCATGCTTATCCTTTTTATATTTCTTTATGTTTTTGCTTATCTATTGCTCCTTGTAGTGTTTTGTGTGTTTAAGTTTCTCAGGATAAGGGTTTGAGCCAAAAGGAATCCGATTCACAACAAGGCGCTTAGACTCGATCGAGTGAGAAGCCATAGAAAGATCAGCTCGGCCGAGCACAATCTAACTCGATCGAGTTAACCCGGTTTGGTAAGAGATTTATTTGCTTTTGTCTCCGCTCGTTTCACTTCCTGCATTTGGTTTTATTTGCCTTTGTTTCGCTCTCATTTCTTCTCTTAAGCTTCTGTTACACAAGGGACTGTGTAATTTAAGTTTGGGGGAGGGTCTGAGAGCCATTTGACATTGTGTTCTGTTTTCTTATTTTCAATTTTTCATACTTGAGTCTGCATGCATCTAAGGCATAGAAAACCCATAAAAATTGAAAAATTTCAAAAAATCACAAAAATATTCATATAGTTGCATTCACATTTTTAAGATTGAGTCTAATATGCATCATATAGGTTTGCATTCACATTGCATTGTTGATATGACCTTGTAAATATGCCATCTCATGTGTTTTGTTCTGTGCCCTGGTTCTTGAATCTTTTGTGCATTAGGGTGAGAATGAAGAGTTAAGATAGAACCATGTTTACCTTGATCATATCATAACATGCACATCTCATTCAACCCATTCCTGTGAATTGATGCATTTCCCTATATATTTGAACCATAATCATGACTCTTAATTACCATAGCATGCATTGATAAGCAACTAAAGGATTTCATACATATTTGGACATTCTTTTCCCATTTTATCCACTCTTGTTTGTCCAAGTAGCTGTTCCCCGCCCTTACCTAAGCCTTTCTTTCAAACCCTACGATGTTCGTGTGTGATTGTGAGGCCTTATTTTCGAATATGCTTGGCAAATGGTGTTGAGTTTAAACCGACAAGAGCAGGGTTTCTGTGTAGATTCTGGTCCATCCTTACGATCAGCTTAGGCTAAGTTTAGGGGTGTTCATCTGGGCTTGGGCGAGTGTGTTTTGTGTTTCAGGGATTGGGAAAAGAAAAGAAAAGAGTTGTGTTAAGATCAGGGAGTTGGCGTGTGTTTCAAGTAAGTCTAGTAAAGGTTTGGGAAGTGTTTAAAGAAAAAGAAAAGGGTTCTAAGTGTTTAGAAAAAGAAGGCTTAAGCCTCAAGTGTTTTAAAAGAAAAAGAAAAGTTCCCTAAAGTCTAAGAATCCCAAACCGCTAGAGTATGAAGCCTCTCCCTTGGTTAGTACAAAGAAAAGAAAAGAAATTCGAGCAAGTGCTCCTCTGTGTCTAAAGGCAATTGCCTAAAGGGTAGCTAGGAGCGGGTTCTTTATTTCTGGGCTCTGGGTTTAGACTCGATCGAGTGTGTTCGGGGTAGATGAGAATTCTTCTCTTGTATCATCCTTGGTTCTAACTCCTAGCCTTTTGCTGAAGCTTGTTCATTTTCTTGAGAGATCCCTGTTTATAAACCGCTATTGCATTGAAGGGACCATCTTTGTCTCTTGACCATAACCCTTAGCCAAATGAATTGTTTAGATTTGCATGAGCATGGTTCACTGTTCTATTTTAATGAATGTTAAAGGGATATGCTGATATGAATGAATGGTTTGATTGACTGTGAAGTTGGATTGATCTTGTTAAGCATGGCTAAGATTTTTAGAAGTAACTCTCACCTTGATGCATTCTATAATCTCGAACTTGGACATTGATCAAACCGTTTTTGCTGGCATGTTTTAATTATATCAACTATTTTCAACCCTCACTCTCTTTCATATTCTATTGTTTGCTTGAGGGCAAGCAAATGATAAGTTTGGGGGTGTTGATGCATCCTTATTTTTTACCTTTTTAGCATCTCATTTAGACCATTTTTGCATTGTTTCAACCATCTTAGGTGTCACTTCTTGACACTTTCTTCTCCATTTGCATACTTAGAAGTTTAAGGATGTGCATTGCATACATGAGTGCATATGAAGTTAAAACCATGTACTTTTGAAGCATCTGGAGCTAAGGAGGCTTGGTGGTGATGGTGGAGCAAGACCTGGGCAACAAAGGAGCCAATATCGATCAAGAATGGAAGGAACAGAAGAGTTCTTGCTTGACTCGATCGAGTAGGCAGGGGTGGTGAGCTCGATCGAGCTAGTGCAATGCATCTGAAAGATCGTACCAAACGAAGGGTTTACACTCTGATTCAGCATCTGAGTTCTTCATGAAAGTTATAGATAATTGAGTGATCGTTCGTTTGGCGGTTGTTTCAAGTCATTCTGATCCGTGGTTAGGGAGATACGACGATTTTGGATAGACTCGACGTATGGACTCGACCACTCCTGATCGAGTCGGAGCAAAGGAGCCACCTTTGAGCAAGCTCGACTTTGCACATCAAGTTGGTGGTCGAGTTGGGAATAAAAGAGCCACCTTTGAGCAAGCTCGACATGGCAAGTCGAGTTGGTCGTCGAGCTCGTGCAATGCGTCTTAAAGATCGTACCAAACGAAGGCTTTATACTCCGATTCAGCCTTTGAGGTCTTCATAGAAGTTGTAGATAAAAGAGTTAGCTTTCGGATGGTGGCGGTTTCAAGTCATTCGGACCAGCGGTTAGGAATATACAGAGATTTTGATTGCACTCGACCAAGCCACTCGACCAGTTCCGGGATTTCAGCCTTCTCTTTGACTCCCTTTGACTTTTAACCTATTTTTGTTGCCTATAAAAGGCCTGAGACCCCTAGCCACGAAAATGTTCTTTTTTTTGGCTTTTCAGCCACCAGAAAACCAAACTTTATTTTCTTTGTCTTTATGTCTTTTAATTTGTAGATTTAAGCTTTGTTATTTACATTTTGCACTTGTACATTTAATAAAAGTTGTTCATCTTCTTAATCTCTATCTAATGATTCAAGTTTTGTTCATTTCTGGGTTTGTTCTACACTTGGATCTTGAGTAGTGATTAGGGTTCTTAAGGATGTGTTAGATTAGTGATAATCCTTGGTCATTTTAGGTGTTTAAGTTTAGATTTCGAATTTTCCCTTCTTGATTAGTTTGTTTAATGCTTTTTCCTCTATGATTAATTGGAATCTGATCTTAGAGCATTTCACACCCAGAAGGTGTTTGATGAAATGCCTGAACCAACTTTTCCAAGAGATTTGCATTTCTTACCTAAGATATTAGTTGCCTTGAGTGCATTTTGGCTTTATGAACTGGTTTCCACTGCTTGTTAGGGTGTATTTCGCTAATGAGAGTTAGGTCTGGAAACACCCTAACTCGATAGCGTTCGTCACGAGAGTGATAGCGTTAGCATCAGAGTTCACAGCCTAGGGATTAGCTCTGTTTGAGTTTTGTTAAAAACCTATAGATGATCAAAGAGAGTCATTAGTCAATTACCCCATCCTTAGGATCCTTTGCTTTATCTGATTTCATTTTGAGTTTTGTTCATCAAACTTTCTGGTCTTTAGTCTGCTTTCACTTGTTCATTACACCATTTAGTTTCTGTATTGCATTTAATATCAGTTATTTAATTTGAAAGATTATAAATCACCATTGCAATTGGCTTGACTTAATCTGCTTTGATTGCATCTTGTCTGTTTAGCATCTCACCCATTTGGATTGACTCCCTTAAGTACTGCATCGACTGGATAGTGCTTTAGGATTAATAGATAGTAAAATCCTACTATCAACGGTTTGATTCAAGTCGGCTGGTTTTGTCCGGTTTAGGCGATGGAAACCCTTTTCCGCGATTTAAAAGCCTTGTAGCCGCGAGAGAGGCTCAGTTTTCGAGGCAGAGAGTTTTCAGAGAGAAGGAGGTGATTTCTAGGGCGATTTTGGAGTTTGGAGGCTTGATTTGTTGCTGTTCTTCGTTGTTCCATCTCCTTTCCTTCCTTTCAATCCATTTCAAGGTGAGTGCGTGACTGTAGGTCTGTCAATCGTTAGAGATTGTGTGATTTCGAGTTTGTATTGTGTTCTTGAGTTGTTTATACTGGAAATCGTGTTTTGGATTGTATTGGGGCGTTGAAAACCCTTTGATTGTGTGTTTTGCGATTTCGCTATGCGCTTTTTGTAGCTTCTGGTGTCTGGGCGTCGAGCTGGTGTCGACCGACACTCGATGGGTGTCGATCGACACTCAGAAGGCTGGTGTCGATCGACACCATAGAGGTGTCGGTCGACACCGACCTGGGTGTCAGGAAAACACCAACGTTTTCCTGACAGGGAGTTGTTATTGTTGAGCATTGTTCTTGTTGTTGATTATTGTTGATGGATTGTCTAGTGTTTGACGTACTTAGCCTGTAGGCAGGATGATCCACTCACTAAGTATTTATGATAATACTTACGCATCTCTATTCCAATGTGATG
This sequence comes from Erythrophleum ivorense, assembly GCA_026724425.1. Classification (NCBI taxonomy): domain Eukaryota; kingdom Viridiplantae; phylum Streptophyta; class Magnoliopsida; order Fabales; family Fabaceae; genus Erythrophleum; species Erythrophleum ivorense. Next base: position 1,227,270 of record JAIUCV010000027.1, on the reverse strand, counting down.
TAGGTAACAGCAATGTTCTTCCGCGGAAAGAGAACGAGAGAAGAGGATGATGAGATTAGGAATTTGATTTTGGCTATCTTGTTGTGGTTGACCAGGAATTCATCATTTTAGGGTGTTAGTCTTATTTCAATAATGTAGCAAACCTGGTGTTTAGGTTGCTTATTCTTTATTGGCTTTATTGGTTATTGCTTATTTGTTGAACGGTTTATTATGATTTAATATTATTGATTTCTTTTGAGAATTTCCGCATTGATAATATTTATAAAAAAAAAAAAAAAAGCTTGGTTGTTTCATTTTGGTATCAGAGCCTATACGGTTTTATGATTGTTAGTATTGGATGAATTGGACTATGTGTTTAATTGATTATGTGAGTCAGTTAGTGGTCTAGTCTCATCCTCTCGGTCTTCCAGTTTTCCGCGGTAAGTGAGTTGGATATTTGGTGTGTTGTGTTTTGTGTTTGTGTTCTGACTTTGCTCATTTTCTGTACTTGGTGGTAGTGCAGAGAGATGGATGCAGGTCGTGGTCGTGTTCGCGGTGGAGCCCGTGGGGACAGAGGAGCTGGTCGCGGTGGGCGAGCAGCGGGTCGTGGAGGTCGGGGTGCTGGTCGTGGTGTGCCAGAGGCTGAGGTTTCAGTAGAGAGTGCAGCGCCGAGTGTCGCGGCAGCGTCAGTTACTCAGTCAGTTTCGTTGGCCAGTGGGGCTAACTCAGGTGCCAGTGGTGGCGCAGGAGCTGGAGCGGTTCCCGGTGGGGGCGCTGCTTTAGCTCAGGGTGAGTTGATAGTGGGGCTACTGACACAGTTGTTGGCATGTCTTCCTCAGGCAGTTCCACAGCGGCCGGGGCACAGGTTGGTGTCGGGGAACAGGTTGGTGCCGGTTTTGTTGAGCAGCAGGGTGTTGCGGTTGGGTATTCGCCTTATCGTGAGATGATGAGGGAGATGTAGAGGATTGGCACGCCTATGTTTGAGTGCGGTGTTACTCCAGAGCAGGCTGACGAGTGGCGTCAGAGGTTAGAGCGGAACTTCGATTCAGTTCGTTGTCCAGAGCAGTTTCAGGTGGAGTTGGCAGTGCACTACCTTGGAGGTGATGCACATCTGTGGTGGAGGTCTGTTAGGACCCGGAGAGCGGATTGGACTTGGGTCGACTTCGTTGAGGAGTTCAACCACAAGTTTTTCCCGCAGGAGGCTCGTGACAGATTGCAGTTGAGGTTTTTGGACTTGACTCAGGGTGAGAGGTCTGTTCGAGAGTACGATGCAGATTTCTGCAGATTGGTGGTTCATTCAGGTAGTGAGCTGGTGAGTGAGCGGGCATTGATGTCGAGGTTTCTTCAGGGACTTCGGCGGAACATCAGGACTCAGTGCAGAGGTGGTATGTACCACACTAGAGCTGGTTTAGTGGAGTTGGCAGCTTCCATTGAGGAGGATTTGCGTGAGCCGGTGAGCTCAGCAGTTGTTCCAGTTGCAGTTGCTCCTGCTACCCATCCTCGGGGCCAGCAGCAGCAGCAGCAGCGAAGAGGTTACAGTTCTGGTCATGGCAGGGGCGGCAGGCCTACGCAGGGCCAGAAGAGGAGAGCAGAGGAGATATCTGCTAGTAGCCCGAGTACGGGTGGTTGCTTTGGGTGTGGGAGTTTGGATCACAGAGAGACTTCGGTGTGCTTCTATTGCAGGGAGCCAGGGCACATCAAGCCAATGTGTCCCAAGTTACAGCAGAGGTCTGTGTCAGTGGTGCAGCGGTTGGCTATTCAGTCAGCAGCTCAGATTGCAGCGTTGCAGTCAGGTGGGGCGCCGAGGGTTTATACTCCGGCAGAGGTGGGCCAGCCCAGTCAGTCAGGCCAGATCACAGGTAAAATCTTTGACTCAGACTTGTAAATTCTTAAAGGTAGAATTCTGGTGTTGTCTGTTTCTTTTAATTACTGTGATAGAGTTTTGGAGGTTCTCAACACTTGTGGATGTGTGTAGGGACCTTGTTAGTTTGTGGATTTGAGTCTCACGTGTTGTTTGACTCGGGAGCATCTAACTGCTTCATTACTCCGGAGAGAGCTGAGAATAGTGGTATTCGGAGTAGCGATGGCGAGGCTTCAGGCTTTGTCAAGGTGGCCGGTGGTGGTTTTCTGGCTACGTCGGGCAGAGCTAGAGCAGTTGATGTGCAAATTGCGGGGCAGTCTATGCCAGCAGATTTAGTCATCAGTCCAGTGGAGCTGTATGACGTGATTTTGGGGATGGACTGGTTATCTTTTTACCGGGTTCATCTGGATTGCTACAGAGGTAGAGTGGTGTTTGAGCAGGATGCAGGGAAGTTGGTTTATCAGGGAGTGAGACCGACTTCAGGGAGTATAGTGATCTCAGCTATTCAGGCATAGCAGTTGTTAGAGCGGGGCTGCGAAGCCTATTTGGCGACGATTACTATGACAGAGTCCAGTGGTGAGGTGGTTTTGCAGGATATTCAGGTTGTTCGGGATTTTGAGGATGTTTTTCGGTCGCTGAAGGGATTGCCACCATCTCGGTCAGATCCTTTCACGATTGATTTAGAGCCCGGGACAGCTCTGATATCGAAGACACCTTACAGGATGGCTCCAGCAGAGATGGCAGAGCTGAAGAAGCAGCTAGAGGACCTTTTGAGTAAAGGGTTCATCAGACCGAGTGTTTCGCCGTGGGGAGCACCAGTGTTATTTGTGAAGAAGAAGGACGGTAGTTTTCGGTTGTGCATTGATTACCGGGGACTTAACCGAGTCACAGTGGTTGGTTTGACTAATGCGCCGGCAGCTTTCATGAGATTGATGAACGACGTGTTCAGGGAGTTTCTGGATGTGTTTGTCATCATTTTCATAGATGATATTTTGGTGTATTCGAGGAGTCCAGAGGAGCATGCGACGCATTTGAGGCTTGTGTTGGAGAAGCTTCGGGAGTATAAGCTTTTCGCTAAGTTGAGCAAGTGCAGTTCTTGGCAGAGAGAGATGGGTTTTCTTGGCCACATTGTTTCTGCAGAGAGAGTTTCTGTGGATCCGGCTAAGATTGAGGCCATCAGAGATTGGCCTAGACCGAGTAGTGCTACCGAGATCAGGAGTTTTTTGGGTTTAGCAGGCTACTACAGGAGGTTCGTCAAGGGGTTTGCGATTATGTCTCAGCCGATGACGAGGTTGACTGGCAAGGATATGCCGTTTGTTTGGTCGCATGAGTGCGAGGAGAACTTTGAGAAGCTCAAGGAGATGTTGACTAGTACACCAGTGTTGGCATTACCCGATCCGGGGAAGCCATATGTAGTGTACACAGATGCTTCACGAGTTGGACTTGGTTGTGTGTTGCAGGGCAGTGAGCGCAACCGTCCTACACATGATCTTGAGTTGGGAGCAGTGGTTTTTGCACTCAAGATTTGGAGGTCTTATCTTTATGGTGGCAGAGTGCAGATCTTTACAGATCACAAGAGTCTACAGCATATCTTTACTCAGCCTTTGCTGAATGCGAGGCAGTCGCGTTGGGTGGAGTTTCTGGCAGACTATGACCTGGATATTGTCTATCATCCGGGCAAGGCCTATTTGGTGGCAGATGCTTTGAGTCGACGGAGGGTTGATTCAGATAGAGAGAGTGGTGTTGAGGCTTTGGTCAGCGAGATTAGTACATTGCGACTTTGTGCTATTTCAGAGGAGCCTTTGGGTTTGGAGGCAGCTGATCAGGCAGATTTTCTAAGTAGGATCAGTGATGTGTGTGGGATATGCAAGTAATAAATAACCCTAAAACAAACCGTGAGTTGCAAGTGCACAACAGATAATTGTAGTATTTAGGGGTCGAACCACTGAGGATTGCGGAATGTACACTTCAAGATCATGAGATGCAAACTAAGCTAGATCGACAATATGAAAAAGGGGTTTTGTGTTTTTTGGTTTTTGTAAAACATAAAGATATTAACAATGCAAAACATAAAGCAAAAGATAAATATTGTTGAAAGGAAACATTCGCAAAGGCATGTGCCAAATCGATTGAAAAGATTGTTAAATCCGATTCATGAACTCAAAACACTAATGAAGGATTTTCCCACTTTCGTGGCTCCAATCCCCTATATCTCTTAAACCAATGGGCTCAGCTTTTGCATGGTCATTGTAGAGTGAGACATGCATTACGGTTAGGTAATGATTGTTCACAAAACTTTTTAGGTCTACTTTCATAGCCTAAAACGATTTGCCCATCGAATATTAGATCCGGAGATATAACAAGCTTTTGGAGAGTATATCAACCTTAGATCAAGTCGCTAGTAAATCTTCTCTAGCAACAAGCATTAGGTTTAAATAAAGATGGAGAACCACAAGGTTTCCCCTTTATTTAACAACCGAATAGCGAAGGCAATCATGTCATGTCCTCATTGAAGGATCCATAATTCAACAATAGATCTAAGAGATAGAAGGAGTCTCATGATTCCACTGAAAAGAGGCGGAGGGATAGAGATCAAACCGTGGCTCCTTCATGGGGAGAAACCTCTACTCATAGATGTATGCAAAACTTAAAGAAACATGTAAATATTTACAATGGGAAGAAAAGAAAAGGGAAGAGAGGAGACAACCTAAGTGGCTCCGAAATTTATTAAGAGATTCAAGGAATTGTAGGATGATTGATACAAGAAGCTAAAAGCAAGTATATATAGGTGAGAGGAGGCTAGGTCGGCTGAGTTAATGTGTGGGCGAGAGGAGGAAAGTTTCCTTTTCTTCTTCTCCTTTGAGGTTGCTCACCAAGTCTTGAGAGAGGCGCGGCCGCTGCCTCCAAATCACGTATAAGGATGTGGGCTTGAGTCCTGATGAAGTTTAGGCTTGCCCGAAGTGGTCCCGGTCCATTTCGCTCATCCAAGCTCCATGGGCTTCACTTACTCGCCAAACGGACATGTCTTGGGAGAAACAGCTCCTAGGCCGCATTCCTACTCCAAATGGCCCAATTCCACTTCGCCGCGACGCATGACTCATTTATCTATCTTTACATATAAAGCTCTCATGATTTGGACGTCGGAAAGCCCCTTTTCCGCGGTCATCTTTCGGATGCTTCGATTCTGTCCGAATGCGGAATTTGGACTTTTGGAGTTTTATTGAAGCTCTTGACTTGGAAACTTGTATGGATCATTGTTTGAAGTTATTTTGCTCCATTTTGCCTCCTTTTTGCCATTTTGACCTGTTGGTACCTCAAAACCACAATATACAAGAAAACTACCTCTTGGACACAAAAACCCTATTATTTATGTTATAAAAGATATTAAAAACCATAGTAAAAACATGTAAAATATGGATATATCAACTCCCCCAGACTTAGACTTTTGCTTGTCCTCTAGCAAACTAAGCATGAAAGAGAGGTTTGAAAACATGAGAACTCTCAAATCTTTTGGAAATCCAAGTTGACCTTTATCTTAGTAATCCACATAAAACAGCAATGGCATTGAGAATTAAGAACAAGGAAGTACATACCATGAGCTTTGCAATCATCCCAAAGCAATCCACTTCTCTTTAGGCCATCCAAATTCGCCACCTTCGACTCCTTTAGTTTCTAAAGGTGTGGTCTCAACTAGGGAATATCGATCAAAGGGGTTATAGACTCTTACCCATCCTCTTTTTATAAAACACATGTCTTGGCTCTTGTTTCACCTCTCTCTCTTCTCACTTCTTAAGTCGACTGGTCCCTTTTTTAGGGTAGCATGGTATTTTTTTTATTCGACTTCTTCTCCTTTTTTTGTGGAGGTTTTTGGTGGATCTTCCATAGACGCGAGTATTGATGGTTGTAGCCACCTAATCCCCGGTTACTTGGATCAAAAGGCCTTCCATAGACGCGAGTATTGATGGTGGTTGCCACCTAATCCCCGGTTACTTGGACCTTGGTGCTTTTTCTTAAATTTGAAGGGGAGAGAGAGGGGAAACCGAGCTCACACAGACTTTCACTTGTAGGTGAGGATGAGGAGTCATGCCGTTTGTAATGCCAAGCCCCTAGCTGAGAAGATTAAGTTCATTAAGGTGCGGAGTCAAAGATGGATCCTTCTTATGCCCTTAGAGATGTGGATGTTTCTGGTAGATCAATCCACTCATGGTGCACATAAGATCAAGTGTACTGCCAATGACTGATCAATGGTCACTTAAACATAGGCACAACAATGGTTAGGTCCAAGATAAGGTCATAATTCTCGACAAAAATTTTGACTCAATAAAAACGACTCAATAAAATGAAAACAATGCAAAAAAAAAATGCCAAAATGAACAAACTTATTAGTATAATCCCCCCAGAATTAACTTGCACCGTCCCGGTGTAAGAAAAATCAGATTAAGAGAGGCAAAATGTGAGATAAAATGGAAAAGGGAAAGGTTAGGATGATGTTACCAAGTGTTGACCAGTTGTGATTAAGATCAGGGTCAGATAACAGATTGGGCTCCTCTGTAGGCATGATTGGTCAGTGAATTTTGAATTTCCTGGTCTGATTCTCGCCGGTTGGCGTTTTGGTCGAGTTGGGCTCATTTGGTCGACCTGAGAAGAGTGCTATGAACCACAGAACAAACCGTTAAGAATTTCATGTACCATATTGAAATTTTATCGTCCAAGTTGATGTTTTAGAGCTCCTCGTGAAGTTTGAGGTCAAACGAACGAGCGGTTTGTGAGATTCTTCATTTGGTGGTCCATTCGGTCGACCGGATGATAGTGCAATAGACCACAGCGCAAATGATGAAGAATTCTTCGACCTATCTTGAAATTCCATCGACCAACCTCATATTTTATGGACACTGGTGAAATTTGGGGCCAAACGAACGAGCGGATTGAGAGTTCCTTCACAAAGTGGTCAATTCGGCTCCGGGAAGAGTTTTCTTGACTTCTTTGTGATTGGCTCATTCGTTCCTTGATTTTCTTCTGGAATAATGATTTTGAAGCTCCAAGGATCCATCTACAGCTGGTGGTGTCTCCATGCCGTGATTTCGGTTTTGCCGGCCTTTGGGTGCACCGCTATCGACCGGATGAGGAATCTTTGCATATCTCGTGATCCGTCAACATTCCTCCGTCCTATCTTTTGGATTTGCCGACCACCATGGTGTTGTGTAGCCGCCTGTGAAGTTTGGTGGACATCGGTCACGTGGTTTGGGAGATGGTTGATGTTTGTCCTCCTTTGCACCCGTTTGGTCGAGAGAATCTCGCCGGATGGGATATCTTGAAATCTACTCGACCGTTTTGTGATTTTCTTCGACGGAAGTGATTCTTGTATCCTCCATTATCATTTTCATGTTGTGCCCACCTTGTTTCTTGTGCCTTGTTGTGATCCTCCATTGAAACCGCCTTTAAACCGCCATGTGGTTTGTGGTTTTGGTTGGTTTCAGAAACTCTCCTTGATATCCCTCCTGTCTAATAGTTAAGTTCTTGCAAAATACTTGAAACCACTGTTAAGTCCGGTCTTAGATTGAGATCTCCAAGTAACCAACTTGAAGTTCACAATCTAAGAGAATATGGTATAAACTATAAAAACATGTTGGGTCTTGGTTAGGGATCCCAAAGTTCTGAAATAGTTTTATCATCAGTGAAATCAATGTATAATTCAGTTTGACAAGTCAAGATTCATTCTCATTCATTAACTATCAATATTAAGCAATTTAAACCATTAAATGTAACTAATGAAGTTCAAGGTTCAAATGCTTATCAAGTGAGGATCAAAGATGGTTTTTAATGAATGCATGAGGAGAATTTACTTACCTTGATTGGAGATTTCGCCTTCTACAAGGGTGGGAACAAAGGGTGGGTCACTTTCTTGTTTTGGTCTCCTTTTGGTTCTTCATCCTAAAAACATTTTTTTTTTTTTTGTATTTTTATGCAATTTTAAAAACTCCTGAAAAATAAAACTAAGTAGTTATGCATGAAATAATGATATGAAAATTTAAATGAAAATAAAAACCATGTGGGTTGCCTCCCACAAAGCGCTTTGTTTTAAGTCATTTAGCTTGACTCCTTTTTTTTCTTTTTAGGTGCGGTGAAGATCAACTAAAGGGTTTGGGATCCCTTTAGCTTCTCCATTCTCTGGTTCAGGGAGCTCATGTGGTTGTTTGGGCTCTCCATAATGATCTCCCATGCCATCCTTGAAGACAAATGAACTCGGGAAAAGTTTTAAGGTGTACCCGAGTTTCTCCTTTGCATACGCTTAGAAACCGCTATGGACTCCATTGTTTCTTGTGGTTTTGAAACCATTGTAATCCTTCTTTTGACAACTTTATTTGTGCGTCCACAGCAAGTGGTCTTTACATCTTTCATGTCAAACATTGAAGCTCTTGCAAAAACACTAGAAATCACTTGTCAAAGCATTCTTAAATCGAGATCCTCAAGTAGTCAACTTGAAGTTCTTTATCTAAGATAAAATAGTATAAACTATAAAAACATTGTGGACCTTGACTAGAGATCCCAAAGTTCTAGAAATAGTTTAATCTTAAGTGAAATCAATGCAGAAAATGAGTAAGACATAGAAATCAATATTCATTCATTCAAAGACCACCAATTTTAAGCAATTTAAACCACCAAATATAATCAATTAAGTGTATGGTTCAAATGCTTATAAAAGGGAAAGATAGTATTGATTGAATGATATAGAAGGAAGTACTTACCTTGGATGGCGGAATGAAGGTATTCATGTTTTGGTCATGCCTAAGCTTAGGTTTCAAGATCCGGGGCATGACCATAAAACCTTTGATGCTTTAGTGATGAATCTCCTAGCTCTTGATGAATACAGCCATGATCTCGTCTTGTAGAGAGACTCCCAAAAGTCCTCATTACGATCATACCTTAGAAACTCCAACTTTGATCCAAGATCTCGGTTAGATTGTCTTTGGCTTTCCATGAACTCTTCTAGCATAGCTTCGAGATTGGTACCTCTAGGCTCATTAGGGACGTAGTCATGGTATTGATGAGGGTCCAGGCGTGAGTATTGATTCATCTTTAGGTACCTATCAAACACAAAAACATAAAAATTTAGAAAGCATGAAAATAAAAGATCTAGTCTTAGCTTTTATCAAGAAAACTCGAAGGTACAAAGCAATCCCCGGCAACGGCGCCAAAAACTTGATGTGTGTGGGATATGCAAGTAATAAATAACCCTAAAACAAACCGTGAGTTGCAAGTGCACAACAGACAATTGTAGTATTTAGGGGTCGAACCACTGAGGATTGCGGAATGTACACTTCAAGATCATGAGATGCAAACTAAGCTAGATCGACAATATGAAAAAGGGGTTTTGTGTTTTTTGGTTTTTGTAAAACATAAAGATATTAACAATGCAAAACATAAAGCAAAAGATAAATATTGTTGAAAGGAAACATTCGCAAAGGCATGTGCGAAATCGATTGAAAAGATTGTTAAATCCGATTCATGAACTCAAAACACTAATGAAGGATTTTCCCACTTTCGTGGCTCCAATCCCCTATATCTCTTAAACCAATGGGCTCAGCTTTTGCATGGTCATTGTAGAGTGAGACATGCATTACGGTTAGGTAATGATTGTTCACAAAACTTCTTAGGTCTACTTTCATAGCCTAAAACGATTTGCCCATCGAATATTAGATCCGGAGATATAACAAGCTTTTGGAGAGTATATCAACCTTAGATCAAGTCGCTAGTAAATCTTCTCTAGCAACAAGCATTAGGTTTAAATAAAGATGGAGAACCACAAGGTTTCCCCTTTATTTAACAACCGAATAGCGAAGGCAATCATGTCATGTCCTCATTGAAGGATCCATAATTCAACAATAGATCTAAGAGATAGAAGGAGTCTCATGATTCCACTGAAAAGAGGCGGAGGGATAGAGATCAAACCGTGGCTCCTTCATGGAGAGAAACCTCTACTCATAGATGTATGCAAAACTTAAAGAAACATGTAAATATTTACAATGGGAAGAAAAGAAAAGGGAAGAGAGGAGACCACCTAAGTGGCTCCGAAATTTATTAAGAGATTCAAGGAATTGTAGGATGATTGATACAAGAGGCTAAAAGCAAGTATATATAGGTGAGAGGAGGCTAGGTCGGCTGAGTTAATGCGTGGGCGAGAGGAGGAAAGTTTCCTTTTCTTCTTCTCCTTTGAGCTTGCTCACCACGTCTTGAGATAGGCGCGGCCGCCGCCTCCAAATCGCGTATAAGGATGTGGGCTTGAGTCCTGATGAAGTTTAGGCTTGGCCCGAAGTGGTCCCGGTCCATTTCGCTCATCCAAGCTCCATGGGCTTCACTTACTCGCCAGACAGACATGTCTTGGGAGAAAAAGCTCCTAGGCCGCATTCCTACTCCAAATGGCCCAATTCCACTTCGCCACGACGCATGACTCATTTATCTATCTTTACATATAAAGATATTATGATTTGGACGTCGGAAAGCTCCTTTTCCGCGGTCATCTTTCGGATGCTTCGATTCTGTCCGAATGCGGAATTTGGACTTTTGGAGTTTTATTGAAGCTCTTGACTTGGAAACTTGTATGGATCATTGTTTGAAGTTATTTTGCTCCATTTTGCCTCCTTTTTGCCATTTTGACCTGTTGGTACCTCAAAACCACAATATACAAGAAAACTACCTCTTGGACACAAAAACCCTATTATTTATGTTATAAAAGATATTAAAAACCATAGTAAAAACATGTAAAATATGGATATATCAATCAGAGTGGCTCAGCAGAGTGATCAGAGTTTGATTGATGCTTCGCAGGCGTCTGGTTCTGAGTATCAGGTCTCATCGAATGGGACTATCTTGGTTCGTGGGCGAGTTTGTGTGCCCAAGGATATGGAGTTGAGACAGGAGGTTTTGAGAGAGGCTCATTCGAGCAAGTTTTCGATTCATCCGGGTGCGACCAAGATGTACCGTGACCTCAAACGGTATTATCATTGGGTTGGGATGAAGAGAGATGTGGCAGATTGGGTTGCGAGGTGCAACACTTGTTCTTTGGTCAAGGCAGAGCATCAGGTGCCTAGTGGTCTTTTGCAGAGTTTGCCCATTCCAGAGTGGAAGTGGGATATGATCACTATGGATTTTTTTGTGGGATTGCCTATCTCACGGATATTCGATGCTATTTGGGTCATTGTGGATCGCTTGACCAAGTCAGCACATTTCTTGGCCATCAAGAAGACAGATGGAGCGGCTGTCTTGGCTAGGAAGTTTGTGCGAGAGATTGTGAGGCTGCATGGTGTGCCAGTTAGTATTGTGTCGGATAGAGATCCGAAGTTTGCTTCAGAGTTTTGGAGGGCATTTCAGAATGAGATTGTGGTAGCTTCCGGTGGGGAAGGCTACTTAAAGGGTGAGGTCTCAGGTTCGAGTCTCACCAACAACCTAGGTTGGTATAGTGGCTGTGGGCCTTATACACCAGAGGGGTTGGGGTGTATTGGGCTGCAGCCCATAACAGTGCCGGATGGCCCATGAGTGGGAGCCCTTGAGTGGTGAGCCCGGACTGTTACAAAAATGAGGACATCAAGTCGTCATCAGCTCAAGAGCACCGAACCAGGAGTCTTGAGGAGGCGAGCATGAAGCTGAGGAGAGCTAAGGAGACAAGTGAGCTCAATTCAGCTCAAATGGAGGCCAAGATCAAACGTCCCAGCTCAACAAACACTTGGAGATCATACTCAACTCATACAGAGTTTACCACGAAGAAGAATCAGCCAGAAAGGATTCCAGAAGAAGAAGATGTTGAAGATACAAGCTGGAAGGTCTTCAATGGACGCTATGGAGACCTGCGTTCACTCATCGAATCATTCCGGTCCAACCAGGAAGATATAAGCTACAAATCCAATTGTTCTAGATTCTCAACTCAACAGAGGAACACGGCGAATTGGATTTGGTTCAATCAGAGGTCATACCAAGGAGTTATTGATTTTACAAATCGGGTAAACCAGAGCTTTCCCGACTTGGACATAGGCGCACTTATTGGAGGATTCCGATCGAACCAGAAGGATATAAGCTATAAATCGACTTGTTATGGAATCTTGACTGAACCGGGGAGCTCATCAAATTGTAATCATATCAATACCGGTTTTGGCGTGGGAGTTATTCAACTTCTAAACCGGATGATACTCAACTTGCCTTATTTGGAAGCTCACGGGTTTAGGAGCCTTCAAACGCATATTTGGCGACCAGGAGAGTATCTACTACTATCAGAGGCTTCCAGTATCACATCAAGACATCTAGAAGAGTCCTCTACCAGCTTCCCATGCACCAGCATTCACAGGATCAGGAGGATCCCCTCTTGCTCTTACTTTCCATATATGACGCCAAGAGCATTCACACTTGGAGCAATTAATCTGCAACGGCTCTTTCCTCTTTGCTGCTGCGTTTTGGAGACTTGTTCAATGCACCTAGACGTTCCAAGACATCACAGCTTTGCGCCCAAGCTATCAAGACTCAAGCCTCACCACAAGTTTCCTTATTTGGCCAAGATTCACTCATTAAGTGTCCAACGGCTAGTTTGCTTGGTCAAGACACGATTTCTTTCTTCTTCCTAGTTTAGGACCGTTGTACTAGAGCCTATATAAGCTCTTTAGTTGTCTCATTTGTAAAGCACCTTTCAATCCAGAATTAATCAAAGTATTTTCTTCTTTTCTTTCAAGTGTGTTTTCTTGAAGAATTGTTCTTTTCTTTAGACTTAAGTGTGCGATTCACTTAACTCTTTAGAGGCTGCGAATTAGCTTGTTTGTGTGATTCAAGCAATCTATTTCGTTCACAGATTGAGAGAGTCAATCAACCCATCGATTGAGAGAGTCAATCATCTATCATCACCATCATCTCTACCATCTTTCCACCTTCCGCAAGCTTTGGCTTAGGAAACTTCTGATCGCGGGTTGATCAAGCATTGGTGTGATTCCGTGCCTGCATCATCTGGTATCAGAGCTTCAAAAGCTCCTACCCATCAGGTTGTATCAATCCAACCTTTATCTATCATTTTCTGTTTTGCTTTGATTCATTCCTTTATAAAAAAAAACCAAAATAAAAATTGTTTTCCTTTAATTTTGATTTCTATTTCATTCCATATCATAAAAAGAAAATAAAATTTTGATTTGTTTTATTTTGTTTCTTGAATTTTCGAATTTATTTGAGTCACTAAATTAAAAAAAAAAAAAAAAAAAAAAAAGTTAATTGCTTGTTTGGTAATTTTGAAAATTTCTATTATCTTGTTTCCCTTTGTGTTAGTGTCAAATTTTTGTTTCCTTTTCTTCTTGTGTGAGAATATTGACGTCCCTTTTCCTTGTTTCTTGTAAGGTACAAGAGAACTATGGACTATGAAGATGGAGCAAGCGGATACAATACCTCAGAAGTAGATTGGGGTGAAGAAGAAAACAACTCTTGGAGTGGAGGAGGAGAAGACCACGACCATGAGCCATGGAGAGACCAAACTGATTCTGAAATCAGTTTTGGAGATGAACCAGATAGTGAAGACTTCGAACCTAAACCACCAGACTATGGCCAAGGCAGCGCAAGCCATGAGAGTTGGTCCGGAGAAGAAGAAAGCGACCAAGAAGGTGAACCAAGAGAAGTCTATGAAGAAGACTTATGGCCTGAAGAGACTTATTCTCAATTTAGTCTAGAAGATGGAGGCCATGAAAGTGAACCAGAATATGGAGAAACCAATAATGGAGAAGAACCATGGAGCCAAGATGTTGGATCAGAAGCAAGCTATGATGGCGAGTCAAATCCTGAACAAGAAGAACCAGAGCTTGAATATACCTATGGAGAACCAACCAACCGTCAAGGCTATGAAGAAGGTGATGAAACTGATTCTCAAATCAGTTTAAGAGAAACCGATGCTGGTACAGAAGAAGAGCCATTAGAAGAAGTATGGCGTGAGGAAGAAGAATTTGACTCTTGTCAAGAGGAGCCATACCACATTTATTTTTCAGGTCACAATCAAGGACCAGAGGCTTATCTAAGATGGGAGAGAGACATGGAGGAATGGTTTCAAGAAAATCAAATTCCTCATGAAGAAAGGACAGCCATTGCCGAGCAAACTCTAGTTGATGAAGCCTACCTACAATGGGAGACAGATGCTTACCTCAGACTCGACTATGATCTACCAGACTACAGCTGGGAGGAGATGAAGCTATTCTTACATAAAGAGTTTGTGGAGGAACCAGAAGCTGAACCATATTATCCCAGGCCGTTGGTTCCCAACCAGCCAAGAAGATGGATTACGGTTACCTCGCCAAAGAAGACTCTAACCAAAGCCCAACCAATGGTGTCTACCAAGGCGAAACAACAAGTTACCAAGGGAGCTCTAAAGCTAAAGAAAGTAGAAGCTAAGGTAGAGCAAAAGCAGAGTAGCAAGAGACCTAAAGCTCAAGAGGAAGTCAATACCTTACAAAAGCCATCAGCAGCACCACACCAAGGTAAGTGTTCTAACTCTAAGAAAGCTAACGAGCAGACATGTTATAGATGTCATAAGAGAGGACACTTTGCTGTGGACTGTCCCTTTAAGAAAGTATTGAAAGAAACATCACTAGAGGGGAAAATGGAATTACCTAAAACAAGTGAAAGTTTTGCTCAATCTGATTTGCTATTTTCCAATTCTAGTATCATGTGCTTGTCTTTGTCAAAAGGATTTGAATCAGGACTAGGAAAGGAGGACAAAGGAAAGAGGCTTCAAACCACGACCTCAGCCCCTAAATTCACCGATCTCAGGGCAGAGATGATACTGAAGCCCTCGTTTGGTAGCTTAGTAAGTAACAACTATGATCTCATGCAATATTGGAATAACATCCTAGTTAGACATAGTTTTACATACTCTGTTTTCCATGATCCCACTTCTAGTATAAAGCACTTGATCTCTTTCTTAAGTGTCGAGAAGAAAACAGGTGCTAGAGGAGTATGCAATGGTTGGAGAGCTCACAATGATCAACAAGTAGTCATCGCCAACAATGTCTTACCCCAAGAAGAGGTCAATGGCGGCAACAAGTGTGAAAAAGGAGTTTTCACCAAAGCAGCAACCTTACCGCTCAAAGAAGTCAGAAGCAAACCTTGGAGAGGAGTAATTGCTAGTTCACTGATCAAAGAAGAACCACCAGACGCTCATACTTCATCCCACATAAACCGCCAAAAATATTTTGGCCAAGGTAAGTTTCTATGCTCACATTTATGCAAAGATACTAACTTGCTCTATCTTGGTGCAGGAGAAATAGTTTCGAGGTCGAAACCTTTTCAAGAGGGTGAGTATGATGAGGACATCAAGTCGTCATCAGCTCAAGAGCACCGAACCAGGAGTCTTGAGGAGGCGAGCATGAAGCTGAGGAGAGCTAAGGAGACAAGTGAGCTCAATTCAGCTCAAATGGAGGCCAAGATCAAACGTCCCAGCTCAACAAACACTTGGAGATCATACTCAACTCATACAGAGTTTACCACGAAGAAGAATCAGCCAGAAAGGATTCCAGAAGAAGAAGATGTTGAAGATACAAGCTGGAAGGTCTTCAATGGACGCTATGGAGACCTGCGTTCACTCATCGAATCATTCCGGTCCAACCAGGAAGATATAAGCTACAAATCCAATTGTTCTAGATTCTCAACTCAACAGAGGAACACGGCGAATTGGATTTGGTTCAATCAGAGGTCATACCAAGGAGTTATTGATTTTACAAATCGGGTAAACCAGAGCTTTCCCGACTTGGACATAGGCGCACTTATTGGAGGATTCCGATCGAACCAGAAGGATATAAGCTATAAATCGACTTGTTATGGAATCTTGACTGAACCGGGGAGCTCATCAAATTGTAATCATATCAATACCGGTTTTGGCGTGGGAGTTATTCAACTTCTAAACCGGATGATACTCAACTTGCCTTATTTGGAAGCTCACGGGTTTAGGAGCCTTCAAACGCATATTTGGCGACCAGGAGAGTATCTACTACTATCAGAGGCTTCCAGTATCACATCAAGACATCTAGAAGAGTCCTCTACCAGCTTCCCATGCACCAGCATTCACAGGATCAGGAGGATCCCCTCTTGCTCTTACTTTCCATATATGACGCCAAGAGCATTCACACTTGGAGCAATTAATCTGCAACGGCTCTTTCCTCTTTGCTGCTGCGTTTTGGAGACTTGTTCAATGCACCTAGACGTTCCAAGACATCACAGCTTTGCGCCCAAGCTATCAAGACTCAAGCCTCACCACAAGTTTCCTTATTTGGCCAAGATTCACTCATTAAGTGTCCAACGGCTAGTTTGCTTGGTCAAGACACGATTTCTTTCTTCTTCCTAGTTTAGGACCGTTGTACTAGAGCCTATATAAGCTCTTTAGTTGTCTCATTTGTAAAGCACCTTTCAATCCAGAATTAATCAAAGTATTTTCTTCTTTTCTTTCAAGTGTGTTTTCTTGAAGAATTGTTCTTTTCTTTAGACTTAAGTGTGCGATTCACTTAACTCTTTAGAGGCTGCGAATTAGCTTGTTTGTGTGATTCAAGCAATCTATTTCGTTCACAGATTGAGAGAGTCAATCAACCCATCGATTGAGAGAGTCAATCATCTATCATCACCATCATCTCTACCATCTTTCCACCTTCCGCAAGCTTTGGCTTAGGAATCTTCTGATCGCGGGTTGATCAAGCATTGGTGTGATTCCGTGCCTGCATCAGAGATGGGCACTAAGGTGCATATGAGTACAGCGTATCATCCGCAGACAGATGGACAGTCAGAGAGGACTATTCAGACTTTGGAGGATCTACTTAGGATGTGTGTACTGGATTGGGGTGGTCATTGGGTTGATCATCTGTGTTTGGCAGAGTTTGCTTATAACAACAGTTTTCAGTCTAGTATTAGCATGGCTCCATTTGAGGCTTTGTATGGGAGGCCATGCAGGACACCGTTATGCTGGAACCAAGTGGGGGAGCGCAGCATGTTTGTAGCTACTTTTGTTCAGGAGACGACGGAGAAGATCCGTGTCTTGAGGCTGAACATGAAGGAGACTCAGGATAGACAGAGGAGTTATGCAGATAGGCGGCGACGTGAGCTTGAATTTCAGGTGGGAGATAGAGTTTATCTCAAGATGGCTATATTGTGGGGCCCTAACAGGTCCATAGCAGAGAACAAGCTCAGTCCGCGTTTTATGGGTCCGTTTCCAGTGGTGGAGCGAGTTGGGCCAGTGGCTTATCGGTTGGAGTTGCCACCGATTATGAGCGCCTTTCACAAGGTCTTTCATGTTTCTATGTTGAGGAGGTGTTTGCATCCTTCAGAGGAGTTAGTGGCGGAGATTCCAGAGGATCTTCAGCCAGATATGACAGTTCCGGCGGTTCCTGTGAGGATTCTTGAGAGGAGAGTCAAGGTCTGCGGAACAAGAGGGTGCCATTGTTGAGGGTCTTGTGGGACTGTAGTGGCACAGAGGAGCAGACTTGGGAGCCAGAGGCAAAGATGAAGCTGAAGTTCGGAAAGTGGTTCGACAAGCAGGCTGTGGAGTGAGCTTCTTCATCTTTGTGGTTCTAGTCTTGCTTTGGTTTTGTTGTTCCACTCTGATTTATGTATTTCGTTTTCGTTGTACGATATACATTTTTGGAGTTATATGAGATGGAGTTTTTGCCTCATATTTTGGTTTCGTGTTGAGATGTTACAAGTTTCTTTGGCCGGTGGGGTCATTGAAAGTTTTTAGTCATATGTTGATACGCGTTTCAGTGTTATTACTCGTTTTATCTAGAGGCGGTGGGCCTTTAGAGTAGGCGGTGGGTCTACTTTTGTTGGGACAGTGGGTGCCCGGCAGACTTATATTGGGGGTCGCTACCTCAGTATGAGTTGTTTTTGTGACGGTGGGTCACAGTTTGGTTTTCGTGACGGTGGGTCACGGTTTGGATACTGTGGCGGTGGGCCGCAGTATAGATATTGTGGCGGTGGGCCGCAATATAGATGTTGTGACGGTGGGTTGCAGCATAGATATCGTGACGGTGGGTCGCGGTATCGAGGAGTAATAATATCTTGAAACATGCGTATAACATAGGGCTGAAAATGTGAGTTTTTGAGGTCTTGGAGAGACGTTTGTGTTGGGATTCGAGGACGAATCCAGTTTAGTGGGGGATAATTGTAACATCCGCGAACCAGAAAGTTGTGTTAGAAGTGGTATCGGACGACATTAGGGATTTGGGGGTAGATTACATACGCTCTTTGAGGTGTGAATTGAGGATCGATTGTACATGTTCTTGTTTGATTGTTGTACAATTGGTTTAAGGTTCAATCATCTCGAAGAAAATGTGTAAAAAGCTCCTAAATAAATGCTTAGTGTCGATCGACACCAAAGGGGTGTGTCGATCGACACCGGTTATCGTGAGCGGTTCCGGGTTTAGTCGATCGAATTGAGGTTGTTTTGGTTTTGGTCGAGGGGTGTCGACCGACACCAAGGAAGGGTGTCAATCGACACCGGTTATTGAGAAATCGACCGGTTTGATTCAAGTCGGCTGGTTTTGTCCGGTTTAGGCGATGGAAACCCTATTCCGCGATTTAAAAGCCTTGTAGCCGCGAGAGAGGCTCAGTTTTCGAGGCAGAGAGTTTTCAGAGAGAAGGAGGTGATTTCTAGGGCGATTTTGGAGTTTGGAAGCTTGATTTGTTGCTGTTCTTCGTTGTTCCATCTCCTTTCCTTCCTTTCAATCCGTTTCAAGGTGAGTGCGTGACTGTAGGTCCGTCAATCGTTAGAGATTGTGTGATTTCGAGTTTGTATTGTGTTCTTGAGTTGTTTATACTGGAAATCGTGTTTTGGATTGTATTGGGGCGTTGAAAACCCTTTGATTGTGTGTTTTGCTATTTTGCTATGCGCTTTTTGTAGCTTCTGGTGTCTGGGCGTCGAGCTGGTGTCGACCGACACTCGATGGGTGTCGATCGACACTCAGAAGGCTGGCGTCGATCGACACCATAGAGGTGTCGGTCGACACCGACCTGGGTGGCAGGAAACGTGGGTGTTTTCCTGACAGGGAGTTGTTATTGTTGAGCATTGTTCTTGTTGTTGATTATTGTTGATGGATTGTCTAGTGTTTGACGTACTTGGCATGTAGGCAGGATGATCCACTCACTAAGTATTTATGATAATACTTACGCATCTCTATTCCAATGTGATGCAGGTAACAGCAATGTTCTTCCGCGGAAAGAGACCGAGAGAAGAGGATTGTAACATCCCGGTTTGTGGAGAGGCTTAAGAGAATATATTTGGCTACCTATGTCAACAAAGTGCACTTACCTTTTCGGTCAAAGGCCCATAAGTAACTCCAGAGTTAAGCGTGCTTGAGCTGGAGTAGTGGAAGGATGGGTGACCTTCCGGGAAGTGGTCTGCGGAACCGTGTGAGTTAGGAAAAAACATGGGGAAAGGTCGGGTGTTGATTGCAGGGATACTAAATAAGTGGGTAGAGCCTCTCAAAAATAACAAACCGACCGTCGAACAGGGGTGGGTCCACGGGCCGAGAGCGAGAGAGGGCGTGGGTGACTCACCGGGATGGGCGGTCGGGGCGTTATAATTTGGTATCAGAGCCGAACCCAGACGTGAGTGTGGAGTCAAGTGGAGTGGCCTTGACTCACACCGTCAGGGGGTGACGATCTAGGTGCGCAACGAGGACGTTGCGCTTAGTGAGTGGGGGTGAATTGTAACATCCCGGTTTGTGATAAATGAGGAGAGGCTTAAGAAAATTGATTTGGCTACCTATGTCAACAAAGTGCACTTACCTTTTCGGTCAAAGGCCCATAAGTAACTCCAGAGTTAAGCGTGCTTGGGCTGGAGTAGTGGAAGGATGGGTGACCTTCCGGGAAGTGGTCTGCGGAACCGTGTAAGTGAGGCCAAAACACGGGGAATGGTCGGGTGTTGATTGCAGGGATAGTAAATAAGTCGGTAGAGCCTCTCAAAAATAACAAACCGACCGTCGAACAGGGGTGGGGCCCACGGGCCGAGAGAGGACGTGGGTGACTCACCGGGATGGGCGGTCGGGGCGTTATAATTTGCAGCTCAAACACCACACAACAACACATTAACGTTTGGTGATGTATCTTGCCCGGCCAAGCTTGTGTACCAAATCCAGCACAAAACCCCGTGGTTTGTTGCTCCCGTAACTCAACACCATGTTCAACACATGAACAACACTCACACATTGTACTCATGACAATGCACACAACTCTGGTGCATCCACGCCCCCGGCGCACACCACATGCGATGGACTATGGAAGGGACACCTCAACCTCCCATATCCAGCACACAAACATAAGTAAGAGACTCCTCAATCTTACTTATGTTCCCTGCCTCTCTTTCAAGACAGCTGGCTCGCCCAAGCCACAGACGATGGACTATGGAAGAGACTCCTCAATCTCCCATACCCAAACACACAACATAAGCGAGAGACTCCTCAATCTCACTTATGGCAACACACACATAAGTAAGAGACTCCTCAATCTTACTTATGTCCCTACACATAAAAGCTATCAAACGACAATGCACAAGCACCAAGTTCAACCCTCATACATTACACAGACTAACAACAACGCACATTACCGGTTTACAACCTAACCGTTTAAACACATACTATGTGGAGTCATCAAACGTTAACACACAACACAAGCTCAATGATAACAACACCAAAAGAGCAATACACAAGTCTAGCAACCTATAGTGAAACACAACAATTGTGTAACACACAAACATCACGGCACAAGAGTAAGCAAATAATAACTTGACATGCAAGTAAGGAGGTAATGAACAACTCAAGTGAGACAACTACACAACTCGTCATCACATGTAACCGGTTTAGGTTCCTAATCCTTTATCATGAACTAGGTGATAATATGCACACAACACATCGTCCCAAAACAACAACCATGCATGACGAGACTATCATGCAAACAAGCTCAAATAACATCACTAGCAAGATTAAACAAACAACACATGCAACAATAGCCCCAAACAATAAACAAATACCCATGACCAATGATAATAATAATCATACAGCGATTAGCAATCAAGACTAACAACCTACGTGAAGCACAAGAATCAAAATGCAACAAGTCAATAACAACGGCTAAACAAACGATGACTTGCGAGTCAAGCCACAAATCAATGCTCATGACCTAGACGAATCAAACTACATGCAGCAAGCAATATACGCTAAGCTTAAACTCAGCTAAGGAAATCGAAGAAAGAAAAGCCTAAGAAGAAACCATAATTTGGTATAATTTGGTATCAGAGTCGAACCCAGACGTGAGTGTGGAGTCAAGTGGAGTGGCCTTGACTCACACTTGACTCACTCAGTCAGGGGGTGACGATCTAGGTGCGCAACGAGGACGTTGCGCTCAGTGAGTGGGGGTGAATTGTAACATCCCGGTTTGTGGAGAGGCTTAAGAGAATATATTTGGCTACCTATGTCAACAAAGTGCACTTACCTTTTCGGTCAAAGGCCCATAAGTAACTCCAGAGTTAAGCGTGCTTGAGCTGGAGTAGTGGAAGGATGGGTGACCTTCCGGGAAGTGGTCTGCGGAACCGTGTGAGTTAGGAAAAAACATGGGGAAAGGTCGGGTGTTGATTGCAGGGATACTAAATAAGTCGGTAGAGCCTCTCAAAAATAACAAACCGACCGTCGAACAGGGGTGGGTCCACGGGCCGAGAGAGGGCGTGGGTGACTCACCGGGATGGGCGGTCGGGGCGTTATAAGGATGATGAGATTAGGAATTTGATTTTGGCTATCTTGTTGTGGTTGACCCGGTATTCATCATTTTAGGGTGTTAGTCTTATTTCAATAATGTAGAAAATCTGGTGTTTAGGTTGCTTATTCTTTATTGGCTTTATTGGTTATTGGTTATTTGTTGAACGGTTTATTATGATTTAATATTATTGATTTCTTTCGAGAATTTCCGCATTGATAATATTTATATAAAAAAAAAAAAAAGCTTGGTTGTTTCAACCATTCACGTTTCCATTTAGCTTAAGATTGTTTTTAAGTTTGTTTATCAAAACTTTCTTTTAAATTATGTTATTAGGATTTCTTGTCTTTCGTAAGCTTTCTTTGTTTTGGATATTTGTATTTTTAAGTAATATTTTCAAGTAATTAAGTATTTTCTACTTTATTTGATTTTTATTTTTTAAATTTTAAATTTTATCTTCTGTTTTATAATTGCAGATGATGAATATATATTTGGTAATAGTTTGTCACAATTTGTCACAGATCTAGTAAGAAAAAAATGTCACAATTAAAAACAACTAGTGACGATTATCTGACTATAATTTAGTCATTAATTGTAACATATTTGTAACACTTTTTCTGGTCGCATTTTGTAACACTAGTGACTAAAATATGGTAATAATTTGTGACAAGTATGTGACACTCACAATTTTGTGGCTTATTTGTGACAATTCGTTACGAATTGTGTCATTTCTGTGACGGTTAAATTGTGTCACAATTTTTGACAAATTGTTACCATTGGTAATCGTTACAAACATTTGTGACGTTTTTGAGACTAAAAAAGATTTGTGACCAATTATTGTGACGTTTTGAAATTCGTATCAATTTTGTCACAATAATTTGTTTGTGACGAAATAGTATTATATTGTGGCAAAACAAATGGTAGCAATACTGTCTTTTTCTTGTAGTGTTAACAATGCGGAAGATTCCAAAATTATTTAATAAATAAATAAATAATTCAACAATTTATTCAACAGTGAAATAAACTAGCAACCTAAACACCAGGTTCGCGTAAACAATTTAAAACGATAAACAAATTATATCATCCCCTTCTTCGGCCTTGATTCCGCGATCACATTTTTCTTTTACCTGCATCACATTAGGCAAAAAATATGCATAAGTATTTCATAAATACTTAGTGAGACTGTCATCCCATCTACTTGCCAATTACACAATTTTCAGACAATTAAACATTATTAAAATAATTCTCATAATTATTAAAATGATTTCCACAATTATTAAATAATTTCCTCAGTTATTAAATAATTTCCACAATTATTTTTGAAGTAATTAATTAATTAATTAAACCTTTAAATAATTAATTACACCAATTAAACCACTTAAACTGGTTAAACCATTTCATTCAATTAAACTAGTTAAATCAATTACAATTCGCTGATTAAAGGAGCCACCAAATCAATCCTCACCTGATCCCAGAGACTCACATCCAATCCTATGTTATACGCACGTTCCAACTTATAGGTCCCTTGTAATGTAGAAGAAACTTATATAATGTACATCCATGTGTGTGTTTAAAGTTTGATACTTGAAACTTATATAATGTACATCAATAATTCCAAGTTGGTTTTACAACATTTTACATCTACTTCTACAAAGCTGCACATTCTCCTCATCTGAATATCAATTGCCATCTCACATGCCACCATCGACAGCTCCAATATATCTCCTTCATTAATCTTTATGTGTCTTGATCTGAAGAGCATTGACACTAGCTGCATCGAGCCCCACTCTATTTCAAATAAAGCAAACATTTAGCCAAGAAATCTAAACAATTCTACTAAGCCCTATATATAAAAAGATAAAGGATCAGAAACTACATCAAAGAATAAGGCAAGTCATTAACTAACAAACAAAGTTTTTAACCTTATACTTGTTGTTCTACATGATTAAGCTAAAGTACATCATCAATGATCAAGAAGAGGAAACAAATTGATTTCAACTATGTACCAAAAACTTAATTTCTAAAAAAGCTATAATTAAAGAGACATGATCGACGAGATACTCCAAGGTTTAAGAATCAAGACTCAATGCCTTTAATCTACAGTGTCGTGATTAATTCACAAAATAACCAAATATAAGATTCAAGATAGATTATGATGCAAATTTGGACTTGAATACTTGTTATATTTGAAAATATAAAGTCTAAATATGAAGCCTAACTATGAAGTCTAACTACGAAGTCTAACTATGAAGTCTAGCTATGAAGTCTAAATATGAAGTCTAACTATGAAGTCTATCTATCACGTAAAATTTAGGGAAAATGGAGAAGAATATGATTACTTCTCACCATGTCAATAGTTGCAATTGAACGGTTTTGCTTCAGAGCATCTGCAACCTTTTCAGCTTCCTGAAACCATTGAAACATCATAATCTGACTTTGGTTACTTTTGACAATAAGAAAGATCCAAGTTTGTCTCGTGATATAATAGTCATGCATATGTACAAGGAACATCAAGCAGAATCATGTCACAAACAAGAAATTATCTTACAAACTAGAGATATGAACACAAAGGAAGAAGAAAACAGAGGGTTTACCACAACCAAAACAGAGGCTTTTTTATGTGCCAAAAACGAATCAGCCTTCTGCATCTTTGTATCTTCTTCTCCTCTCACTCCTTGAAACGCCTCAACCAACGGATTCGAAGGCAACCTGCGCGGAAACAAATCTAACATGTTATGTATGTGGTTCAGATCTGTACCCAGGTCTTTTATGGAGAGAAAAACGATAGTTTACCGGTGATAATGGTAAACAAACGGCGACTGACTTGCTCATGCGAGAAGAAGCGGCGGTGAAAGGATGAAGCTTTCGTTCGTAAGGAGAAGGAGAAGGGATAGGAGGTGGTGGTTAATGGCGAGGGAGAGGCGGCGAAGGTTAACGGCGACTGACTTGCTCAGGCGAGAAGAAGCGGCGGAGATCCATTGGAGCAGAGAGAGAGCCGCCATTCGCTCAGTCAAGAAGTAGCGGCGAGTGGCTTTG
The DNA here is from genome assembly GCA_026724425.1 of Erythrophleum ivorense. Taxonomy (NCBI): domain Eukaryota; kingdom Viridiplantae; phylum Streptophyta; class Magnoliopsida; order Fabales; family Fabaceae; genus Erythrophleum; species Erythrophleum ivorense. Next base: position 1,202,657 of record JAIUCV010000027.1, on the reverse strand, counting down.
CTTAGTCGAGAAGAAGTGGCCGAGGTTCAAGGAGAGATGAGAGAGAGAAAAGCGCAGCAAGATACATATTTGTTTCTATAAAATTAGTGTTATTCCTTTATATACCAAGGTAAAATTTATGGTTAGATGAACTCTAACTATGAAGTCTAACTATGAAGTCTACTAAAGAAGTCTAACAATGAAGTCTACTAATGAAGTCTAACTAACCTTTATATGGATTCATTTTTATACAATTTTAATTTTCATAGATGGTAAATGTTCACATCTTATTTATGTACAAATTTTTTTAATCAAAAGAATTTGCTAAAATTTTATTATTTAAATTTAAGTTGTGATTAGGAAGTAGACTTCAACACGAAGTCTAACTATGAAGTCTTACTATGAAGTCTAACTATGAAGTCTAACTAACCCTAATATTCAGCTTATCGCCAAAATATTTCGTTTCCCGCCTGTTTTTTTTTTGAGTTTCAGACTTCATAACGAAGTCTAACTATGAAGTCTAACTTTGAAGTCTACTTAAGAAGTGTAACTATGAAGTCTACTAATGAAGTCTAACTAACCCTTATATGGATTCATTTTTATACAATTTTAATTTTCATAGATGATAAATGTTTACATCTTATTTATGTATAAATTTTTTTAATCAAAAGAATTTGCTAAAATTTTATAATTTAAATTTAAGTTGTGATTTGGAAGTAGACTTCAACACGAAGTCTAACTATGAAGTCTACTAATCAAGTCTAACTAACCCTTATTTCCGCTTCCGCCAAAATATTTCGTTTCCCGCCTGTTTTTTTTTTAGTTTCATACTTCATAATGAAGTCTAACTATGAAGTCTGACTAACCCTAAACCCTAAATCAAATTTTGAAATAAAAACTTATAGTAAACATTAATTATGTTTATATAATCACGATTAACATTATAAAGTACGAATTCGTGAGCTTTATATCGCTAAACGAACCACAAACATATTTTTATGTCAAAATTCTCTAAACCCTAACAATGACAATCATAAACCCTATACATTAAACCTCAAACACTAAGCTTGGTGATTGGTTTACTCATGAAACTTATAAATTGATTCATTTTCATGAAATTTTATTTTACATATATAGAAGTTGTGTTTATTTAAATTATCCATAAATTTTTTAATCAAAATTATTTTTTATCGATTTTAAACTTTAAATTTAAGATTTTTTTATTTGACAGACTTCATGAGTAGACTTCACACATTTTTTTTTTTTTTTAAAATAATTTGTCTTACTTGATTTAAATTGATTAATTTATTTGCAAATTTATTTTACATGGATTGTAGTTGTCTGTGCTAAAATTATGTGTAAATAGTTTTATCCAAATATTTTTTATAAATTTTAAACTTTAAATTTAAGATTTTACTATATAGTAGATGTAACATCCCCGATCCGCGCTAGGATCGGCGGGATGGACCATGGTCGGTAATGGACGAGTAGGTGGTAGAAGAAAGTGGATAAGTCGTTCCATGGTCCGTAAATGGCTAAGCCCGGGAAGAAGAGGACTTAGCGTGTAAGGAAGAAGAGGGCAGCTGAAAACTAGCTGAGGGCAGCTGGATGGGCGAGCTAGGTCAGCTGGGGCAGCTCGACCAGCTGGTGGATAGCTCCGGTCAGCTAGGCCGAGTGTTCGGTAGCTGAGCTACCTACACTCGGGTAGAGTGTGGCGGTTACTGGCCGAATGGGTTGCGATAGCTGGGCGGTTGGCCACGTACGGTTGCAACTGTTGGGTGGTCGAGTCTATATATACAAGCCCTAGGGGTCGAAATCGCCATTCAAGTTCACACAGAAAAAGGGACAGCCCGATTGTAAGAGAGATCAGGCGAGAAAGAGAGAAACCGATAGGAAGAGATTGGAGGTCGAGCGGTTATCACCAGCGGCCGAACGGAGATGGGAGAACCGGAGAAGAGTCCGACTAAGAAGGGCGATCAGGCGAGTGGGAAGAAGGTTTCCAAGACCCCGGATCTGCCCACCAAGGTATGAAGTTGGTCCGGCGTGATTGGCGATCATGGGCTGGTCGGATGGATCCGATCGGTTCAGGGATCCGATCAGGGCACGGCCATTTCCTTCTTACGTTCAATATATATATCTCCACAGTTCGTGTATTCTGTTTCTGTGGTCGGGTCAAGAAGGGTGATCGATCGGAATGATCCCTCGCTCGTTCTGGATAAAACCATAGTCCGGACGGTTGGTCACCAAACGGTGATCCAACCGGATGAACGGTTCCATCGACCGGGGAACGGTCAGGATGATGGGATCAGTAAACGGTTGGTCACGGAGGGCTGATCAACCGAACAGCAAATGTGCGAGATCGGCCGGGTGAACGGGACCGATCGTCCATGCGGACGTATGGATCGTTTGGTGCGATAGGCCGGTGGTTCGGTATAGTCAGCCGAGCGATTGGCATACGGGAACCGATGGAATGATCGACCGTTCAGACGGTGTGATCGTTCCGAACGGTTAAGGCATGTTTTGGTCGATGCCGAACAGGCGACTCGACCATTCCGATGTGATTAGGACGACATGACCGATCAACGGAATTGATACGATCGGTCAGGTCCAGAATGATAGTTAGGCTTGATTGCGTATTTGGCCTGTAGGCGGGGTGATTGCCTCACTAAGTATTTATGAAATACTTATGCATCTCTTTTTCCCTAATATGATGCAGGTAAAAAGAAAGAGTGATCGCGGAATCGGGCCAGAGAGAGGTTGATAGGTCTCGCGCTAGGTCTTTGTTTGTCTTGAAGGGTTAATCACGGTTAGGAGAACTAACTTGTTGAAATTTTCAGGATCCAAAGGATAAGTCCTCCAAGAGTAGGAAAGACAATGAAGCGGCCAATCTGGGCAAGGGTAAGGCTGCGGGGGTGGTGAATCCACGTACTGATGGTCCAACCGGTCCTGTGGTTGGACAGGGAAGCACGGCTCCAGGGGATCTCGCCGCGCGTACCCCGCCTTCAGCGACTGGTCCGTTTACTCGGAAAACACCCGAACATCTTCTGGATGCTATCTTGGGAGATGAGGATGACGATGACAGCTATGAGAGAGACTCATCGGTCCGGATTGAGGAGGGGAACGTGACAGCGACTGGGCGTGGGAATCAGGAGCAGACCCCTTCGGTAGCAAAAATGTGGGCCGTGATGCAAAAAGTCATGAGCCAAATGGAGGTGCTAACTCAGGCGGCTACGCCGGTTGAGAATCCAACGATGGGACAGTCGGCTGGGGCTCTACATTCGATGCCAACGGATGGAGAACAAGCGGGTAGTGCACCCGAGGTAATGGAGATTGTACCACAGACTGCGAAGACCGGTCGGAAGGTGGACTACCTGAGCCTTTTGGACCATGTTTCACGTTTGGGTACAAAACACTTTAAGGGAAGTGCGGACCCGATAGAGGCGGATGAGTGGAGGTGTCGGCTCGCAAGAAACTTTCGATCCACTGGCTGCTCGGAGGACTACAAGAAGGACATTGCGGTTCACTTCCTGGAAGGAAACGCGCATAACTGGTGGCTTGCGGTGGACAAACGCACAAGGGGTCGCATAGGCACCTTCCCTGCGTTTGAAGCAGAGTTCAAAAGGAAGTACTTCCCTGCCGAAGCAGGGGATAGACTGGAAGCAAAGTTCTTGGACCTGGTCCAAGGGAAGCGAACGGTCAGGGAGTACGAGGAGGAATTCAACCGATTGAGACAATATGTGGACAAGGATGAGAATGAGGAGTCGCAGGTTAGGCGATTCATGCGTGCCTAAGGGTGGAGCTGCGAGTTCATTGCTCAGTCCGAACATTCGCCACGGTCTCAGAGTTGGTAGAAATGGCGGCCAACGTTGAGGCCAGTCTTCAGAGGAGACTAGGGCCAGGACGCAACCGCGGTCGGGAACGACTAGTAAGCCGGCCGATAATAAGCGTAAATGGGACAAGGTGGACCCAAAGGGCAAATGGCCGTACAGGGAGTGTACGACTTGCGGAAAGAAGCACAGCGGGGAATGCTGGGGTGCAACGGCCGCGTGTGCAAACTGTGGAAGCAAGGACCACGCTATCCAAAATTGCCCACAAAAGGACAATCAAGGGCAAGGGCAAGTGACAAGTGGACCGAGAGCTTGTTTCCGTTGTGGGAAGACGGGACATTTCAAAAAGGATTGTCCGGTGCCACAGTCAGGAAGGCAAGATGGTCAAGGAGGATACCGCGGGGGTAATGACCAGTCGACTACAAGCCAAGTTTTGTAGTGTTGTTTCATCCAAGGAGGATCCACCAGCCATTGTCTCCGTACCGTCTCAAGATGACGAAAGAGAAGATGAGCCTAAGGAGAGGTACAAACCAGAGAGATACACATGGGAGTCAAGGCGAGCTTACAAAAGAAGGCTTGAGAACAAGCCGTTGCTGAAACAAGGAGATCCCGGGAAGTTTGTGATCCCCGCTTGTATCAATGGATACCAACTCACTGATTGCTTGTGTGATAGTGGAGCAAACGTGAACCTAATGTCTCTTGCACTAGCCAAAGATTTGGGATTCAAATATTTCAAGGAGCCTAAGGTGAGAGTAGAGTTTGCGGATCTATCAAGTATGGAACCTTATGGAGTGCTTGAAGATGTTATGCTAGAGATCGGAGAAAGACATGTCCCCACCGATTTTCAAATCATGGTATGCGAGGGGTCAAAGCGAAATCAGTTGATCCTTGGAACCCCATTCTTAGCCACAGCCGGTGTAGTAACCCTGATGTGAGATAAGAGATTCTGGCTGAAGATCACATTGGAGAGGATCCAGAGATCATATGGAGTGTTTCGGTCGAAGAACATTCGAAAATGAACGAGTAGAATTGAAGATAGAACAGGAGAAACCGTTACGGGACGGTACGGTCGATCCGGGTAAAGACGGACAAGAGCTCGATCGAGTGGGAAGAAGAGCCGACTGACCAAACGTGGTCCGAATGGGATGAAAACTTGGGGACAACAAGAAGACCCCAAAACAAACCATCTGGTCGAGACAGAAGTTGATTTGGACGAACGGATCTTGAGATATGAGTTTTACCGCCTGATGGCTATGCCGAAGGGTGGGAAGCTTATATCGATGATCGGGTAACGACTAGGAGGAACTGAGTATGGCCGACTATCAAGCGAAGTGATAGGGACGTGACCAAGGTGAGAAATGGTCATGGGAAGGTCAGCGCGCAAGGATGGCCGCGGATAAAAATTATTGGCCGCGGGACGAACATTGGATGTACCCGAGTGCGGTACGGATGGAGTGCGGGATGTGATCGCGGTACGGACGAAGTATGGGACGCGATCATGGTCCGGATGGAGAAGTGGGACGGATTGGTTGGGGAAACCTATCCCCACATGTGTTGAAATACACATGCTATTCTATGATTGGTTGAAAATTAAATGAGGACACATGTCACACCAAGAGAGTTTCTTAGGTGTGTGACTCCTTAAAGCTACTTGCTGACTTGTTGAAGCTACTTCATGGAAGTTTCAGCATGAGAGTGTGCATGGCGACCTAGTCCAAGTGTGTGGCAACCTTGGAGGAAGCTAGCGCCTAGGCCAGCACGAGGTGTTGCCAGCTGAAAGCATGTATCTCTGCATGTGAAGGAGAGTGACTCCTTAAAGCTAGGAGTGTGACTCCATGGAGCTAGGAGTGTGACTCCTTGAAGCTATTTGCTTGAGGTGTTGGCGTGTGAGTGAGCATGGAGGAAGCTAGCCCTTAGGCCAGCACGAGGTGTCGCCGGTTTAAGGCTTCCTCCTCCGCATGTGAAGGAAATCTCGCCATTTGTTCGTGAAAGTGTCTGGACGGTATTGGACCGTCATCCTCCCTCACTGGCCTATAAATAAGAGACCTGAGCCTCATTAGCTTCCATTTACCATTCCTTGTGTTACTCCCTTGCATAAAAACCGAGAAAGAGAGAGTTAAGAGAGAAAAGAGTGTGAAATCTTTTCTTTAAGTGTGAGTGAGAGTAGAGAAGCTTTGGAGAGAAAGCTTAAGAGTGAGAATAGCTTGGTGGTGTGAGGTGTAGCTAGTGGTGAAGGCTAGGCTGTTCATCAAGCGGTTTTGGTGAGTTTTCGATGATAGCTTCGAGAGTAGCTATGTGTGTGTGATGCATGTAGAATCAAGTAGAAACTTGTAGGTTTCTTTTGATTAGGTGCATGCATATTGTGTGGTGATTGTTAGTATGTGTTATACTAACTTTGTGGTTGCAGGAAGTATATACGTTAAGCAAGGAGGCTAACGTTATACTTTGTGTGGTTGTGCGGTTTTAACTTCGGTTCAACCGATGTGTTTGCATGCATGTTCGGATCCAAGGAAAACATGGGTTGTTGTTCCTTGTGATTGATTGCATGTTGTGTGATTAACGTGTTGTGATGTAGGGAAGGGGAGAAACGCCTAAGTGTTGTCATGAACTAATGGTTTTAGTGCAGGGATGAAGAACACTTAGAGCGGTTTCTGTTTAACCTATTGCATATTGATGCTCTGAGGTTGTGACATTATTATTCAAGTATCTTTGTTGAATAATTATGTATTTTCTTAAGACTAACATATGTGATGTGTTCAGTGTGTTGAGTTCTTTTGAAAATGGTTCGGTGGACATATCATGTGTTGCATCGCTACTGAGTACAAGTATGGTGGATAACAAGTAGTTATGCCACATACTGTGTCGAACATGTGGTGGTGGGTGCCGGGAAAGGCTAAACCTTATGTAGTCCAAGGGGGCGTGTAGAGTGTATGTCTTTGACAGCACCCTGTACTCATGGATGCATAAAGGAGGCTGAGTAAGGACTTAGACCCCACGATGTTCAGTGTAGGATGGCGAACAATGAATGTTGCACCAAGGGCTAGTGGTGAATAACATGTAGTTATGTCACACTATGCCGGGAAGGACGTAAGGTGAGTGCCACGAGGGCAGGTCACGTACTTACGTTTTTTTTTTTTTTTGTGTGAGGATCATGTACTCGTGATAGGCATGATCTTAGGGGTACACACGGTGTTCTCGCTGCCCTGACGGACGTTCACTGAGAAACCCTCTTGGATGGTCCTGAAGGATGACTCAGAGATAGTACTTGGGTAGCGCCCATGGCTGAGTACACACGACGGTGTGTTTTGAAATGCCTAGTTGCACTTACGGCTAGCGGAAGTGGCTAGGTGGGCTAATCGGCTGCCCGTGGTGTGGTGGGATTAGTCCGGGTTAACCGGTTGACTGGGTTAACGCGGTTAACTCCCGATTGCTGTTCAGGCCTAGTGTGACTTTGTGTTTGCTAGGTGCGGGTGTGCAGGTCTTCGGAAACCGTGGTGTACCATAGAGGCCTCTAGGTCGAGCGGTGGCTCGATAGTGTGTGTGGTGTGTGTAGAGTGTTTCTTGTGTGATAGAAACCTCTAGGTCGAGCGGTGGCTCGATAGTGTGTGTGGTGTGTGTAGAGTGTTTCTTGTGTGATAGAAACCTCTAGGTTGAGCAGTGGCTCATTAGACTGTTGTGTGTGTGTGTAGAGAGTGTTCTTATGGGAAGAACCTCTCTAGTGTTAGATCACTAGTGTGTTGTGATCTTGGAGTTACTCGGGATGAGTAATCTCTTGTGTTGTTAGGATAACTTGTGAGAGTTATCCTTGTCTTTTGTCTTGGCAGGTTGAAGAGCGTGGTGATAGACAATACGGTTGTATTGGTCTATGGCGTGAGCTAGAGAGCTTTGCTACGGCATTGTCTCTAGTGTGTTTAATGTTATTTGTTTCAAGCTTCCGCTTGTGCATTGCTTTGATTGTGTATTGATTGGGGTTTGGGTTGGGGATGATATATGTAGTTGTATTGTAGAGGGTTTCCGAGCTCACTAAGTAATCCTAGATTACTTATGATGACTCTATTTGTTTCAGGTAACCCTAGAAGTGGTGTGGAACTTGGACGTGGAAGGCCGGAGTAGATTGCGGTGTATTTTGTAAAGCTGTAAGATTTCCGTTGTTTTCTTTTCGACGTTTGTTTTATATTCGCTGAACCCGGGATGTAATCTACGGTTTTCAATTTTGTAAAACAATGTTTATGTTATATATAAAAGTATGTTTTGAGTATGCTAAATACTTGGTTTAAATGATATTAGTCTTGTCCGGACTAACATAACTCTTGGCCTGAATACGGGTTGGCAAGCCTTAGGTTCTTGTCGAGAGGGTCGGATATCAAAGACGGACTGACCTCGGCTTTACTTTGTGTGTTGCCTTGAGGATGGATCGTCGATGGTATTTCGGCATACTGTGACATCGATCGTCGCGGGCTATGCCTAGCACGTGTCGGGGGTGTTACAGTAGAAGGTGGTATCAGAGCATGGTTCATGATCGTGCTCATAAAACCGAGAGTTTTCAAAATGTTTTCAATGTTTTATCGAGTCGAAACGTGTCGCAGAATACACCATTAGGAATCCGGTACGTCTAAGTTTAGTTAGTAAGATAGGACCTTACCCTATTTGTTGTGGATGGTGGTACAGTTGTGCAGGTTGTAAGATGGGACACAGGATGGGAGATTGGATAAGGAGATGGGGTCAGGGAGGATCAGATGATAGTGAGGTTTGCAACAGTGAAGTTGTAGTGATATCCTCATCGAGTGGCTCGAGTTCGAGCGATGATGATTCTAGTGAGGGAACGAACGGTTCGGAGTATGTGATGGTGGGAGACTCGGACACGTCAGTAGAGACGGATCCGAGTGAGGTGAGCTTTGGTTCGACTGTCTGTATGGAGTCGAATCATTTCTCGAGTTTGGATATTGGAGGAGGTGTGGAGGCAGACGTGCCATCACCATATGGAGCTACGGAAGCGGTCTACCAAGTTGATATGGTGGCCATACCGACGAAGTACGAGGATGTGGAGATCCTAGTGCCGTCTACAGAGATCATCGAGATTTCTTCCGATGATACTTCGACAAGTCCATGGGATGAAGGGAGCCCTCAACAGGTGTTGCCGGAGATACCAATGCCTCATGTCTATGTTCCGGGATATGGAGTGCATCCGTACATGCCGAGTGAGGAGATGTTAGACTTGTATGGGCAACCCTTTGCCATACCAAGTCCGGTGTACAGTCCGAATTACGAAGGGAACCAGACGGTTCAAGGGGAATCAAACGTGGTGACCCAAAGTTCCTTCGAGGAGGCAGTTCCATACGATGGGAGGCCTTTAACATATCTTGATCCAGAAGCAACCATGGCGGACTTTTGGAAAGATTGGGATCGTGACGCTCAGCATGGAGGTCCGATCGATCCACAACCAACGGGAGAAGATGGAACTAGTGAAGGGATGCTACCGGCCATAGCAAACCTTGCTACGTTCTTTGGAATTCAAGTTGGAGGAGAGCCGGGAAACCAAGAAGTTCCGGCAATAGACCCAAATAATGAGGTGGTGGAAGAGCGAGTTCCGGTGGAGAACCCGAACCAAGTTGAGACGGTGAACCACGTTGAGGTGGGAAGCCAAGTGGTGGAAGAGAATCCAAACCAAGATGGTGAGGATACAAACCAAGTTGAGGTGGAACATCATGACGATGATGAGAAGGAAGATATGAACCGTGAGGAGGCGGTAGCTGTGAGTGAGACTCCAGCAGTCTGGGAAATGGGAAGTTCCTCGGGAAGAAGGCCCGCGGGAAGACTTCGTTTCCGATCTCAAGCGAGAAAGAGAGTTCCGGTTCCGGAAAGGGCATCAATGCCCTGTTGTGTGTGTGGAGGACATGGGCATTACACTCATGCCTGTCCGAATGAAAGGCAAGGTAGGCCTTTGAGGAGGAACCAAATAACGTGTTACTCATGCAGAATGCGAGGACACTATGCGACATCCTGCCCTGGGACCCCAACGCCATCTCCATCGTCCTTATCTTCAACCAGTGCACGAAGGCCTTCAGGAAGGCGTGGTAGAAACTCTGGTTAAGCGTGAAACCCCAACCATAAACCAGAGAACGAGGTATGTGTGGGTTTTAACTTTACCTCGTTGTGTGAGATTGATTGCTTGTGTGTGATAGCGTAATTTCAATCTCTGAGTAGAGTAGAGTATAGTGTGGTGAAAGCTATAGTTCTCTCTGTTGATTGCTTGCATGGTAGTTTAGCATAATAGCAATCGGGGTGTAGGATGGATCATAGTGTGGTGAAATCTATGGTTCCATGCCTGTTTGTGTGTGCGATCATGGCGAAAGCTATGGATCGGTTTGAGTGTGCTTGGTCAAGAACATAGTGTGATGAACGCTATGGTTCTTTTCCTTGCTGTGTGAGCAGGACATGGTGTGGTGAAATCCATGGTCCTGTAGTGTGATAGAGTAAAGATCGGGGAGATCTTTGGAGACATCGTAGGATGTTTCTCTCGGTAGGGTGTAGTAGCGTTTCTGTGGAAGAGAAACGTTAGGTTTAGGGTTAGAAGGACTGTGGAGAGTCCATAGAACCCTTGAGTATGTGAAGTTCGGTGTGTGTGTGTCGAGTTGGACTGAGGAGAAGGAAATCCTGTAGTCACTCGATTGGGTTTGCTGGAAGTGTTAGGAAAAACCTAACCTTTAAGTAGACCTTGGAATGGGAAGCAAGGCAGTGAGGAAGGCAGTGAGGTGAGTTGTGAGCGACGAGGAGATATTGGTTCAGACAAGGAAGTCTACCAATATGGGTCTAGGAGAGACCGGGCGAGTGTGGGTATTGATTTGGACAGGATTGTCGATCAATACGGATCTTGAAGAGATCCATGAATGGAGGATATTGGTTTGACACCGAGGTCAATCAATGGAGATCTATGGAAAGATCAATCGGAAAGGAGGGCGTCTGTGAGACACAAACTCAAAACTTGTGTAAGGCAGAGGAGGATGATCAAGAATCGAAATGGAACTCGATTAGATCATTAGAGTGTGCAGGCTTCTTGGAGAAAAGTGCTGCAAGGTATGACCATATCAAGATGTTGATATGTGATCAAGGTGCAAAGGAGAATGCTTGTGTCAAGGCTGGTATACGGTGGTATGAGACCTTGATACTAAAGCACAAGCATAAGTGGAGAAGAAGGAAAAAGGTGAGAAGGAAGATGCTTGTAACAAGGAGGTTACAACGGCAAGATATGGAGTCAAGAATCGGTGTACGGACCGAATGGTGGTACACAGACGGTGGTGACCACAAAGGATACCTAGAAGGTGGTATCATGAAGAGCCTACAGAAGATGTACAAATGGTGGTAAAGAGTTTTCTATGGCGATCATGGAAGGCTTTGGTGTAGAATTCGGGGACGAATTCTTATAAGTGGGGGTGAATGTAGTAACCCTGATGTGAGATAAGAGATTCTGGCTGAAGATCACATTGGAGAGGATCCAGAGATCATATGGAGTGTTTCGGTCGAAGAACATTCGAAAATGAACGAGTAGAATTGAAGATAGAACAGGAGAAACCGTTACGGGACGGTACGGTCGATCCGGGTAAAGACGGACAAGAGCTCGATCGAGTGGGAAGAAGAGCCGACTGACCAAACGTGGTCCGAATGGGATGAAAACTTGGGGACAACAAGAAGACCCCAAAACAAACCATCTGGTCGAGACAGAAGTTGATTTGGACGAACGGATCTTGAGATATGAGTTTTACCGCCTGATGGCTATGCCGAAGGGTGGGAAGCTTATATCGATGATCGGGTAACGACTAGGAGGAACTGAGTATGGCCGACTATCAAGCGAAGTGATAGGGACGTGACCAAGGTGAGAAATGGTCATGGGAAGGTCAGCGCGCAAGGATGGCCGCGGATAAAAATTATTGGCCGCGGGACGAACATTGGATGTACCCGAGTGCGGTACGGATGGAGTGCGGGATGTGATCGCGGTACGGACGAAGTATGGGACGCGATCATGGTCCGGATGGAGAAGTGGGACGGATTGGTTGGGGAAACCTATCCCCACATGTGTTGAAATACACATGCTATTCTATGATTGGTTGAAAATTAAATGAGGACACATGTCACACCAAGAGAGTTTCTTAGGTGTGTGACTCCTTAAAGCTACTTGCTGACTTGTTGAAGCTACTTCATGGAAGTGTCAGCATGAGAGTGTGCATGGCGACCTAGTCCAAGTGTGTGGCAACCTTGGAGGAAGCTAGCGCCTAGGCCAGCACGAGGTGTTGCCAGCTGAAAGCATGTATCTCTGCATGTGAAGGAGAGTGACTCCACTCCAGCGGAAGTGGCTAGGTGGGCTAATCGGCTGCCCGTGGTGTGGTGGGATTAGTCCGGGTTAACCGGTTGACTGGGTTAACGCGGTTAACTCCCGATTGCTGTTCAGGCCTAGTGTGACTTTGTGTTTGCTAGGTGCGGGTGTGCAGGTCTTCGGAAACCGTGGTGTACCATAGAGGCCTCTAGGTCGAGCGGTGGCTCGATAGTGTGTGTGGTGTGTGTAGAGTGTTTCTTGTGTGATAGAAACCTCTAGGTTGAGCAGTGGCTCATTAGAGTGTTGTGTGTGTGTGTAGAGAGTGTTCTTATGGGAAGAACCTCTCTAGTGTTAGATCACTAGTGTGATGTGATCTTGGAGTTACTCGGGATGAGTAATCTCTTGTGTTGTTAGGATAACTTGTGAGAGTTATCCTTGTCTTTTGTCTTGGCAGGTTGAAGAGCGTGGTGATAGACAATACGGTTGTATTGGTCTATGGCGTGAGCTAGAGAGCTTTGCTACGGCATTGTCTCTAGTGTGTTTAATGTTATTTGTTTCAAGCTTCCGCTTGTGCATTGCTTTGATTGTGTATTGATTGGGGTTTGGGTTGGGGATGATATATGTTGTTGTATTGTAGAGGGTTTCCGAGCTCACTAAGTAATCCTAGATTACTTATGATGACTCTATTTGTTTCAGGTAACCCTAGAAGTGGTGTGGAACTTGGACGTGGAAGGCCGGAGTAGATTGCGGTGTATTTTGTAAAGCTGTAAGATTTCCGTTGTTTTCTTTTCGACGTTTGTTTTATATTCGCTGAACCCGGGATGTAATCTACGGTTTTCAATTTTGTAAAACAATGTTTATGTTATATATAAAAGTATGTTTTGAGTATGCTAAATACTTGGTTTAAATGATATTAGTCTTGTCCGGACTAACATAACTTTTGGCCTGAATACGGGTTGGCAAGCCTTAGGTTCTTGTCGAGAGGGTCGGATATCAAAGACGGACTGACCTCGGCTTTACTTTGTGTGTTGCCTTGAGGATGGATCGTCGATGGTATTTCGGCATACTGTGACATCGATCGTCGCGGGCTATGTCTAGCACGTGTCGGGGGTGTTACAGCCGGGGCGGTCATCAATTACATGAGAAACCAACTAACACTTGGTCATGTCCGGCAAGATGTCTTTTTCCCAAGCGTCAAATTCAAGCAAGCTCCAAGTGCAGTCAAATTACCACCAGAAAGGAGCACACTCATGCCAAGAGAAGGAGCCGAGCGGCCAAGAAGCACCAAGAAGGGCTCGCCCTATCCAAAACCGAAGGAAGCAACGAAACCGTTGAAACCGAAGCATGAGAATGTCTTCAAGGATATTCACTCGTTTTTGTCATCATCCTTTGACAATTATGGAGCTGAAGAAGAGCCTGACGGTGTGCCTAAGTCCTTTGCCAGCATAAGAATTCTTTTCCCAAAGGATCCGGACCCCAAAGATGAGCAAACCGCAAAGGAAAGACTCGAAAAAACCTTAAAACTTTTTCCGAGAGCTTTGGTCTTCAAGGATGACACGGAAGATGATCATGGAAAGCCCAAACCACCTCATGAGCCACCTGAACCAGAGTGTGAAGACACCAAAGGGATCCCAAACCCTTTGGCCGATCACATCCGCACCTAACCAAACAAATAAAAAAGGGAGTCAAGCTAGATGACTTTAAAACAAGCGCTTTGTGGGAGGCAACCCACACGGTATTTTTCTTTTTCTTTTTCATTTTTAGTTTTCACATCATTATTGCATGCATTTTGTTAAGATGAGAACCCAAGAGGAGACCAAACAAGAAAATGTCCCACCCATTCATCCCACCCTTGTCCAAACCGACACCAAGGAGCGGGCACCATCTGGGAATCCTAAAGAAGGGAAGCAAAATCACATCGGTCAACGAAAATCACCAAACGGTCGAGTTGATTTCAAGATATTCCATCCGGCGTGATTCTATCGGCCAAACGGGTGCAACGGAGGACCCACTTGACCTATCTCACAATCCGTGTAACCAAAGTCCACCAAACTTCACAGGCGACCAGACAATACCATATTGGTTGGCAAATCCAAAAGATAGGACGGAGAAATGTGAACGGATGAGGAGATACGCACAAATGCCACATCCGGTCGATGGCGGGTAACCGAAGGCCGACAAAAACCAAAATCACGGCATGGAGACATCACCACCTGGAAATGGATTCTTGGAGCTTCAAAATCACTATTCCAGAAGAAAATAAAGGAACGAACGTGCCAAATTCAAGGCAGTTCACGAAACTCTTCCCGGAGCCGAATTGCCCACTTTGTGAAGGAATTCTCAGTCCGTTCGTTCGTTCGACGCCACACTTCACCAGTGCCCATAAAATATGAAGTTGGTCGATGGAATTTCAAGATAGGTCAGAGAATTCTTCATCATTCGAGCTGTGGTCTATTGCACTATCCTCCGGTCGACCGGATGGCCACCAAATGACGAATCTCCCAAACCGCTCGTTTGTTTGACCTCAAACTTCACCAGCGGCTCTAAAACATCATATTGGACGGTAAATTTTCAATCCCGTTCATAAAATGCTTAACGGTTTGTCATGTGGTTCATAGCACTCATTCTCGGGTCGACCAAATGAACCCAACTCGACCAAAACGCCAACCGGCGAGAATCAGGCCTGGAAATTCAAAACTCACCGACCAATCATGTCTAAAGAGGAGCCCTATTCAGTTATCTGACACTGATCTTCATTACAATTGGTCATCACTTGGTAACATATTTTACCTCTCTTAATCTGATTTTTTCTTACACCGGGACGGTGCAAGTTAAGTCTGGGGGGATTATACTAATAAGTTTGTTCATTTTGGAATTTCATCTTGCATCATTTTTCTTTTCATCGAGTCGTTTTTATTGAGTCAAAACTTTTGTCGAGAATTATGACTTTATCTTGGACCTAACCATTGTTGTGCCTGTGTTTAAGTGACCATTGATCAGTTATTGGCAGTTTACTTCATCACATGTGCACCATGAGTGGATTGATCTACCAAAAATGTCCACATCTCCAAGGGCTTAAGAAGGATCCATCTTTGACTCCGCACCTAAATGAACTTAACTTTCTCAGCTAGGGGCTTGGTTTTACAAAAGGCACGACTCCTCATCCTCACCAAATAGTGAAAGTCTATGTGAGTTCGGTTTCCCTCTCTCTCCCCTTCAAACTTAAGAAAAAGCATCAAGGTCCAAGTAACCGGGGATTAGGTGGCAACCACCATCAATACTCGCGTCTATGAAAAAACTTTTGATCCAAGTAACTGGGGATTAGGTGGCTACAACCATCAATACTCGCGTCTATGGAAGATCCATCAAAAACCTCCACAAAGAGGAGAAGAAGTCGAATAAAAAAAATACCTTGCTACCCTAAAAAAGGGATGAATCGACTTAAGAAGTGAGAAGACAGAGAGGTGAAACAAGAGCCAAGACATGTGTTTTATAAAAAGAGGATGGGTAAGAGTCTATAACCCCTTTGATCGATATTCCCTAGTTGAGACCACACCTTTAGAAACTAAAGGAGTCAAAGGTGGAGAATTTGGATGGCCTAAAGAGAAGTTGATTGCTTTGGGATGATTGCAAAACTCATGGTATTTACTTTCTTGTTCTTAATTCTAAATGCCATTGCTGATTTATGTGGATCACTGAAATAAAGGTCAATATGGATTTCCAAAAGGATTTAAGAGTTCTCATGTTTTCAAACCTCTTTTCCATGCTTAGTTTGCTTGGGGACAAGCAAAAGATAAGTCTGGGGGAGTTGATATATACATATTTTGCATGATTTTACTTAGTATTTATTTATGTTTTCAAGTGTTTTCAATATGGATTTATGCCTTTAGAGGTAGTTTTCTTGTATTTGTTGGTTTTGGAGTCTTAACAGGTTAAATTATCAAAAAGGATTCAAAAAGGAGAAAAAGAGCCTCAAACCATGATCCATGCAAGTTTCCAAGTAAAGAGCATCAATATAACTCCATTTGTCCGATTCTCGCATTTGGACAGAACCGGAGCATCCGAAAGATAACCGCGGCAAGGGGTCTTACCGACGTCCAAAAATCATGATCTTGGTCTTGATTGATAGATACTTGAGTCATGCATCACCGAGAAGTGGATTCAAGCCATTTGGATCAACCATAACGGAGATAATCTTTTTCTTCCAAGACGTGTCCGCCAGGCGAGTAAACGAAGCCCATGGAGACTTGGTGCCACAAACGGCCCTGGATTCCGCGGCATGGACCTTGTCTCGACTTAACACAAGCCCAGCTTGCTTTTGGTGGTTTACTTGTCCTGAACCCGGTCCAATCACATCGCAAATCATCAAGGCCGGTTAACCGGAAAGTTTCCTTTTTCGACACTTCATAAACCTAGCGACTTCTACCCTATAAATACAAGCTTTTAGCCTCGACCTAGAGGAGAGCGAGGGAAGCGAGGGTTTTGGCCGTCAAGAAGAATCAGAGAGAGAGAGCCGTGCAGTCCAGTGAGGAGAAAGGAGGCGCCGCTCAAGATCTTGGCTCACATAAAACCTTGTTCTTTTTTCTTCTTCTCTTTGTCACTTTTATACTTTAAATCCGAGAGTTTCAAGGGAGGATTCGACTTTGTTCTTCAATAGAGAAGCTTTTCTATTCCCTTTATCTCTTACTTACGCTTATGATTATGCCTTCAATCATGCTTTGCTTACTTGTTTGCGTCATGGCCGAGTAGATCTCTCGGTTAGGCCGAGGGAGATCGATAGGGCTCATGACATGATTTGACTTATATGATTGCATAAAACGGGATTTCATCAATTGGACCTTCATCTTTACTTGTTCTTAATGCTCGTTTTTAGGAAAGTGCGCCTAAACAACTTGAACCTAGGTTGATACACTCTCCAAAAGCTTGTTGTATTGCCAAAACTAGTATTTGGTGAGCTAAGTGTTTTAGGCTTCCAAAAGTCGACCTAAGGACCTTAGTGAACAATCACAACTTGAACATTGATTAATGCATGCTTATAACTTGTAATAACTATCGAAAGTTGAGTCTATTAGGTTGTTTAAGCATAGTAGCCGGAGCCACGAAAGTGGAAAGGCTATACCTTAGTGTTGTGAGTTCAAGGCGGTTTATAACTTATCCCATGCAATCTCTTGTCAATTCATTGAATGTTTCCATTGATTATCCCTTGCCTAACATCTTTCTCATCTTGTTTACATTCTCATTCATTTACTCACTTGTTTTCATTGGATATTAAGATCACCACAAATCATATTCTTCGTTCTAGCTACTCATCATTCACCATAGACTTGAAACGAGATCACTCTTCCTTGTGTTCGACCCCGACTTACCACGGCTGTGCACTTGCAGCTCTACCAAGTTGGGTTATAAATTGTATTAGTTTGAAGCATAAAACCCAACGCATCAAGTTTTATAGATCTACTTTTGTTCTAGAGATTTCAAGGAGAGGATCCCTCCTCCTCACTACAATTTGGAGAAGATTTCTGAGCCTTTATCTATTATCATGCTTTCTCCATCTCTTTGTGTTGTTACTTTGATCATGTCTGAGTAATTCACTTGTTAGGTTGCTAGGGTTACTAATTCAATGAGTTGTTTGCTTGATCTATGATTTCGATGAACTGTTAGGGATATCATTAGAGTCTTTGTCTCGTTTTGTTCACTTATTAATGCTGATTGCTTTACCGCGCATCTAGCAATCCGATCCTAGGTTGATTTGAGCCATGGAAGTGTTGTTCATTTCCTTCTTACGTTCAATATATATATCTCCACACTTCGTGTATTCTGTTTCAGTGGTCGGGTCAAGAAGGGTGATCGATCGGAATGATCCCTCGCTCGTTCTGGATCAAACCATTGTCCGGACGGTTGGTCACCAAACAGTGATCCAATCGGACGAACGGTTCCATCGACCGGGGAACGGTCAGGATGATGGGATCGGTAAACGGTTGGTCACGGAGGGTTGATCAACTGAACAGCAAACGGGCGAGATCGGCCGGTTGAACGGGACTGATCGTCCATGCGGACGTATGGATCGTTTGGTGCGATAGGCCGGTGGGTCGGTATAGTCGGCCGAGCGATTGGCATACGGGAACCAATGGAATGATCGACCGTTCAGGTCCAGAATGATAGTTAGGCGTGATCGGCCCAAAATTGATATGGCCAATCATGAGTGTTAGAATGGATTTGATAGGTTGTGGTTCGGATATACTTCGCCTTTTGAATCAAGGTTCGGCGGGTGACTTAGGAATCAGTCGGATTTACTAAGGCTCGACCGGGAACCTCATGGTGGGTTCACGGTTATGTATGTCTCGGCCGAATGATAGATCGGTGGAGATAAAAAGGGGATTAACGGTTCATGAGCATGTAGATCGATAGATTACATATTCGGCTCAATTGATAGGATTAGAGAACTCATCTCTCTTTGGTTGTTTCAGGAACAGATGGTGATCGTGATACGGTCTAGGCGCGCGGAGCCAGTTGATGTGCGGATGTGTGGTGTAATAGACTGTATTATTAGGATCGAACACTTGTAATAGCTTATAGCAAACTCACTTGTTGTATCGAATCTTTTATCATGTTAATAAGAAATACAGTTTGACTCTATACTTAGTGAATCACCGAATGATCCAATACAAAAGAATATTGTTAAGGAATGGGCCCTTAAAATGAACATGGTTGATCGGAACAGGTAGTGTTTCGATTGGAAGCAAACCTCACGGTTTAGTAGCCGGGATGGGTTGTTTCAGTAGACTTCATGAGTAGACTTCACACAGTTTATAGGTTACATACATAATTTATCTTAGTTCACTTATATGGATTCATATTTATGCAATTTTATTTTTCATAGATGCTAAATGTTTACATCTTATTTATATATAAATGTTTTTAATCAAAATAATTTATTATAATTTTATAATTTAAATCTAAGTAGTGTTGAGGAAATAGACTTCATGAGTAGACTTCACACAGTTTATAGGTTACATACATAATTTATCTTAGTTCACTTATATGGACTCATTTTTATGCAATTTTATTTTTCAAGATGCTAAATGTTTACATCTTATTTATGTATAAATGTTTTTAATCAAAAGAATTTATTATAATTTTATAATTTAAATCTAAGTAGTGATGAGGAAATAGACTTCATGAGTAGACTTCATGAATAGACTTCATGAGTAGACTTCACACAGTTTATAAGTAGTCTTCATGAGTAGACTTCATGAGTAGACTTTTACGGGGTAAAACAGTCAAAAGACTAGCGTTTTTTTCTTTGTTCATAAGGTTGAGGTTTGTAATTTGGCAACCCCAAAAGACTAGTTTAAACATAAGTGTAATAGGGGTCTATTTTTGCATTTCAAATCAATATGTGGTCTATTTGAGGCAATTCCCTCATTATATAACTTATATATATAATTATTATATATTTTTAATGAATATTTACTAAAGAAATGTCAAATTTATTTATTTATATTGTAAATATAATATCTAAATCTTTTTAATAAATATATATACTGATTTTAACGAAATATGTATTTATTTGTATTTCTTTTTTTTTTTAATTTTCCATCCGCAACCGCCAGCAGTCGCAAATGCTGCTAGAAATGAGCTTTTGATTTTGAGGAATCTGGAACGGTTTTGAACGTTTTAAAGCGGTTATAGTCAAACGCCAACAACCGCTACCACATGCAAAAGCTGCGTTTGCGGGTGGCAGGGTAAACCAATCAACACCTAAATCTTCTGTCTCACAATTCCGACATCAACCATAGCTTTACGACAACCGTGTCAGAGGCGTTTAGTCTGGTACAACGAAAACTTCCAGCTGTAGAGTCAGCTCGCGTTATTGAAGATTGAACACCGTCCGGCCCATCATTATGATCCGATTGTTTGACCCGGATGTGATTAAAATCAACCGGGTGCATTCAATTATCTGAGGTTCCGATTCGGGCTGCGTAGTTATGATATCAGTGTATGTATGAAGCTAATTGCTGTGCCTAAGAATAGGGTATGTAAAGTCAGAGTCTCGTCCAATGCTATCAACATTCGTCCATTTGATATTTCCACATTTTTTCATTTAAATGTGAGAAAACTCAGAACAGACAAAGAATTTAAGGAAAAAAAAAATTGTGAGAATTAAAGCTGTGTGAGAGTCATGACCAAGCCTACCTCTGTTCAGCTTTAATCTCTCAAAATTGTGAGAATTAAAGCTGTGTGAGAGTCACAATTTTGATGATCTGTAAAAATCTTAACTACCTCTGTTCAGATTTATGTTTCTCAGCAATATTAACCCCAAAAAATAAAGTTAAGCATCAACTATATGTCCAAGTAGTTCTCCAGCAACATCCTCCACAAATATCAATAACGCATGCAGAGCCAATCGTATAAATGATAAGTCGTCATCCTAATCTCTGACTAAACTATTATCAATCCACATATAGCGAGGTAAAACTATCAAGTCCAAACTAAGTGATCAATAACGAATGTCAAATCATCTGAAGCGAAACAAAAAAAAAAACAGATTTACATATCTACAGATCAAAACAGAAGCGAAAAAGCTTTTTTTTGTCTCTCTTATCAGAATAACTTTATCTTTATTATATGGCATTGCCGCAAGTCTAATTGCTGCCACAATGTTCTCTCTTATCAGAACATAATCTTTCCAACAAAAAAATTGAGAAAAGAGAAGGTGAAAACATTTTTAATTGGTCTATCACTCATCATCTCTTATTTTGGTTGGTCTATCACTTATCATCTCCTCAAAACCTTTCTCATATACGATATATCCTTGGTCAGCTCAACTAATGAGAACCAACTCTGAATCCATGGTGTTTGTGTCTCTCTTCTCCGAACAGAGCAACAGAAACACAATTGTTGCATCATACATGTCTTCTTCCTGTACAACAAATTTTCATAGGGATAACGTAACAAAATTTTAATCGTAGTTAGGATTGATACACGTAGTTTTCTTAAATCGATTAAGCACAAAGATACGCTGCAAAGGTAGTAAATTCCATGCCTTAAAGAGATACTATTCAACGAAATGCTCACGAGATTAAACATATATACGTTACCTTGAATTCCAATGAACAGGATCTATGAGAGTCCACCATTAGCTTACTGGTATTTATGTAGACTACCAAAAATTATACAGGTTAAAGAATGAGTACTCAACATTCATGGATTGTTTTTGACAAAAAATGTTAAAAGAGAATGTGCAAACTTTGTTTCATTTATACAGTGTTTGCTAACCTCAAATAACAGCCTTTTGTTTGATGGTGATCTTGTGCCCAAGAGTGAGAGTAATAAGCCATAGCGTCAAGCTCTGTTTCCTGATGAAGCTAATCAATGGTCCCGCAGCTTGCTTCTCGATACTTATAATTGACTAAAGCATCTTACCAGTCACAATTTTTGCATCTTTTCCTCTGCTTTAGCGCAACCTTTGATTTGTGAAGTTCGAAGTCTGGCTTTCGGAGCTGTTTTCATCACCCTCTTTGATGGTCAATAACATCTTGTCAGAAGCCTGTGAAACCTAATTCAAAGAGAAGAATTTGGAAGCATTAGAACTCGTTTACATGTCATGGATTTGTTTTCCCTATATTGAGCTGATGATATATATGATAGCATGAATTCTGAGACGTGAATAACCATTTCGGATGCCATGGGCTAAAGTCTGTAACAACTGTAGTGAGCACAATTTTCCGAAAGTCAGAAGCATTTCACACAATAATAAATTAAACTACTCATTCAGAATTTGGATTTTGCTTATTTTGTGTTATAGTGAAAAAACAATAAAAGTCACCAAAAAATTCAAAAGTAACAAATTCCGTTTCGGTTGTTAGTAAAGTGGTCGCAAAACTGATTAATTTTCTCCAGAGAAAGAAGACAAAATTTACAAAACAATAAAAGGATAAAATCGTTCGTTTCTTTAGAGCACACAAAGTATATGATTTCATTCGATTCCAAAGGCTTTAGTTCTACGTTATCCATATCCATTGCATCAAGCAACCTCCATATTCTTTTTACTCACCAACAACTTCTCTTTTTATAGCTTAAAACCCATTTTGTAATATTTTGATCCATTATAAACTACCTCTCTTTATGTTACAACAAGATGTTCGTAGAGATGTTTCAGCTTCTATTCACGGTCGTGTCAGTCGAAGCCGCCCTAATTTTAACACTCGGGTTCGGGACTCCAGCGAGAAGAGTGGTGGTGAAGTTGCTAGACCTGTTGAAGCAAGGTCGAGGACCAATTGTTGCAAAAACGGTTGCAGCCACTATGCTCGTGTTGTTTGGTTCGGTTCTGTTCAGCACGATTCAGATCAACAAAAGGGTCTCTGAGTCTGGTGGTGTAGCTAACTCGACTGATCAAGTCATGTTTGCGAATCGCCTCCTAGAAGCTTTCCTCATGGGTACGTAATAATAAATTTAACAAACGCCATTTTGTGTTTTTTGATGTATTTTTCATTGTTTTATTTTAAATTTTCTTTGTGTGTTTTTGGTTGTGAAAAAAGGGACTGTGTTGTTCCTGGCAATGGTTATTGACAGAATGCATTACTACACAAGAGAGCTTCAAACCACAAGAAGAAACTTGGAGATTGCAGTAAAGAAGATCAAGCCAAATTGAGATCCAAAATACAAACTCTGTAAATATGTGAATAGTATTATCAAACGAATTTGTCTTATCCAAATCTTGACTTGAATTTTCAAAACAAGTAAACTAAAAACGATGACTCTCACTATCACCGGATAAAACTAACATTTTCACGTCAATTGCGATTAAATCAACCCAACGATTCCACAAATGTGGTCAGGGCCGTTTCAACATTTTCATGGGACTTTGGAGAAAATAAATTTGGATCCTTTTAAATTGTTATTTTTAAAAATCTATACTATTTTTTCAAAAAATATAATTTGTACTTATAAAAATTATTTGATCAGACTTTTAAATCTAATTTTAAATATTTTATTAAAGAAAAATTTATATATACAAAAGTCGGGACCCTTTATTTTTAAAACTAGATTTATACATCTGCGCGTTACGCAGGATTTTAAAATAAAATTGTTAACAATAAGAATAATTGAATATAAATATAATTATCTTAATTTTCAAAGAAAATCTGTATAAAGGGGGGGGGGGTTATTGGAAGTAGAATTTGAAAGATTTTAAAAGTGAAGAGAATTGTTAAATTTATAAAGAGTTTTTGTTAGATTTGAAAAGAGTATGTAAATTTAGAAAATCAATCAAAATATTTTATTGTAAGGGATTTTGAAACCTAAGGGTTATTGGTAGTATTTTGAAAGTTTTGTTTCATGAGTTAATTTGTTTAACATCCATCTCCCAATAACAAGGATTTTAATGGATTCATAAAATCATTAAAACACAAAATTTTTGAATAACAATGGATTTTGTATGAAATTTAAAAATCATCAAACCAATAACAATAGATTTTAGTAAGATTATCAGAATTCATAAACCAATAACAACAGATTCTTAAAATTTTAAAAATTATTCGACATCCATCTTCCAATAAACCCCCTAAGTATATTTATATTAGTTAATATTTCTTAAAAAGTGTTTGTGTAAGAGAAATATGCATTAACTGTTAAACAATAAATGATTCTTAATTTTTGTGAAAACTCTAAAACATCATATATTGTGGAATGAAGAAAGTATAATAATAGAATTTTTAAAATTAAATAGAAATACTAGTTAAATTAAATTAATAAGTTCAAAATTTGGTATATTTTTAATTTCGCATATCGTGTATATATCTATATATATAAAGTTAAATAAAGTCTCTTCTTAGGCTGCCACCTCATCTTCAAGGATGCCTAAAAAATTGACACATCAACATTCTTTATTTAATTTATTATATTTTCTCTTTCTTTATTTATATTCTTATGATAATTATCATTTATTAATATAATAGGTAGATCAAGAATTTGAAAAGTCATTAAAAAAAAATTATTTATGGATCAACAAAAACTATTATTTAGTAATTTTAATTTTGTCTTATTATATATAGTTTACCTTTAAATATTACAGAAAGAACCTTGATTTTTTTTAAAAGTATTTTGGGATGAAATTAGATGAGACCGGACATGACAGGACGAGAAAATACAGAATGGGACGAGAGGGGATTTTTGCCTACTTTAGTACTTCTCATTATATTAAATTTCGAGACTGAACATAAAAGAATAGAAGGGGACGAGATGGGACAGGACGAGACAAGAATTTTGCCTACCTTAATTATATTTTGGGACGGAACGGGAAGAAACGGAAAGAACGGGATGGGGCAGGACAAGACGGGGAAAAATGGAATGAGATACGATGGGACTGGATGTAACATCCGTAAACCAAACTATCGTTTCTGAGAAGCGGTGTAGACCGACACCAGGTGTGTGTCGCTCGACACCAATGGTTATGTAACATCCGTAAACCAAGTTGTCACTTTTGAAAAGCGGTGTCGATCGACACCAGGAGAGGTGTCGCTCGACACCATTGGTTCAATTCGATTTCGGTTCGTTTTGAGTTGTCCGGTTTTGCTGGTTAAGGGGAGTGGAAACCCTATTCATGAGAATAAAAGTGTGTGGCCGCTTTCTTTTGCCACTTTTCGTGAAACAGAGAGAAAGAGAGAAAGATTTATGGTGTTCTTGCTGAGGTTTCTGAGGCTGATTATGGTGGTTTGTTGTTGTTCATCTCCTTCTTCCTCTTCTCAATCTGTTATCAAGGTGAGTGCATGACCGTAGGCTCGCAAGAGAATTGAATTTGAGAAAGTGATTGAAGGTTTTGTTGAGTTTATGTGGTTTTCATGTTTATTCATGTGTTAACTATGGCTTAGATCAAGAATATTGTTTGATCTGGTGTTTCTGTGATTGAAATCGTTCGAAGTCTCGAACTGTCAGGCCGGTGTCGAGCGACACCAATCGGGCCGGGTGTCGAGCGACACAAGCTGTGTTGAACGACACTGGTCCGGTTTAATTCGGTTTTCTGGCGATTTGATTAAATTGATTTAATTAATGGTTTAATCTGGTCTAATCGGTTTAATTAGAATTAAGTGGTTTAATTCGATAATTAATTATTAAATGGTGAATTTAATTAATTAATTGATTTAAAATAATTTTGGAAATTATTTAAGTGTTTAAAAATTATCATTTAATTGTGAAAATTATTTAATAATTTAAAAGAATTATTTTAATAATTGTGGTAATTATTATAAATATTTAAATGTGTTAAAATTGCGTAATTGGCCTGTAGGCGGGGTGATTGCCTCACTAAGTATTTCTTAAATACTTATGCATCTTTTTTTTCCCTAATGTGATGCAGGTAAAAAGAAAGTGTGATCGCGGAATTGGGCCGAAGAGAGGTTGATAGGAATTATTTTAGTGTTTTGAGTTAATAATATTTTATAGAGTTGAATATTGTTGAATTAATGAGTTTAATTATTTATGGATTTTATTTTATTCGTTGTTGATTAAGAATTTCCGCACTTGTTAAAAAAAAAAGGTTTGGTTGTTTCATTTTGGTATTAGAGCGTATACAGTTTTAGGACTGTTAGTATTGGGTGAACTGAACTATGTATTTAATTGATTAGTTGTGTTTAGTCAGTTAGTAGTCTAGTATCATCTTCTCGGCCTTCAGTGATTCCGTGGTGAGTTGTGTGTTTGTGTTCCTGTCTGTGTTTATCTAGCTTGCTCATCTGCTGTACTTTGGTAGTGCAGTGAGATGGAGGCAGGTGGAGCTACGGGTCGTGGCAGAGGCCGTGGTCGTGGAGCGCAGGCGGATTCGGGTGAGAGTGCAGTGCCTAGTGTGGCGACTGCGTCGGTGATCCAGCCGATGGCGGGTGAGGCCAGTTTCGGCGCTAGTGGAGGCACGGGAGTTGGGGCTGCCCCGGGTGCGGGTGCTGCTCCGGCTCATGGTCTTGGTTGGGACTACTGACGCAGCTGTTGGCACGTCTTCCGCAGGCGATTCCAGAGCACGCTCCGGGTGTTCCTCCGGTGGTGGGGGCACAGCAGGGCGCTTTTGTTGGGCAGCATGGTGCTGCGGTGGTTGGGCATTTGCCTTATCTTGAGATGATGAGGGAGATGCAGAGGATCGGGACACCATTTTTTGAGGGTAGAGGTGGGCCCGAGGAGGCCGATGAGTGGCGGCAGAGACTGGAACGGAACTTCCGTTCGGTCAGTTGTCCAGAGGGGTACCAGGTGGAGTTGGTTGTGCATTACCTTGGTGGGGATGCACATTTTTGGTGGCGGTCTGTCGTGTTGAGGAGGGCAGTGTGGACTTGGGGCGACTTCCTAGCGGACTTCGACGCCAAGTACTTTCCTCAGGAGGCCCGAGACAGACTTCATTTGAGGTTCTTGGCACTATCTCAGGGAGAGAGATTAGTGCGTGAGTATGACACGGAGTTCGGCAGGCTCGTGGTTCATACCGGTTTTGGGTTGGGAGGTGAGCGGGCCATGTTGCAGAGGTTCTTGCTGGGACTTCGATCGAGCATCAGGACTCAGTGCAGAGGCCATGTGTATACCTCGAGAGCAGAGTTGGTGGAGCTAGCGGCTTCCATCGAGGAGGACCTTCTTGAGTAGGTTGGTTCAGTAGCGGTGCCAGCTGCGGTTGTTCCTGCTACCCTGCCGAGTGGCCAGCAGGAGCAACAACAGCGCATGATTTTCGGTTCTGGTTCAGGAAAGGGCGGCAAGCCTGCGCAGGGCCAGAAGAGTAGGTTTGAGGAGGTTGCTGCACGCAGTCAGAGTGTTCGTGGTGGTTGTTTCGGTTGCGGGAGCTTGGAGCACAGGGTGGCTAGTTGTCCCAAGAGTGGTACTTCTACTGTAGAGAGCCGGGACATCTCAGGCCGATGTGTCCCAAGTTGCAGCAGATGTCAGTGGCGTCGGTTCAGCCGGTGTCGCAGATCGTAGCGGTGCAGCCGTTGGATCAGAAGGGAGTAGCGCCGCAGGTGTACTCATCGGCAGAAGTGGGCCAGACGAGTCAGTTAGGCCAGATCACAGGTAAAAATTCTGATTTAGACTTCGTAAATTCTTAATGTAGAATTGTGGTTGTGGTTGTCTGTTCTTTTATTTTACTGTGATAGAGTTTAGGGTTCTCAACACTTGTGGAATTGTGTAGGGACCTTGTTAGTGGGCGGTGTTGAGTCTCACGTGTTGTTTGACTCGGGAGCATCAAATTGTTTCATTACTCCGAAGTGTGTCGAGAGTAGAGGCATCCAGAGTAGCGCTGGTGAGCGTGCGGGTTTGGTCAAGGTAGTCGGTGGAGGGTTCCTGGCTACTTCGAGCCGTGCTAGAGCAGTTGATGTGCAGATTACGGGGCAATCTATGCCAGCAGATTTGGTTATCACTCCGGTGGAGCTGTATGACGTGATTTTAGGGATGGACTGGCTGTCGTGTTACAGAGTTCATATGGCCTGCTATAAAGGCAGAGTTTTGTTGGAGCGGGATGCAGGGATGTTGGTTTATCAGGGAGTGAGACCGACTTCCGGGAGTCTTGTGATCTCGGCTATTCAGGCTGAGTAGATGATAGAGCGAGGTTGCGAGGCGTACTTGGCGACTATAGTGATGTCAGAGTCCAGTGGTGAGGTGGCTCTGGAGGATATTGAGGTTGTCCAGGAGTTTGAGGATTTCTTTCGATCGCTGAAGGGATTGCCACCATCTCAGTCAGATCCTTTCACGATTGAGTTAGAGCCCAGGACAGCTCCGATATCAAAGACACCTTACAGGATGGCGCCAGCGGTGTTGGCAGAGCTGAAGAAGCAGATAGAGGACATTTTGAGCAAAGGGTTCATTCGGCCAAGTGTTTCACCGTGGGGAGCACCGGTGTTGTTTGTGAAGAAGAAGGATGGCAGTTTCCGGTTGTGCATCGATTACCGGGGACTCAACCGAGTCACATTGAAGAACTGGTATCCACTCCCGAGGATTGATGAGCTGTTGGATCAGTTGAGGGGTGCTACTTGGTTCTCCAAGATTGACTTGGCATCGGGTTATCATCAGATTCTGATAGATGAGGCAGATGTTCGCAAGACGGCGTTCAGGACGAGGTATGGGCACTTTGAGTTTGTAGTCATGCCGTTCGGGTTGACTAATGCGCTGGCAGCGTTTATGAGGCTGATAAACGACGTGTTCCGGGAGTTTATGGACGTGTTCGTTATCATCTTCATTGATGACATCTTGGTGTATTCGAGGAGTCCAGAGGAGCATGCGACTCATTTGAGGCTTGTTTTGGAGAAGATTCGGGAGTAGAAGCTGTATGCTAAGTTAAGCAAGTGCAGCTCCTGGCAGCAAGAGATGGGATTTCTCAGACACATTGTTTCTGCAGAGGGAGTGTCTGTAGATCTGGCAAAGATTGAGGCCATCAGGGATTGGCCTAGACCGAGTAGTGCTACCGAGATCATGAGCTTTCTTAGTTTAGCAGGCTACTACAGGAGGTTCGTCAGGGGCTTTGCGAGTATGTCTCAGCCGATGACGAGGTTGACCGGCAAGGATGTGCCGTTCGTGTGGTCGACGGAGTGCGAGGAGAGCTTTGGGAAGCTCAAGGAGATGTTGACTAGTACACCAGTGTTGGCATTACCCGATCCGGGGAAGCCTTATGTGGTGTATACAGATGCTTCATGAAACAACCAAGCTTTTTTATTTATTTATAATTAAACAGTTCTCAGCGGAAGTCTTAAAATAAATAATTCAATAAATCATAAATATCTATTCAACATAAAAGCCAATAACAAATAAATTCAAATCTTAAACAAGTCTAGCAACTTAAACAAAATGAATAACACATAAACCCTATCAATCTCTTCTTCGGCCTTGATTTCGCGCTTAAACATTTCTATTACCTGCATCACATTAAAATAGAGATGCGTAAGTATTATCATAAATACTTAGTGAGACGATCACTCTGCCCACATGCCAATTACACAATTTATAGACATTTAAAGTCATTTAAATAATTTCCACAATTATTAATGTTTTCTCCATATTTTAAACATTTCAAAATAATCATAAAATAATTCTCATAATTAAATAATAATCTTAATTAATTATTAATCCAAAAATAATTAATTAAACCAAACCAATTAACCATTCCAAACCATTAAATCCATTTAACCGGATTAAACCATTTAATTTTAATTTCAATTCGATTAAACCGGAACACACATAACGAACCAGCCTCTGGTGTCAACCGACACCCGCTTGGTGTCGTTCGACACCTGTGACCTTGGTGTCGACCAACACCAGCTTGGTGTCGCTCGACACCCGTTCGACAGGGTGAATCCGAGTGCGATTCAACAACACCATGAACACAGAATCAACCCATCAACAACACCAAACACGATCAAACATCACAATTATGACTTCATACACACGAAAAACAACATAAAATCATCAACTCATCAATCTAATAACCTAGATCTAGAAACCACGTACCCACAGTCACGCACTCACCTTGGTTTTCGGATTGAAAAAGAGGAAAGGAAGATGAACAAGGAAGAACAGCAGCAATCCACCTCAGAAACTCCACAAATCTTCTGAAAACCTCTCCAAAATCGCCTAGAACTCTGTTTGTCTCGAAAACGACAAAACTCGACGGCCACAACCCTTTTTATTTCGAGTCTTAGGGTTTATAACCCAAACCAAGTAAAAACCAACGATTTAAAACAAACCGGAAAATTGCAATCAGGCCGGTGTCGATCAACACCAAGCAAAAATCCCACTTCTTTGGTTTACGGATGTTAAAACTCTCCCCCACTAAACTGGATTCGACCTCGAATACCAACACAACGCACGTCTCGCAAGACTAAAAAACCCGACCTCGCAAGGCCACAACACTGAACATCCTTACCTGATCCCCGAGACTCACACTCAATCTTATGTATACGCACGTTCCAAGACATTTTTCTCTCAACTCATTATCCACAACACTTATATTGGGGCCACAGCTCCCAAATAAGTCTCACCAAACCACTTATGTCGGGGCCACGGCCTCCCAAATAAGTCTGCAACTATCCAAACAGGGGCCACGGCCTCCCAGATGGGCCTGCCATCGCTTATACCGAAGCCACGACACTCGGATAAGCTACTCACACTGAAACCACGACACTCAGGTAAGTCTGCCAGAGAACTAATGTCTCCAAAATGTAATGAGTTATTCAGGACCGTAGCCCTTAGAGAAAAATTCTTAAACGCCTTTAACAATAAGATTGAAACCGTCTTACGACCCAACTGGTCAACACGTGTAACATCCAAGACAACATTTAATAACACAGATAATGAGGAAAAACTCCATCTCATAAATCTCAAAAATGTATGCCTTTACAACGTAAACCAAAACAACAACAACAACAACAAAGCTCGCAAGCTAAACCAAAAACAAAGCCACAAAGACGAAAGAAGCTCTATCCACGACCTGCTTGTCGAACCACTTACTGAATTTCAACTTAATCTTTGCCTCTGACTCCCAAGTCTCCTCCTCTATACCGCCACAAGTCCACAAAAGTCTCAGCAACGGTATCCTCTTGTTCCGCAAAACCTTGACTCTCCTCTCAAGAATCCTCACAGGTACTGCCGAAACTGTCAAATCTGGCTGAAGATCCTCTGGAATCTTAGCCACCAACTCCTCTGAAGGATGAAGACACTTGCTCAGCATCGACACATGAAACACCTTGTGAAAGGCTCTCATAATCGGAGGTAATTCCAATCTGTACGCCAATGGTCCAACTCGTTCCAGAACTGGAAACGGACCCATAAAACGCGGACTCAGCTTGTTCTCTGCGATGGATCTGTTAGGACCCCTCAACATCGCCATCATGAGATACACTCTATCTCCAACCTGAAACTCAAGCTCTCGTCTGCGTCTATCTGCGTAACTCTTCTACCTATCCTGAGCTTCCTTCATGTTCAGCCTCACAACACGAACCTTCTCTGTCGTCTCCTGAACATAAGTAGCTCCATAAATGATGCGCTCCCCAACTTGGGTCCAGCATAAAGGTGTCCTACATGGCCTCCCATACAAAGCCTCAAAAGGATCCATGTCAATACTCGCCTGGAAGCTGTTGTTGTAAGCAAACTCAACCAAGCTCAAGTGATCTGCCCAATGACCACCCCAATCTACCACACACATCCTCAACAGATTCTCCAAAGCCTGAATAGTCGTCTCTGACTGCCTGTCTGTCTGCGGGTGATATGCCGTACTCATGAGCACCTTAGTGCCCATCTCTGCCTAAAATTCCCTCCAAAACTATGAGGCAAATCTCGGGTCTCGGTCTGACACAATACTGGCTGGCACTCCATGCAGCCTCACAATCTCCCAGTACAAACTTCCTAGCCAAAACAGCAACTCCATCTGTCTTCTTAATGGCCAGAAAATGTGCTGACTTGGTCAACCGATCCATAATAACCCAAATAGCATCATGAGTCCTCGAAATAGGTAGCCCAACCACGAAATCCATCGTGATCCTGTCCCACTTCCACTCTGGAATGGGTAGACTCTGCAAAACACCACTCGGAACCTGATGCTCAGCCTTCACCAAAGAACACGTGTTGCACCTCGCAACCCAATCAGCCACATCTCTCTTCATCCCGACCCAATGATCGTACCTCTTGAGGTCATGGTACACCTTGGTCGCTCCCGGATGAATCGAAAACTTGCTCGAATGAGCCTCTCTCAGAGTCTGCTGCTCCAACTCCTCAACCTTGGGTACACAAACTCGACCACGAACCAGAATATTCTCGTTCTCAGATACCTGATACTCAAAACTCGGTACTCGTGATGCATCAATCAGACTCTGATCACTCTCCTGAGCCACTCTGATCCTACTCAGCAAAAATGCCTGAACAACTGCCTCTAAGCCCAAAGGCTCCTGCGAAATAGCACATAGATGCAAAGTACTAATCTCGCTCACCAACGCCTCAACATCCTGCTCTAAAGCCGAATCACACCTCTGTCGACTCAAAGCATCCGCCACTAGGTTAGCCTGGATGATAGATAATCTCCAAGTCATAATCCACCAAAAACTCAACCCAGCGTGTCTGTCTCGCATTCAGCATCGGCTGAGTGAAGATGTGCTGCCACGGATCTCCGCAATGGAAACACACTCTAGTATCCCGAGGCACCTCCTTCTTGGGACAGCTAGACACTAGGTGCTCCATGCTGCCGCACCCGTAACACGATCCACGAGGAAAACGGCTACCGGAAGAAACCTCCTCCCGACTCCTCTTCTGACCCTGCGCAGGCTTGCCGCCCCTGCCAGAACCAGAACCAACACTCGAACCCCGGCGCTGCTGCGACTGCTGCTGCTGACTCCAAGGATGGATAGCAGGAGCAACTGCAGAAGGCACCACTACCGGACCAACCTGCTCACGAAGATCCTCCTCAATCGAAGCTGCCAGCTCCACTAACTCCGCTCTCGTGGTGTACACACGACCTCTGCACTGAGTCCTGATACACGGGCGAAGCCTCTGAAGGAACCTCTGCACAACCCCGCGCTCACCGCCTATACCGAGACCGGTATGCACCACTAGCCTGCCAAACTCAGCGTCGTACTCACGCACTGAACGATCTCCCTGCGTCAACGCAATGAACCGCAACTGAAGTCGATCTCGAGCCTCCTGAGGAAAGTACTTGCCATCAAACTCCGCCACAAACTCGTCCCATATCCAGACAGCTTTCCTGCCCTGAACGGCCCGCCAGCACAAGTGCGCATTGATGGGGATCAGACTTTTCCCAATTTCTATCCCTCATGGGGAAGAAAGTACTTGTGCGATATCCACCACAACGGCCCGCCACCACTAGAGCTTGCATTACTGTTCAAACTTTGCTTCTCTTCTTCCTAATATTCATAGTCTTCCTCATACTCTTGGTCTTCTTCTTCTTTTCTTGCAAGATGTGATGAGTGTTCTTTGGCGATTGTTGTGATGACATTGCAAGGGAAAGGAGTAGGTTTGGGTGTGGGGCTTCGTTCTCTCTGGTTCTTAGAGAATAGGGATTCTTCAACAGCAGACATCCGGTTATAAAGTATTCCGAGGTGCTTGCAGTTGTCATCATTGAAGTTATTAGCACCAATGCTCTTGCCAAGTAGCTCATGGTATTTTGCAGCGACATCTAGCTTGATTAGGTTAAGGGATCGATCATGGTCTTCTTTGAGTTGCTTGATATCTTTGTCAAGCTTAATAACTTGGTTAAAAAGGACTTCCATCTTTTCTCCAAGGGTGAGTTGAACATATTCAATCTTCTCCATCTCTCTTGTACTAGTGACTTGATAGTGAAGGTACTCTTGTAGCATCTCTTCAAGTTTGGTTAGGCGTGGGCTGTGGGGAAGTCCTTCTGTAGCTTGGGGTAGCTGCTCAATGTGCGGTGGAGGTTGGTGGTCTCTATAGGGCGGGTGGTTGGGGTTGAGTACTGGTGCATAGGGTGGTTCACGAGCAAACTTGTTGAGGAAAGCTTCCTTGTATCTTCTCCATGTCTTAAAGTCATGTTGGGCAGAAAATCTAACCCAGTCTTGAGCTCGGCCAGCTAGGGATGTTTGAAACAAGCTGATCTTCTTTGGGTTTTCTCCCAAACCATAGTAATCACAAAGATTTTCGAAATTTTCAATATGTTCTTGAGCGCACTCCCATATGAAGTCATGGAAGGGGTCTCTTACTACATACTTGATTAGGTCGCCATTGATGGACTCCGATGGTAGAGGGGTATCATCTTCTTCTTCATATGATTGGTTGTGGTGAGGGTAGGAGCTTTGGTCATACTTGGATTTGAAAGGTGGTTTTCTGCTGAACCTCTTCAAGAAAGCTTCTATGTAGTCCATCCAAGAGTTGATTTGAAAAGGAGGAGAGTATTGCGCCCACTCAAGAGCTCTCCCAGCTAAAGACATGCTAAATAGCATTAGTTTCTTCTCAAAGTCGAAGACTCCATAAGAATCACAAAGGCCTTCAAAGTAATCAATGTGTTCTAGTGCATGCTCATTGTAAAGATCATGGAATTTGTCTCTTTTCACAAACTCAATCAGCTCCGGGTCGATTTCTTCTTCTGGTGAGGTTAGAAGGTGTTCTTCTCTTTCATAATAGGCTTGGCTAGACGTCTCCAGGTCGGCCGCATTAAGGTAGGGGAGAAGGTTCTTCTTGGTTTTCAAGGGAGCTAGTCCGGGTGGACTATTGCGAGAATCCCATGAAGGTGAAATAACTTTAGGATTCGACATCCTCTTCTCTATTGGACTGTCTCTAGGAGAATATATGTGGCGTATTGGAATTGCCCTTATTGGACTAGGACTTCTCAAATCATTTTCCATCTTGGAGAAAAACCTAAAACCTGAAAAATCAAAACAGAAAAGGAAAAACAAGATTAAATAACTAAAAACAGAAAAACCTAGACTAGATCTCTTTCAAGAACTCGTAGGCACGAATTGGTCCCCGGCAACGGCGCCAAAAAGCTTGATGGGGATCAGGCTTTTCCAAATTTCTATCCCTAATTCTGCAAGTGCACAAATCGAGAGTAGCAACGGGTTATCGAACACAAGGAGCAGATAAGTGCACTACAAGCTATGCGAGTCTAATCAAGCTAAGACAAATAAGGGGATTATGGGGTTTTAAGATGCAAATTAACTAAACTAAGTAAAAGCAATATAAAAGCGGTGTAAGTTCAATATGAAAGAAACGCTAGGCAGTAGGTAATTCGCATAGATTCATAGATGATAAGTTTGATGATTGATTTCTATCTATGTAGGGATATGGGATGTAAGATCCGTCTAGAACACAAAAGACGAATATAAGTCTTTCCACTGTCGTCGCTCCGACTCCTATGATAACTTATCTAATCGCTAAACTTTTGGAATGTCCTTAGATAGTCATTCAAGCATTAAATCGAGCAAGTTCTCAAATCAACCTAAGATCGAATCACTAGATGTACAGTAGAGTGATTAGCATTAGCAAGTGTGCAAACCGAGACAAAGACTCTAATGATATCCCTAGTTAATCAACACATGAACTCTTTGAAACCCTAGAACCTAACTAGAAATCTACTCAATCATGATGCAAGTAAACAAGCACAAATCTGAGAAAGAAATCATATTATTATAAGGAGAAAAAGGTTTAGAAATCTTCTCTATGTCGAGATACAAAGAAGGGATCTTCTCCCTAAGGAAAACAATGAGAAGGAAGTAAAACAATGGAGGATCCCTCTAAGGGGAACTTCCTAGTGCGGCCCTCTCTTGTGGCTCCTCTCCTATGCGGCTCTCTATGCGGCTCTCTCTTTTCTAATGAGGCTAAAAAGATGTATTGATAGTGCCCTAGGTCATCGCAAGTCGGTTTAGGTGAAACGGGCCGAGAATGGTCGAAACTGCATAATTGGGCTTCTTTGTTCGCGGGGATCGGGTCGATCGGGGTGATGGTCGGTCGAGCGGTCGGTCGGGATGGTCGTCGGTCAAGTGGGATGGTCGAGCGGACGCGGATGGTGTGAAGGAAGGTCGGGTCGGACGAGGGCCTTAAAGCTCCTGTCCGACCGGGCGCGGTCGAGCGGACGCGGATGGCTGATGTTGTCCGGTTTTGACCCGTCTAGACCAGTCTTCAGTTAAAACGTTATATCTTCTAAACCGCTCGTCCAAATTGCATAATTACAACTGCATTGGAACACTAACTCATATGGATATCTTGATTCCAAGTTTCATTGAAATCCGTTGAGTTTAAGGGTCCATTCCGTTGCTTCCCGTTTGATGTACTGATGCAGTCCGATGAAGCTCTTTCGTATATATCTTCACTATAATCATCAAATCTCATATTATACTCGGCCAAATTGCATGATTCCAATTGCGTTGGAAGGATAACTCTTGTAGGCATCGCGGCAAACTGGCTTTGGTGAATTGCATTGAGTATAATGTTTTTAAGCTCCTTCCAAACTTGATGCTAGTTCATCAAGCTGATTTGAGGACCTTTTCCTTTGTTTTGCTCCAAAATGCATCTTTTGACCTGAAATGACTCTTGGCACTATATATCCATAAAAACTACCTTTTAAAGTAAGAAGCCACGGTAAAACCATGCATAAAGTATATAAAAGCGATGTAAAAAGTGTATAAAATAAAGGTATATCAACTCCCCCAGACTTAGATCTTTGCTTGTCCCCAAGCAAATAGAATTCAAATCGGTGAAGAGGTTTTGAAAACATGAAAACTCACTTATCC
This sequence comes from Erythrophleum ivorense, assembly GCA_026724425.1. Lineage (NCBI taxonomy): Eukaryota > Viridiplantae > Streptophyta > Magnoliopsida > Fabales > Fabaceae > Erythrophleum > Erythrophleum ivorense. The sequence continues at coordinate 1,166,346 of JAIUCV010000027.1, read as the reverse complement.
TTTGGCACTTGTATCTTCCATTGCTCTGTTTTCATTTGGAGCAAAACCAACTTTGAATCTAGCCTTCCCGTACTGACCTTAAGCTTAGCGAACCATACCGGACCCAACAAATCTCATCCAGCAATCCAAACTTTCCATTGTTAACTCCTTACAGTATTTAAAACGTGCGGTCTTTACCAAGGGAGTATTGATCACAGAGCATTGACTCTTACCCATCCAAGTGTTTGCCAAGACAGTCCTTTTTAGCACATCCAGTTCCATTCCTCTCTCTTTCTCTCTTTTTCTTTTGAAGGATCGATCTTTCCCTACTTTTCTAGGGTATCATTTTATTTTTTCTATCGATCCTTCTTCTCTTTGAATCTTTTCTTTTGTGGGAATATCATAGGATAGGCTTTTGCTTTTCCTTGTTTGAGTAGGTCTCCATAAGACAAGAAGGTGCAGACGTATGCATTCCTCTTGCTTACACGTTTTCCTTATGCTTAAAAGCTTTTAATTTTCATTTTGCAGATGAGAGAGAAGTGGACTGTATCTTTGGTGGACATGTCTCAACTAGACCGGAATGAGGAATCGGCTCATATGTATCTCAAGCCCCTTGACAAGAAAAATTAAAAGTTCAATTAGGTGCTGGAGTTTAGATTGTCCGGGTACCTTAGAAATCTTGCTAAATCAGTAGGTCGATCCACCCTTAGTGGTTCCGTTGGGCATTGTTCGGTGTCAATATTCGCCTTCATGATCACAAGAGCTTTGGCATGCTAAGGTAAGCTCCTAGGATAGATCATAGTTTCCTAACTTATTCTGACTCAATAAAACAGAAGTTTTGAAAAAGGTTGAAAAGAGAAGTAGATATAAGATAAAGACAAGACATGACCAAACGCATTAGTACCGACAATCCCCCAGACTTAACTTGCACCGTCCCGGTGAAAGCAAATCCGATTAAGGGAGGTAAAAGAAAGAGGTAGTAAGGCGTTTTGTGAATGAGAGGAAAGATGTAACCTGATTAGACATTAAATCCATGAAGAAACGACCCATTGGTGGTATGTGGCTGTCCTTGTCCTTTGATAAGTTGAGATAAGTGTGGAAAACTTTCTCCCATGTTGCGTTTGAATGAACGCCAAAGAATGGCTTGAATCCCAGCTTAGATGATCAAGTACTATGCGTCCACGGTAAAATCTTTGCATAATTCCAACTGCATTGGAACACTAACTCATATGGATATCTTGATTCCAAGTTTCATTGAAATCCGTTGAGTTTAAGGGTCCATTCCGTTGCTTCCCGTTTGATGTACTGATGCAGTCCGATGAAGCTTTTTCGTACATATCTTCACTATAATCGTCATATCTCCAATTATTCTCGGCCAAATTGCATGATTCCAATTGTGTTGGAAAGCTAACTCTCGTAGGCATCGCGGCGAACTGGCTTTGGTGAATTGCATTGAGTAGAATGTTTTTAAGCTCCTTCCAAAGTTGATGCTAGTTCATGAAGCTGATTTGAGGACCTTTTCCTTTGTTTTGCTCCAAAATGCATCTTTTGACCTGAAATGACTCTTGGCACTATATATCCATAAAAACTACATTTTAAAGTAAGAAACCACGGTAAAACCATGCATAAAATATAAAAGCGATGTAAAAAGTGTATAAAATAGAGGTATATCAACTCCCCCAGACTTAGATCTTTGCTTGTCCCCAAGCAAATAGAATTCAAATCGGTGAAGAGGTTTTGAAAACATGAAAACTCACTTATCCTTTGGCACTTGTATCTTCCATTGCTCTGCTTTCATTTGGAGCAAAACCAACTTTGAATCTAGCCTTCCCGTACTGACCTTAAGCTTAGCGAACCATACCGGACCCAACAAATCTCATCCAACAATCCAAACTTTCCATTGTTAACTCCTTACAGTATTTAAAACGTGCGGTCTTTACCAAGGGAGTATTGATCACAGAGCATTGACTCTTACCCATCCAAGTGTTTGCCAAGACAGTCCTTTTTAGCACATCCAGTTCCATTCCTCTCTCTTTCGATCTTTTTCTTTTGAAGGATCGATCTTTCCCTACTTTTCTAGGGTATCATTTTATTTTTTCTATCGATCCTTCTTCTCTTTGAATCTTTTCTTTTGTGGGAATATCATAGGATAGGCTTTTGCTTTTCCTTGTTTGAGTAGGTCTCCATAAGACAAGAAGGTGCAGACGTATGCATTCCTCTTGCTTACACGTTTTCCTTATGCTTAAAAGCTTTTAATTTTCATTTTGCAGATGAGAGAGAAGTGGACTGTATCTTTGGTGGACATGTCTCAACTAGACCGGAATGAGGAATCGGCTCATATGTATCTCAAGCCCCTTGACAAGAAAAATTAAAAGTTCAATTAGGTGGTGGAGTTAACTTTAGATTGTCCGGGTACCTTAGAAATCTTGCTAAATCAGTAGGTCGATCCACCCTTAGTGGTTCCGTTGGGCATTGTTCGGTGTCAATATTCGCCTTCATGATCACAAGAGCTTTGGCATGCTAAGGTAAGCTCCTAGGATAGATCATAGTTTCCTAACTTATTTTGACTCAATAAAACAGAAGTTTTGAAAAAGGTTGAAAAGAGAAGTAGATATAAGATAAAGACAAGACATGACCAAACGCATTAGTACCGACAATCCCCCAGACTTAACTTGCACCGTCCCGGTGAAAGCAAATCCGATTAAGGGAGGTAAAAGAAAGAGGTAGTAAGGCGTTTTGTGAATGAGAGGAAAGATGTAACCTGATTAGACATTAAGTCCATGAAGAAACGACCCATTGGTGGTATGTGGCTGTCCTTGTCCTTTGATAAGTTGAGATAAGTGTGGCAAACTTTCTCCCATGTTGCGTTTGAATGAACTCCAAAGAATGGCTTGAATCCCAGCTTAGATGATAAAGTACTATGCGTCCACGGTAAAATCTTTGCATAATTCCAACTGAATTGGAACACTAACTCATATGGATATCTTGATTCCAAGTTTCATTGAAATCCGTTGAGTTTAAGGGTCCATTCCGTTGCTTCCCGTTTGATGTACTGATGCAGTCCGATGAAGCTCTTTCGTATATATCTTCACTATAATCGTCATATCTCCAATTATACTCGGCCAAATTGCATGATTCCAATTGCGTTGGAAGGATAACTCTCGTAGGCAGCGCGGCAAACTTGCTTTGCTGAATTGCATTGAGTAGAATGTTTTTAAGCTCCTTCCAAAGTTGATGCTAGTTCATGAAGCTAATTTGAGGACCTTTTCCTTTGTTTTGCTCCAAAATGCATCTTTTGACCTGAAATGACTCTTGGCACTATATATCCATAAAAACTACCTTTTAAAGTAAGAAACCACGGTAAAACCATATATAAAATATAAAAGCGATGTAAAAAGTGTATAAAATAGAGGTATATCAACTCCCTCAGACTTAGATCTTTGCTTGTCCCCAAGCAAATAGAATTCAAATCGGTGAAGAGGTTTTGAAAACATGAAAACTCACTTATCCTTTGGCACTTGTATCTTCCATTGCTCTGCTTTCATTTGGAGAAAAACCAACTTTGAATCTAGCCTTCCCGTACTGACCTTAAGCTTAGCGAACCATACCGGACCCAACAAATCTCATCCAACAATCCAAACTTTCCATTGTTAACTCCTTACAGTATTTAAAACGTGCGGTCTTTACCAAGGGAGTATTGATCACAGAGCATTGACTCTTACCCATCCAAGTGTTTGCCAAGACAGTCCTTTTTAGCACATCCAGTTCCATTCCTCTCTCTTTCTCTCTTTTTCTTTTGAAGGATCGATCTTTCCCTACTTTTCTAGGGTATCATTTTATTTTTTCTATCGATCCTTCTTCCCTTTGAATCTTTTCTTTTGTGGGAATATCATAGGATAGGCTTTTGCTTTTCCTTGTTTGAGTAGGTCTCCATAAGACAAGAAGGTGCAGACGTATGCATTCCTCTTGCTTACACGTTTTCCTTATGCTTAAAAGCTTTTAATTTTCATTTTGCAGATGAGAGAGAGGTGGACTGTATCTTTGGTGGACATGTCTCAACTAGACCTGAATGAGGAATCGGCTCATATGTATCTCAAGCCCCTTGACAAGAATAATTAAAAATTCAATTAAGTGGTGGAGTTAACTTTAGATTGTCCGGGTACCTTAGAAATCTTGCCAAATCAGTAGGTCGATCCACCCTTAGTGGTTCCGTTGGGCATTGTTCGGTGTCAATATTCGCCTTCATGATCACAAGAGCTTTGGCATGCTAAGGTAAGCTCCTAGGATAGAACATAGTTTCCTAACTTATTCTGACTCAATAAAACCGAAGTTTTGAAAAAGGTTGAAAAGAGAAGTAGATATAAGATAAAGACAAGACATGACCAAACGCATTAGTACCGACAATCTCCCAGACTTAACTTGCACCGTCCCGGTGAAAGCAAATCCGATTAAGGGAGGTAAAAGAAAGAGGTAGTAAGGCGTTTTGTGAATGAGAGGAAAGATGTAACCTGATTAGACATTAAGTCCATGAAGAAACGACCCATTGGTGGTATGTGGCTGTCCTTGTCCTTTGATAAGTTGAGATAAGTGTGGCAAACATTCTCCCATGTTGCGTTTGAATGAACTCCAAAGAATGGCTTGAATCCCAGCTTAGATGATCAAGTACTATGCGTCCACGGTAAAATCTTTGCATAATTCCAACTGCATTGGAACACTAACTCATATGGATATCTTGATTCCAAGTTTCATTGAAATCCGTTGAGTTTAAGGGTCCATTCCGTTGCTTCCCGTTTGATGTACTGATGCAGTCCGATGAAGCGCTTTCGTATATATCTTCACTATAATCGTCATATCTCCAATTATACTCGGCCAAATTGCATGATTCCAATTGTGTTGGAAGGATAACTCTCGTAGGCATCGCGGCAAACTGGCTTTGGTGAATTGCATTGAGTAGAATGTTTTTAAGCTCCTTCCAAAGTTGATGCTAGTTCATGAAGCTGATTTGAGGACCTTTTCCTTTGTTTTGCTCCAAAATGCATCTTTTGACCTGAAATGACTCTTGGCACTATATATCCATAAAAACTACCTTTTAAAGTAAGAAACCACGGTAAAACCATGCATAAAGTATATAAAAGCGATGTAAAAAGTGTATAAAATAGAGGTATATCAACTCCCCCAGACTTAGATCTTTGCTTGTCCCCAAGCAAATAGAATTCAAATCGGTGAAGAGGTTTTGAAAACATGAAAACTCACTTATCCTTTGGCATTTGTATCTTCCATTGCTCTGTTTTCATTTGGAGCAAAACCAACTTTGAATCTAGCCTTCCCGTACTGACCTTAAGCTTAGCGAACCATACCGGACCCAACAAATCTCATCCAGCAATCCAAACTTTCCATTGTTAACTCCTTACAGTATTTAAAACGTGCGGTCTTTACCAAGGGAGTATTGATCACAGAGCATTGACTCTTACCCATCCAAGTGTTTGCCAAGACAGTCCTTTTTAGCACATCCAGTTCCATTCCTCTCTCTTTCGATCTTTTTCTTTTGAAGGATCGATCTTTCCCTACTTTTCTAGGGTATCATTTTATTTTTTCTATCGATCCTTCTTCTCTTTGAATCTTTTCTTTTGTGGGAATATCATAGGATAGGCTTTTGCTTTTCCTTGTTTGAGTAGGTCTCCATAAGACAAGAAGGTGCAGACGTATGCATTCCTCTTGCTTACACGTTTTCCTTATGCTTAAAAGCTTTTAATTTTCATTTTGCAGATGAGAGAGAAGTGGACTGTATCTTTGGTGGACATGTCTCAACTAGACCGGAATGAGGAATCGGCTCATATGTATCTCAAGCCCCTTGACAAGAAAAATTAAAAGTTCAATTAGGTGGTGGAGTTAACTTTAGATTGTCCGGGTACCTTAGAAATCTTGCTAAATCAGTAGGTCGATCCACCCTTAGTGGTTCCGTTGGGCATTGTTCGGTGTCAATATTCGCCTTCATGATCACAAGAGCTTTGGCATGCTAAGGTAAGCTCCTAGGATAGATCATAGTTTCCTAACTTATTTTGACTCAATAAAACAGAAGTTTTGAAAAAGGTTGAAAAGAGAAGTAGATATAAGATAAAGACAAGACATGACCAAACGCATTAGTACCGACAATCCCCCAGACTTAACTTGCACCGTCCCGGTGAAAGCAAATCCGATTAAGGGAGGTAAAAGAAAGAGGTAGTAAGGCGTTTTGTAAATGAGAGGAAAGATGTAACCTGATTAGACATTAAATCCATGAAGAAACGACCCATTGGTGGTATGTGGCTGTCCTTTTCCTTTGATAAGTTGAGATAAGTGTGGCAAACATTCTCCCATGTTGCGTTTGAATGAACTCCAAAGAATGGCTTGAATCCCAGCTTAGATGATCAAGTACTATGCGTCCACGGTAAAATCTTTGCATAATTCCAACTGCATTGGAACACTAACTCATATGGATATCTTGATTCCAAGTTTCATTGAAATCCGTTGAGTTTAAGGGTCCATTCCGTTGCTTCCCGTTTGATGTACTGATGCAGTCCGATGAAGCGCTTTCGTATATATCTTCACTATAATCGTCATATCTCCAATTATACTCGGCCAAATTGCATGATTCCAATTGCGTTGGAAGGATAACTCTCGTAGGCATCGCGGCAAACTGGCTTTGGTGAATTGCATTGAGTAGAATGTTTTTAAGCTCCTTCCAAAGTTGATGCTAGTTCATGAAGCTGATTTGAGGACCTTTTCCTTTGTTTTGCTCCAAAATGCATCTTTTGACCTGAAATGACTCTTGGCACTATATATCCATAAAAACTACCTTTTAAAGTAAGAAACCACGGTAAAACCATGCATAAAGTATATAAAAGCGATGTAAAAAGTGTATAAAATAGAGGTATATCAACTCCCCCAGACTTAGATCTTTGCTTGTCCCCAAGCAAATAGAATTCAAATCGGTGAAGAGGTTTTGAAAACATGAAAACTCACTTATCCTTTGGCACTTGTATCTTCCATTGCTCTGTTTTCATTTGGAGCAAAACCAACTTTGAATCTAGCCTTCCCGTACTGACCTTAAGCTTAGCGAACCATACCGGACCCAACAAATCTCATCCAGCAATCCAAACTTTCCATTGTTAACTCCTTACAGTATTTAAAACGTGCGGTCTTTACCAAGGGAGTATTGATCACAGAGCATTGATTCTTACCCATCCAAGTGTTTGCCAAGACAGTCCTTTTTAGCACATCCAGTTCCATTCCTCTCTCTTTCTCTCTTTTTCTTTTGAAGGATCGATCTTTCCCTACTTTTCTAGGGTATCATTTTATTTTTTCTATCGATCCTTCTTCTCTTTGAATCTTTTCTTTTGTGGGAATATCATAGGATAGGCTTTTGCTTTTCCTTGTTTGAGTAGGTCTCCATAAGACAAGAAGGTGCAGACGTATGCATTCCTCTTGCTTACACGTTTTCCTTATGCTTAAAAGCTTTTAATTTTCATTTTGCAGATGAGAGAGAAGTGGACTGTATCTTTGGTGGACATGTCTCAACTAGACCGGAATGAGGAATCGGCTCATATGTATCTCAAGCCCCTTGACAAGAAAAATTAAAAGTTCAATTAGGTGGTGGAGTTTAGATTGTCCGGGTACCTTAGAAATCTTGCTAAATCAGTAGGTCGATCCACCCTTAGTGGTTCCGTTGGGCATTGTTCGGTGTCAATATTCGCCTTCATGATCACAAGAGCTTTGGCATGCTAAGGTAAGCTCCTAGGATAGATCATAGTTTCCTAACTTATTCTGACTCAATAAAACAGAAGTTTTGAAAAAGGTTGAAAAGAGAAGTAGATATAAGATAAAGACAAGACATGACCAAACGCATTAGTACCGACAATCCCCCAGACTTAACTTGCACCGTCCCGGTGAAAGCAAATCCGATTAAGGGAGGTAAAAGAAAGAGGTAGTAAGGCGTTTTGTGAATGAGAGGAAAGATGTAACCTGATTAGACATTAAATCCATGAAGAAACGACCCATTGGTGGTATGTGGCTGTCCTTGTCCTTTGATAAGTTGAGATAAGTGTGGCAAACATTCTCCCATGTTGCGTTTGAATGAACTCCAAAGAATGGCTTGAATACCAGCTTAGATGATCAAGTACTATGCGTCCACGGTAAAATCTTTGCATAATTCCAACTGCATTGGAACACTAACTCATATGGATATCTTGATTCCAAGTTTCATTGAAATCCGTTGAGTTTAAGGGTCCATTCCGTTGCTTCCCGTTTGATGTACTGATGCAGTCCGATGAAGCGCTTTCGTATATATCTTCACTATAATCGTCATATCTCCAATTATACTCGGCCAAATTGCATGATTCCAATTGCGTTGGAAGGATAACTCTCGTAGGCATCGCGGCAAACTGGCTTTGGTGAATTGCATTGAGTAGAATGTTTTTAAGCTCCTTCCAAAGTTGATGCTAGTTCATGAAGCTGATTTGAGGAACTTTTCATTTGTTTTGCTCCAAAATGCATCTTTTGACCTGAAATGACTCTTGGCACTATATATCCATAAAAACTACCTTTTAAAGTAAGAAACCACGGTAAAACCATGCATAAAGTATATAAAAGCGATGTAAAAAGTGTATAAAATAGAGTTATGTCAACTCCCCCAGACTTAGATCTTTGCTTGTCCCCAAGCAAATAGAATTCAAATCGGTGAAGAGGTTTTGAAAACATGAAAACTCACTTATCCTTTGGCACTTGTATCTTCCATTGCTCTGCTTTCATTTGGAGAAAAACCAACTTTGAATCTAGCCTTCCCGTACTGACCTTAAGCTTAGCGAACCATACCGGACCCAACAAATCTCATCCAGCAATCCAAACTTTCCATTGTTAACTCCTTACAGTATTTAAAACGTGCGGTCTTTACCAAGGGAGTATTGATCACAGAGCATTGACTCTTACCCATCCAAGTGTTTGCCAAGACAGTCCTTTTTATCACATCCAGTTCCATTCCTCTCTCTTTCTCTCTTTTTCTTTTGAAGGATCGATCTTTCCCTACTTTTCTAGGGTATCATTTTATTTTTTCTATCGATCCTTCTTCTCTTTGAATCTTTTCTTTTGTGGGAATATCATAGGATAGGCTTTTGCTTTTCCTTGTTTGAGTAGGTCTCCATAAGACAAGAAGGTGCAGACGTATGCATTCCTCTTGCTTACACGTTTTCCTTATGCTTAAAAGCTTTTAATTTTCATTTTGCAGATGAGAGAGAAGTGGACTGTATCTTTGGTGGACATGTCTCAACTAGACCGGAATGACGAATCGGCTCATATGTATCTCAAGCCCCTTGACAAGAAAAATTAAAAGTTCAATTAGGTGGTGGAGTTAACTTTAGATTGTCCGGGTACCTTAGAAATCTTGCTAAATCAGTAGGTCGATCCACCCTTAGTGGTTCCGTTGGGCATTGTTCGGTGTCAATATTCGCCTTCATGATCACAAGAGCTTTGGCATGCTAAGGTAAGCTCCTAGGATAGATCATAGTTTCCTAACTTATTTTGACTCAATAAAACAGAAGTTTTGAAAAAGGTTGAAAAGAGAAGTAGATATAAGATAAAGACAAGACATGACCAAACGCATTAGTACCGACAATCCCCCAGACTTAACTTGCACCGTCCCGGTGAAAGCAAATCCGATTAAGGGAGGTAAAAGAAAGAGGTAGTAAGGCGTTTTGTGAATGAGAGGAAAGATGTAACCTGATTAGACATTAAATCCATGAAGAAACGACCCATTGGTGGTATGTGGCTGTCCTTGTCCTTTGATAAGTTGAGATAAGTGTGGCAAACATTCTCCCATGTTGCGTTTGAATGAACTCCAAAGAATGGCTTGAATCCCAGCTTAGATGATCAAGTACTATGCGTCCACGGTAAAATCTTTGCATAATTCCAACTGCATTGGAACACTAACTCATATGGATATCTTGATTCCAAGTTTCATTGAAATCCGTTGAGTTTAAGGGTCCATTCCGTTGCTTCCCGTTTGATGTACTGATGCAGTCCGATGAAGCGCTTTCGTATATATCTTCACTATAATCGTCATATCTCCAATTATACTCGGCCAAATTGCATGATTCCAATTGCGTTGGAAGGATAACTCTCGTAGGCATCGCGGCAAACTGGCTTTGGTGAATTGCATTGAGTAGAATGTTTTTAAGCTCCTTCCAAAGTTGATGCTAGTTCATGAAGCTGATTTGAGGAACTTTTCATTTGTTTTGCTCCAAAATGCATCTTTTGACCTGAAATGACTCTTGGCACTATATATCCATAAAAACTACCTTTTAAAGTAAGAAACCACGGTAAAACCATGCATAAAGTATATAAAAGCGATGTAAAAAGTGTATAAAATAGAGTTATGTCAACTCCCCCAGACTTAGATCTTTGCTTGTCCCCAAGCAAATAGAATTCAAATCGGTGAAGAGGTTTTGAAAACATGAAAACTCACTTATCCTTTGGCACTTGTATCTTCCATTGCTCTGCTTTCATTTGGAGAAAAACCAACTTTGAATCTAGCCTTCCCGTACTGACCTTAAGCTTAGCGAACCATACCGGACCCAACAAATCTCATCCAGCAATCCAAACTTTCCATTGTTAACTCCTTACAGTATTTAAAACGTGCGGTCTTTACCAAGGGAGTATTGATCACAGAGCATTGACTCTTACCCATCCAAGTGTTTGCCAAGACAGTCCTTTTTAGCACATCCAGTTCCATTCCTCTCTCTTTCTCTCTTTTTCTTTTGAAGGATCGATCTTTCCCTACTTTTCTAGGGTATCATTTTATTTTTTCTATCGATCCTTCTTCTCTTTGAATCTTTTCTTTTGTGGGAATATCATAGGATAGGCTTTTGCTTTTCCTTGTTTGAGTAGGTCTCCATAAGACAAGAAGGTGCAGACGTATGCATTCCTCTTGCTTACACGTTTTCCTTATGCTTAAAAGCTTTTAATTTTCATTTTGCAGATGAGAGAGAAGTGGACTGTATCTTTGGTGGACATGTCTCAACTAGACCGGAATGACGAATCGGCTCATATGTATCTCAAGCCCCTTGACAAGAAAAATTAAAAGTTCAATTAGGTGGTGGAGTTAACTTTAGATTGTCCGGGTACCTTAGAAATCTTGCTAAATCAGTAGGTCGATCCACCCTTAGTGGTTCCGTTGGGCATTGTTCGGTGTCAATATTCGCCTTCATGATCACAAGAGCTTTGGCATGCTAAGGTAAGCTCCTAGGATAGATCATAGTTTCCTAACTTATTTTGACTCAATAAAACAGAAGTTTTGAAAAAGGTTGAAAAGAGAAGTAGATATAAGATAAAGACAAGACATGACCAAACGCATTAGTACCGACAATCCCCCAGACTTAACTTGCACCGTCCCGGTGAAAGCAAATCCGATTAAGGGAGGTAAAAGAAAGAGGTAGTAAGGCGTTTTGTGAATGAGAGGAAAGATGTAACCTGATTAGACATTAAATCCATGAAGAAACGACCCATTGGTGGTATGTGGCTGTCCTTGTCCTTTGATAAGTTGAGATAAGTGTGGCAAACATTCTCCCATGTTGCGTTTGAATGAACTCCAAAGAATGGCTTGAATCCCAGCTTAGATGATCAAGTACTATGCGTCCACGGTAAAATCTTTGCATAATTCCAACTGCATTGGAACACTAACTCATATGGATATCTTGATTCCAAGTTTCATTGAAATCCGTTGAGTTTAAAGGTCCATTCCGTTGCTTCCCGTTTGATGTACTGATGCAGTCCGATGAAGCGCTTTCGTATATATCTTCACTATAATCGTCATATCTCCAATTATACTCGGCCAAATTGCATGATTCCAATTGCGTTGGAAGGATAACTCTCGTAGGCATCGCGGCAAACTGGCTTTGGTGAATTGCATTGAGTAGAATGTTTTTAAGCTCCTTCCAAAGTTGATGCTAGTTCATGAAGCTGATTTGAGGACCTTTTCCTTTGTTTTGCTCCAAAATGCATCTTTTGACCTGAAATGACTCTTGGCACTATATATCCATAAAAACTACCTTTTAAAGTAAGAAACCACGGTAAAACCATGCATAAAGTATATAAAAGCGATGTAAAAAGTGTATAAAATAGAGGTATATCAACTCCCCCAGACTTAGATCTTTGCTTGTCCCCAAGCAAATAGAATTCAAATCGGTGAAGAGGTTTTGAAAACATGAAAACTCACTTATCCTTTGGCACTTGTATCTTCCATTGCTCTGCTTTCATTTGGAGCAAAACCAACTTTGAATCTAGCCTTCCCGTACTGACCTTAAGCTTAGCGAACCATACCGGACCCAACAAATCTCATCCAGCAATCCAAACTTTCCATTGTTAACTCCTTACAGTATTTAAAACGTGCGGTCTTTACCAAGGGAGTATTTATCACAGAGCATTGACTCTTACCCATCCAAGTGTTTGCCAAGACAGTCCTTTTTAGCACATCCAGTTCCATTCCTCTCTCTTTCTCTCTTTTTCTTTTGAAGGATCGATCTTTCCCTACTTTTCTAGGGTATCATTTTATTTTTTCTATCGATCCTTCTTCTCTTTGAATCTTTTCTTTTGTGGGAATATCATAGGATAGGCTTTTGCTTTTCCTTGTTTGAGTAGGTCTCCATAAGACAAGAAGGTGCAGACGTATGCATTCCTCTTGCTTACACGTTTTCCTTATGCTTAAAAGCTTTTAATTTTCATTTTGCAGATGAGAGAGAAGTGGACTGTATCTTTGGTGGACATGTCTCAACTAGACCGGAATGAGGAATCGGCTCATATGTATCTCAAGCCCCTTGACAAGAAAAATTAAAAGTTCAATTAGGTGGTGGAGTTAACTTTAGATTGTCCGGGTACCTTAGAAATCTTGCTAAATCAGTAGATCGATCCACCCTTAGTGGTTCCGTTGGGCATTGTTCGGTGTCAATATTCGCCTTCATGATCACAAGAGCTTTGGCATGCTAAGGTAAGCTCCTAGGATAGATCATAGTTTCCTAACTTATTCTGACTCAATAAAACAGAAGTTTTGAAAAAGGTTGAAAAGAGAAGTAGATATAAGATAAAGACAAGACATGACCAAACGCATTAGTACCGACAATCCCCCAGACTTAACTTGCACCGTCCCGGTGAAAGCAAATCCGATTAAGGGAGGTAAAAGAAAGAGGTAGTAAGGCGTTTTGTGAATGAGAGGAAAGATGTAACCTGATTAGACATTAAATCCATGAAGAAACGACCCATTGGTGGTATGTGGCTGTCCTTGTCCTTTGATAAGTTGAGATAAGTGTGGCAAACATTCTCCCATGTTGCGTTTGAATGAACTCCAAAGAATGGCTTGAATCCCAGCTTAGATGATCAAGTACTATGCGTCCACGGTAAAATCTTTGCATAATTCCAACTGCATTGGAACACTAACTCATATGGATATCTTGATTCCAAGTTTCATTGAAATCCGTTGAGTTTAAGGGTCCATTCCGTTGCTTCCGTTTGATGTACTGATGCAGTCCGATGAAGCGCTTTCGTATATATCTTCACTATAATCGTCATATCTCCAATTATAATCGGCCAAATTGCATGATTCCAATTGCGTTGGAAGGATAACTCTCGTAGGCATCGCGGCAAACTGGCTTTAGTGAATTGCATTGAGTAGAATGTTTTTAAGCTCCTTCCAAAGTTGATGCTAGGTCATGAAGCTGATTTGAGGACCTTTTCCTTTGTTTTGCTCCAAAATGCATCTTTTGACCTGAAATGACTCTTGGCACTATATATCCATAAAAACTACCTTTTAAAGTAAGAAACCACGGTAAAACCATGCATAAAGTATATAAAAGCGATGTAAAAAGTGTATAAAATAGAGGTATATCAACTCCCCCAGACTTAGATCTTTGCTTGTCCCCAAGCAAATAGAATTCAAATCGGTGAAGAGGTTTTGAAAACATGAAAACTCACTTATCCTTTGGCACTTGTATCTTCCATTGCTCTGCTTTCATTTGGAGCAAAACCAACTTTGAATCTAGCCTTCCCGTACTGACCTTAAGCTTAGCGAACCATACCGGACCCAACAAATCTCATCCAGCAATCCAAACTTTCCATTGTTAACTCCTTACAGTATTTAAAACGTGCGGTCTTTACCAAGGGAGTATTTATCACAGAGCATTGACTCTTACCCATCCAAGTGTTTGCCAAGACAGTCCTTTTTAGCACATCCAGTTCCATTCCTCTCTCTTTCTCTCTTTTTCTTTTGAAGGATCGATCTTTCCCTACTTTTCTAGGGTATCATTTTATTTTTTCTATCGATCCTTCTTCTCTTTGAATCTTTTCTTTTGTGGGAATATCATAGGATAGGCTTTTGCTTTTCCTTGTTTGAGTAGGTCTCCATAAGACAAGAAGGTGCAGACGTATGCATTCCTCTTGCTTACACGTTTTCCTTATGCTTAAAAGCTTTTAATTTTCATTTTGCAGATGAGAGAGAAGTGGACTGTATCTTTGGTGGACATGTCTCAACTAGACCGGAATGAGGAATCGGCTCATATGTATCTCAAGCCCCTTGACAAGAAAAATTAAAAGTTCAATTAGGTGGTGGAGTTAACTTTAGATTGTCCGGGTACCTTAGAAATCTTGCTAAATCAGTAGATCGATCCACCCTTAGTGGTTCCGTTGGGCATTGTTCGGTGTCAATATTCGCCTTCATGATCACAAGAGCTTTGGCATGCTAAGGTAAGCTCCTAGGATAGATCATAGTTTCCTAACTTATTCTGACTCAATAAAACAGAAGTTTTGAAAAAGGTTGAAAAGAGAAGTAGATATAAGAAAAGACAAGACATGACCAAACGCATTAGTACCGACAATCCCCCAGACTTAACTTGCACCGTCCCGGTGAAAGCAAATCCGATTAAGGGAGGTAAAAGAAAGAGGTAGTAAGGCGTTTTGTGAATGAGAGGAAAGATGTAACCTGATTAGACATTAAATCCATGAAGAAACGACCCATTGGTGGTATGTGGCTGTCCTTGTCCTTTGATAAGTTGAGATAAGTGTGGCAAACATTCTCC
Source organism: Erythrophleum ivorense (assembly GCA_026724425.1). Classification (NCBI taxonomy): domain Eukaryota; kingdom Viridiplantae; phylum Streptophyta; class Magnoliopsida; order Fabales; family Fabaceae; genus Erythrophleum; species Erythrophleum ivorense. The sequence continues at coordinate 1,151,275 of JAIUCV010000027.1, read as the reverse complement.
CATGTTGCGTTTGAATGAACTCCAAAGAATGGCTTGAATCCCAGCTTAGATGATCAAGTACTATGCGTCCACGGTAAAATCTTTGCATAATTCCAACTGCATTGGAACACTAACTCATATGGATATCTTGATTCCAAGTTTCATTGAAATCCGTTGAGTTTAAGGGTCCATTCCGTTGCTTCCGTTTGATGTACTGATGCAGTCCGATGAAGCGCTTTCGTATATATCTTCACTATAATCGTCATATCTCCAATTATAATCGGCCAAATTGCATGATTCCAATTGCGTTGGAAGGATAACTCTCGTAGGCATCGCGGCAAACTGGCTTTGGTGAATTGCATTGAGTAGAATGTTTTTAAGCTCCTTCCAAAGTTGATGCTAGGTCATGAAGCTGATTTGAGGACCTTTTCCTTTGTTTTGCTCCAAAATGCATCTTTTGACCTGAAATGACTCTTGGCACTATATATCCATAAAAACTACCTTTTAAAGTAAGAAACCACGGTAAAACCATGCATAAAGTATATAAAAGCGATGTAAAAAGTGTATAAAATAGAGGTATATCAACTCCCCCAGACTTAGATCTTTGCTTGTCCCCAAGCAAATAGAATTCAAATCGGTGAAGAGGTTTTGAAAACATGAAAACTCACTTATCCTTTGGCACTTGTATCTTCCATTGCTCTGTTTTCATTTGGAGCAAAACCAACTTTGAATCTAGCCTTCCCGTACTGACCTTAAGCTTAGCGAACCATACCGGACCCAACAAATCTCATCCAGCAATCCAAACTTTCCATTGTTAACTCCTACAGTATTTAAAACGTGCGGTCTTTACCAAGGGAGTATTGATCACAGAGCATTGACTCTTACCCATCCAAGTGTTTGCCAAGACAGGCCTTTTAGCACATCCAGTTCCATTCCTCTCTCTTTCTCTCTTTTTCTTTTGAAGGATCGATCTTTCCCTACTTTTCTAGGGTATCATTTTATTTTTTCTATCGATCCTTCTTCTCTTTGAATCTTTTCTTTTGTGGGAATATCATAGGATAGGCTTTTGCTTTTCCTTGTTTGAGTAGGTCTCCATAAGACAAGAAGGTGCAGACGTATGCATTCCTCTTGCTTACACGTTTTCCTTATGCTTAAAAGCTTTTAATTTTCATTTTGCAGAGATGAGAGAGAAGTGGACTGTATCTTTGGTGGACATTTCTCAACTAGACCGGAATGAGGAATCGGCTCATATGTATCTCAAGCCCCTTGACAAGAAAAATTAAAAGTTCAATTAGGTGGTGGAGTTAACTTTAGATTGTCCGGGTACCTTAGAAATCTTGCTAAATCAGTAGGTCGATCCACCCTTAGTGGTTCCGTTGGGCATTGTTCGGTGTCAATATTCGCCTTCATGATCACAAGAGCTTTGGCATGCTAAGGTAAGCTCCTAGGATAGATCATAGTTTCCTAACTTATTCTGACTCAATAAAACAGAAGTTTTGAAAAAGGTGGAAAAGAGAAGTAGATATAAGATAAAGACAAGACATGACCAAACGCATTAGTACCGACAATCCCCCAGACTTAACTTGCACCGTCCCGGTGAAAGCAAATCCGATTAAGGGAGGTAAAAGAAAGAGGTAGTAAGGCGTTTTGTGAATGAGAGGAAAGATGTAACCTGATTAGACATTAAATCCATGAAGAAACGACCCATTGGTGGTATGTGGCTGTCCTTGTCCTTTGATAAGTTGAGATAAGTGTGGCAAACATTCTCCCATGTTGCGTTTGAATGAACTCCAAAGAATGGCTTGAATCCCAGCTTAGATGATCAAGTACTATGCGTCCACGGTAAAATCTTTGCATAATTCCAACTGCATTGGAACACTAACTCATATGGATATCTTGATTCCAAGTTTCATTGAAATCCGTTGAGTTTAAGGGTCCATTCCGTTGCTTCCGTTTGATGTACTGATGCAGTCCGATGAAGCGCTTTCGTATATATCTTCACTATAATCGTCATATCTCCAATTATAATCGGCCAAATTGCATGATTCCAATTGCGTTGGAAGGATAACTCTCGTAGGCATCGCGGCAAACTGGCTTTGGTGAATTGCATTGAGTAGAATGTTTTTAAGCTCCTTCCAAAGTTGATGCTAGGTCATGAAGCTGATTTGAGGACCTTTTCCTTTGTTTTTGCTCCAAAATGCATCTTTTGACCTGAAATGACTCTTGGCACTATATATCCATAAAAACTACCTTTTAAAGTAAGAAACCACGGTAAAACCATGCATAAAGTATATAAAAGCGATGTAAAAAGTGTATAAAATAGAGGTATATCAACTCCCCCAGACTTAGATCTTTGCTTGTCCCCAAGCAAATAGAATTCAAATCGGTGAAGAGGTTTTGAAAACATGAAAACTCACTTATCCTTTGGCACTTGTATCTTCCATTGCTCTGTTTTCATTTGGAGCAAAACCAACTTTGAATCTAGCCTTCCCGTACTGACCTTAAGCTTAGCGAACCATACCGGACCCAACAAATCTCATCCAGCAATCCAAACTTTCCATTGTTAACTCCTTACAGTATTTAAAACGTGCGGTCTTTACCAAGGGAGTATTGATCACAGAGCATTGACTCTTACCCATCCAAGTGTTTGCCAAGACAGGCCTTTTTAGCACATCCAGTTCCATTCCTCTCTCTTTCTCTCTTTTTCTTTTGAAGGATCGATCTTTCCCTACTTTTCTAGGGTATCATTTTATTTTTTCTATCGATCCTTCTTCTCTTTGAATCTTTTCTTTTGTGGGAATATCATAGGATAGGCTTTTGCTTTTCCTTGTTTGAGTAGGTCTCCATAAGACAAGAAGGTGCAGACGTATGCATTCCTCTTGCTTACACGTTTTCCTTATGCTTAAAAGCTTTTAATTTTCATTTTGCAGAGATGAGAGAGAAGTGGACTGTATCTTTGGTGGACATTTCTCAACTAGACCGGAATGAGGAATCGGCTCATATGTATCTCAAGCCCCTTGACAAGAAAAATTAAAAGTTCAATTAGGTGGTGGAGTTACTTTAGATTGTCCGGGTACCTTAGAAATCTTGCTAAATCAGTAGGTCGATCCACCCTTAGTGGTTCCGTTGGGCATTGTTCGGTGTCAATATTCGCCTTCATGATCACAAGAGCTTTGGCATGCTAAGGTAAGCTCCTAGGATAGATCATAGTTTCCTAACTTATTCTGACTCAATAAAACAGAAGTTTTGAAAAAGGTGGAAAAGAGAAGTAGATATAAGATAAAGACAAGACATGACCAAACGCATTAGTACCGACAATCCCCCAGACTTAACTTGCACCGTCCCGGTGAAAGCAAATCCGATTAAGGGAGGTAAAAGAAAGAGGTAGTAAGGCGTTTTGTGAATGAGAGGAAAGATGTAACCTGATTAGACATTAAATCCATGAAGAAACGACCCATTGGTGGTATGTGGCTGTCCTTGTCCTTTGATAAGTTGAGATAAGTGTGGCAAACATTCTCCCATGTTGCGTTTGAATGAACTCCAAAGAATGGCTTGAATCCCAGCTTAGATGATCAAGTACTATGCGTCCACGGTAAAATCTTTGCATAATTCCAACCGCATTGGAACACTAACTCATATGGATATCTTGATTCCAAGTTTCATTGAAATCCGTTGAGTTTAAGGGTCCATTCCGTTGCTTCCCGTTTGATGTACTGATGCAGTCCGATGAAGCGCTTTCGTATATATCTTCACTATAATCGTCATATCTCCAATTATACTCGGCCAAATTGCATGATTCCAATTGCGTTGGAAGGATAACTCTCGTAGGCATCGCGGCAAACTGGCTTTGGTGAATTGCATTGAGTATAATGTTTTTAAGCTCCTTCCAAAGTTGATGCTAGTTCATGAAGCTGATTTGAGGACCTTTTCCTTTGTTTTGCTCCAAAATGCATCTTTTGACCTGAAATGACTCTTGGGCACTATATATCCATAAAAACTACCTTTTAAAGTAAGAAACCACGGTAAAACCATGCATAAAGTATATAAAAGCGATGTAAAAAGTGTATAAAATAGAGGTATATCAACTCCCCCAGACTTAGATCTTTGCTTGTCCCCAAGCAAATAGAATTCAAATCGGTGAAGAGGTTTTGAAAACATGAAAACTCACTTATCCTTTGGCACTTGTATCTTCCATTGCTCTGTTTTCATTTGGAGCAAAACCAACTTTGAATCTAGCCTTCCCTTACTGACCTTAAGCTTAGCGAACCATACCGGACCCAACAAATCTCATCCAGCAATCCAAACTTTCCATTGTTAACTCCTTACAGTATTTAAAACGTGCGGTCTTTACCAAGGGAGTATTGATCACAGAGCATTGACTCTTACCCATCCAAGTGTTTGCCAAGACAGTCCTTTTTAGCACATCCAGTTCCATTCCTCTCTCTTTCTCTCTTTTTCTTTTGAAGGATCGATCTTTCCCTACTTTTCTGGGGTATCATTTTATTTTTTCTATCGATCCTTCTTCTCTTTGAATCTTTTCTTTTGTGGGAATATCATAGGATAGGCTTTTGCTTTTCCTTGTTTGAGTAGGTCTCCATAAGACAAGAAGGTGCAGACGTATGCATTCCTCTTGCTTACACGTTTTCCTTATGCTTAAAAGCTTTTAATTTTCATTTTGCAGATGAGAGAGAAGTGGACTGTATCTTTGGTGGACATGTCTCAACTAGACCGGAATGAGGAATCGGCTCATATGTATCTCAAGCCCCTTGACAAGAAAAATTAAAAGTTCAATTAGGTGGTGGAGTTAACTTTAGATTGTCCGGGTACCTTAGAAATCTTGCTAAATCAGTAGGTCGATCCACTCTTAGTGGTTCCGTTGGGCATTGTTCGGTGTCAATATTCGCCTTCATGATCACAAGAGCTTTGGCATGCTAAGGTAAGCTCCTAGGATAGATCATAGTTTCCTAACTTATTCTGACTCAATAAAACAGAAGTTTTGAAAAAGGTTGAAAAGAGAAGTAGATATAAGATAAAGACAAGACATGACCAAACGCATTAGTACCGACAATCCCCCAGACTTAACTTGCACCGTCCCGGTGAAAGCAAATCCGATTAAGGGAGGTAAAAGAAAGAGGTAGTAAGGCGTTTTGTGAATGAGAGGAAAGATGTAACCTGATTAGACATTAAGTCCATGAAGAAACGACCCATTGGTGGTATGTGGCTGTCCTTGTCCTTTGATAAGTTGAGATAAGTGTGGCAAACTTTCTCCCATGTTGCGTTTGAATGAACTCCAAAGAATGGCTTGAATCCCCAGCTTAGATGATCAAGTACTATGCGTCCACGGTAAAATCTTTGCATAATTCCAACTGCATTGGAACACTAACTCATATGGATATCTTGATTCCAAGTTTCATTGAAATCCGTTGAGTTTAAGGGTCCATTCCGTTGCTTCCCGTTTGATGTACTGATGCAGTCCGATGAAGCTTTTTCGTACATATCTTCACTATAATCGTCATATCTCCAATTATACTCGGCCAAATGCATGATTCCAATTGCGTTGAAGGATAACTCTCGTAGGCATCGCGGTAAACTGGCTTTGGTGAATTTCATTGAGTAGAATGTTTTTAAGCTCCTTCCAAAGTTGATGCTAGTTCATGAAGCTGATTTGAGGACCTTTTCCTTTGTTTTGCTCCAAAATGCATCTTTTGACCTGAAATGACTCTTGGAACTATATATCCATAAAAACTACCTTTTAAAGTAAGAAACCACGGTAAAACCATGCATAAAGTATATTAAGCGATGTAAAAAGTGTATAAAATAGAGGTATATCAACTCCCCCAGACTTAGATCTTTGCTTGTCCCCAAGCAAATAGAATTCAAATCGGTGAAGAGGTTTTGAAAACATGAAAACTCACTTATCCTTTGGCACTTGTATCTTCCATTGCTCTGTTTTCATTTGGAGCAAAACCAACTTTGAATCTAGCCTTCCCGTACTGACCTTAAGCTTAGCGAACCATACCGGACCCAACAAATCTCATCCAGCAATCCAAACTTTCCATTGTTAACTCCTTACAGTATTTAAAACGTGCGGTCTTTACCAAGGGAGTATTGATCACAGAGCATTGACTCTTACCATCCAAGTGTTTGCCAAGACAGTCCTTTTTAGCACATCCAGTTCCATTCCTCTCTCTTTCTCTCTTTTTCTTTTGAAGGATCGATCTTTCCCTACTTTTCTGGGGTATCATTTTATTTTTTCTATCGATCCTTCTTCTCTTTGAATCTTTTCTTTTGTGGGAATATCATAGGATAGGCTTTTGCTTTTCCTTGTTTGAGTAGGTCTCCATAAGACAAGAAGGTGCAGACGTATGCATTCCTCTTGCTTACACGTTTTCCTTATGCTTAAAAGCTTTTAATTTTCATTTTGCAGATGAGAGAGAAGTGGACTGTATCTTTGGTGGACATGTCTCAACTAGACCGGAATGAGGAATCGGCTCATATGTATCTCAAGCCCCTTGACAAGAAAAATTAAAAGTTCAATTAGGTGGTGGAGTTAACTTTAGATTGTCCGGGTACCTTAGAAATCTTGCTAAATCAGTAGGTCGATCCACTCTTAGTGGTTCCGTTGGGCATTGTTCGGTGTCAATATTCGCCTTCATGATCACAAGAGCTTTGGCATGCTAAGGTAAGCTCCTAGGATAGATCATAGTTTCCTAACTTATTCTGACTCAATAAAACAGAAGTTTTGAAAAAGGTTGAAAAGAGAAGTAGATATAAGATAAAGACAAGACATGACCAAACGCATTAGTACCGACAATCCCCCAGACTTAACTTGCACCGTCCCGGTGAAAGCAAATCCGATTAAGGGAGGTAAAAGAAAGAGGTAGTAAGGCGTTTTGTGAATGAGAGGAAAGATGTAACCTGATTAGACATTAAGTCCATGAAGAAACGACCCATTGGTGGTATGTGGCTGTCCTTGTCCTTTGATAAGTTGAGATAAGTGTGGCAAACTTTCTCCCCATGTTGCGTTTGAATGAACTCCAAAGAATGGCTTGAATCCCAGCTTAGATGATCAAGTACTATGCGTCCACGGTAAAATCTTTGCATAATTCCAACTGCATTGGAACACTAACTCATATGGATATCTTGATTCCAAGTTTCATTGAAATCCGTTGAGTTTAAGGGTCCATTCCGTTGCTTCCCGTTTGATGTACTGATGCAGTCCGATGAAGCTTTTTCGTACATATCTTCACTATAATCGTCATATCTCCAATTATACTCCGCCAAATTGCATGATTCCAATTGCGTTGGAAAGCTAACTCTCGTAGGCATCGCGGTAAACTGGCTTTGGTGAATTTCATTGAGTAGAATGTTTTTAAGCTCCTTCCAAAGTTGATGCTAGTTCATGAAGCTGATTTGAGGACCTTTTTCCTTTGTTTTGCTCCAAAATGCATCTTTTGACCTGAAATGACTCTTGGCACTATATATCCATAAAAACTACCTTTTAAAGTAAGAACCACGGTAAAACCATGCATAAAGTATATTAAAGCGATGTAAAAAGTGTATAAAATAGAGGTATATCAACTCCCCCAGACTTAGATCTTTGCTTGTCCCCAAGCAAATAGAATTCAAATCGGTGAAGAGGTTTTGAAAACATGAAAACTCACTTATCCTTTGGCACTTGTATCTTCCATTGCTCTGTTTTCATTTGGAGCAAAACCAACTTTGAATCTAGCCTTCCCGTACTGACCTTAAGCTTAGCGAACCATACCGGACCCAACAAATCTCATCCAGCAATCCAAACTTTCCATTGTTAACTCCTTACAGTATTTAAAACGTGCGGTCTTTACCAAGGGAGTATTGATCACAGAGCATTGACTCTTACCCATCCAAGTGTTTGCCAAGACAGTCCTTTTTAGCACATCCAGTTCCATTCCTCTCTCTTTCTCTCTTTTTCTTTTGAAGGATCGATCTTTCCCTACTTTTCTGGGGTATCATTTTATTTTTTCTATCGATCCTTCTTCTCTTTGATCTTTTCTTTTGTGGGAATATCATAGGATAGGCTTTTGCTTTTCCTTGTTTGAGTAGGTCTCCATAAGACAAGAAGGTGCAGACGTATGCATTCCTCTTGCTTACACGTTTTCCTTATGCTTAAAAGCTTTTAATTTTCATTTTGCAGATGAGAGAGAAGTGGACTGTATCTTTGGTGGACATGTCTCAACTAGACCGGAATGAGGAATCGGCTCATATGTATCTCAAGCCCCTTGACAAGAAAAATTAAAAGTTCAATTAGGTGGTGGAGTTAACTTTAGATTGTCCGGGTACCTTAGAAATCTTGCTAAATCAGTAGGTCGATCCACTCTTAGTGGTTCCGTTGGGCATTGTTCGGTGTCAATATTCGCCTTCATGATCACAAGAGCTTTGGCATGCTAAGGTAAGCTCCTAGGATAGATCATAGTTTCCTAACTTATTCTGACTCAATAAAACAGAAGTTTTGAAAAAGGTTGAAAAGAGAAGTAGATATAAGATAAAGACAAGACATGACCAAACGCATTAGTACCGACAATCCCCAAGACTTAACTTGCACCGTCCCGGTGAAAGCAAATCCGATTAAGGGAGGTAAAAGAAAGAGGTAGTAAGGCGTTTTGTGAATGAGAGGAAAGATGTAACCTGATTAGACATTAAGTCCATGAAGAAACGACCCATTGGTGGTATGTGGCTGTCCTTGTCCTTTGATAAGTTGAGATAAGTGTGGCAAACTTTCTCCCATGTTGCGTTTGAATGAACTCCAAAGAATGGCTTGAATCCCAGCTTAGATGATCAAGTACTATGCGTCCACGGTAAATCTTTGCATAATTCCAACTGCATTGGAACACTAACTCATATGGATATCTTGATTCCAAGTTTCATTGAAATCCGTTGAGTTTAAGGGTCCATTCCGTTGCTTCCCGTTTGATGTACTGATGCAGTCCGATGAAGCTTTTTCGTACATATCTTCACTATAATCGTCATATCTCCAATTATACTCGGCCAAATTGCATGATTCCAATTGCGTTGGAAAGCTAACTCTCGTAGGCATCGCGGTAAACTGGCTTTGGTGAATTTCATTGAGTAGAATGTTTTAAGCTCCTTCCAAAGTTGATGCTAGTTCATGAAGCTGATTTGAGGACCTTTTCCTTTGTTTTGCTCCAAAATGCATCTTTTGACCTGAAATGACTCTTTGGCACTATATATCCATAAAACTACCTTTTAAAGTAAGAAACCACGGTAAAACCATGCATAAAGTATATTAAAGCGATGTAAAAAGTGTATAAAATAGAGGTATATCAACTCCCCCAGACTTAGATCTTTGCTTGTCCCCAAGCAAATAGAATTCAAATCGGTGAAGAGGTTTTGAAAACATGAAAACTCACTTATCCTTTGGCACTTGTATCTTCCATTGCTCTGTTTTCATTTGGAGCAAAACCAACTTTGAATCTAGCCTTCCCGTACTGACCTTAAGCTTAGCGAACCATACCGGACCCAACAAATCTCATCCAGCAATCCAAACTTTCCATTGTTAACTCCTTACAGTATTTAAAACGTGCGGTCTTTACCAAGGGAGTATTGATCACAGAGCATTGACTCTTACCCATCCAAGTGTTTGCCAAGACAGTCCTTTTTAGCACATCCAGTTCCATTCCTCTCTCTTTCTCTCTTTTTCTTTTGAAGGATCGATCTTTCCCTACTTTTCTGGGGTATCATTTTATTTTTTCTATCGATCCTTCTTCTCTTTGAATCTTTTCTTTTGTGGGAATATCATAGGATAGGCTTTTGCTTTTCCTTGTTTGAGTAGGTCTCCATAAGACAAGAAGGTGCAGACGTATGCATTCCTCTTGCTTACACGTTTTCCTTATGCTTAAAAGCTTTTAATTTTCATTTTGCAGATGAGAGAGAAGTGGACTGTATCTTTGGTGGACATGTCTCAACTAGACCGGAATGAGGAATCGGCTCATATGTATCTCAAGCCCCTTGACAAGAAAAATTAAAAGTTCAATTAGGTGGTGGAGTTAACTTTAGATTGTCCGGGTACCTTAGAAATCTTGCTAAATCAGTAGGTCGATCCACTCTTAGTGGTTCCGTTGGGCATTGTTCGGTGTCAATATTCGCCTTCATGATCACAAGAGCTTTGGCATGCTAAGGTAAGCTCCTAGGATAGATCATAGTTTCCTAACTTATTCTGACTCAATAAAACAGAAGTTTTGAAAAAGGTTGAAAAGAGAAGTAGATATAAGATAAAGACAAGACATGACCAAACCCATTAGTACCGACAATCCCCCAGACTTAACTTGCACCGTCCCGGTGAAAGCAAATCCGATTAAGGGAGGTAAAAGAAAGAGGTAGTAAGGCGTTTTGTGAATGAGAGGAAAGATGTAACCTGATTAGACATTAAGTCCATGAAGAAACGACCCATTGGTGGTATGTGGCTGTCCTTGTCCTTTGATAAGTTGAGATAAGTGTGGCAAACTTTCTCCCATGTTGCGTTTGAATGAACTCCAAAGAATGGCTTGAATCCCAGCTTAGATGATCAAGTACTATGCGTCCACGGTAAACTCTTTGCATAATTCCAACTGCATTGGAACACTAACTCATATGGATATCTTGATTCCAAGTTTCATTGAAATCCGTTGAGTTTAAGGGTCCATTCCGTTGCTTCCCGTTTGATGTACTGATGCAGTCCGATGAAGCTTTTTCGTACATATCTTCACTATAATCGTCATATCTCCAATTATACTCGGCCAAATTGCATGATTCCAATTGCGTTGGAAAGCTAACTCTCGTAGGCATCGCGGTAAACTGGCTTTGGTGAATTTCATTGAGTAGAATGTTTTTAAGCTCCTTCCAAAGTTGATGCTAGTTCATGAAGCTGATTTGAGGAACTTTTCCTTTGTTTTGCTCCAAAATGCATCTTTTGACCTGAAATGACTCTTGGCACTATATATCCATAAAAACTACCTTTTAAAGTAAGAAACCACGGTAAAACCATGCATAAAGTATATTAAAGCGATGTAAAAAGTGTATAAAATAGAGGTATATCAACTCCCCCAGACTTAGATCTTTGCTTGTCCCCAAGCAAATAGAATTCAAATCGGTGAAGAGGTTTTGAAAACATGAAAACTCACTTATCCTTTGGCACTTGTATCTTCCATTGCTCTGCTTTCATTTGGAGCAAAACCAACTTTGAATCTAGCCTTCCCGTACTGACCTTAAGCTTAGCGAACCATACCAGACCCAACAAATCTCATCCAGCAATCCAAACTTTCCATTGTTAACTCCTTACAGTATTTAAAACGTGCGGTCTTTACCAAGGGAGTATTGATCACAGAGCATTGACTCTTACCCATCCAAGTGTTTGCCAAGACAGTCCTTTTTAGCACATCCAGTTCCATTCCTCTCTCTTTTTCTTTTGAATGATCGATCTTTCCCTACATTTCTAGGGTATCATTTTATTTTTTCTATCGATCCTTCTTCTCTTTGAATCTTTTCTTTTGTGGGAATATCATAGGATAGGCTTTTGCTTTTCCTTGTTTGAGTAGGTCTCCATAAGACAAGAAGGTGCAGACGTATGCATTCCTCTTGCTTACACGTTTTCCTTATGCTTAAAAGCTTTTAATTTTCATTTTGCAGATGAGAGAGAAGTGTACTGTATCTTTGGTGGACATGTCTCAACTAGACCGGAATGAGGAATCGGCTCATATGTATCTCAAGCCCCTTGACAAGAAAAATTAAAAGTTCAAGTAGGTGGTGGAGTTAACTTTAGATTGTCCGGGTACCTTATAAATCTTGCTAAATCAGTAGGTCGATCCACCCTTCGTGGTTCCGTTGGGCATTGTTCGGTGTCAATATTCGCCTTCATGATCACAAGAGCTTTGGCATGCTAAGGTAAGCTCCTAGGATAGATCATAGTTTCCTAACTTATTCTGAATCAATAAAACAGAAGTTTTGAAAAAGGTTGAAAAGAAAAGTAGATATAAGATAAAGACAAGACATGACCAAACGCATTAGTACCGACAATCCCCCAGACTTAACTTGCACCGTCCCGGTGAAAGCAAATCCGATTAAGGGAGGTAAAAGAAAGAGGAAGTAAGGCGTTTTGTGAATGAGAGGAAAGATGTAACCTGATTATACATTAATTCCATGAAGAAACGACCCATTGGTGGTATGTGGCTGTCCTTGTCCTTTGATAAGTTGAGATAAGTGTGGCAAACTTTCTCCCATGTTGCGTTTGAATGAACTCAAAAGAATGGCTTGAATCCCAGCTTAGATGATCAAGTACTATGCGTCCACGGTAAAATCTTTGCATAATTCCAACTGCATTGGAACACTAACTCATCTGGATATCTTGATTCCAAGTTTCATTGAAATCCGTTGAGTTTAAGGGTCCATTCCGTTGCTTCCCGTTTGATGTACTGATGCAGTCCGATGAAGCTCTTTCGTATATATCTTCACTATAATCGTCATATCTCCAATTATACTCGGCCAAATTGCATGATTCCAATTGCGTTGGAAAGCTATCTCTCGTAGGCATCGCAGCGAACTGGCTTTGGTGAATTGCATTGAGTAGAATGTTTTTAAGCTCCTTCCAAAGTTGATGCTAGTTCATGAAGCTGATTTGAGGACGTTTTCCTTTGTTTTGCTCCAAAATGCATATTTTGACCTGAAATGATTCTTGGCACTATATATCCATAAAACTACCTTTCAAAGTAAGAAACCACAGTAAAACCATGCATAAAATATAAAAGCGATGTAAAAAGTGTATCAAATAGAGGTATATCAACTCCCCCAGACTTAGATCTTTGCTTGTCCCCAAGCAAATAGAATTCAAATCGGTGAAGAGGTTTTGAAAACATGAAAACTCACTTATCCTTTGGCACTTGTATCTTCCATTGCTCTGCTTTCATTTGGAGCAAAACCAACTTTGAATCTAGCCTTCCCGTACTGACCTTAAGCTTAGCGAACCATACCGGACCCAACAAATCTCATCCAGCAATCCAAACTTTCCATTGTTAACTCCTTACAGTATTTAAAACGTGCGGTCTTTACCAAGGGAGTATTGATCACAGAGCATTGACTCTTACCCATCCTAGTGTTTGCCAAGACAGTCCTTTTTAGCACATCCAGTTCCATTCCTCTCTCTTTCTCTCTTTTTCTTTTGAAGGATCGATCTTTCCCTACTTTTCTAGGGTATCATTTTATTTTTTCTATCGATCCTTCTTCCCTTTGAATCTTTTCTTTTGTGGGAATATCATAGGATAGGCTTTTGCTTTTCCTTGTTTGAGTAGGTCTCCATAAGACAAGAAGGTGCAGACGTATGCATTCCTCTTGCTTACACGTTTTCCTTATGCTTAAAAGCTTTTAATTTTCATTTTGCAGATGAGAGAGAAGTGGACTGTATCTTTGGTGGACATGTCTCAACTAGACCGGAATGAGGAATCGGCTCATATGTATCTCAAGCCCCTCGACAAGAAAAATTAAAAGTTCAATTAGGTGGTGGAGTTAACTTTAGATTGTCCGGGTACCTTAGAAATCTTGCCAAATCAGTAGGTCGATCCACCCTTAGTGGTTCCGTTGGGCATTGTTCGGTGTCAATATTCGCCTTCATGATCACAAGAGCTTTGGCATGCTAAGGTAAGCTCCTAGGATAGATCATAGTTTCCTAACTTATTCTGACTCAATAAAACAGAAGTTTTGAAAAAGGTTGAAAAGAGAAGTAGATATAAGATAAAGACAAGACATGACCAAACGCATTAGTACCGACAATCCCCCAGACTTAACTTGCACCGTCCCGGTGAAAGCAAATCCGATTAAGGGAGGTAAAAGAAAGAGGTAGTAAGGCGTTTTGTGAATGAGAGGAAAGATGTAACCTGATTAGACATTAAGTCCATGAAGAAACGACCCATTGGTGGTATGTGGCTGTCCTTGTCCTTTGATAAGTTGAGATAAGTGTGGCAAACTTTCTCCCATGTTGCGTTTGAATGAACTCCAAAGAATGGCTTGAATCCAAGCTTAGATGATCAAGTACTATGCGTCCACGGTAAAATCTTTGCATAATTCCAACTGCATTGGAACACTAACTCATATGGATATCTTGATTCCAAGTTTCATTGAAATCCGTTGAGTTTAAGGGTCCATTCCGTTGCTTCCCGTTTGATGTACTGATGCAGTCCGATGAAGCTCTTTCGTATATATCTTCACTATAATCGTCATATCTCCAATTATACTCGGCCAAATTGCATGATTCCAATTGCGTTGGAAAGCTAACTCTCGTAGGCATTGCGGCAAACTGGTGAGTATAATGTTTTTAAGCTCCTTCCAAAGTTGATGCTAGTTCATGAAGCTGATTTGAGGACCTTTTCCTTTGTTTTGCTCCAAAATGCATCTTTTGACCTGAAATGACTCTTGGCACTATATATCCATAAAAACTACCTTTTAAAGTAAGAAACCACGGTAAAACCATGCATAAAGTATATAAAAGCGATGTAAAAAGTGTATAAAATAGAGGTATATCAACTCCCTCAGACTTAGATCTTTGCTTGTCCCCAAGCAAATAGAATTCAAATCGGTGAAGAGGTTTTGAAAACATGAAAACTCACTTATCCTTTGGCACTTGTATCTTCAAACGCAACATGGGAGAAAGTTTCTTACTCGGCCAAATTGCATGATTCCAATTGAGTATAATGTTTTTAAGCTCCTTCCAAAGTTGATGCTAGTTCATGAAGCTGATTTGAGGACCTTTTCCTTTGTTTTGCTCCAAAATGCATCTTTTGACCTGAAATGACTCTTGGCACTATATATCCATAAAAACTACCTTTTAAAGTAAGAAACCACGGTAAAACCATGCATAAAGTATATAAAAGCGATGTAAAAAGTGTATAAAATAGAGGTATATCAACTCCCTCAGACTTAGATCTTTGCTTGTCCCCAAGCAAATAGAATTCAAATCGGTGAAGAGGTTTTGAAAACATGAAAACTCACTTATCCTTTGGCACTTGTATCTTCCATTGCTCTGTTTTCATTTGGAGCAAAACCAACTTTGAATCTAGCCTTCCCGTACTGACCTTAAGCTTAGCGAACCATACCGGACCCAACAAATCTCATCCAGCAATCCAAACTTTCCATTGTTAACTCCTTACAGTATTTAAAACGTGCGGTCTTTACCAAGGGAGTATTGATCACAGAGCATTGACTCTTACCCATCCAAGTGTTTGCCAAGACAGTCCTTTTTAGCACATCCAGTTCCATTCCTCTCTCTTTCTCTCTTTTTCTTTTGAAGGATCGATCTTTCCCTACTTTTCTAGGGTATCATTTTATTTTTTCTATCGATCCTTCTTCTCTTTGAATCTTTTCTTTTGTGGGAATATCATAGGATAGGCTTTTGCTTTCCCTTGTTTGAGTAGGTCTCCATAAGACAAGAAGGTGCAGACGTATGCATTCCTCTTGCTTACACGTTTTCCTTATGCTTAAAAGCTTTTAATTTTCATTTTGCAGATGAGAGAGAGGTGGACTGTATCTTTGGTGGACATGTCTCAAGTAGACCGGAATGAGGAATCGGCTCATATGTATCTCAAGCCCCTTGACAAGAAAAATTAAAAGTTCAATTAGGTGGTGGAGTTAACTTTAGATTGTCCGGGTACCTTATAAATCTTGCTAAATCAGTAGGTCGATCCACCCTTAGTGGTTCCGTTGGGCATTGTTCGGTGTCAATATTCGCCTTCATGATCACAAGAGCTTTGGCATGCTAAGGTAAGCTCCTAGGATAGATCATAGTTTCCTAACTTATTCTGACTCAATAAAACAGAAGTTTTGAAAAAGGTTGAAAAGAGAAGTAGATATAAGATAAAGACAAGACATGACCAAACGCATTAGTACCGACAATCTCCCAGACTTAACTTGCACCGTCCCGGTGAAAGCAAATCCGATTAAGGGAGGTAAAAGAAAGAGGTAGTAAGGCGTTTTGTGAATGAGAGGAAAGATGTAACCTGATTAGACATTAAGTCCATGAAGAAACGACCCATTGGTGGTATGTGGCTGTCCTTGTCCTTTGATAAGTTGAGATAGTGTGGCAAACATTCTCCCATGTTGCGTTTGAATGAACTCCAAAGAATGGCTTGAATCCCAGCTTAGATGATCAAGTACTATGCGTCCACGGTAAAATCTTTGCATAATTCCAACTGCATTGGAACACTAACTCATATGGATATCTTGATTGCAAGTTTCATTGAAATCCGTTGAGTTTAAGGGTCCATTCCGTTGCTTCCCGTTTGATGTACTGATGCAGTCCGATGAAGCGCTTTCGTATATATCTTGACTATAATCGTCATATCTCCAATTATACTCGGCCAAATTGCATGATTCCAATTGCGTTGGAAGGATAACTCTCGTAGGCATCGCGGCAAACTGGCTTTGGTGAATTGCATTGAGTAGAATGTTTTTAAGCTCCTTCCAAAGTTGATGCTAGTTCATGAAGCTGATTTGAGGACCTTTTCCTTTGTTTTGCTCCAAAATGCATCTTTTGACCTGAAATGACTCTTGGCACTATATATCCATAAAAACTACCTTTTAAAGTAAGAAACCACAGTAAAACCATGCATAAAGTATATAAAAGCGATGTAAAAAGTGTATAAAATAGAGGTATATCAACTCCCTCAGACTTAGATCTTTGCTTGTCCCCAAGCAAATAGAATTCAAATCGGTGAAGAGGTTTTGAAAACATGAAAACTCACTTATCCTTTGGCACTTGTATCTTCCATTGCTCTGCTTTCATTTGGAGCAAAACCAACTTTGAATCTAGCCTTCCCGTACTGACCTTAAGCTTAGCGAACCATACCGGACCCAACAAATCTCATCCAGCAATCCAAACTTTCCATTGTTAACTCCTTACAGTATTTAAAACGTGCGGTCTTTACCAAGGGAGTATTGATCACAGAGCATTGACTCTTACCCATCCTAGTGTTTGCCAAGACAGTCCTTTTTAGCACATCCAGTTCCATTCCTCTCTCTTTCTCTCTTTTTCTTTTGAAGGATCGATCTTTCCCTACTTTTCTAGGGTATCATTTTATTTTTTCTATCGATCCTTCTTCCCTTTGAATCTTTTCTTTTGTGGGAATATCATAGGATAGGCTTTTGCTTTTCCTTGTTTGAGTAGGTCTCCATAAGACAAGAAGGTGCAGACGTATGCATTCCTCTTGCTTACACGTTTTCCTTATGCTTAAAAGCTTTTAATTTTCATTTTGCAGATGAGAGAGAAGTGGACTGTATCTTTGGTGGACATGTCTCAACTAGACCGGAATGAGGAATCGGCTCATATGTATCTCAAGCCCCTCGACAAGAAAAATTAAAAGTTCAATTAGGTGGTGGAGTTAACTTTAGATTGTCCGGGTACCTTAGAAATCTTGCCAAATCAGTAGGTCGATCCACCCTTAGTGGTTCCGTTGGGCATTGTTCGGTGTCAATATTCGCCTTCATGATCACAAGAGCTTTGGCATGCTAAGGTAAGCTCCTAGGATAGATCATAGTTTCCTAACTTATTTTGACTCAATAAAACAGAAGTTTTGAAAAAGGTTGAAAAGAGAAGTAGATATAAGATAAAGACAAGACATGACCAAACGCATTAGTACCGACAATCCCCCAGACTTAACTTGCACCGTCCCGGTGAAAGCAAATCCGATTAAGGGAGGTAAAAGAAAGAGGTAGTAAGGCGTTTTGTGAATGAGAGGAAAGATGTAACCTGATTAGACATTAAGTCCATGAAGAAACGACCCATTGGTGGTATGTGGCTGTCCTTGTCCTTTGATAAGTTGAGATAGTGTGGCAAACATTCTCCCATGTTGCGTTTGAATGAACTCCAAAGAATGGCTTGAATCCCAGCTTAGATGATCAAGTACTATGCGTCCACGGTAAAATCTTTGCATAATTCCAACTGCATTGGAACACTAACTCATATGGATATCTTGATTGCAAGTTTCATTGAAATCCGTTGAGTTTAAGGGTCCATTCCGTTGCTTCCCGTTTGATGTACTGATGCAGTCCGATGAAGCGCTTTCGTATATATCTTCACTATAATCGTCATATCTCCAATTATACTCGGCCAAATTGCATGATTCCAATTGCGTTGGAAGGATAACTCTCGTAGGCATTGCGGCAAACTGGCTTTGGTGAATTGCATTGAGTAGAATGTTTTTAAGCTCCTTCCAAAGTTGATGCTAGTTCATGAAGCTGATTTGAGGACCTTTTCCTTTGTTTTGCTCCAAAATGCATCTTTTGACCTGAAATGACTCTTGGCACTATATATCCATAAAAACTACCTTTTAAAGTAAGAAACCACGGTAAAACCATGCATAAAGTATATTAAAGCGATGTAAAAAGTGTATAAAATAGAGGTATATCAACTCCCCCAGACTTAGATCTTTGCTTGTCCCCAAGCAAATAGAATTCAAATCGGTGAAGAGGTTTTGAAAACATGAAAACTCACTTATCCTTTGGCACTTGTATCTTCCATTGCTCTGTTTTCATTTGGAGCAAAACCAACTTTGAATCTAGCCTTCCCGTACTGACCTTAAGCTTAGCGAACCATACCGGACCCAACAAATCTCATCCAGCAATCCAAACTTTCCATTGTTAACTCCTTACAGTATTTAAAACGTGCGGTCTTTACCAAGGGTGTATTGATCACAGAGCATTGACTCTTACCCATCCAAGTGTTTGCCAAGACAGTCCTTTTTAGCACATCCAGTTCCATTCCTCTCTCTTTCTCTCTTTTTCTTTTGAAGGATCGATCTTTCCCTACTTTTCTGGGGTATCATTTTATTTTTTCTATCGATCCTTCTTCTCTTTGAATCTTTTCTTTTGTGGGAATATCATAGGATAGGCTTTTGCTTTTCCTTGTTTGAGTAGGTCTCCATAAGACAAGAAGGTGCAGACGTATGCATTCCTCTTGCTTACACGTTTTCCTTATGCTTAAAAGCTTTTAATTTTCATTTTGCAGATGAGAGAGAAGTGGACTGTATCTTTGGTGGACATGTCTCAACTAGACCGGAATGAGGAATCGGCTCATATGTATCTCAAGCCCCTTGACAAGAAAAATTAAAAGTTCAATTAGGTGGTGGAGTTAACTTTAGATTGTCCGGGTACCTTAGAAATCTTGCTAAATCAGTAGGTCGATCCACTCTTAGTGGTTCCGTTGGGCATTGTTCGGTGTCAATATTCGCCTTCATGATCACAAGAGCTTTGGCATGCTAAGGTAAGCTCCTAGGATAGATCATAGTTTCCTAACTTATTCTGACTCAATAAAACAGAAGTTTTGAAAAAGGTTGAAAAGAGAAGTAGATATAAGATAAAGACAAGACATGACCAAACGCATTAGTACCGACAATCCCCCAGACTTAACTTGCACCGTCCCGGTGAAAGCAAATCCGATTAAGGGAGGTAAAAGAAAGAGGTAGTAAGGCGTTTTGTGAATGAGAGGAAAGATGTAACCTGATTAGACATTAAGTCCATGAAGAAACGACCCATTGGTGGTATGTGGCTGTCCTTGTCCTTTGATAAGTTGAGATAAGTGTGGCAAACATTCTCCCATGTTGCGTTTGAATGAACTCCAAAGAATGGCTTGAATCCCAGCTTAGATGATCAAGTACTATGCGTCCACGGTAAAATCTTTGCATAATTCCAACTGCATTGGAACACTAACTCATATGGATATCTTGATTCCAAGTTTCATTGAAATCCGTTGAGTTTAAGGGTCCATTCCGTTGCTTCACGTTTGATGTACTGATGCAGTCCGGTGAAGCTTTTTCGTACATATCTTCACTATAATCGTCATATCTCCAATTATACTCGGCCAAATTGCATGATTCCAATTGCGTTGGAAAGCTAACTCTCGTAGGCATCGCGGTAAACTGGCTTTGGTGAATTTCATTGAGTAGAATGTTTTTAAGCTCCTTCCAAAGTTGATGCTAGTTCATGAAGCTGATTTGAGGAACTTTTCCTTTGTTTTGCTCCAAAATGCATCTTTTGACCTGAAATGACTCTTGGCACTATATATCCATAAAAACTACCTTTTAAAGTAAGAAACCACGGTAAAACCATGCATAAAGTATATTAAAGCGATGTAAAAAGTGTATAAAATAGAGGTATATCAACTCCCCCAGACTTAGATCTTTGCTTGTCCCCAAGCAAATAGAATTCAAATCGGTGAAGAGGTTTTGAAAACATGAAAACTCACTTATCCTTTGGCACTTGTATCTTCCATTGCTCTGCTTTCATTTGGAGCAAAACCAACTTTGAATCTAGCCTTCCCGTACTGACCTTAAGCTTAGCGAACCATACCAGACCCAACAAATCTCATCCAGCAATCCAAACTTTCCATTGTTAACTCCTTACAGTATTTAAAACGTGCGGTCTTTACCAAGGGAGTATTGATCACAGAGCATTGACTCTTACCCATCCAAGTGTTTGCCAAGACAGTCCTTTTTAGCACATCCAGTTCCATTCCTCTCTCTTTTTCTTTTGAATGATCGATCTTTCCCTACATTTCTAGGGTATCATTTTATTTTTTCTATCGATCCTTCTTCTCTTTGAATCTTTTCTTTTGTGGGAATATCATAGGATAGGCTTTTGCTTTTCCTTGTTTGAGTAGGTCTCCATAAGACAAGAAGGTGCAGACGTATGCATTCCTCTTGCTTACACGTTTTCCTTATGCTTAAAAGCTTTTAATTTTCATTTTGCAGATGAGAGAGAAGTGTACTGTATCTTTGGTGGACATGTCTCAACTAGACCGGAATGAGGAATCGGCTCATATGTATCTCAAGCCCCTTGACAAGAAAAATTAAAAGTTCAAGTAGGTGGTGGAGTTAACTTTAGATTGTCCGGGTACCTTATAAATCTTGCTAAATCAGTAGGTCGATCCACCCTTCGTGGTTCCGTTGGGCATTGTTCGGTGTCAATATTCGCCTTCATGATCACAAGAGCTTTGGCATGCTAAGGTAAGCTCCTAGGATAGATCATAGTTTCCTAACTTATTCTGAATCAATAAAACAGAAGTTTTGAAAAAGGTTGAAAAGAGAAGTAGATATAAGATAAAGACAAGACATGACCAAACGCATTAGTACCGACAATCCCCCAGACTTAACTTGCACCGTCCCGGTGAAAGCAAATCCGATTAAGGGAGGTAAAAGAAAGAGGAAGTAAGGCGTTTTGTGAATGAGAGGAAAGATGTAACCTGATTATACATTAATTCCATGAAGAAACGACCCATTGGTGGTATGTGGCTGTCCTTGTCCTTTGATAAGTTGAGATAAGTGTGGCAAACTTTCTCCCATGTTGCGTTTGAATGAACTCAAAAGAATGGCTTGAATCCCAGCTTAGATGATCAAGTACTATGCGTCCACGGTAAAATCTTTGCATAATTCCAACTGCATTGGAACACTAACTCATCTGGATATCTTGATTCCAAGTTTCATTGAAATCCGTTGAGTTTAAGGGTCCATTCCGTTGCTTCCCGTTTGATGTACTGATGCAGTCCGATGAAGCTCTTTCGTATATATCTTCACTATAATCATCATATCTCCAATTATACTCGGCCAAATTGCATGATTCCAATTGCGTTGGAAAGCTATCTCTCGTAGGCATCGTGGCGAACTGGCTTTGGTGAATTTCATTGAGTAGAATGTTTTTAAGCTCCTTCCAAAGTTGATGCTAGTTCATGAAGCTGATTTGAGGACGTTTTCCTTTGTTTTGCTCCAAAATGCGTATTTTGACCTGAAATGATTCTTGGCACTATATATCCATAAAACTACCTTTCAAAGTAAGAAACCACAGTAAAACCATGCATAAAATATAAAAGCGATGTAAAAAGTGTATCAAATAGAGGTATATCAACTCCCCCAGACTTAGATCTTTGCTTGTCCCCAAGCAAATAGAATTCAAATCGGTGAAGAGGTTTTGAAAACATGAAAACTCACTTATCCTTTGGCACTTGTATCTTCAATTGCTCTGCTTTCATTTGGAGCAAAACCAACTTTGAATCTAGCCTTCCCGTACTGACCTTAAGCTTAGCGAACCATACCGGACCCAACAAATCTCATCCAACAATCCAAACTTTCCATTGTTAACTCCTTACAGTATTTAAAACGTGCGGTCTTTACCAAGGGAGTATTGATCACAGAGCATTGACTCTTACCCATCCAAGTGTTTGCCAAGACAGTCCTTTTTAGCACATCCAGTTCCATTCCTCTCTCTTTCTCTCTTTTTCTTTTGAAGGATCGATCTTTCCCTACTTTTCTAGGGTATCATTTTATTTTTTCTATCGATCCTTCTTCCCTTTGAATCTTTTCTTTTGTGGGAATATCATAGGATAGGCTTTTTCTTTTCCTTGTTTGAGTAGGTCTCCATAAGACAAGAAGGTGCAGACGTATGCATTCCTCTTGCTTACACGTTTTCCTTATGCTTAAAAGCTTTTAATTTTCATTTTGCAGATGAGAGAGAGGTGTACTGTATCTTTGGTGGACATGTCTCAACTAGACCGGAATGAGGAATCGGCTCATATGTATCTCAAGCCCCTTGACAAGAAAAATTAAAAGTTCAATTAGGTGGTGGAGTTAACTTTAGATTGTCCGGGTACCTTAGAAATCTTGCCAAATCAGTAGGTCGATCCACCCTTAGTGGTTCCGTTGGGCATTGTTCGGTGTCAATATTCGCCTTCATGATCACAAGAGCTTTGGCATGCTAAGGTAAGCTCCTAGGATAGATCATAGTTTCCTAACTTATTCTGACTCAATAAAACAGAAGTTTTGAAAAAGGTTGAAAAGAGAAGTAGATATAAGATAAAGACAAGACATGACCAAACGCATTAGTACCGACAATCCCCCAGACTTAACTTGCACCGTCCCGGTGAAAGCAAATCCGATTAAGGGAGGTAAAAGAAAGAGGTAGTAACGCGTTTTGTGAATGAGAGGAAAGATGTAACCTGATTAGACATTAAGTCCATGAAGAAACGACCCATTGGTGGTATGTGGCTGTCCTTGTCCTTTGATAAGTTGAGATAAGTGTGGCAAACTTTCTCCCATGTTGCGTTTGAATGAACTCCAAAGAATGGCTTGAATCCAAGCTTAGATGATCAAGTACTATGCGTCCACGGTAAAATCTTTGCATAATTCCAACTGCATTGGAACACTAACTCATATGGATATCTTGATTCCAAGTTTCATTGAAATCCGTTGAGTTTAAGGGTCCATTCCGTTGCTTCCCGTTTGATGTACTGATGCAGTCCGATGAAGCTCTTTCGTATATATCTTCACTATAATCGTCATATCTCCAATTATACTCGGCCAAATTGCATGATTCCAATTGCGTTGGAAAGCTAACTCTCGTAGGCATCGCGACAAACTGGCTTTGGTGAATTGCATTGAGTATAATGTTTTTAAGCTCCTTCCAAAGTTGATGCTAGTTCATGAAGCTGATTTGAGGACCTTTTCCTTTGTTTTGCTCCAAAATGCATCTTTTGACCTGAAATGACTCTTGGCACTATATATCCATAAAAACTACCTTTTAAAGTAAGAAACCACGGTAAAACCATGCATAAAGTATATTAAAGCGATGTAAAAAGTGTATAAAATAGAGGTATATCAACTCCCCCAGACTTAGATCTTTGCTTGTCCCCAAGCAAATAGAATTCAAATCGGTGAAGAGGTTTTGAATACATGAAAACTCACTTATCCTTTGGCACTTGTATCTTCCATTGCTCTGCTTTCATTTGGAGCAAAACCAACTTTGAATTTAGCCTTCCCGTACTGACCTTAAGCTTAGCGAACCATACCAGACCCAACAAATCTCATCCAGCAATCCAAACTTTCCATTGTTAACTCCTTACAGTATTTAAAACGTGCGGTCTTTACCAAGGGAGTATTGATCACAGAGCATTGACTCTTACCCATCCAAGTGTTTGCCAAGACAGTCCTTTTTAGCACATCCAGTTCCATTCCTCTCTCTTTTTCTTTTGAATGATCGATCTTTCCCTACATTTCTAGGGTATCATTTTATTTTTTCTATCGATCCTTCTTCTCTTTGAATCTTTTCTTTTGTGGGAATATCATAGGATAGGCTTTTGCTTTTCCTTGTTTGAGTAGGTCTCCATAAGACAAGAAGGTGCAGACGTATGCATTCCTCTTGCTTACAAGTTTTCCTTATGCTTAAAAGCTTTTAATTTTCATTTTGCAGATGAGAGAGAAGTGTACTGTATCTTTGGTGGACATGTCTCAACTAGACCGGAATGAGGAATCGGCTCATATGTATCTCAAGCCCCTTGACAAGAAAAATTAAAAGTTCAATTAGGTGGTGGAGTTAACTTTAGATTGTCCGGGTACCTTATAAATCTTGCTAAATCAGTAGGTCGATCCACCCTTAGTGGTTCCGTTGGGCATTGTTCGGTGTCAATATTCGCCTTCATGATCACAAGAGCTTTGGCATGCTAAGGTAAGCTCCTAGGATAGATCATAGTTTCCTAACTTATTCTGACTCAATAAAACAGAAGTTTTGAAAAAGGTTGAAAAGAGAAGTAGATATAAGATAAAGACAAGACATGACCAAACGCATTAGTACCGACAATCTCCCAGACTTAACTTGCACCGTCCCGGTGAAAGCAAATCCGATTAAGGGAGGTAAAAGAAAGAGGTAGTAAGGCGTTTTGTGAATGAGAGGAAAGATGTAACCTGATTAGACATTAAATCCATGAAGAAACGACCCATTGGTGGTATGTGGCTGTCCTTGTCCTTTGATAAGTTGAGATAAGTGTGGCAAACATTCTCCCATGTTGCGTTTGAATGAACTCCAAAGAATGGCTTGAATCCCAGCTTAGATGATCAAGTACTATGCGTCCACGGTAAAATCTTTGCATAATTCCAACTGCATTGGAACACTAACTCATATGGATATCTTGATTCCAAGTTTCATTGAAATCCGTTGAGTTTAAGGGTCCATTCCGTTGCTTCCCGTTTGATGTACTGATGCAGTCCGATGAAGCTCTTTCGTATATATCTTCACTATAATCGTCATATCTCCAATTATACTCGGCCAAATTGCATGATTCCAATTGCGTTGGAAAGCTAACTCTCGTAGGCATCGCGGCAAACTGGCTTTGGTGAATTGCATTGAGTATAATGTTTTTAAGCTCCTTCCAAAGTTGATGCTAGTTCATGAAGCTGATTTGAGGACCTTTTCCTTTGTTTTGCTCCAAAATGCATCTTTTGACCCGAAATGACTCTTGGCACTATATATCCATAAAAACTACCTTTTAAAGTAAGAAACCACGGTAAAACCATGCATAAAGTATATTAAAGCGATGTAAAAAGTGTATAAAATAGAGGTATATCAACTCCCTCAGACTTAGATCTTTGCTTGTCCCCAAGCAAATAGAATTCAAATCGGTGAAGAGGTTTTGAAAACATGAAAACTCACTTATCCTTTGGCACTTGTATCTTCCATTGCTCTGCTTTCATTTGGAGCAAAACCAACTTTGAATCTAGCCTTCCCGTACTGACCTTAAGCTTAGCGAACCATACCGGACCCAACAAATCTCATCCAGCAATCCAAACTTTCCATTGTTAACTCCTTACAGTATTTAAAACGTGCGGTCTTTACCAAGGGAGTATTGATCACAGAGCATTGACTCTTACCCATCCAAGTGTTTGCCAAGACAGTCCTTTTTAGCACATCCAGTTCCATTCCTCTCTCTTTCTCTCTTTTTCTTTTGAAGGATCGATCTTTCCCTACTTTTCTAGGGTATCATTTTATTTTTTCTATCGATCCTTCTTCTCTTTGAATCTTTTCTTTTGTGGGAATATCATAGGATAGGCTTTTGCTTTCCCTTGTTTGAGTAGGTCTCCATAAGACAAGAAGGTGCAGACGTATGCATTCCTCTTGCTTACACGTTTTCCTTATGCTTAAAAGCTTTTAATTTTCATTTTGCAGATGAGAGAGAGGTGGACTGTATCTTTGGTGGACATGTCTCAACTAGACCGGAATGAGGAATCGGCTCATATGTATCTCAAGCCCCTTGACAAGAAAAATTAAAAGTTCAATTAGGTGGTGGAGTTAACTTTAGATTGTCCGGGTACCTTATAAATCTTGCTAAATCAGTAGGTCGATCCACCCTTAGTGGTTCCGTTGGGCATTGTTCGGTGTCAATATTCGCCTTCATGATCACAAGAGCTTTGGCATGCTAAGGTAATCTCCTAGGATAGATCATAGTTTCCTAACTTATTCTGACTCAATAAAACAGAAGTTTTGAAAAAGGTTGAAAAGAGAAGTAGATATAAGATAAAGACAAGACATGACCAAACGCATTAGTACCGACAATCTCCCAGACTTAACTTGCACCGTCCCGGTGAAAGCAAATCCGATTAAGGGAGGTAAAAGAAAGAGGTAGTAAGGCGTTTTGTGAATGAGAGGAAAGATGTAACCTGATTAGACATTAAGTCCATGAAGAAACGACCCATTGGTGGTATGTGGCTGTCCTTGTCCTTTGATAAGTTGAGATAGTGTGGCAAACATTCTCCCATGTTGCGTTTGAATGAACTCCAAAGAATGGCTTGAATCCCAGCTTAGATGATCAAGTACTATGCGTCCACGGTAAAATCTTTGCATAATTCCAACTGCATTGGAACACTAACTCATATGGATATCTTGATTGCAAGTTTCATTGAAATCCGTTGAGTTTAAGGGTCCATTCCGTTGCTTCCCGTTTGATGTACTGATGCAGTCCGATGAAGCGCTTTCGTATATATCTTCACTATAATCGTCATATCTCCAATTATACTCGGCCAAATTGCATGATTCCAATTGCGTTGGAAGGATAACTCTCGTAGGCATCGCGGCAAACTGGCTTTGGTGAATTGCATTGAGTAGAATGTTTTTAAGCTCCTTCCAATGTTGATGCTAGTTCATGAAGCTGATTTGAGGACCTTTTCCTTTGTTTTGCTCCAAAATGCATCTTTTGACCTGAAATGACTCTTGGCACTATATATCCATAAAAACTACCTTTTAAAGTAAGAAAGCACAGTAAAACCATGCATAAAGTATATAAAAGCGATGTAAAAAGTGTATAAAATAGAGGTATATCAACTCCCTCAGACTTAGATCTTTGCTTGTCCCCAAGCAAATAGAATTCAAATCGGTGAAGAGGTTTTGAAAACATGAAAACTCACTTATCCTTTGGCACTTGTATCTTCCATTGCTCTGCTTTCATTTGGAGCAAAACCAACTTTGAATCTAGCCTTCCCGTACTGACCTTAAGCTTAGCGAACCATACCGGACCCAACAAATCTCATCCAGCAATCCAAACTTTCCATTGTTAACTCCTTACAGTATTTAAAACGTGCGGTCTTTACCAAGGGAGTATTGATCACAGAGCATTGACTCTTACCCATCCTAGTGTTTGCCAAGACAGTCCTTTTTAGCACATCCAGTTCCATTCCTCTCTCTTTCTCTCTTTTTCTTTTGAAGGATCGATCTTTCCCTACTTTTCTAGGGTATCATTTTATTTTTTCTATCGATCCTTCTTCCCTTTGAATCTTTTCTTTTGTGGGAATATCATAGGATAGGCTTTTGCTTTTCCTTGTTTGAGTAGGTCTCCATAAGACAAGAAGGTGCAGACGTATGCATTCCTCTTGCTTACACGTTTTCCTTATGCTTAAAAGCTTTTAATTTTCATTTTGCAGATGAGAGAGAAGTGGACTGTATCTTTGGTGGACATGTCTCAACTAGACCGGAATGAGGAATCGGCTCATATGTATCTCAAGCCCCTCGACAAGAAAAATTAAAAGTTCAATTAGGTGGTGGAGTTAACTTTAGATTGTCCGGGTACCTTAGAAATCTTGCCAAATCAGTAGGTCGATCCACCCTTAGTGGTTCCGTTGGGCATTGTTCGGTGTCAATATTCGCCTTCATGATCACAAGAGCTTTGGCATGCTAAGGTAAGCTCCTAGGATAGATCATAGTTTCCTAACTTATTCTGACTCAATAAAACAGAAGTTTTGAAAAAGGTTGAAAAGAGAAGTAGATATAAGATAAAGACAAGACATGACCAAACGCATTAGTACCGACAATCCCCCAGACTTAACTTGCACCGTCCCGGTGAAAGCAAATCCGATTAAGGGAGGTAAAAGAAAGAGGTAGTAAGGCGTTTTGTGAATGAGAGGAAAGATGTAACCTGATTAGACATTAAGTCCATGAAGAAACGACCCATTGGTGGTATGTGGCTGTCCTTGTCCTTTGATAAGTTGAGATAGTGTGGCAAACATTCTCCCATGTTGCGTTTGAATGAACTCCAAAGAATGGCTTGAATCCCAGCTTAGATGATCAAGTACTATGCGTCCACGGTAAAATCTTTGCATAATTCCAACTGCATTGGAACACTAACTCATATGGATATCTTGATTCCAAATTTCATTGAAATCCGTTGAGTTTAAGGCTCCATTCCGTTGCTTCCCGTTTGATGTACTGATGCAGTCCGATGAAGCGCTTTCGTATATATCTTCACTATAATCGTCATATCTCCAATTATACTCGGCCAAATTGCATGATTCCAATTGCGTTGGAAGGATAACTCTCGTAGGCATCGCGGCAAACTGGCTTTGGTGAATTGCATTGAGTAGAATGTTTTTAAGCTCCTTCCAAAGTTGATGCTAGTTCATGAAGCTGATTTGAGGACCTTTTCCTTTGTTTTGCTCCAAAATGCATCTTTTGACCCGAAATGACTCTTGGCACTATATATCCATAAAAACTACCTTTTAAAGTAAGAAACCACAGTAAAACCATGCATAAAGTATATAAAAGCGATGTAAAAAGTGTATAAAAGAGAGGTATATCAACTCCCCCAGACTTAGATCTTTGCTTGTCCCCAAGCAAATAGAATTCAAATCGGTGAAGAGGTTTTGAAAACATGAAAACTCACTTATCCTTTGGCACTTGTATCTTCCATTGCTCTGCTTTCATTTGGAGCAAAACCAACTTTGAATCTAGCCTTCCCGTACTGACCTTAAGCTTAGCGAACCATACCGGACCCAACAAATCTCATCCAGCAATCCAAACTTTCCATTGTTAACTCCTTACAGTATTTAAAACGTGCGGTCTTTACCAAGGGAGTATTGATCACAGAGCATTGACTCTTACCCATCCTAGTGTTTGCCAAGACAGTCCTTTTTAGCACATCCAGTTCCATTCCTCTCTCTTTCTCTCTTTTTCTTTTGAAGGATCGATCTTTCCCTACTTTTCTAGGGTATCATTTTATTTTTTCTATCGATCCTTCTTCCCTTTGAATCTTTTCTTTTGTGGGAATATCATAGGATAGGCTTTTGCTTTTCCTTGTTTGACTAGGTCTCCATAAGACAAGAAGGTGCAGACGTATGCATTCCTCTTGCTTACACGTTTTCCTTATGCTTAAAAGCTTTTAATTTTCATTTTGCAGATGAGAGAGAAGTGGACTGTATCTTTGGTGGACATGTCTCAACTAGACCGGAATGAGGAATCGGCTCATATGTATCTCAAGCCCCTTGACAAGAAAAATTAAAAGTTCAATTAGGTGGTGGAGTTAACTTTAGATTGTCCGGGTACCTTAGAAATCTTGCCAAATCAGTAGGTCGATCCACCCTTAGTGGTTCCGTTGGGCATTGTTCGGTGTCAATATTCGCCTTCATGATCACAAGAGCTTTGGCATGCTAAGGTAAGCTCCTAGGATAGATCATTCTTTCCTAACTTATTCTGACTCAATAAAACAGAAGTTTTGAAAAAGGTTGAAAAGAGAAGTAGATATAAGATAAAGACAAGACATGACCAAACGCATTAGTACCGACAATCCCCCAGACTTAACTTGCACCGTCCCGGTGAAAGCAAATCCGATTAAGGGAGGTAAAAGAAAGAGGTAGTAAGGCGTTTTGTGAATGAGAGGAAAGATGTAACCTGATTAGACATTAAGTCCATGAAGAAACGACCCATTGGTGGTATGTGGCTGTCCTTGTCCTTTGATAAGTTGAGATAAGTGTGGCAAACTTTCTCCCATGTTGCGTTTGAATGAACTCCAAAGAATGGCTTGAATCCCAGCTTAGATGATCAAGTACTATGCGTCCACGGTAAAATCTTTGCATAATTCCAACTGCATTGGAACACTAACTCATATGGATATCTTGATTCCAAGTTTCATTGAAATCCGTTGAGTTTAAGGCTCCATTCCGTTGCTTCTCGTTTGATGTACTGATGCAGTCCGATGAAGCGCTTTCGTATATATCTTCACTATAATCGTCATATCTCCAATTATACTCGGCCAAATTGCATGATTCCAATTGCGTTGGAAGGATAACTCTCGTAGGCATCGCGGCAAACTGGCTTTGGTGAATTGCATTGAGTAGAATGTTTTTAAGCTCCTTCCAAAGTTGATGCTAGTTCATGAAGCTGATTTGAGGACCTTTTCCTTTGTTTTGCTCCAAAATGCATCTTTTGACCTGAAATGACTCTTGGCACTATATATCCATAAAAACTACCTTTTAAAGTAAGAAACCACAGTAAAACCATGCATAAAGTATATAAAAGCGATGTAAAAAGTGTATAAAATAGAGGTATATCAACTCCCCCAGACTTAGATCTTTGCTTGTCCCCAAGCAAATAGAATTCAAATCGGTGAAGAGGTTTTGAAAACATGAAAACTCACTTATCCTTTGGCACTTGTATCTTCCATTGCTCTGTTTTCATTTGGAGCAAAACCAACTTTGAATCTAGCCTTCCCGTACTGACCTTAAGCTTAGCGAACCATACCGGACCCAAAAAATCTCATCCAGCAATCCAAACTTTCCATTGTTAACTCCTTACAGTATTTAAAACGTGCGGTCTTTACCAAGGGAGTATTGATCACAGAGCATTGACTCTTACCCATCCAAGTGTTTGCCAAGACAGTCCTTTTTAGCACATCCAGTTCTATTCCTCTCTCTTTCTCTCTTTATTTTTTCTATCGATCCTTCTTCCCTTTGAATCTTTTCTTTTGTGGGAATATCATAGGATAGGCTTTTGCTTTTCCTTGTTTGAGTAGGTCTCCATAAGACAAGAAGGTGCAGACGTATGCATTCCTCTTGCTTACACATTTTCCTTATGCTTAAAAGCTTTTAATTTTCATTTTGCAGATGAGAGAGTAGTGGACTGTATCTTTGGTGGACATGTCTCAACTAGACCGGAATGAGGAATCGGCTCATATGTATCTCAAGCCCCTTGACAAGAAAAATTAAAAGTTCAATTAGGTGGTGGAGTTAACTTTAGATTGTCCGGGTACCTTATAAATCTTGCTAAATCAGTAGGTCGATCCACCCTTAGTGGTTCCGTTGGGCATTGTTCGGTGTCAATATTCGCCTTCATGATCACAAGAGCTTTGGCATGCTAAGGTAAGCTCCTAGGATAGATCATAGTTTCCTAACTTATTCTGACTCAATAAAACAGAAGTTTTGAAAAAGGTTGAAAAGAGAAGTAGATATAAGATAAAGACAAGACATGACCAAACGCATTAGTACCGACAATCCCCCAGACTTAACTTGCACCGTCCCGGTGAAAGCAAATCCGATTAAGGGAGGTAAAAGAAAGAGGTAGTAAGGCGTTTTGTGAATGAGAGGAAAGATGTAACCTGATTAGACATTAAGTCCATGAAGAAACGACCCATTGGTGGTATGTGGCTGTCCTTGTCCTTTGATAAGTTGAGATAAATGTGGCAAACTTTCTCCCATGTTGCGTTTGAATGAACTCCAAAGAATGGCTTGAATCCCAGCTTAGATGATCAAGTACTATGCGTCCACGGTAAAATCTTTGCATAATTCCAACTGCATTGGAACACTAACTCATATGGATATCTTGATTCCAAGTTTCATTGAAATCCGTTGAGTTTAAGGCTCCATTCCGTTGCTTCCCGTTTGATGTACTGATGCAGTCCGATGAAGCTCTTTCGTATATATCTTCACTATAATCGTCATATCTCCAATTATACTCGGCCAAATTGCATGATTCCAATTGCGTTGGAAGGATAACTCTCGTAGGCATCGCGGAAAACTGGCTTTGGTGAATTGCATTGAGTAGAATGTTTTTAAGCTCCTTCCAAAGTTGATACTAGTTCATGAAGCTGATTTGAGGACCTTTTCCTTTGTTTTTCTCCAAAATGCATCTTTTGACCTGAAATGACTCTTGGCACTCTATATCCATAAAAACTACCTTTTAAAGTAAGAAACCACAGTAAAACCATGCATAAAGTATATAAAAGCGATGTAAAAAGTGTATAAAATAGAGGTATATCAACTCCCCCAGACTTAGATCTTTGCTTGTCCCCAAGCAAATAGAATTCAAATAGGTGAAGAGGTTTTGAAAACATGAAAACTCACTTATCCTTTGGCACTTGTATCTTCCATTGCTATATTTTCATTTGCAGCAAAACCAACTTTGAATCTAGCCTTCCCGTACTGACCTTAAGCTTAGCGAACCATACCGGACCCAACTAATCTCATCCAGCAATCCAAACTTTCCATTGTTAACTCCTTAAAGTATTTAAAACGTGCGGTCTTTACCAAGGGAGTATTGATCACAGAGCATTGACTCTTACCCATCCAAGTGTTTGCCAAGATAGTCCTTTTTAGCACATCCAGTTCCATTCCTCTCTCTTTCTCTCTTTTTCTTTTGAAGGATCGATCCCTACTTTTCTAGGGTATCATTTTATTTTTTCTATCGATCCTTCTTCTCTTTGAATCTTTTCTTTTGTGGGAAAATCATAGGATAGGCTTTTGCTTTTCCTTGTTTGAGTAGGTCTCCATAAGACAAGAAGGTGCAGACGTATGCATTCCTCTTGCTTACACGTTTTCCTTATGCTTAAAAGCTTTTAATTTTCATTTTGCAGATGAGAGAGAGGTGGACTGTATCTTTGGTGGACATGTCTCAACTAGACCGGAATGAGGAATCGGCTCATATGTATCTCAAGCCCCTTGACAAGAAAAATTAAAAGTTCAATTAGGTGGTGGAGTTAACTTTAGATTGTCCGGGTACCTTATAAATCTTGCTAAATCAGTAGGTCGATCCACCCTTAGTGGTTCCGTTGGGCATTGTTCGGTGTCAATATTCGCCTTCATGATCACAAGAGCTTTGGCATGCTAAGGTAAGCTCCTAGGATAGATCATTCTTTCCTAACTTATTCTGACTCAATAAAACAGAAGTTTTGAAAAAGGTTGAAAAGAGAAGTAGATATAAGATAAAGACAAGAGATGACCAAACGCATTAGTACCGACAATCCCCCAGACTTAACTTGCACCGTCCCGGTGAAAGCAAATCCGATTAAGGGAGGTAAAAGAAAGAGGTAGTAAGGCGTTTTGTGAATGAGAGGAAAGATGTAACCTGATTATACATTAATTCCATGAAGAAACGACCCATTGGTGGTATGTGGCTGTCCTTGTCCTTTGATAAGTTGAGATAAGTGTGGCAAACTTTCTCCCATGTTGCGTTTGAATGAACTCCAAAGAATGGCTTGAATCCCAGCTTAGATGATCAAGTACTATGCGTCCACGGTAAAATCTTTGCATAATTCCAACTGCATTGGAACACTAACTCATATGGATATCTTGATTCCAAGTTTCATTGAAATCCGTTGAGTTTAAGGCTCCATTCTGTTGCTTCCCGTTTGATGTACTGATGCAGTCCGATGAAGCTCTTTCGTATATATCTTCACTATAATCGTCATATCTCCAATTATACTCGGCCAAATTGCATGATTCCAATTGCGTTGGAAAGCTATCTCTCGTAGGCATCGCGGCAAACTGGCTTTGGTGAATTGCATTGAGTAGAATGTTTTTAAGCTCCTTCCAAAGTTGATGCTAGTTCATGAAGCTGATTTGAGGACCTTTTCCTTTGTTTTGCTCCAAAATGCATCTTTTGACCTGAAATGACTCTTGGCACTATATATCCATAAAAACTACCTTTTAAAGTAAGAAACCACGGTAAAACCATGCATAAAGTATATAAAAGCGATGTAAAAAGTGTATAAAATAGAGGTATATCAACTCCCCCAGACTTAGATCTTTGCTTGTCCCCAAGCAAATAGAATTCAAATCGGTGAAGAGGTTTTGAAAACATGAAAACTCACTTATCCTTTGGCACTTGTATCTTCCATTGCTCTGCTTTCATTTGGAGCAAAACCAACTTTGAATCTAGCCTTCCCGTACTGACCTTAAGCTTAGCGAACCATACCGGACCCAAAAAATCTCATCCAGCAATCCAAACTTTCCATTGTTAACTCCTTACAGTATTTAAAACGTGCGGTCTTTACCAAGGGAGTATTAATCACAGAGCATTGACTCTTACCCATCCTAGTGTTTGCCAAGACAGTCCTTTTTAGCACATCCAGTTCTATTCCTCTCTCTTTCTCTCTTTTTCTTTTGAAGGATCGATCTTTCCCTACTTTTCTAGGGTATCATTTTATTTTTTCTATCGATCCTTCTTCCCTTTGAATCTTTCCTTTTGTGGGAATATCATAGGATAGGCTTTTGCTTTTCCTTGTTTGAGTAGGTCTCCATAAGACAAGAAGGTGCAGACGTATGCATTCCTCTTGCTTACACGTTTTCCTTATGCTTAAAAGCTTTTAATTTTCATTTTGCAGATGAGAGAGTAGTGGACTGTATCTTTGGTGGACATGTCTCAACTAGACCGGAATGAGGAATCGGCTCATATGTATCTCAAGCCCCTTGACAAGAAAAATTAAAAGTTCAATTAGGTGGTGGAGTTAACTTTAGATTGTCCGGGTACCTTATAAATCTTGCCAAATCAGTAGGTCGATCCACCCTTAGTGGTTCCGTTGGGCATTGTTCGGTGTCAATATTCGCCTTCATGATCACAAGAGCTTTGGCATGCTAAGGTAAGCTCCTAGGATAGATCATAGTTTCCTAACTTATTCTGACTCAATAAAACAGAAGTTTTGAAAAAGGTTGAAAAGAGAAGTAGATATAAGATAAAGACAAGACATGACCAAACGCATTAGTACCGACAATCCCCCAGACTTAACTTGCACCGTCCCGGTGAAAGCAAATCCGATTAAGGGAGGTAAAAGAAAGAGGTAGTAAGGCGTTTTGTGAATGAGAGGAAAGATGTAACCTGATTAGACATTAAGTCCATGAAGAAACGACCCATTGGTGGTATGTGGCTGTCCTTGTCCTTTGATAAGTTGAGATAAGTGTGGCAAACTTTCTCCCATGTTGCGTTTGAATGAACTCCAAAGAATGGCTTGAATCCCAGCTTAGATGATCAAGTACTATGCGTCCACGGTAAAATCTTTGCATAATTCCAACTGCACTGGAACACTAACTCATATGGATATCTTGATTCCAAGTTTCATTGAAATCCGTTGAGTTTAAGGCTCCATTCTGTTGCTTCCCGTTTGATGTACTGATGCAGTCCGATGAAGCTCTTTCGTATATATCTTCACTATAATCGTCATATCTCCAATTATACTCGGCCAAATTGCATGATTCCAATTGCGTTGGAAAGCTATCTCTCGTAGGCATCTCGGCAAACTGGCTTTGGTGAATTGCATTGAGTAGAATGTTTTTAAGCTCCTTCCAAAGTTGATGCTAGTTCATGAAGCTGATTTGAGGACCTTTTCCTTTGTTTTGCTCCAAAATGCATCTTTTGACCTGAAATGACTCTTGGCACTATATATCCATAAAAACTACCTTTTAAAGTAAGAAACCACGGTAAAACCATGCATAAAATATAAAAGCGATGTAAAAAGTGTATAAAATAGAGGTATATCAACTCCCCCAGACTTAGATCTTTGCTTGTACCCAAGCAAATAGAATTTAAATCGGTGAAGAGGTTTTGAAAACATGAAAACTCACTTATTCTTTGGCACTTGTATCTTCCATTGCTCTGCTTTCATTTGGAGCAAAACCAACTTTGAATCTAGCCTTCCCGTACTGACCTTAAGCTTAGCGAACCATACCGGACCCAAAAAATCTCATCCAGCAATCCAAACTTTCCATTGTTAACTCCTTACAGTATTTAAAACGTGCGGTCTTTACCAAGGGAGTATTAATCACAGAGCATTGACTCTTACCCATCCTAGTGTTTGCCAAGACAGTCCTTTTTAGCACATCCAGTTCTATTCCTCTCTCTTTCTCTCTTTTTCTTTTGAAGGATCGATCTTTCCCTACTTTTCTAGGGTATCATTTTATTTTTTCTATCGATCCTTCTTCCCTTTGAATCTTTTCTTTTGTGGGAATATCATAGGATAGGCTTTTGCTTTTCCTTGTTTGAGTAGGTCTCCATAAGACAAGAAGGTGCAGACGTATGCATTCCTCTTGCTTACACGTTTTCCTTATGCTTAAAAGCTTTTAATTTTCATTTTGCAGATGAGAGAGTAGTGGACTGTATCTTTGGTGGACATGTCTCAACTAGACCGGAATGAGGAATCGGCTCATATGTATCTCAAGCCCCTTGACAAGAAAAATTAAAAGTTCAATTAGGTGGTGGAGTTAACTTTAGATTGTCCGGGTACCTTATAAATCTTGCTAAATCAGTAGGTCGATCCACCCTTAGTGGTTCCGTTGGGCATTGTTCGGTGTCAATATTCGCCTTCATGATCACAAGAGCTTTGGCATGCTAAGGTAAGCTCCTAGGATAGATCATAGTTTCCTAACTTATTCTGACTCAATAAAACAGAAGTTTTGAAAAAGGTTGAAAAGAGAAGTAGATATAAGATAAAGACAAGACATGACCAAACGCATTAGTACCGACAATCCCCCAGACTTAACTTGCACCGTCCCGGTGAAAGCAAATCCGATTAAGGGAGGTAAAAGAAAGAGGTAGTAAGGCGTTTTGTGAATGAGAGGAAAGATGTAACCTGATTAGACATTAAGTCCATGAAGAAACGACCCATTGGTGGTATGTAGCTGTCCTTGTCCTTTGATAAGTTGAGATAAGTGTGGCAAACTTTCTCCCATGTTGCGTTTGAATGAACTCCAAAGAATGGCTTGAATCCCAGCTTAGATGATCAAGTACTATGCGTCCACGGTAAAATCTTTGCATAATTCCAACTGCATTGGAACACTAACTCATATGGATATCTTGATTCCAAGTTTCATTGAAATCCGTTGAGTTTAAGGCTCCATTCCGTTGCTTCCCGTTTGATGTACTGATGCAGTCCGATGAAGCTCTTTCGTATTTATCTTCACTATAATCGTCATATCTCCAATTATACTCGGCCAAATTGCATGATTCCAATTGCGTTGGAAAGCTAACTCTCGTAGGCATCGCGGCAATCTGGCTTTGGTGAATTGCATTGAGTAGAATGTTTTTAAGCTCCTTCCAAAGTTGATGCTAGTTCATGAAGCTGATTTGAGGACCTTTTCTTTTGTTTTGCTCCAAAATGCATCTTTTGACCTGAAATGACTCTTGGCACTATATATCCATAAAAACTACCTTTTAAAGTAAGAAACCACGGTAAAACCATGCATAAAGTATATAAAAGCGATGTAAAAAGTGTATAAAATAGAGGTATATCAACTCCCCCAGACTTAGATCTTTGCTTGTCCCCAAGCAAATAGAATTCAAATCGGTGAAGAGGTTTTGAAAACATGAAAACTCACTTATCCTTTGGCACTTGTATCTTCCATTGCTCTGCTTTCATTTGGAGCAAAACCAACTTTGAATCTAGCCTTCCCGTACTGACCTTAAGCTTAGCGACCCATACCGGACCCAACTAATCTCATCCAGCAATCCAAACTTTCCATTGTTAACTCCTTACAGTATTTAAAACGTGAGGTCTTTACCAAGGGAGTATTGATCACAGAGCATTGACTCTTACCCATCCAAGTGTTTGCCAAGATAGTCCTTTTTAGCACATCCAGTTCCATTCCTCTCTCTTTTTCTCTTTTTCTTTTGAAGGATCGATCCCTACTTTTCTAGGGTATCATTTTATTTTTTCTATCGATCCTTCTTCTCTTTGAATCTTTTCTTTTGTGGGAAAATCATAGGATAGGCTTTTGCTTTTCCTTGTTTGAGTAGGTCTCCATAAGACAAGAAGGTGCAGACGTATGCATTCCTCTTGCTTACACGTTTTCCTTATGCTTAAAAGCTTTTAATTTTCATTTTGCAGATGAGAGAGAGGTGGACTGTATCTTTGGTGGACATGTCTCAACTAGACCGGAATGAGGAATCGGCTCATATGTATCTCAAGCCCCTTGACAAGAAAAATTAAAAGTTCAATTAGGTGGTGGAGTTAACTTTAGATTGTCCGGGTACCTTATAAATCTTGCTAAATCAGTAGGTCGATCCACCCTTAGTGGTTCCGTTGGGCATTGTTCGGTGTCAATATTCGCCTTCATGATCACAAGAGCTTTGGCATGCTAAGGTAAGCTCCTAGGATAGATCATTCTTTCCTAACTTATTCTGACTCAATAAAACAGAAGTTTTGAAAAAGGTTGAAAAGAGAAGTAGATATAAGATAAAGACAAGAGATGACCAAACGCATTAGTACCGACAATCCCCCAGACTTAACTTGCACCGTCCCGGTGAAAGCAAATCCGATTAAGGGAGGTAAAAGAAAGAGGTAGTAAGGCGTTTTGTGAATGAGAGGAAAGATGTAACCTGATTATACATTAATTCCATGAAGAAACGACCCATTGGTGGTATGTGGCTGTCCTTGTCCTTTGATAAGTTGAGATAAGTGTGGCAAACTTTCTCCCCTGTTGCGTTTGAATGAACTCCAAAGAATGGCTTGAATCCCAGCTTAGATGATCAAGTACTATGCGTCCACGGTAAAATCTTTGCATAATTCCAACTGCATTGGAACACTAACTCATATGGATATCTTGATTCCAAGTTTCATTGAAATCCGTTGAGTTTAAGGCTCCATTCTGTTGCTTCCCGTTTGATGTACTGATGCAGTCCGATGAAGCTCTTTCGTATATATCTTCACTATAATCGTCATATCTCCAATTATACTCGGCCAAATTGCATGATTCCAATTGCGTTGGAAAGCTATCTCTCGTAGGCATCGCGGCAAACTGGCTTTGGTGAATTGCATTGAGTAGAATGTTTTTAAGCTCCTTCCAAAGTTGATGCTAGTTCATGAAGCTGATTTGAGGACCTTTTCCTTTGTTTTGCTCCAAAATGCATCTTTTGACCTGAAATGACTCTTGGCACTATATATCCATAAAAACTACCTTTTAAAGTAAGAAACCACGGTAAAACCATGCATAAAATATAAAAGCGATGTAAAAAGTGTATAAAATAGAGGTATATCAACTCCCCCAGACTTAGATCTTTGCTTGTCCCCAAGCAAATAGAATTCAAATCGGTGAAGAGGTTTTGAAAACATGAAAACTCACTTATTCTTTGGCACTTGTATCTTCCATTGCTCTGCTTTCATTTGGAGCAAAACCAACTTTGAATCTAGCCTTCCCGTACTGACCTTAAGCTTAGCGAACCATACCGGACCCAACAAATCTCATCCAACAATCCAAACTTTCCATTGTTAACTCCTTACAGTATTTAAAACGTGCGGTCTTTACCAAGGGAGTATTGATCACAGAGCATTGACTCTTACCCATCCAAGTGTTTGCCAAGACAGTCCTTTTTAGCACATCCATTTCCATTCCTCTCTCTTTCTCTCTTTTTCTTTTGAAGGATCGATCTTTCCCTACTTTTCTAGGGTATCATTTTATTTTTTCTATCGATCCTTCTTCCCTTTGAATCTTTTCTTTTGTGGGAATATCATAGGATAGGCTTTTTCTTTTCCTTGTTTGAGTAGGTCTCCATAAGACAAGAAGGTGCAGACGTATGCATTCCTCTTGCTTACACGTTTTCCTTATGCTTAAAAGCTTTTAATTTTCATTTTTCAGATGAGAGAGAGGTGGACAGTATCTTTGGTGGACATGTCTCAACTAGACCTGAATGAGGAATCGGCTCATATGTATCTCAAGCCCCTTGACAAGAAAAATTAAAAGTTCAATTACGTGGTGGAGTTAACTTTAGATTGTTCGGGTACCTTAGAAATCTTGCCAAATCAGTAGGTCGATCCACCCTTAGTGGTTCCGTTGGGCATTGTTCGGTGTCAATATTCGCCTTCATGATCACAAGAGCTTTGGCATGCTAAGGTAAGCTCCTAGGATAGATCATAGTTTCCTAACTTATTCTGACTCAATAAAACAGAAGTTTTGAAAAAGGTTGAAAAGAGAAGTAGATATAAGATAAAGACAAGACATGACCAAACGCATTAGTACCGACAATCCCCCAGACTTAACTTGCACCGTCCCGGTGAAAGCAAATCCGATTAAGGGAGGTAAAAGAAAGAGGTAGTAAGGCGTTTTGTGAATGAGAGGAAAGATGTAACCTGATTATACATTAATTCCATGAAGAAACGACCCATTGGTGGTATGTGGCTGTCCTTGTACTTTGAGAAGTTGAGATAAGTGTGGCAAACTTTCTCCCATGTTGCGTTTGAATGAACTCCAAAGAATGGCTTGAATCCCAGCTTAGATGATCAAGTACTATGCGTCCACGGTAAAATCTTTGCATAATTCCAACTGCATTGGAACACTAACTCATATGGATATCTTGATTCCAAGTTTCATTGAAATCCGTTAAGTTTAAGGGTCCATTCCGTTGCTTCCCGTTTGATGTACTGATGCAGTCCGATGAAGCTCTTTCGTATATATCTTCACTATAATCGTCATATCTCCAATTATACTCGGCCAAATTGCATGATTCCAATTGCGTTGGAAAGCTATCTCTCGTAGGCATCGCGGCAAACTGGCTTTGGTGAATTGCATTGAGTAGAATGTTTTTAAGCTCCTTCCAAAGTTGATGTTAGTTCATGAAGCTGATTTGAGGACGTTTTCCTTTGTTTTGCTCCAAAATACATCTTTTGACCTGAAATGACTCTTGGCACTATATATCCATAAAAACTACCTTTTAAAGTAAGAAACCACGGTAAAACCATGCATAAAATATAAAAGCGATGTAAAAAGTGTATCAAATAGAGGTATATCAACTCCCCCAGACTTAGATCTTTGCTTGTCCCCAAGCAAATAGAATTCAAATCGGTGAAGAGGTTTTGAAAACATGAAAACTCACTTATCCTTTGGCACTTGTATCTTCCATTGCTCTGCTTTCATTTGGAGCAAAACCAACTTTGAATCTAGCCTTCCCGTACTGACCTTAAGCTTAGCGAACCATACCGGACCCAACAAATCTCATCCAATAATCCAAACTTTCCATTGTTAACTCCTTACAGTATTTAAAACGTGCGGTCTTTACCAAGGGAGTATTGATCACAGAGCATTGACTCTTACCCATCCAAGTGTTTGCCAAGACAGTCCTTTTTAGCACATCCAGTTCCATTCCTCTCTCTTTCTCTCTTTTTCTTTTGAAGGATCGATCTTTCCCTACTTTTCTAGGGTATCATTTTATTTTTTCTATCGATCCTTCTTCCCTTTGAATCTTTTCTTTTGTGGGAATATCATAGGATAGGCTTTTTCTTTTCCTTGTTTGAGTAGGTCTCTATAAGACAAGAAGGTGCAGACGTATGCATTCCTCTTGCTTACACGTTT
This sequence comes from Erythrophleum ivorense, assembly GCA_026724425.1. Classification (NCBI taxonomy): domain Eukaryota; kingdom Viridiplantae; phylum Streptophyta; class Magnoliopsida; order Fabales; family Fabaceae; genus Erythrophleum; species Erythrophleum ivorense. The sequence goes on along the minus strand of JAIUCV010000027.1, from coordinate 1,109,657 downwards.
TCCTTATGCTTAAAAGCTTTTAATTTTCATTTTTCAGATGAGAGAGAGGTGGACTGTATCTTTGGTGGACATGTCTCAACTAGACCTGAATGAGGAATCGGCTCATATGTATCTCAAGCCCCTTGACAAGAAAAATTAAAAGTTCAATTAAGTGGTGGAGTTAACTTTAGATTGTCCGGGTACCTTAGAAATCTTGCCAAATCAGTAGGTCGATCCACCCTTAGTGGTTCCGTTGGGCATTGTTCGGTGTCAATATTTGCCTTCATGATCACAAGAGCTTTGGCATGCTAAGGTAAGCTCCTAGGATAGATCATAGTTTCCTAACTTATTCTGACTCAATAAAACAGAAGTTTTGAAAAAGGTTGAAAAGAGAAGTAGATATAAGATAAAGACAAGACATGACCAAACGCATTAGTACCGACAATCCCCCAGACTTAACTTGCACCGTCCCGGTGAAAGCAAATCCGATTAAGGGAGGTAAAAGAAAGAGGTAGTAAGGCGTTTTGTGAATGAGAGGAAAGATGTAACCTGATTAGACATTAAGTCCATGAAGAAACGACCCATTGGTGGTATGTGGCTGTCCTTGTCCTTTGATAAGTTGAGATAAGTGTGGCAAACTTTCTCCCATGTTGCGTTTGAATGAACTCCAAAGAATGGCTTGAATCCCAGCTTAGATGATCAAGTACTATGCGTCCACGGTAAAATCTTTGCATAATTCCAACTGCATTGGAACACTAACTCATATGGATATCTTGATTCCAAGTTTCATTGAAATCCGTTAAGTTTAAGGGTCCATTCCGTTGCTTCCCGTTTGATGTACTGATGCAGTCCGATGAAGCTCTTTCGTATATATCTTCACTATAATCGTCATATCTCCAATTATACTCGGCCAAATTGCATGATTCCAATTGCGTTGGAAAGCTATCTCTCGTAGGCATCGCGGCAAACTGGCTTTGGTGAATTGCATTGAGTAGAATGTTTTTAAGCTCCTTCCAAAGTTGATGTTAGTTCATGAAGCTGATTTGAGGACGTTTTCCTTTGTTTTGCTCCAAAATACATCTTTTGACCTGAAATGACTCTTGGCACTATATATCCATAAAAACTACCTTTTAAAGTAAGAAACCACGGTAAAACCATGCATAAAATATAAAAGCGATGTAAAAAGTGTATCAAATAGAGGTATATCAACTCCCCCAGACTTAGATCTTTGCTTGTCCCCAAGCAAATAGAATTCAAATCGGTGAAGAGGTTTTGAAAACATGAAAACTCACTTATCCTTTGGCACTTGTATCTTCCATTGCTCTGCTTTCATTTGGAGCAAAACCAACTTTGAATCTAGCCTTCCCGTACTGACCTTAAGCTTAGCGAACCATACCGGACCCAACAAATCTCATCCAATAATCCAAACTTTCCATTGTTAACTCCTTACAGTATTTAAAACGTGCGGTCTTTACCAAGGGAGTATTGATCACAGAGCATTGACTCTTACCCATCCAAGTGTTTGCCAAGACAGTCCTTTTTAGCACATCCAGTTCCATTCCTCTCTCTTTCTCTCTTTTTCTTTTGAAGGATCGATCTTTCCCTACTTTTCTAGGGTATCATTTTATTTTTTCTATCGATCCTTCTTCCCTTTGAATCTTTTCTTTTGTGGGAATATCATAGGATAGGCTTTTTCTTTTCCTTGTTTGAGTAGGTCTCTATAAGACAAGAAGGTGCAGACGTATGCATTCCTCTTGCTTACACGTTTTCCTTATGCTTAAAAGCTTTTAATTTTCATTTTTCAGATGAGAGAGAGGTGGACTGTATCTTTGGTGGACATGTCTCAACTAGACCTGAATGAGGAATCGGCTCATATGTATCTCAAGCCCCTTGACAAGAAAAATTAAAAGTTCAATTAAGTGGTGGAGTTAACTTTAGATTGTCCGGGTACCTTAGAAATCTTGCCAAATCAGTAGGTCGATCCACCCTTAGTGGTTCCGTTGGGCATTGTTCGGTGTCAATATTCGCCTTCATGATCACAAGAGCTTTGGCATGCTAAGGTAAGCTCCTAGGATAGATCATAGTTTCCTAACTTATTCTGACTCAATAAAACAGAAGTTTTGAAAAAGGTTGAAAAGAGAAGTAGATATAAGATAAAGACAAGACATGACCAAACGCATTAGTACCGACAATCCCCCAGACTTAACTTGCACCGTCCCGGTGAAAGCAAATCCGATTAAGGGAGGTAAAAGAAAGAGGTAGTAAGGCGTTTTGTGAATGAGAGGAAAGATGTAACCTGATTAGACATTAAGTCCATGAAGAAACGACCCATTGGTGGTATGTGGCTGTCCTTGTCCTTTGATAAGTTGAGATAAGTGTGGCAAACTTTCTCCCATGTTGCGTTTGAATGAACTCCAAAGAATGGCTTGAATCCCAGCTTAGATGATCAAGTACTATGCGTCCACGGTAAAATCTTTGCATAATTCCAACTGCATTGGAACACTAACTCATATGGATATCTTGATTCCAAGTTTCATTGAAATCCGTTAAGTTTAAGGGTCCATTCCGTTGCTTCCCGTTTGATGTACTGATGCAGTCCGATGAAGCTCTTTCGTATATATCTTCACTATAATCGTCATATCTCCAATTATACTCGGCCAAATTGCATGATTCCAATTGCGTTGGAAAGCTATCTCTCGTAGGCATCGCGGCAAACTGGCTTTGGTGAATTGCATTGAGTAGAATGTTTTTAAGCTCCTTCCAAAGTTGATGTTAGTTCATGAAGCTGATTTGAGGACGTTTTCCTTTGTTTTGCTCCAAAATACATCTTTTGACCTGAAATGACTCTTGGCACTATATATCCATAAAAACTACCTTTTAAAGTAAGAAACCACGGTAAAACCATGCATAAAATATAAAAGCGATGTAAAAAGTGTATCAAATAGAGGTATATCAACTCCCCCAGACTTAGATCTTTGCTTGTCCCCAAGCAAATAGAATTCAAATCGGTGAAGAGGTTTTGAAAACATGAAAACTCACTTATCCTTTGGCACTTGTATCTTCCATTGCTCTGCTTTCATTTGGAGCAAAACCAACTTTGAATCTAGCCTTCCCGTACTGACCTTAAGCTTAGCGAACCATACCGGACCCAACAAATCTCATCCAATAATCCAAACTTTCCATTGTTAACTCCTTACAGTATTTAAAACGTGCGGTCTTTACCAAGGGAGTATTGATCACAGAGCATTGACTCTTACCCATCCAAGTGTTTGCCAAGACAGTCCTTTTTAGCACATCCAGTTCCATTCCTCTCTCTTTCTCTCTTTTTCTTTTGAAGGATCGATCTTTCCCTACTTTTCTAGGGTATCATTTTATTTTTTCTATCGATCCTTCTTCCCTTTGAATCTTTTCTTTTGTGGGAATATCATAGGATAGGCTTTTTCTTTTCCTTGTTTGAGTAGGTCTCTATAAGACAAGAAGGTGCAGACGTATGCATTCCTCTTGCTTACACGTTTTCCTTATGCTTAAAAGCTTTTAATTTTCATTTTTCAGATGAGAGAGAGGTGGACTGTATCTTTGGTGGACATGTCTCAACTAGACCTGAATGAGGAATCGGCTCATATGTATCTCAAGCCCCTTGACAAGAAAAATTAAAAGTTCAATTAAGTGGTGGAGTTAACTTTAGATTGTCCGGGTACCTTAGAAATCTTGCCAAATCAGTAGGTCGATCCACCCTTAGTGGTTCCGTTGGGCATTGTTCGGTGTCAATATTTGCCTTCATGATCACAAGAGCTTTGGCATGCTAAGGTAAGCTCCTAGGATAGATCATAGTTTCCTAACTTATTCTGACTCAATAAAACAGAAGTTTTGAAAAAGGTTGAAAAGAGAAGTAGATATAAGATAAAGACAAGACATGACCAAACGCATTAGTACCGACAATCCCCCAGACTTAACTTGCACCGTCCCGGTGAAAGCAAATCCGATTAAGGGAGGTAAAAGAAAGAGGTAGTAAGGCGTTTTGTGAATGAGAGGAAAGATGTAACCTGATTAGACATTAAGTCCATGAAGAAACGACCCATTGGTGGTATGTGGCTGTCCTTGTCCTTTGATAAGTTGAGATAAGTGTGGCAAACTTTCTCCCATGTTGCGTTTGAATGAACTCCAAAGAATGGCTTGAATCCCAGCTTAGATGATCAAGTACTATGCGTCCACGGTAAAATCTTTGCATAATTCCAACTGCATTGGAACACTAACTCATATGGATATCTTGATTCCAAGTTTCATTGAAATCCGTTAAGTTTAAGGGTCCATTCCGTTGCTTCCCGTTTGATGTACTGATGCAGTCCGATGAAGCTCTTTCGTATATATCTTCACTATAATCGTCATATCTCCAATTATACTCGGCCAAATTGCATGATTCCAATTGCGTTGGAAAGCTATCTCTCGTAGGCATCGCGGCAAACTGGCTTTGGTGAATTGCATTGAGTAGAATGTTTTTAAGCTCCTTCCAAAGTTGATGTTAGTTCATGAAGCTGATTTGAGGACGTTTTCCTTTGTTTTGCTCCAAAATACATCTTTTGACCTGAAATGACTCTTGGCACTATATATCCATAAAAACTACCTTTTAAAGTAAGAAACCACGGTAAAACCATGCATAAAATATAAAAGCGATGTAAAAAGTGTATCAAATAGAGGTATATCAACTCCCCCAGACTTAGATCTTTGCTTGTCCCCAAGCAAATAGAATTCAAATCGGTGAAGAGGTTTTGAAAACATGAAAACTCACTTATCCTTTGGCACTTGTATCTTCCATTGCTCTGCTTTCATTTGGAGCAAAACCAACTTTGAATCTAGCCTTCCCGTACTGACCTTAAGCTTAGCGAACCATACCGGACCCAACAAATCTCATCCAATAATCCAAACTTTCCATTGTTAACTCCTTACAGTATTTAAAACGTGCGGTCTTTACCAAGGGAGTATTGATCACAGAGCATTGACTCTTACCCATCCAAGTGTTTGCCAAGACAGTCCTTTTTAGCACATCCAGTTCCATTCCTCTCTCTTTCTCTCTTTTTCTTTTGAAGGATCGATCTTTCCCTACTTTTCTAGGGTATCATTTTATTTTTTCTATCGATCCTTCTTCCCTTTGAATCTTTTCTTTTGTGGGAATATCATAGGATAGGCTTTTTCTTTTCCTTGTTTGAGTAGGTCTCTATAAGACAAGAAGGTGCAGACGTATGCATTCCTCTTGCTTACACGTTTTCCTTATGCTTAAAAGCTTTTAATTTTCATTTTTCAGATGAGAGAGAGGTGGACTGTATCTTTGGTGGACATGTCTCAACTAGACCTGAATGAGGAATCGGCTCATATGTATCTCAAGCCCCTTGACAAGAAAAATTAAAAGTTCAATTAAGTGGTGGAGTTAACTTTAGATTGTCCGGGTACCTTAGAAATCTTGCCAAATCAGTAGGTCGATCCACCCTTAGTGGTTCCGTTGGGCATTGTTCGGTGTCAATATTTGCCTTCATGATCACAAGAGCTTTGGCATGCTAAGGTAAGCTCCTAGGATAGATCATAGTTTCCTAACTTATTCTGACTCAATAAAACAGAAGTTTTGAAAAAGGTTGAAAAGAGAAGTAGATATAAGATAAAGACAAGACATGACCAAACGCATTAGTACCGACAATCCCCCAGACTTAACTTGCACCGTCCCGGTGAAAGCAAATCCGATTAAGGGAGGTAAAAGAAAGAGGTAGTAAGGCGTTTTGTGAATGAGAGGAAAGATGTAACCTGATTAGACATTAAGTCCATGAAGAAACGACCCATTGGTGGTATGTGGCTGTCCTTGTCCTTTGATAAGTTGAGATAAGTGTGGCAAACTTTCTCCCATGTTGCGTTTGAATGAACTCCAAAGAATGGCTTGAATCCCAGCTTAGATGATCAAGTACTATGCGTCCACGGTAAAATCTTTGCATAATTCCAACTGCATTGGAACACTAACTCATATGGATATCTTGATTCCAAGTTTCATTGAAATCCGTTGAGTTTAAGGGTCCATTCCGTTGCTTCCCGTTTGATGTACTGATGCAGTCCGATGAAGCTCTTTCGTATATATCTTCACTATAATCGTCATATCTCCAATTATACTCGGCCAAATTGCATGATTCCAATTGCGTTGGAAAGCTATCTCTCGTAGGCATCGCGGCAAACTGGCTTTGGTGAATTGCATTGAGTATAATGTTTTTAAGCTCCTTCCAAAGTTGATGTTAGTTCATGAAGCTGATTTGAGGACGTTTTCCTTTGTTTTGCTCCAAAATACATCTTTTGACCTGAAATGACTCTTGGCACTATATATCCATAAAAACTACCTTTTAAAGTAAGAAACCACGGTAAAACCATGCATAAAATATAAAAGCGATGTAAAAAGTGTATCAAATAGAGGTATATCAACTCCCCCAGACTTAGATCTTTGCTTGTCCCCAAGCAAATAGAATTCAAATCGGTGAAGAGGTTTTGAAAACATGAAAACTCACTTATCCTTTGGCACTTGTATCTTCCATTGCTCTGCTTTCATTTGGAGCAAAACCAACTTTGAATCTAGCCTTCCCGTACTGACCTTAAGCTTAGCGAACCATACCGGACCCAACAAATCTCATCCAATAATCCAAACTTTCCATTGTTAACTCCTTACAGTATTTAAAACGTGCGGTCTTTACCAAGGGAGTATTGATCACAGAGCATTGACTCTTACCCATCCAAGTGTTTGCCAAGACAGTCCTTTTTAGCACATCCAGTTCCATTCCTCTCTCTTTCTCTCTTTTTCTTTTGAAGGATCGATCTTTCCCTACTTTTCTAGGGTATCATTTTATTTTTTCTATCGATCCTTCTTCCCTTTGAATCTTTTCTTTTGTGGGAATATCATAGGATAGGCTTTTTCTTTTCCTTGTTTGAGTAGGTCTCTATAAGACAAGAAGGTGCAGACGTATGCATTCCTCTTGCTTACACATTTTCCTTATGCTTAAAAGCTTTTAATTTTCATTTTTCAGATGAGAGAGAGGTGGACTGTATCTTTGGTGGACATGTCTCAACTAGACCTGAATGAGGAATCGGCTCATATGTATCTCAAGCCCCTTGACAAGAAAAATTAAAAGTTCAATTAAGTGGTGGAGTTAACTTTAGATTGTCCGGGTACCTTAGAAATCTTGCCAAATCAGTAGGTCGATCCACCCTTAGTGGTTCCGTTGGGCATTGTTCGGTGTCAATATTTGCCTTCATGATCACAAGAGCTTTGGCATGCTAAGGTAAGCTCCTAGGATAGATCATAGTTTCCTAACTTATTCTGACTCAATAAAACAGAAGTTTTGAAAAAGGTTGAAAAGAGAAGTAGATATAAGATAAAGACAAGACATGACCAAACGCATTAGTACCGACAATCCCCCAGACTTAACTTGCACCGTCCCGGTGAAAGCAAATCCGATTAAGGGAGGTAAAAGAAAGAGGTAGTAAGGCGTTTTGTGAATGAGAGGAAAGATGTAACCTGATTAGACATTAAGTCCATGAAGAAACGACCCATTGGTGGTATGTGGCTGTCCTTGTCCTTTGATAAGTTGAGATAAGTGTGGCAAACTTTCTCCCATGTTGCGTTTGAATGAACTCCAAAGAATGGCTTGAATCCCAGCTTAGATGATCAAGTACTATGCGTCCACGGTAAAATCTTTGCATAATTCCAACTGCATTGGAACACTAACTCATATGGATATCTTGATTCCAAGTTTCATTGAAATCCGTTGAATTTAAGGGTCCATTCCGTTGCTTCCCATTTGATGTACTGATGCAGTCCGATGAAGCTCTTTCGTATATATCTTCACTATAATCGTCATATCTCCAATTATACTCGGCCAAATTGCATGATTCCAATTGCGTTGGAAAGCTAACTCTCGTAGGCATCGCGGCGAACTGGCTTTGGTGAATTGCATTGAGTAGAATGTTTTTAAGGTCCTTCCAAAGTTGATGCTAGTTCATGAAGCTGATTTGAGGACCTTTTCCTTTGTTTTGCTCCAAAATGCATCTTTTGACCTGAAATGACTCTTGGCACTATATATCCATAAAAATACCTTTTAAAGTAAGAAACCACGGTAAAACCATGCATAAAGTATATAAAAGCGATGTAAAAAGTGTATAAAATAGAGGTATATCAACTCCCCCAGACTTAGATCTTTGCTTGTCCCCAAGCAAATAGAATTCAAATCGGTGAAGAGGTTTTGAAAACATGAAAACTCACTTATCCTTTGGCACTTGTATCTTCCATTGCTCTGCTTTCATTTGGAGCAAAACCAACTTTGAATCTAGCCTTCCCGTACTGACCTTAAGCTTAGCGAACCATACCGGACCCAACAAATCTCATCCAATAATCCAAACTTTCCATTGTTAACTCCTTACAGTATTTAAAACGTGCGGTCTTTACCAAGGGAGTATTGATCACAGAGCATTGACTCTTACCCATCCAAGTGTTTGCCAAGACAGTCCTTTTTAGCACATCCAGTTCCATTCCTCTCTCTTTCTCTCTTTTTCTTTTGAAGGATCGATCTTTCCCTACTTTTCTAGGGTATCATTTTATTTTTTCTATCGATCCTTCTTCCCTTTGAATCTTTTCTTTTGTGGGAATATCATAGGATAGGCTTTTTCTTTTCCTTGTTTGAGTAGGTCTCTATAAGACAAGAAGGTGCAGACGTATGCATTCCTCTTGCTTACACGTTTTCCTTATGCTTAAAAGCTTTTAATTTTCATTTTTCAGATGAGAGAGAGGTGGACTGTATCTTTGGTGGACATGTCTCAACTAGACCTGAATGAGGAATCGGCTCATATGTATCTCAAGCCCCTTGACAAGAAAAATTAAAAGTTCAATTAAGTGGTGGAGTTAACTTTAGATTGTCCGGGTACCTTAGAAATCTTGCCAAATCAGTAGGTCGATCTACCCTTAGTGGTTCCGTTGGGCATTGTTCGGTGTCAATATTCGCCTTCATGATCACAAGAGCTTTGGCATGCTAAGGTAAGCTCCTAGGATAGATCATAGTTTCCTAACTTATTCTGACTCAATAAAACAGAAGTTTTGAAAAAGGTTGAAAAGAGAAGTAGATATAAGATAAAGACAAGACATGACCAAACGCATTAGTACCGACAATCCCCCAGACTTAACTTGCACCGTCCCGGTGAAAGCAAATCCGATTAAGGGAGGTAAAAGAAAGAGGTAGTAAGGCGTTTTGTGAATGAGAGGAAAGATGTAACCTGATTAGACATTAAGTCCATGAAGAAACGACCCATTGGTGGTATGTGGCTGTCCTTGTCCTTTGATAAGTTGAGATAAGTGTGGCAAACTTTCTCCCATGTTGCGTTTGAATGAACTCCAAAGAATGGCTTGAATCCCAGCTTAGATGATCAAGTACTATGCGTCCACGGTAAAATCTTTGCATAATTCCAACTGCATTGGAACACTAACTCATATGGATATCTTGATTCCAAGTTTCATTGAAATCCGTTGAGTTTAAGGGTCCATTCCGTTGCTTCCCGTTTGATGTACTGATGCAGTCCGATGAAGCTCTTTCGTATATATCTTCACTATAATCGTCATATCTCCAATTATACTCGGCCAAATTGCATGATTCCAATTGCGTTGGAAAGCTATCTCTCGTAGGCATTGCGGCAAACTGGCTTTGGTGAATTGCATTGAGTAGAATGTTTTTAAGCTCCTTCCAAAGTTGATGTTAGTTCATGAAGCTGATTTGAGGACGTTTTCCTTTGTTTTGCTCCAAAATACATCTTTTGACCTGAAATGACTCTTGGCACTATATATCCATAAAAACTACCTTTTAAAGTAAGAAACCACGGTAAAACCATGCATAAAATATAAAAGCGATGTAAAAAGTGTATCAAATAGAGGTATATCAACTCCCCCAGACTTAGATCTTTGCTTGTCCCCAAGCAAATAAAATTCAAATCGGTGAAGAGGTTTTGAAAACATGAAAACTCACTTATCCTTTGGCACTTGTATCTTCCATTGCTCTGCTTTCATTTGGAGCAAAACCAACTTTGAATCTAGCCTTCCCGTACTGGCCTTAGGCTTAGCGAACCATACCGGACCCAACAAATCTCATCCAGCAATCCAAACTTTCCATTGTTAACTCCTTACAGTATTTAAAACGTGCGGTCTTTACCAAGGGAGTATTGATCACAGAGCATTGACTCTTACCCATCCAAGTGTTTGCCAAGACAGTCCTTTTTAGCACATCCAGTTCCATTCCTCTCTCTTTCTCTCTTTTTCTTTTGAAGGATCGATCTTTCCCTACTTTTCTGGGGTATCATTTTATTTTTTCTATCGATCTTTCTTCTCTTTGAATCTTTTCTTTTGTGGGAATATCATAGGATAGGCTTTTGCTTTTCCTTGTTTGAGTAGGTCTCCATAAGACAAGAAGGTGCAGACGTATGCATTCCTCTTGCTTACACGTTTTCCTTATGCTTAAAAGCTTTTAATTTTCATTTTGCAGATGAGAGAGAGGTGGACTGTATCTTTGGTGGACATGTCTCAACTAGACCTGAATGAGGAATCGGCTCATATGTATCTCAAGCCCCTTGACAAGAAAAATTAAAAGTTCAATTAAGTGGTGGAGTTAACTTTAGATTGTCCGGGTACCTTAGAAATCTTGCCAAATCAGTAGGTCGATCTACCCTTAGTGGTTCCGTTGGGCATTGTTCGGTGTCAATATTCGCCTTCATGATCACAAGAGCTTTGGCATGCTAAGGTAAGCTCCTAGGATAGATCATAGTTTCCTAACTTATTCTGACTCAATAAACAGAAGTTTTGAAAAAGGTTGAAAAGAGAAGTAGATATAAGATAAAGACAAGACATGACCAAACGCATTAGTACCGACAATCCCCCAGACTTAACTTGCACCGTCCCGGTGAAAGCAAATCCGATTAAGGGAGGTAAAAGAAAGAGGTAGTAAGGCGTTTTGTGAATGAGAGGAAAGATGTAACCTGATTAGACATTAAGTCCATGAAGAAACGACCCATTGGTGGTATGTGGCTGTCCTTGTCCTTTGATAAGTTGAGATAAGTGTGGCAAACTTTCTCCCATGTTGCGTTTGAATGAACTCCAAAGAATGGCTTGAATCCCAGCTTAGATGATCAAGTACTATGCGTCCACGGTAAAATCTTTGCATAATTCCAACTGCATTGGAACACTAACTCATATGGATATCTTGATTCCAAGTTTCATTGAAATCCGTTGAGTTTAAGGGTCCATTCCGTTGCTTCCCGTTTGATGTACTGATGCAGTCCGATGAAGCTCTTTCGTATATATCTTCACTATAATCGTCATATCTCCAATTATACTCGGCCCAAATTGCATGATTCTAATTGCGTTGGAAAGCTAACTCTCGTAGGCATCGTGGCGAACTGGCTTTGGTGAATTTCATTGAGTAGAATGTTTTTAAGCTCCTTCCAAAGTTGATGCTAGTTCATGAAGCTGATTTGAGGACCTTTTCCTTTGTTTTGCTCCAAAATGCATCTTTTGACCTGAAATGACTCTTGGCACTATATATCCATAAAAATACCTTTTAAAGTAAGAACCACGGTAAAACCATGCATAAAGTATATAAAAGCGATGTAAAAAGTGTATAAAATAGAGGTATATCAACTCCCCAGACTTAGATCTTTGCTTGTCCCCAAGCAAATAGAATTCAAATCGGTGAAGAGGTTTTGAAAACATGAAAACTCACTTATCCTTTGGCACTTGTATCTTCCATTGCTCTGCTTTCATTTGGAGCAAAACCAACTTTGAATCTAGCCTTCCCGTACTGACCTTAAGCTTAGCGAACCATACCGACCCAACAAATCTCATCCAATAATCCAAACTTTCCATTGTTAACTCCTTACAGTATTTAAAACGTGCGGTCTTTACCAAGGGAGTATTGATCACAGAGCATTGACTCTTACCCATCCAAGTGTTTGCCAAGACAGTCCTTTTTAGCACATCCAGTTCCATTCCTCTCTCTTTCTCTCTTTTTCTTTTGAAGGATCGATCTTTCCCTACTTTTCTAGGGTATCATTTTATTTTTTCTATCGATCCTTCTTCCCTTTGAATCTTTTCTTTTGTGGGAATATCATAGGATAGGCTTTTTCTTTTCCTTGTTTGAGTAGGTCTCTATAAGACAAGAAGGTGCAGACGTATGCATTCCTCTTGCTTACACGTTTTCCTTATGCTTAAAAGCTTTTAATTTTCATTTTTCAGATGAGAGAGAGGTGGACTGTATCTTTGGTGGACATGTCTCAACTAGACCTGAATGAGGAATCGGCTCATATGTATCTCAAGCCCCTTGACAAGAAAAATTAAAAGTTCAATTAAGTGGTGGAGTTAACTTTAGATTGTCCGGGTACCTTAGAAATCTTGCCAAATCAGTAGGTCGATCCACCCTTAGTGGTTCCGTTGGGCATTGTTCGGTGTCAATATTTGCCTTCATGATCACAAGAGCTTTGGCATGCTAAGGTAAGCTCCTAGGATAGATCATAGTTTCCTAACTTATTCTGACTCAATAAAACAGAAGTTTTGAAAAAGGTTGAAAAGAGAAGTAGATATAAGATAAAGACAAGACATGACCAAACGCATTAGTACCGACAATCCCCCAGACTTAACTTGCACCGTCCCGGTGAAAGCAAATCCGATTAAGGGAGGTAAAAGAAAGAGGTAGTAAGGCGTTTTGTGAATGAGAGGAAAGATGTAACCTGATTAGACATTAAGTCCATGAAGAAACGACCCATTGGTGGTATGTGGCTGTCCTTGTCCTTTGATAAGTTGAGATAAGTGTGGCAAACTTTCTCCCATGTTGCGTTTGAATGAACTCCAAAGAATGGCTTGAATCCCAGCTTAGATGATCAAGTACTATGCGTCCACGGTAAAATCTTTGCATAATTCCAACTGCATTGGAACACTAACTCATATGGATATCTTGATTCCAAGTTTCATTGAAATCCGTTGAGTTTAAGGGTCCATTCCGTTGCTTCCCGTTTGATGTACTGATGCAGTCCGATGAAGCTCTTTCGTATATATCTTCACTATAATCGTCATATCTCCAATTATACTCGGCCAAATTGCATGATTCCAATTGCGTTGGAAAGCTAACTCTCGTAGGCATCGTGGCGAACTGGCTTTGGTGAATTTCATTGAGTAGAATGTTTTTAAGCTCCTTCCAAAGTTGGTGCTAGTTCATGAAGCTGATTTGAGGACCTTTTCCTTTGTTTTGCTCCAAAATGCATCTTTTGACCTGAAATGACTCTTGGCACTATATATCCATAAAAAATACCTTTTAAAGTAAGAAACCACGGTAAAACCATGCATAAAATATAAAAGCGATGTAAAAAGTGTATAAAATAGAGGTATATCAACTTCCCCAGACTTAGATCTTTGCTTGTCCCCAAGCAAATAGAATTCAAATCGGTGAAGAGGTTTTGAAAACATGAAAACTCACTTATCCTTTGGCACTTGTATCTTCCATTGCTCTGCTTTCATTTGGAGCAAAACCAACTTTGAATCTAGCCTTCCCGTACTGACCTTAGGCTTAGCGAACCATACCGGACCCAACAAATCTCATCCAGCAATCCAAACTTTCCATTGTTAACTCCTTACAGTATTTAAAACGTGCGGTCTTTACCAAGGGAGTATTGATCACAGAGCATTGACTCTTACCCATCCAAGTGTTTGCCAAGACAGTCCGTTTTAGCACATCCAGTTCCATTCCTCTCTCTTTCTCTCTTTTTCTTTTGAAGGATCGATCTTTCCCTACTTTTCTGGGGTATCATTTTATTTTTTCTATCGATCTTTCTTCTCTTTGAATCTTTTCTTTTGTGGGAATATCATAGGATAGGCTTTTGCTTTTCCTTGTTTGAGTAGGTCTCCATAAGACAAGAAGGTGCAGACGTATGCATTCCTCTTGCTTACACGTTTTCATTATGCTTAAAAGCTTTTAATTTTCATTTTGCAGATGAGAGAGAGGTGGACTGTATCTTTGGTGGACATGTCTCAACTAGACCTGAATGAGGAATCGGCTCATATGTATCTCAAGCCCCTTGACAAGAAAAATTAAAAGTTCAATTAAGTGGTGGAGTTAACTTTAGATTGTCCGGGTACCTTAGAAATCTTGCCAAATCAGTAGGTCGATCTACCCTTAGTGGTTCCGTTGGGCATTGTTCGGTGTCAATATTCGCCTTCATGATCACAAGAGCTTTGGCATGCTAAGGTAAGCTCCTAGGATAGATCATAGTTTCCTAACTTATTCTGACTCAATAAAACAGAAGTTTTGAAAAAGGTTGAAAAGAGAAGTAGATATAAGATAAAGACAAGACATGACCAAACGCATTAGTACCGACAATCCCCCAGACTTAACTTGCACCGTCCCGGTGAAAGCAAATCCGATTAAGGGAGGTAAAAGAAAGAGGTAGTAAGGCGTTTTGTGAATGAGAGGAAAGATGTAACCTGATTAGACATTAAGTCCATGAAGAAACGACCCATTGGTGGTATGTGGCTGTCCTTGTCCTTCGATAAGTTGAGATAAGTGTGGCAAACTTTCTCCCATGTTGCGTTTGAATGAACTCCAAAGAATGGCTTGAATCCCAGCTTAGATGATCAAGTACTATGCGTCCACGGTAAAATCTTTGCATAATTCCAACTGCATTGGAACACTAACTCATATGGATATCTTGATTCCAAGTTTCATTGAAATCCGTTGAGTTTAAGGGTCCATTCCGTTGCTTCCCGTTTGATGTACTGATGCAGTCCGATGAAGCTCTTTCGTATATATCTTCACTATAATCGTCATATCTCCAATTATACTCGGCCAAATTGCATGATTCTAATTGCGTTGGAAAGCTAACTCTCGTAGGCATCGCGGCGAACTGGCTTTGGTGAATTTCATTGAGTAGAATGTTTTTAAGCTCCTTCCAAAGTTGATGCTAGTTCATGAAGCTGATTTGAGGACCTTTTCCTTTGTTTTGCTCCAAAATGCATCTTTTGACCTGAAATGACTCTTGGCACTATATATCCATAAAAATACCTTTTAAAGTAAGAAACCACGGTAAAACCATGCATAAAGTATATAAAAGCGATGTAAAAAGTGTATAAAATAGAGGTATATCAACTCCCCCAGACATAGATCTTTGCTTGTCCCCAAGCAAATAGAATTCAAATCGGTGAAGAGGTTTTGAAAACATGAAAACTCACTTATCCTTTGGCACTTGTATCTTCCATTGCTCTGCTTTCATTTGGAGCAAAAACAACTTTGAATCTAGCCTTCCCGTACTGACCTTAGGCTTAGCGAACCATACCGGACCCAACTAATCTCATCCAGCAATCCAAACTTTCCATTGTTAACTCCTTACAGTATTTAAAACGTGCGGTCTTTACCAAGGGAGTATTGATCACAGAGCATTGACTCTTACCCATCCAAGTGTTTGCCAAGATAGTCCTTTTTAGCACATCCAGTTCCATTCCTCTCTCTTTCTCTCTTTTTCTTTTGAATGATCGATCTTTCCCTACTTTTCTAGGGTATCATTTTATTTTTTCTATCGATCCTTCTTCTCTTTGAATCTTTTCTTTTGTGGGAAAATCATAGGATAGGCTTTTGCTTTTCCTTGTTTGAGTAGGTCTCCATAAGACAAGAAGGTGCAGACGTATGCATTCCTCTTGCTTACACGTTTTCCTTATGCTTAAAAGCTTTTAATTTTCATTTTGCAGATGAGAGAGAGGTGGACTGTATCTTTGGTGGACATGTCTCAACTAGACCGGAATGAGGAATCGGCTCATATGTATCTCAAGCCCCTTGACAAGAAAAATTAAAAGTTCAATTAGGTGGTGGAGTTAACTTTAGATTGTCCGGGTACCTTATAAATCTTGCTAAATCAGTAGGTCGATCCACCCTTAGTGGTTCCGTTGGGCATTGTTCGGTGTCAATATTCGCCTTTATGATCACAAGAGCTTTGGCATGCTAAGGTAAGCTCCTAGGATAGATCATAGTTTCCTAACTTATTCTGACTCAATAAAACAGAAGTTTTGAAAAAGGTTGAAAAGAGAAGTAGATATAAGATAAAGACAAGACATGACCAAACGCATTAGTACCGACAATCCCCCAGACTTAACTTGCACCGTCCCGGTGAAAGCAAATCCGATTAAGGGAGGTAAAAGAAAGAGGTAGTAAGGCGTTTTGTGAATGAGAGGAAAGATGTAACCTGATTATACATTAAGTCCATGAAGAAACGACCCATTGGTGGTATGTGGCTGTCCTTGTCCTTTGATAAGTTAGGATAAGTATGGCAAACTTTCTCCCATGTTGCGTTTGAATGAACTCCAAAGAATGGCTTGAATCCCAGATTAGATGATCAAGTACTATGCGCCACGGTAAAATCTTTGCATAATTCCAACTGCATTGGAACACTAACTCATATGGATATCTTGATTCCAAGTTTCATTGAAATCCGTTGAGTTTAAGGGTCCATTCCGTTGCTTCCCGTTTGATGTACTGATGCAGTCCGATGAAGCTCTTTTGTATATATCTTCACTATAATCGTCACATCTCCAATTATACTCGGCCAAATTGCATGATTCCAATTGCGTTGGAAAGCTAACTCTCGTAGGCATCGCGGCGAACTGGCTTTGGTGAATTGCATTGAGTAGAATGTTTTTAAGATCCTTCCAAAGTTGATGCTAGTTCATGAAGCTGATTTGAGGACCTTTTCCTTTGTTTTGCTCCAAAATGCATCTTTTGACCTGAAATGACTCTTGGCACTATATATCCATAAAAACTACCTTTTAAAGTAAGAAACCACGGTAAAACCATGCATAAAATATAAAAGCGATGTAAAAAGTGTATAAAATAGAGGTATATCAACTCCCCCAGACTTAGATCTTTGCTTATCCCCAAGCAAATAGAATTCAAATCGGTGAAGAGGTTTTGAAAACATGAAAACTCACTTATACTTTGGCACTTGTATCTTCCATTGCTCTGCTTTCATTTGGAGCAAAACCAACTTTGAATCTAGCCTTCCCGTACTGACCTTAAGCCTAGCGAACCATACCGGACCCAACAAATCTCATCCAACAATCCAAACTTTCCATTGTTAACTCCTTACAGTATTTAAAATGTGCGGTCTTTACCAAGGGAGTATTGATCACAGAGCATTGACTCTTACCCATCCTAGTGTTTGCCAAGACAGTCCTTTTTAGCACATCCAGTTCCATTCCTCTCTCTTTCTCTCTTTTTCTTTTGAAGGATCGATCTTTCCCTACTTTTCTAGGGTATCATTTTATTTTTTCTATCGATCCTTCTTCCCTTTGAATCTTTTCTTTTGTGGGAATATCATAGGATAGGCTTTTGCTTTTCCTTGTTTGAGTAGGTCTCCATAAGACAAGAAGGTGCATACGTATGCATTCCTCTTGCTTACACGTTTTCCTTATGCTTAAAAGCTTTTAATTTTCATTTTGCAGATGAGAGAGAGGTGGACTGTATCTTTGGTGGACATGTCTCAACTAGACCTGAATGAGGAATCGGCTCATATGTATCTCAAGCCCCTCAACAAGAAAAATTAAAAGTTCAATTAAGTGGTGGAGTTAACTTTAGATTCTCCGGGTACCTTAGAAATCTTGCCAAATCAGTAGGTCGATCCACCCTTAGTGGTTCCGTTGGGCATTGTTCGGTGTCAATATTCGCCTTCATGATCACAAGAGCTTTGGCATGCTAAGGTAAGCTCCTAGGATAGATCATAGTTTCCTAACTTATTCTGACTCAATAAAACAGAAGTTTTGAAAAAGGTTGAAAAGAGAAGTAGATATAAGATAAAGACAAGACATGACCAAACGAATTAGTACCGACAATCCCCCAGACTTAACTTGCACCGTCCCAGTGAAAGCAAATCCGATTAAGGGAGTTAAAAGAAAGAGGTAGTAAGGCGTTTTGTGAATGAGAGGAAAGATGTAACCTGATTAGACATTAAGTCCATGAAGAAACGACCCATTGGTGGTATGTGGCTGTCCTTGACCTTTGATAAGTTGAGATAAGTGTGGCAAACTTTCTCCCATGTTGCGTTTGAATGAACTCCAAAGAATGGCTTGAATCCCAGCTTAGATGATCAAGTACTATGCGTCCACGGTAAAATCTTTGCATAATTCCAACTGCATTGGAACACTAACTCATATGGATATCTTGATTCCAAGTTTTATTGAAATCCGTTGAGTTTAAGGGTCCATTCCGTTGCTTCCCGTTTGATGTACTGATGCAGTCCGATGAAGCTTTTTCGTATATATCTTCACTATAATCGTCATATCTCCAATTATACTTGGCCAAATTGCATGATTCCAATTGCGTTGGAAAGCTAACTCTCGTAGGCATCGCGGCAAACTGGCTTTGGTGATTTGCATTGAGTAGAATGTTTTTAAGCTCCTTCCAAAGTTGATGCTAGTTCATGAAGCTGATTTGAGGACCTTTTCCTTTGTTTTGCTCCAAAATGCATCTTTTGACCTGAAATGACTCTTGGCACTATATATCCATAAAAACTACCTTTCAAAGTAAGAAACCACGGTAAAACCATGCATAAAATATAAAAGCGATGTAAAAAGTGTATAAAATAGAGGTATATCAACTCCCCCAGACTTAGATCTTTGCTTGTCCCCAAGCAAATAGAATTCAAATCGGTGAAGAGGTTTTGAAAACATGAAAACTCACTTATCCTTTGGCACTTGTATCTTCCATTGCTCTGCTTTCATTTGGAGCAAAACCAACTTTGAATCTAGCCTTCCCGTACTGACCTTAAGCTTAGCGAACCATACCGGACCCAACAAATCTCATCCAACAATCCAAACTTTCCATTGTTAACTCCTTACAGTATTTAAAACGTGCGGTCTTTACCAAGGGAGTATTATTGATCACAGAGCATTGACTCTTACCCATCCAAGTGTTTGCCAAGACAGTCCTTTTTAGCACATCCAGTTCCATTCCTCTCTTTTTCTCTCTTTTTCTTTTGAAGGATCGATCTTTCCCTACTTTTCTAGGGTATCATTTTATTTTTTCTATCGATCCTTCTTCCCTTTGAATCTTTTCTTTTGTGGGAATATCATAGGATAGGCTTTTGCTTTTCCTTGTTTGAGTAGGTCTCCATAAGACAAGAAGGTGCATACGTATGCATTCCTCTTGCTTACACGTTTTCCTTATGCTTAAAAGCTTTTAATTTTCATTTTGCAGATGAGAGAGAGGTGGACTGTATCTTTGGTGGACATGTCTCAACTAGACCTGAATGAGGAATCGGCTCATATGTATCTCAAGCCCCTCAACAAGAAAAATTAAAAGTTCAATTAAGTGGTGGAGTTAACTTTAGATTGTCCGGGTACCTTAGAAATCTTGCCAAATCAGTAGGTCGATCCACCCTTAGTGGTTCCGTTGGGCATTGTTCGGTGTCAATATTCGCCTTCATGATCACAAGAGCTTTGGCATGCTAAGGTAAGCTCCTAGGATAGATCATAGTTTCCTAACTTATTCTGACTCAATAAAACAGAAGTTTTGAAAAAGGTTGAAAAGAGAAGTAGATATAAGATAAAGACAAGACATGACCAAACGAATTAGTACCGACAATCCCCCAGACTTAACTTGCACCGTCCCAGTGAAAGCAAATCCGATTAAGGGAGTTAAAAGAAAGAGGTAGTAAGGCGTTTTGTGAATGAGAGGAAAGATGTAACCTGATTAGACATTAAGTCCATGAAGAAACGACCCATTGGTGGTATGTGGCTGTCCTTGACCTTTGATAAGTTGAGATAAGTGTGGCAAACTTTCTCCCATGTTGCGTTTGAATGAACTCCAAAGAATGGCTTGAATCCCAGCTTAGATGATCAAGTACTATGCGTCCACGGTAAAATCTTTGCATAATTCCAACTGCATTGGAACACTAACTCATATGGATATCTTGATACCAAGTTTCATTGAAATCCGTTGAGTTTAAGGGTCCATTCCGTTGCTTCCCGTTTGATGTACTCATGCAGTCCGATGATACTTTTTCGTATATATCTTCACTATAATCGTCATATCTCCAATTATACTCGGCCAAATTGCATGATTCCAATTGCGTTGGAAAGCTAACTCTCGTAGGCATCGCGGCAAACTGGCTTTGGTGATTTTCATTGAGTAGAATGTTTTTAAGCTCCTTCCAAAGTTGATGCTAGTTCATGAAGCTGATTTGAGGACCTTTTCCTTTGTTTTGCTCCAAAATGCATCTTTTGACCTGAAATGACTCTTGGCACTATATATCCATAAAAACTACCTTTCAAAGTAAGAAACCACGGTAAAACCATGCATAAAATATAAAAGCGATGTAAAAAGTGTATAAAATAGAGGTATATCAACTCCCCCAGACTTAGATCTTTGCTTGTCCCCAAGCAAATAGAATTCAAATCGGTGAAGAGGTTTTGAAAACATGAAAACTCACTTATCCTTTGGCACTTGTATCTTCCATTGCTCTGCTTTCATTTGGAGCAAAACCAACTTTGAATCTAGCCTTCCCGTACTGACCTTAAGCTTAGCGAACCATACCGGACCCAACAAATCTCATCCAACAATCCAAACTTTCCATTGTTAACTCCTTACAGTATTTAAAACGTGCGGTCTTTACCAAGGGAGTATTATTGATCACAGAGCATTGACTCTTACCCATCCAAGTGTTTGCCAAGACAGTCCTTTTTAGCACATCCAGTTCCATTCCTCTCTTTTTCTCTCTTTTTCTTTTGAAGGATCGATCTTTCCCTACTTTTCTAGGGTATCATTTTATTTTTTCTATCGATCCTTCTTCCCTTTGAATCTTTTCTTTTGTGGGAATATCATAGGATAGGCTTTTGCTTTTCCTTGTTTGAGTAGGTCTCCATAAGACAAGAAGGTGCATACGTATGCATTCCTCTTGCTTACACGTTTTCCTTATGCTTAAAAGCTTTTAATTTTCATTTTGCAGATGAGAGAGAGGTGGACTGTATCTTTGGTGGACATGTCTCAACTAGACCTGAATGAGGAATCGGCTCATATGTATCTCAAGCCCCTCAACAAGAAAAATTAAAAGTTCAATTAAGTGGTGGAGTTAACTTTAGATTGTCCGGGTACCTTAGAAATCTTGCCAAATCAGTAGGTCGATCCACCCTTAGTGGTTCCGTTGGGCATTGTTCGGTGTCAATATTCGCCTTCATGATCACAAGAGCTTTGGCATGCTAAGGTAAGCTCCTAGGATAGATCATAGTTTCCTAACTTATTCTGACTCAATAAAACAGAAGTTTTGAAAAAGGTTGAAAAGAGAAGTAGATATAAGATAAAGACAAGACATGACCAAACGAATTAGTACCGACAATCCCCCAGACTTAACTTGCACCGTCCCAGTGAAAGCAAATCCGATTAAGGGAGTTAAAAGAAAGAGGTAGTAAGGCGTTTTGTGAATGAGAGGAAAGATGTAACCTGATTAGACATTAAGTCCATGAAGAAACGACCCATTGGTGGTATGTGGCTGTCCTTGACCTTTGATAAGTTGAGATAAGTGTGGCAAACTTTCTCCCATGTTGCGTTTGAATGAACTCCAAAGAATGGCTTGAATCCCAGCTTAGATGATCAAGTACTATGCGTCCACGGTAAAATCTTTGCATAATTCCAACTGCATTGGAACACTAACTCATATGGATATCTTGATACCAAGTTTCATTGAAATCCGTTGAGTTTAAGGGTCCATTCCGTTGCTTCCCGTTTGATGTACTCATGCAGTCCGATGATACTTTTTCGTATATATCTTCACTATAATCGTCATATCTCCAATTATACTCGGCCAAATTGCATGATTCCAATTGCGTTGGAAAGCTAACTCTCGTAGGCATCGCGGCAAACTGGCTTTGGTGATTTTCATTGAGTAGAATGTTTTTAAGCTCCTTCCAAAGTTGATGCTAGTTCATGAAGCTGATTTGAGGACCTTTTCCTTTGTTTTGCTCCAAAATGCATCTTTTGACCTGAAATGACTCTTGGCACTATATATCCATAAAAACTACCTTTCAAAGTAAGAAACCACGGTAAAACCATGCATAAAATATAAAAGCGATGTAAAAAGTGTATAAAATAGAGGTATATCAACTCCCCCAGACTTAGATCTTTGCTTGTCCCCAAGCAAATAGAATTCAAATCGGTGAAGAGGTTTTGAAAACATGAAAACTCACTTATCCTTTGGCACTTGTATCTTCCATTGCTCTGCTTTCATTTGGAGCAAAACCAACTTTGAATCTAGCCTTCCCGTACTGACCTTAAGCTTAGCGAACCATACCGGACCCAACAAATCTCATCCAACAATCCAAACTTTCCATTGTTAACTCCTTACAGTATTTAAAACGTGCGGTCTTTACCAAGGGAGTATTATTGATCACAGAGCATTGACTCTTACCCATCCAAGTGTTTGCCAAGACAGTCCTTTTTAGCACATCCAGTTCCATTCCTCTCTTTTTCTCTCTTTTTCTTTTGAAGGATCGATCTTTCCCTACTTTTCTAGGGTATCATTTTATTTTTTCTATCGATCCTTCTTCCCTTTGAATCTTTTCTTTTGTGGGAATATCATAGGATAGGCTTTTGCTTTTCCTTGTTTGAGTAGGTCTCCATAAGACAAGAAGGTGCATACGTATGCATTCCTCTTGCTTACATGTTTTCCTTATGCTTAAAAGCTTTTAATTTTCATTTTGCAGATGAGAGAGAGGTGGACTGTATCTTTGGTGGACATGTCTCAACTAGACCTGAATGAGGAATCGGCTCATATGTATCTCAAGCCCCTCAACAAGAAAAATTAAAAGTTCAATTAAGTGGTGGAGTTAACTTTAGATTGTCCGGGTACCTTAGAAATCTTGCCAAATCAGTAGGTCGATCCACCCTTAGTGGTTCCGTTGGGCATTGTTCGGTGTCAATATTCGCCTTCATGATCACAAGAGCTTTGGCATGCTAAGGTAAGCTCCTAGGATAGATCATAGTTTCCTAACTTATTCTGACTCAATAAAACAGAAGTTTTGAAAAAGGTTGAAAAGAGAAGTAGATATAAGATAAAAAAAAGACATGACCAAACGAATTAGTACCGACAATCCCCCAGACTTAACTTGCACCGTCCCAGTGAAAGCAAATCCGATTAAGGGAGTTAAAAGAAAGAGGTAGTAAGGCGTTTTGTGAATGAGAGGAAAGATGTAACCTGATTAGACATTAAGTCCATGAAGAAACGACCCATTGGTGGTATGTGGCTGTCCTTGACCTTTGATAAGTTGAGATAAGTGTGGCAAACTTTCTCCCATGTTGCGTTTGAATGAACTCCAAAGAATGGCTTGAATCCCAGCTTAGATGATCAAGTACTATGCGTCCACGGTAAAATCTTTGCATAATTCCAACTGCATTGGAACACTAACTCATATGGATATCTTGATACCAAGTTTCATTGAAATCCGTTGAGTTTAAGGGTCCATTCCGTTGCTTCCCGTTTGATGTACTCATGCAGTCCGATGATACTTTTTCGTATATATCTTCACTATAATCGTCATATCTCTAATTATACTCGGCCAAATTGCATGATTCCAATTGCGTTGGAAAGCTAACTCTCGTAGGCATCGCGGCAAACTGGCTTTGGTGATTTTCATTGAGTAGAACGTTTTTAAGCTCCTTCCAAAGTTGATGCTAGTTCATGAAGCTGATTTGAGGACCTTTTCCTTTGTTTTGCTCCAAAATGCATCTTTTGACCTGAAATGACTCTTGGCACTATATATCCATAAAAACTACCTTTCAAAGTAAGAAACCACGGTAAAACCATGCATAAAATATAAAAGCGATGTAAAAAGTGTATAAAATAGAGGTATATCAACTCCCCCAGACTTAGATCTTTGCTTGTCCCCAAGCAAATAGAATTCAAATCGGTGAAGAGGTTTTGAAAACATGAAAACTCACTTATCCTTTGGCACTTGTATCTTCCATTGCTCTGCTTTCATTTGGAGCAAAACCAACTTTGAATCTAGCCTTCCCGTACTGACCTTAAGCTTAGCGAACCATACCGGACCCAACAAATCTCATCCAACAATCCAAACTTTCCATTGTTAACTCCTTACAGTATTTAAAACGTGCGGTCTTTACCAAGGGAGTATTATTGATCACAGAGCATTGACTCTTACCCATCCAAGTGTTTGCCAAGACAGTCCTTTTTAGCACATCCAGTTCCATTCCTCTCTTTTTCTCTCTTTTTCTTTTGAAGGATTGATCTTTCCCTACTTTTCTAGGGTATCATTTTATTTTTTCTATCGATCCTTCTTCCCTTTGAATCTTTTCTTTTGTGGGAATATCATAGGATAGGCTTTTGCTTTTCCTTGTTTGAGTAGGTCTCCATAAGACAAGAAGGTGCATACGTATGCATTCCTCTTGCTTACACGTTTTCCTTATGCTTAAAAGCTTTTAATTTTCATTTTGCAGATGAGAGAGAGGTGGACTGTATCTTTGGTGGACATGTCTCAACTAGACCTGAATGAGGAATCGGCTCATATGTATCTCAAGCCCCTCAACAAGAAAAATTAAAAGTTCAATTAAGTGGTGGAGTTAACTTTAGATTGTCCGGGTACCTTAGAAATCTTGCCAAATCAGTAGGTCGATCCACCCTTAGTGGTTCCGTTGGGCATTGTTCGGTGTCAATATTCGCCTTCATGATCACAAGAGCTTTGGCATGCTAAGGTAAGCTCCTAGGATAGATCATAGTTTCCTAACTTATTCTGACTCAATAAAACAGAAGTTTTGAAAAAGGTTGAAAAGAGAAGTAGATATAAGATAAAGACAAGACATGACCAAACGAATTAGTACCGACAATCCCCCAGACTTAACTTGCACCGTCCCAGTGAAAGCAAATCCGATTAAGGGAGTTAAAAGAAAGAGGTAGTAAGGCGTTTTGTGAATGAGAGGAAAGATGTAACCTGATTAGACATTAAGTCCATGAAGAAACGACCCATTGGTGGTATGTGGCTGTCCTTGACCTTTGATAAGTTGAGATAAGTGTGGCAAACTTTCTCCCATGTTGCGTTTGAATGAACTCCAAAGAATGGCTTGACTCCCAGCTTAGATGATCAAGTACTATGCGTCCACGGTAAAATCTTTGCATAATTCCAACTGCATTGGAACACTAACTCATATGGATATCTTGATACCAAGTTTCATTGAAATCCGTTGAGTTTAAGGGTCCATTCCGTTGCTTCCCGTTTGATGTACTCATGCAGTCCGATGATACTTTTTCGTATATATCTTCACTATAATCGTCATATCTCCAATTATACTCGGCCAAATTGCATGATTCCAATTGCGTTGGAAAGCTAACTCTCGTAGGCATCGCGGCAAACTGGCTTTGGTGATTTTCATTGAGTAGAATGTTTTTAAGCTCCTTCCAAAGTTGATGCTAGTTCATGAAGCTGATTTGAGGACCTTTTCCTTTGTTTTGCTCCAAAATGCATCTTTTGACCTGAAATGACTCTTGGCACTATATATCCATAAAAACTACCTTTCAAAGTAAGAAACCACGGTAAAACCATGCATAAAATATAAAAGCGATGTAAAAAGTGTATAAAATAGAGGTATATCAACTCCCCCAGACTTAGATCTTTGCTTGTCCCCAAGCAAATAGAATTCAAATCGGTGAAGAGGTTTTGAAAACATGAAAACTCACTTATCCTTTGGCACTTGTATCTTCCATTGCTCTGCTTTCATTTGGAGCAAAACCAACTTTGAATCTAGCCTTCCCGTACTGACCTTAAGCTTAGCGAACCATACCGGACCCAACAAATCTCATCCAACAATCCAAACTTTCCATTGTTAACTCCTTACAGTATTTAAAACGTGCGGTCTTTACCAAGGGTGTATTGATCACAGAGCATTGACTCTTACCCATCCAAGTGTTTGCCAAGACCGTCCTTTTTAGCACATCCAGTTCCATTCCTCTCTTTTTCTCTCTTTTTCTTTTGAAGGATCGATCTTTCCCTACTTTTCTAGGGTATCATTTTATTTTTTCTATCGATCATTCTTCCCTTTGAATCTTTTCTTTTGTGGGAATATCATAGGATAGGCTTTTGCTTTTCCTTGTTTGAGTAGGTCTCCATAAGACAAGAAGGTGCATACGTATGCATTCCTCTTGCTTACACGTTTTCCTTATGCTTAAAAGCTTTTAATTTTCATTTTGCAGATGAGAGAGAGGTGGACTGTATCTTTGATGGACATGTCTCAACTAGACCTGAATGAGGAATCGGCTCATATGTATCTCAAGCCCCTTGACAAGAAAAATTAAAAGTTCAATTAAGTGGTGGAGTTAACTTTAGATTGTCCAGGTACCTTAGAAATCTTGCCAAATCAGTAGGTCGATCCACCCTTAGTGGTTCCGTTGGGCATTGTTCGGTGTCAATATCCGCCTTCATGATCACAAGAGCTTTGGCATGCTAAGGTAAGCTCCTAGGATAGATCATAGTTTCCTAACTTATTCTGACTCAATAAAACAGAAGTTTTGAAAAAGGTTGAAAAGAGAAGTAGATATAAGATAAACACAAGACATGACCAAACGCATTAGTACCGACAATCCCCCAGACTTAACATGCACCGTCCCGGTGAAAGCAAATCCGATTAAGGGAGGTAAAAGAAAGAGGTAGTAAGGCGTTTTGTGAATGAGAGGAAATATGTAACCTGATTCGACATTAAGTCCATGAAGAAATGACCCATTGGTGGTATGTGGCTGTCCTTGTCCTTTGATAAGTTGAGATAAGTGTGGCAAACTTTCTCCCATGTTGCGTTTGAATGAACTCCAAAGAATGGCTTGAATCCCAGCTTAGATGATCAAGTACTATGCGTCCACGGTAAAATCTTTGCATAATTCCAACTGCATTGGAACACTAACTCATATGGATATCTTGATTCCAAGTTTCATTGAAATCCGTTGAATTTAAGGGTCCATTCCGTTGCTTCCCATTTGATGTACTGATGCAGTCCGATGAAGCTCTTTCGTATATATCTTCACTATAATCGTCATATCTCCAATTATACTCGGCCAAATTGCATGATTCCAATTGCGTTGGAAAGCTAACTCTCGTAGGCATCGCGGCGAACTGGCTTTGGTGAATTGCATTGAGTAAAATGTTTTTAAGGTCCTTCCAAAGTTGATGCTAGTTCATGAAGCTGATTTGAGGACCTTTTCCTTTGTTTTGCTCCAAAATGCATCTTTTGACCTGAAATGACTCTTGGCACTATATATCCATAAAAACTACCTTTTAAAGTAAGAAACCACGGTAAAACCATGCATAAAATATAAAAGCGATGTAAAAAGTGTATAAAATAGAGGTATATCAACTTCCCCAGAATTAGATCTTTGCTTGTCCCCAAGCAAATAGAATTCAAATCGGTGAAGAGGTTTTGAAAACATGAAAACTCACTTATCCTTTGGCACTTGTATCTTCCATTGCTCTGCTTTCATTTGGAGCAAAACCAACTTTGAATCTAGCCTTCCCGTACTGACCTTAAGCTTAGCGAACCATACCGGACCCAACAAATCTCATCCAACAATCCAAACTTTCCATTGTTAACTCCTTACAGTATTTAAAACGTGCGGTCTTTACCAAGGGAGTATTGATCACAGAGCATTGACTCTTACCCATCCAAGTGTTTGCCAAGACAGTCCTTTTTAGCACATCCAGTTCCATTCCTCTCTCTTTCTCTCTTTTTCTTTTGAATGATCGATCTTTCCCTACTTTTCTAGGGTATCATTTTATTTTTTCTATCGATCCTTCTTCCCTTTGAATCTTTTCTTTTGTGGGAATATCATAGGATAGGCTTTTGCTTTTCCTTGTTTGAGTAGGTCTCCATAAGACAAGAAGGTGCAGACGTATGCATTCCTCTTGCTTTCACGTTTTCCTTATGCTTAAAAGCTTTTAATTTTCATTTTGCAGATGAGAGAGAGGTGGACTGTATCTTTGGTGGACATGTCTCAACTAGACCTGAATGAGGAATCGGCTCATATGTATCTCAAGCCCCTTGACAAGAAAAATTAAAAGTTCAATTAAGTGGTGGAGTTAACTTTAGATTGTCCGGGTACCTTAGAAATCTTGCCAAATCAGTAGGTCGATCCACCCTTAGTGGTTCCGTTGGGCATTGTTCGGTGTCAATATTCG
Source organism: Erythrophleum ivorense (assembly GCA_026724425.1). NCBI lineage: Eukaryota > Viridiplantae > Streptophyta > Magnoliopsida > Fabales > Fabaceae > Erythrophleum > Erythrophleum ivorense. The sequence continues at coordinate 1,081,435 of JAIUCV010000027.1, read as the reverse complement.
CCTTCATGATCACAAGAGCTTTGGCATGCTAAGGTAAGCTCCTAGGATAGATCATAGTTTCCTAACTTATTATGACTCAATAAAACAGATGTTTTGAAAAAGGTTGAAAAGAGAAGTAGATATAAGATAAGACAAGACATGACCAAACGCATTAGTACCGACAATCCCCCAGACTTAACTTGCACCGTCCCGGTGAAAGCAAATCCGATTAAGGGAGGTAAAAGAAAGAGGTAGTAAGGCGTTTTGTGAATGAGAGGAAAGATGTAACCTGATTAGACATTAAGTCCATGAAGAAACGACCCATTGGTGGTATGTGGCTGTCCTTGTCCTTTGATAAGTTGAGATAAGTGTGGCAAACTTTCTCCCATGTTGCGTTTGAATGAACTCCAAAGAATGGCTTGAATCCCAGCTTAGATGATCAAGTACTATGCGTCCACGGTAAAATCTTTGCATAATTCCAACTGCATTGGAACACTAACTCATATGGATATCTTGATTCCAAGTTTCATTGAAATCCGTTGAATTTAAGGGTCCATTCCGTTGCTTCCCATTTGATGTACTGATGCAGTCCGATGAAGCTCTTTCGTATATATCTTCACTATAATCGTCATATCTCCAATTATACTCGGCCAAATTGCATGATTCCAATTGCGTTGGAAAGCTAACTCTCGTAGGCATCGCGGCGAACTGGCTTTGGTGAATTGCATTGAGTAGAATGTTTTTAAGGTCCTTCCAAAGTTGATGCTAGTTCATGAAGCTGATTTGAGGACCTTTTCCTTTGTTTTGCTCCAAAATGCATCTTTTGACCTGAAATGACTCTTGGCACTATATATCCATAAAAACTACCTTTTAAAGTAAGAAACCACGGTAAAACCATGCATAAAATATAAAAGCGATGTAAAAAGTGTATAAAATAGAGGTATATCAACTCCCCCAGACTTAGATCTTTGCTTGTCCCCAAGCAAATAGAATTCAAATCGGTGAAGAGGTTTTGAAAACATGAAAACTCACTTATCCTTTGGCACTTGTATCTTCCATTTCTCTGCTTTCATTTGGAGCAAAACCAACTTTGAATCTAGCTTTCCCGTACTGACCTTAAGCTTAGCGAACCATACCGGACCCAACAAATCTCATCCAGCAATCCAAACTTTCCATTGTTAACTCCTTACAGTATTTAAAACGTGCGGTCTTTACCAAGGGAGTATTGATCACAGAACATTGACTCTTACCCATCCAAGTGTTTGCCAAGACAGTCCTTTTTAGCACATCCAGTTCCATTCCTCTCTCTTTCTCTCTTTTTCTTTTGAAGGATCGATCTTTCCCTACTTTTCTAGGGTATCATTTTATTTTTTCTATCGATCCTTCTTCCCTTTGAATCTTTTCTTTGGTGGGAATATCATAGGATAGGCTTTTGCTTTTCCTTGTTTGAGTAGGTCTCCATAAGACAAGAAGGTGCAGAAGTATGCATTCCTCTTGCTTACACGTTTTCCTTATGCTTAAAAGCTTTTAATTTTCATTTTGCAGATGAGAGAGAGGTGGACTGTATCTTTGGTGGACATGTCTCAACTAGACCTGAATGAGGAATCGGCTCATATGTATCTCAAAGCCCCTTGACAAGAAAAATTAAAAGTTCAATTAATTGGTGGAGTTAACTTTAGATTGTCCGGGTACCTTAGAAATCTTGCCAAATCAGTAGGTCGATCCACCCTTAGTGGTTCCGTTGGGCATTGTTCGGTGTCAATATTCGCCTTCATGATCACAAGAGCTTTGGCATGCTAAGGTAAGCTCCTAGGATAAATCATAGTTTCCTAACTTATTATGACTCAATAAAACAGAAGTTTTGAAAAAGGTTGAAAAGAGAAGTAGATATAAGATAAAGACAAGACATGACTAAACGCATTAGTACCGACAATCCCCCAGACTTAACTTGCACCGTCCCGGTGAAAGCAAATCCGATTAAGGGAGGTAAAAGAAAGAGGTAGTAAGGCGTTTTGTGAATGAGAGGAAAGATGTAACCTGATTAGACATTAAGTCCATGAAGAAACGACCCATTGGTGGTATGTGGCTGTCCTTGACCTTTGATAAGTTGAGATAAGTGTGGCAAACTTTCTCCCATGTTGCGTTTGAATGAACTCCAAAGAATGGCTTGAATCCCAGCTTAGATGATCAAGTACTATGCGTCCACGGTAAAATCTTTTTAAGTATCTCCTAAGGTGAGGCATAAGTGGGATTAGCCTTGGAGTTGGAGCAAACGGATGAGTGATCATGGTGATATCATGCCACAATCATTGTTGATGTGTTGTTGGGACTTTGCAATGGATGTTGGACAAAGGGTGAAGTGGGATAGGTGGTGGCGAGGTGGGATGAATGGGATGAGTGGGATGGTGTGAGGGATGAGTGGAATGGTGGGAGAGGCCGTGGAGGTCGGCGTCGTGGCGAGCAAGAGGATTTGGGCGAGAGTGTTGAGCCGAGTGTGGCGACTGCGTCGGTGACCCAGTCTGTTTTAGTGGCGAGTGAGGCCGGTTTGGGCGTCGGTGGTGGCGCGGGGGTTGGAGAGTCCCCAGGTGGGGGTGCGGCTCCGGCTCAGGGTCGAGATGACCTAATTGTGGGGTTACTGACACAGTTGCTGGCACGTTTCCCGCCAGTGGTTCCGCAGCAGGCTCCGGGTGTTCCTCCGATGGCCGGAGTACCGCATGGTGCGGCAGTGTTTGGTCAGCCGGGTGCGGCTTTTGTTGGGCAGCATGGGGCTGCGGTGGTTGGTCACCCGTCGTATTTAGAGATGATGGGACAGATGCAGCGTATCAGGACGCCTTTCTTCAAGTGCGGAGTTGGTCCAGAGGTGGCCGCTGAGTGGAGATCGAGAGTGGAGCGGAACTTCCAGTCGATCAGGTGTCCAGTTGAGTATCAGGTGGAGTTAGCTGTCCACTATCTGAGTGGTGATGCGCATTTGTGGTGGCGGGCTGTTCAGGGCAGGAGAGCTGTCTGGACTTGGGGCGAGTTTGTGGCGGAGTTTGACGCCAAGTACTTTCCTCAGGAGGCTCGGGATCGACTTCATCTGCGGTTTATCGCTTTGACGCAGGGAGATCGTTCGGTGCGTGAGTACGACGCCGAGTTTACCAGGCTAGTGGTGCATACCGGTCTCGGTATAGGCGGTGAGCGCGGTGTTGTGCAGAGGTTCCTTCAGGGGCTTCGTCCGAGTATCAGGACTCAGTGCCGAGGTCGTGAGTATCCCTTGAGAGAAGGGTTAGTGGAGCTAGCAGCTTCCATTGAGGAGGACCTTCGTGAGCAGGTTGGTCCGGTGGTGGTGCCGTCTGCAGTTGCTCCTGCTATCCATCCTCGGAGTCAGCAGCAGCAGTCGCAGCAGCGCCGGAGTTCGAGTGTTGGTTCTGGTTCTGGCAGGGGCGGCAAGCCTGCGCAGGGTCAGAAGAGGAGTCGGGAGGAGGTTTGTTCCGGCAGCCGTTTTCCTCGTGGTTCGTGTTACGGGTGCGGCAGCATGGAGCACGGAGTGTAACATCTGCGAACCAGAAAGTTGTTTTAGAAGTGGTATCGGACGACATTAGGGATTTGGGAGTGGATTACATATGCTTATTGAGGTGTGAATTGAGGATTGATTGTACATGTTCTTGTTTGATTGTTGTACAGTCAGTCTAAGGTTCGTTCATCGCGATGAAAATTGTGTAAAACGCTCTTGAGTACCTAGTGTCGATCGACACCAAGGGGTGTCTCGATCGACACCGGTTATCAGGTTCGATTCTGGTTTAAGTCGATTGCTCGTTTGTTTTGTGGTTTGAGTTGGTTTGGTCGATGGGTGTCGATCGACACCAAGGAAGGGTGTCGATCGACACCGGTTATTGGGAAATCGACCGGTTTGATTTAAGTCGGCTGGTTTTGTTCCGGTTAAGGGTTATGGAAGCCCTAAGTCCAATTTGTTCAGGAGACGACGGAGAAGATCCGTGTCTTGAGGCTGAACATGAAGGAGGCTCAGGATACACAGAGGAGTTATGCAGATAGGCGGCGACGTGAGCTTGAGTTTCAGGTGGGAGATAGAGTTTATCTCAAGATGGCTATGTTGAGGGGCCCTAACAGGTCCATAGCAGAGAACAAGCTCAGTCCGCGTTTTATGGGTCCGTTTCTAGTGGTGGACCGAGTAGGGCCAGTGGCTTATCGGTTGGAGTTGCCACCGATTATGAGCGCCTTTCACAAGGTGTTTCATGTTTCTATGTTGAGGAGGTGTTTGCATCCTTCAGAGGAGTTAGTGGTTGAGATTCCAGAGGATCTTCAGCCAGATATGACAGTTCCGGCAGTTCATGTGAGGATTCTTGAGAGAAGAATCAAGGTTCTGCGGAACAAGAGGGTGCCATTGTTGAGAGTCTTGTGGGACTGTAGTGGCACAGAGGAGCAGACTTGGGAGCCAGAGGCAAAGATTAAGCTGAAGTTCGGAAAGTGGTTCGTCAAGCAGGCTGTGGAGTGAGCTTCTTCATCTTTGTGGTTCTAGTCTTGTTTTTGGTTTTGTTGTTGGTGGTTTGGATTTATGTATTTTCGTTTCGTTGTACGATATACATTTTTGGAGTTATATGAGATGGAGTTTCTTTGGCCGGTGGGGTCATTGAAAGTTTTTGGTCATATGATTATACGCGTTTCAGATTTATTACTCGTTTTATCTAGAGACGGTGGGTCTTTAGAGTAGACGGTGGGTCTACTTTTGTTGGGATGGTGGGTGCCCGGCAGACTTGTATTGGGGGTCGCTACCTCAGTATGAGTGGTTTTCGTGATGGTGGGTCACGGTTTAGATATTGTGACGGTGGGTCGCAGTATAGATATTGTGGCGGTGGGCCGCAGTATAGATGTCGTGACGGTGGGTCACGGTATTGAGAGTAATAATGTCTTGAAACATGCGTATAACATAGGAATAAAATGTGAGTTTTGATGTCTTTGAGAGACGTTTGTATTGGGATTCGAGGACGAATCCAGTTTAGTGGGGGAGAATTGTAACATCCGCGAACCAGAAAGTTGTTTTAGAAGTGGTATCGAACGACATTCGGGATTTGGGAGTGGATTACATATGCTTATTGAGGTGTGAATTGAGGATTGATTGTACATGTTCTTGTTTGATTGTTGTACAGTCGGTCTAAGGTTCGTTCATCGCGATGAAAATTGTGTAAAACGCTCTTGAGTACCTAGTGTCGATCGACACCAAGGGGTGTGTCGATCGACACCGGTTATCAGGTTTGATTCCGGTTTAAGTGGATTGCGCGTTTGATTTGTGGTTTGAGTTGGTGTTTGAGCGGGATCAGGGAGTGAGACCGACTTCAGGGAGTATAGTGATCTCAGCTATTCAGGCAGAGTAGTTGTTAGAGCGGGGCTGCGAAGCCTATTTGGCGACGATTACTATGACAGAGTCTAGTGGTGAGGTGGTTTTGCAGGATATTCAGGTTGTTCGGGATTTTGAGGATGTATTTCGGTCGCTGAAGGGATTGCCTCCATCTCGGTCGGATCCTTTCACGATTGATTTAGAGCCCGGGACAGCTCCGATATCGAAGACACCTTACAGGATGGCTCCAGCAGAGATGGCAGAGCTGAAGAAGCAGCTAGAGGACCTTTTGAGTAAAGGGTTCATCAGACCGAGTGTTTCGCCGTGGGGAGCGCCAGTGTTGTTTGTGAAGAAGAAGGATGGCAGTTTTCGGTTGTGCATTGATTACCGGGGACTTAACCGAGTCAAAGTGAAGAACAGGTACCCACTTCCGAGGATCGATGAGTTGTTGGATCAGTTGAGAGGTGCTACTTGGTTCTCTAAGATTGACTTGGCATCGGGATATCACCAGATTCCGATAGATGAGGCAGATGTTCGGAAGACAGCTTTTCGGACGAGGTATGGGCATTTCGAGTTTGTGGTCATGCCTTTTGGTTTGCCTAATGCGCCGGCAGCGTTCATGAGATTGATGAACGACGTGTTCAGGGAGTTTCTGGATGTGTTTGTCATCATTTTCATAGATGATATTTTGGTGTATTCGAGGAGTCCAGAGGAGCATGCGACGCATTTGAGGCTTGTTTTGGAGAAGCTTCGGGAGCATAAGCTTTTTGCTAAGTTGAGCAAGTGCAGCTTTTGGCAGAGAGAGATGGGTTTTCTTGGTCACATTGTTTCCGCAGAGGGAGTTTCTGTGGATCCGGCTAAGATTGAGGCTATCAGAGATTGGCCTAGACCGAGTAGTGCTACCGAGATCAGGAGTTTTCTGGGTTTAGCAGGCTACTACAGGAGGTTCGTCAAGGGGTTTGCGAGTTTGTCTCAGCCGATGACGAGGTTGACTGGCAAGGATGTGCCGTTTGTGTGGTCGCATGAGTGCGAGGAGAGCTTTGGGAAGCTCAAGGAGATGTTGACAAGTACACCAGTTTCGGCATTACCCGATCCGGGGAAGCCATATGTAGTGTACACAGATGCTTCAGGTGTTGGACTGGGTTGTGTTTTGATGCAGGAGGGCAGAGTGATTGCCTATGCTTCGAGGCAGTTGCAGGGCAGTGAGCGCAACCGTCCTACGCATGATCTTGAGTTGGGAGCAGTGGTTTTTGGACTCAAGATTTGGAGGTCTTATCTTTATGGTGGTAGAGTGCAGATCTTTACAGATTACAAGAGTCTACAGCATATCTTTACTCAGCCTTTGCTGAATGCGAGGCAGACGCGTTGGGTGGAGTTTCTGGCAGACGATGACCTGGATATTGTTTATCATCCGGGCAAGGCCAACTTGGTGGCAGATGCGTTGAGTCGACGGAGGGTTGATTCAGCTACAGAGCGTGGTGTTGAGGCGTTGGTCAGCGAGATTAGTACATTGCGGCTTTGTGCTATTTCAGAGGAGCCTTTGGGTTTGGAGGCAGCTGATCAGGCAGATTTACTCAGTAGGATCAGAGTGACTCAGCAGAGTGATCAGAGTTTGATTGATGCTTCGCAGCCGTCTGGTTCTGAGTATCAGGTCTCATCGAATGGGACTATCTTGGTTCGTGGGCGAGTTTGTGTGCCCAGGGATGTGGAGTTGAGACAGGAGGTTTTGAGGGAGGCCAATTCGAGCAAGTTTTCGATTCATCCGGGTGCGACCAAGATGTACCGTGACCTCAAACGGTATTATCATTGGGTTGGGATGAAGAGAGATGTGGCAGATTGGGTTGCGAGGTGAAACACTTGTTCTTTGGTCAAGGCAGAGCATCAGGTGCCTAGTGGTCTTTTGCAGAGTTTGCCCATTCCAGAGTAGAAGTGGGATATGATCACTATGGATTTCGTTGTGGGATTGCCTATCTCACGGACTTTCGATGCTATTTGGGTCATTGTGGATCGCCTGACCAAGTCAGCACATTTCTTGGCCATCAAGAAGACAGATGGAGCGGCTGTTTTGGCTAGGAAGTTTGTGCGAGAGATTGTGAGGCTGCATGGAGTGCCAGCCAGTATTGTGTCGGATAGAGATCCGAGGTTTGCTTCAGAGTTTTGGAGGGCGTTTCAGACTGAGATGGGCACTAAGGTGCATATGAGTACAGCGTATCATCCGCAGACAGATGGGCAGTCAGAGAGGACTATTCAGACTTTGGAGGATCTGTTGAGGATGTGTGTACTGGATTGGGGTAGTCATTGGGCAGATCATCTGTGTTTGGCAGAGTTTGCCTATAACAACAGTTTTCAGTCTAGTATTGGCATGGCTCCATTTGAGGCTTTGTATGGGAGGCCATGCAGGACACCGTTATGCTGGACCCAAGTGGGGGAGCGCAGCATGTTTGGAGCTACCTTTGTTCAGGAGACGACAGAGAAGATCCGTGTCTTGAGGCTGAACATGAAGGAGGCTTAGGATAGACAGAGGAGTTATGCAGATAGGCGGCGACGTGAGCTTGAGTTTCAGGTGGGAGATAGAGTTTATCTCAAGATCGCTATGTTGAGGGGCCCTAACAGGTCCATAGCAAAGAACAAGCTCAGTCCGCGTTTTATGGGTCCGTTTCCAGTGGTGGAGCGAGTTGGGCCAGTGGCTTATCGGTTGGAGTTGCCACCGATTATGAGCGCCTTTCACAAGGTGTTTCATGTTTCTATGTTGAGGAGGTGTTTGCATCCTTCAGAGGAGTTAGTTGTTGAGATTCCAGAGGATCTTCAGCCAGATATGACAGTTCCGGCAGTTCCTGTGAGGATTCTTGAGAGGAGAGTCAAGGTTCTGCGGAACAAGAGGGTGCCATTGTTGAGAGTCTTGTGGGACTGTAGTGGCACAGAGGAGCAGACTTGGGAGCCAGAGGCAAAGATGAAGCTGAAGTGGTTCGACAAGCAGGCTGTGGAGTGAGCTTCTTCATCTTTGTGGTTCTAGTCTTGTTTTTGGTTTTGTTGTTGGTGGTTTGGATTTATGTATTTTCGTTTCGTTGTACGATATACATTTTTGGAGTTATATGAGATGGAGTTTTTGCCTCATATTTTTGGTTATGGTTTGGATGTTACAAGTTTCTTTCGCCGGTGGGGTCATTGAAAGTTTTTGGTCATATGATTATACGCGTTTCAGATTTATTACTCGTTTTATCTAGAGACGGTGGGTCTTTAGAGTAGACGGTGGGTCTACTTTTGTTGGGATGGTGGGTTGGATATTGTGACGGTGGGTCGCAGTATAGATATTGTGGCGGTGGGCCGCAATATAGATGTCGTGACGGTGGGTCACGGTATTGAGAGTAATAATGTCTTCAAATATGCGTATAACATAGGACTAAAATGTGAGTTTTGAGGTCTTTGAGAGACGTTTGTGTTGGGATTCGAGGACGAATCCAGTTTAGTGGGGGAGAATTTTAACATCCGCGAACCAGAAAGTTGCTTTAGAAGTGGTATCGGACGACATTCGGGATTTGGGAGTGGATTACATATGCTTATTGAGGTGTGAATTGAGGATTGATTGTACATGTTCTTGTTTGATTGTTGTTTAGTCGGTCTAAGGTTTGTTCATCGCGATGAAAATTGTGTAAAACGCTCTTGAGTACCTAGTGTCGATCGACACCAAGGAGTGTGTCGATCGACACCGGTTATCAGGTTCGATTCCGGTTTAAGTCGATTGCGCGTTTGATTTGTGGTTTGGTTTAATCGACCGGTTTGATTTAAGTCGGCTGGTTTTGTTCCGGTTAAGGGTTTTGGAAGCCCTAAGTCGCGATTTATTCACTGTAGTCGCGTGAGAAGGCTCAGTTTTCGAGGCAGAGAGTTTTCAGAGAGAAGGAGGTGATTTCTAGGGCGATTTTGGAGTTTGGAGGCTTGTTTTGTTGCTGTTCTTCATTGTTCCATCTCCTTTCCTTCCTTCTAATCCTTTTCAAGGTGTGTGTGTGACTGTAGGTCCGTTAATCATTAGAGATTGTTTGATTTCGAGTTTGGATTGTGTTCTTGAGTTGCTTATACTGGAAATCGTGTTTTTGGATGTGTTGGGGCGTTGAAAACCCTTTGATTGTGTGTTTTGCGATTTTCTATGCGATTTTTGTAGCTTCTGGTGTCTGGGCGTCGAGCTGGTGTCGACCGACACTCGATGGGTGTCGATCGACACTCAGAAGGCTGGCGTCGATCGACACTCTTGAGGTGTCGGTCGACACCGACCTGGGGTGTCAGGAAACGTGGGTTTTTCCTGTCTTGGAGGTTTCTGTTGTTGATTATTGTTCTTGTTGTTGATTATTGTTCTTGTTGATGATTATTGTTGATGTATTGTCTAGTGTTTGACGTACTTGGCCTGTAGGTAGGATGATCCACTCACTAAGTATTTATGATAAGACTTACGCATCTCTATTCCAATGTGATGCAGGTAACAGCAATGTTCTTCCGCGGAAAGAGACCGAGAGAAGAGGATGATGAGACTAGGAATTTGATATTGGCCATCTTGTTGTGGTTGGCTAGGAATTCATTCTTAGGGTGTTAGTTTTATTTTAATAATGTAGCAAACCTGGTGTTTAGGTTGCTTATTCTTTATTGGTTATTGGTTTATGGCTTTTGTTGAACTGATTATTATTATTTAATATTATTGATTTCTTTCGAGAATTTCAGCATTGATAATATTTTAAAAAAAAAAGCTTGGTTGTTTCACCGAGTGTCTCGTTGTCCCAAGAAGGAGGCGCCTCGGGATACTAGGGTGTGCTTCCATTGCGGAGATCCGAGGCATATCGGGCCGATGTGTCCCAAGATGCAGGGTTTGACGGTGGCAGCAGTTCAGCCATTAGCGGCTCGACCAGTGACTCAGTTGGCGGCGGTTCAGCCAGTGGGCCAGTTGGGGCCGGGACCGAGAGTCTACTCTTCGACAAAGGTCGGCCAGACGAGTCAGGGCGGGCAGATCACAGGTACATTTATTGACTCAGACTTCGTAAATTCCCTAAGTTAATTTGTGGTTGTTGTTTGTTTGCGATATTTTGCCTGTGATTGGATTAGCAGGGTCTCATAGTTTTAAATGTGTAGGGACCTTGTTAGTCGGTGGCGTTCAGTCACACGTTTTGTTCGATTCTGGAGCATCTAACTGCTTCATCACTCCAGAGAGGGCCGAGAGTAGTGGCATCCGGAGCAGTGCAGGTGAGTGTTCAGGCATAATCAAGGTGGCTGGAGGTGGTTTCCTGGCTACTTTGGGCCGTGCTAGAGGCGTCGATATTCAGATTGCGGGGCAGTTGATGCCAGCGGATTTGGTGATTAGTCCGGTGGAGTTATATGACGTTATTCTGGCGATGGACTCGTTATCTTTCTACCGGGTTCATCTGGATTGCTACAGAGGTAGAGTGGTTTTTGAGCGTGATGGCGGAAGGTTAGTGTTTCAGGGTGTGAGACCGACTTCCGGGAGTATAGTGATCTCGGCGATTCAGGCAGAGCAGTTGATTGGGCGGGGCTGTGAAGCCTATTTGGCGACGATCTCTATGGCGGAGTCCAGTGGTGAGGTGGTTTTCGAGGATATTCGGGTGGTTCGAGAGTTTCCAGAGGTTTTTCAGTCGTTGACGGGGTTGCCACCTTCTCGGTCAGATCCTTTCACGATTGAGTTAGAGCCGGGGACAGCGCCGATATCCAAGACGCCTTACAGGATGGCTCCAGCAGAGTTGGCAGAGCTGAAGAAGCAGCTAGAGGACCTTTTGAGCAAAGGTTTCATTCGACCGAGTGTTTCACCGTGGGGAGCACCAGTTCTGTTTGTGAAGAAGAAGGATGGGAGTTTCTGGCTGTGTATTGATTAACGGGGATTGAACCGAGTTACTGTGAAGAACAGGTACCCACTCCCGAGGATTGAAAAGTTGTTGGATCTGTTGAGGGGTGCTACTTGGTTCTCCAAGATAGACTTGGCATCGGGTTATCATCAGGTCCCGATAGATGAGGCGGATATTCGCAAGACTGCTTTCAGGACAAGATACGGGCATTTTGAGTTTGTGGTTATGCCTTTCGGTTTGACGAATGCGCCTGCGGCATTCATGAGGTTGATGAACGACGTATTCAAGGAGTATTTGGATGTGTTTGTCATCATCTTCATTGATGATATTTTGGTTTATTCGAGGAGTCCTGAGGAGCATGAGACTCTTCTGAGATTGGTTCTGGAGAATGATATATCCATATTTTACATGTTTTACCTTAGTATTTATCTATGTTTTTAAGTGTTTTCAATAAGGTTTTATGCCTTTAGAGGTAGTTTTCTTGTATTTGTTGGGTTTGGAGTCTTAACTGGTTAAAACATCAAAAAGGATGAAAAAAGGAGCAAAAGAGCCTCAAACCATGATCCATGCAAGTTTCCAAGTCAAGAGCATCAATATAACTCCATTTGTCCGATTCTCGTATTCGGACTGAACCAGAGCATCCGAAAGATGGCCGCGGTTGAAGGTCTTTCCGACGTAAAAAAATCATGATCTCGGTCTTGCTGGATAGATATTTGAGTCAGGCATCACGGAAAAGTGGATTCAAGCCATTTGGATCAACCATCAGGGAGAAACTCATTTGCTACCGAGACATGTCCGGTTAGCAACAAGATGAAGCCCATGGAGGATCTCGCGTGTCTAATGGCCCAGAACACTGAGGTTTAGGCCTTGGCTCGCTTGAGAAGAGGCTTAGCTACTATTTGGAGGACTCCTTGGCGCAATCCCGGCCCATTCACGTCGCAAAACATCATGTCCAACTCATCGGAAGGTTTCCTTTTCCGGCACCCTGAAGACCTAAGCGACTTCTACCCTATAAATACAAGCTTTTAGCCTCGACCTAATGAGAGCTGCGTGTGCGCCGTCAGATACACAGAGAGAGCCATCCTGGAGTGCTGAAGGGAGCAGAGAGAAGAGGCGCTTCTTTGGATCTAAGGCACACACACACACAAATCCTTAAACTCTTTTCATCTTTTCCTTTTCTTTTCTTTTGTATTGAACCCGAAAGTTTCAAGGGAGAGATTCGACTTTGTTCTTCAATAGAGAAGATTTCTTCATCCCTTATCTCTTTTAATACTCACATAATGCTTTCATACATCTCTTGCTTGTTTGTTTGCATCATGGCTGAGTAGTTGTATTGTTGGGCCTAAGAGTTTTTCAAGGGAATTCATGGATTGATCACTAGGTTGTTAGATTCGGTTTTATCATTAGATGTTCTTAATCCAAGTTTGTGCTTACTGCTTATAGCTGGATTGACCATTTATGCTACTGCTCTTAGGTAGATTTACATTCTGATCGTTTGTTAAATCTCTTGAATCAACTTGGGTGAGCAAGGCATAGTAACCTACGGGAGTAGAATTGCAAGGCCTTGTGAACAAATTCGAATTTGGACTTTATATGCTTGATTAATCACTTGATTACCTATGGGAGTAGAGTAATCTTAGGTTGTTTAGACATATTAATTGACATTGCGGGAGTAAGTTGATTATACATTCATAATTCGAGTTCTAGAACATATCTATTGATCTCCTTGTTTAACTATCCAAATAAACCAATCCTTGATGACCTACGAATTCTCTTATGCCCAATGCTTTTCCTTATTGTTTGCATTTATATTTCAATCATTGCTTCTGTTTTCTTTTGTTTTGAAGTTCATAACATCTACAACAAACTCATATTCTTGTTCTAGCTTTTATTTCAATCTCGACAAGTTTGAAGTGAAATAACATCTCCTTGTGGTTCGACCCCGAACTATACTACTCTCTTGCTGTGCACTTGCAGTTGTGTAGGTTGGGTTAATTATTACTTGAAGCTAAACCCAGCCAGCATCAAGTTTTTGGCGCCGTTGCCGGGGAGATCGTTCCATTTCCTTCAAGTTTTTTGATTGAATTCTAGTGTAGTTCTTATTTTTTGCAATTTAAAACGTGCTGCATAAGGGAATTTCAATCATTTAGCACTTGTTCTTACCCACTTGAGTCTCTCCAGGATAGTCCTTTTTGAAGCTTTTGAGTTCTTTTCCTCTCTTTTCTTTTGAAGGATCGATCTTTCCCTACTTTTCTAGGGTATCATTTTATTTTTTTTCTATCAATCCTTCTTCCCTTTCTTTTTCTTTTGGGGAATAACATAGGATAGGCTTTCGCTTTTTCCTTGTTTTTGGTAGGTCTCCATAAGACAAGAAGGTGCAGACGTATGCATTCCTCTTGCTTACACGTTTTCCTTGTGCTTAAAAGCTTTTTGATTTTCATTTTTCTGAGAGAGAGGATAACTGCACTTTGTATTGGACACACCCTTTTGAGATCAAGTGAGGAACGACTCATATGTATGCCAAGTCTCTTGACAAGAAAAACTAAGTTGATTAGGGTGGAGTTAACGATAGATTGTCCGGGTACCTTAGAAATGTCGCCAAGCCGGTAGGTCGATCCACCGTTAGAGGTTCTGTTAGGCTTATGTCTGCAACTGATGTCCGCTCTAGGGTCATAGATTGTTAGCACAACACCGGAGAATCAAAGAGATAGATCATAACTTCCAACTAAGGTTTGACTCAATAAAACAGAAGTTTTGAAAAAGGTTGATAAGATAAATAGATATAAGATGAAGACAAGACATGAATAAACGCATTAGTACCGACAATCCCCCCAGACTTAACTTGCACCGTCCCGGTGAAAGCAAATCCGATTAAGGGAGGTAAAGAAAAAGGTAGTAAGGCGTTTGTGAATGAGAGGAAAGATGTAACCTGATATGGTATTAGAAACCGAAGAATGGTGTGGTGGATAATATGTCCAGCTACTATGTTGTTCCATAATGTGGAGGAGATCCCGGCTTAGATGGTCAACTGCTGTTGCACACCAGCAATGAGCTTTAAGGGCCGCCTGAGTGTAGGTGAAGTAGGATCATCATGTGGTAGAACAGCAAGTAGGCGTGGGATGTGATGTGGTATGGAATGAAAGTGTGGTGGAATGATGATTGGATGATATGTAAGTGAGGTGGGATGGTATGCAAATGAGGTGGGATGGTATGCAAGTGAGGTGGGATGGTATGCAAATGAGGTGGGATTGTATGCAAGTGAGGTGGGATGGTATGCAAATGAGGTGGGATGGTGGGTCGGCAAGAGAGGACACGGTCGATCGGGCGAGGTACCGGTCGATCGTCCTGGTCGACCCGACCATGGTGAGTGCTGCATTCTTCTTTCCTTAGGTTTCTTTCTGCTTCTTTCATGCTGGATTCTCAAATTTCTGTATCCAAAACTTCAAAACAAAACTATTAAATGAAAACAAAGATTAAAAAGGGATAGAGAAGACCTTATGGGTTGCCTCCCATACAGCGCTTGTTTATGGTCTTTAGCTTCACCGTTTGGCTCTTCTAAGAAGAAGTGGAAGGACATGGCCTGAGACAAAGCCTTTTTGTGCGTGTCCCATCACGTCCTTGTTGATGATCAGGTGGTTCATGAGGAGATATGAACCGAGAATGCTTGGTAGAAGTGAAAACGGGGATGGCATCATAGAAAACAGATTTGTTGACATTGGCAAGAGAGATGCGGCGGTTTGGCCCATCCATAATGGCTCCAGCAGTTGCCAAGAATGATCTTCCAAGTATAATAGGCATGTCACTTCCTCCTTTGATATTCATGATATGAAAATCCACCGGTATCTTTGTATCTCCAATTTCGAGCAAGATATCATAAACAACACCTCTGGGTTGTGCAATGGTTAGATCAGCAAGTCCAATGCTGATTTGTGAAGGTTGTAGGCGTGTGATCCCAAGGAGTTTGGCGGTGTGTGTGGGCATCAGGTTTATGCATGAACCAGAATCACAAATGTAGCTATCAAAGTACCTTCCATTGATTGTGCAGGGGATGGTAAACTGTCCTGGGTCTTCTACCTTGTAGAGGGTTCTGAAAGATTGTTGCTTCTTAGCTTTCTCAAATAGCTCCTGAATCTCTTCTGGGGTCTCTTTGCAGTTGTGGAAAAAGTTGGTGAGTGGATGGTTCGTCCAGGCCTCATGAAAGGTCATGCTTGCTGGAAGAGTTTGGACAAAGCGGTTGAATTCAGCTAGCTTCTCTCGGGAGATGGGGTTGCTGTACCACTTGGGATGAGGTGTAGAGGGTGGAGATGGGGGTAGGGTTGCTGCATAAGATGATATAGAGAGGCGGGCTCGCCTAAAGAGTTGCTTAATCTCATCCTTGGTTTCTTTGCTACTAAAGAAAAATTCAACCAAATCAGGTTGTTCCAAGCTTCTTCAAAGGGGACATAGAATGGTATGGACTTCACCTTCTTGTTAAACTCCTTGAGCTTCTCTGGGCTTATCTTAGTAGGGTCGATGGGATCATATTGGAATGAATCCTTTGGTTCATCCAGGATGGTTCTCTTTCTTTGAATGCCGGTGATTTTAGGAAGGGCGAGTGTGCGAGCTGGAGATGGAGAGAATCGCGGATCAGGTTGCTGTGGACTAGTTTCACTTCCTCTAGAGCTTGCATTGCTGTTAAAACTCTGCTTCTCTTCTTCATCATCTTCATAGTCTTCCTCATACTCTTGATCTTCTTCTTCTTTTCTTACAAGATGTGATGAGTTTTCCTTGGAGATTGCTGTGATGACATTGCAAGGGAAAGGAGGTGGTTTGGGTGTGGGGCTTCTTTCTCTCTGTTTTTTAGAGAAAAGAGATCCTTCTACAGCCGACAGCCGGTTATAGATGATTCCAAGGTGTTTGCAATTATCATCATTGAAACTATGGGCACCAATGCTCTTCCTAAGTAGCTCATGGTGTTTTGCGGCAACATCTAGCTTGACAAGGTTGAGTGATCGATCATGTTCTTCCTTAGGTTGCTTGATATCTTTGTCAAACTTGATAACTTGGTTAAAAAGAAAATCCATCTTTTCTCCAAGGGTGAGCTGAGCATATTCGATCTTCTTCTCCATCTCTCTTGTACTTGTGACTTGATAGTCAAGGTACTCTTGTAGCATCTCTTCAAGCTTGGTTAGGTGTGGGTTGTGGGGTAATCCTTCTGTGGCTTGGGGCAGCTGCTCAGTGTGCGGTGGAGGTTGGTGGTTTCTATAGGGCGGGTGGTAGGGTTTGACCAGCGGCACATAGGGTTGTCCACGGGAAAACTTGTTGAGGAAAGCTTCCTTGTATCTTCTCCATGTCTTGAAATCATGTTGGGCAGAAAATCTAACCCACTCTTGAGCTCGGCCAGCTAGGGATGTTTGGAACAAGCTGATCTTCTTTGGGTTCTCTCCCAAACCATAGTAATCACAGAGATTTTCGAAATTCTCAACATGTTCTTGAGCACACTCCGATATGAAGTCATGGAAAGGATCTCTTATTACATACTTGATCATGTCGCCATTGATGGACTCCGGTGGTAAAGAGACATCATCATCTTCTTCATAAGATTGGTTGTGGTGAGGGTAAGAGCTTCAGTTATACTTGGATTTGAAAGGTGGGTTCCTGCTGAACCTCTTCAAGAAAGCTTCTCCGCAGTCTAACCAAGTGTTGATCTGAAAAGGGGGAGAGTATTGCGCCCACTCAAGAGCTCTTCTAGCTAAAGACATGCTAAACAGCATTAGTTTCTTCTCAAAGTCGAAGACTCCATAAGAATCACAAAGACCTTCAAAGTGATCAATGTGTTCTAGTGCATGCTCATTGTAGAGATCATGGAATTTGTCTCTCTTCACAAACTCAATCAGCTCCAGATCTATTTCTTCTTCTGGTGAGGCTAGAAGGTGTTCTTCTCTTTCATAGTAGGCTTGGCTAGACGTCTCCAGTTCGGCCGCATTAAGGTAGGGGAGAAGGTTCTTCTTGGTCTTCAAGGGTGCTAGTCCGGGATGACTACTGCGAGAATCCCATGAAGGTGAAATAGCTGGAGGGTTCGCCATCCTCTTCTCTTTTGGACTGTCTCTAGGAGGAGATATGTGGCGTATAGGAATCGCCCTTATAGGACTAGGACTTCTCAAATCCTCTTCCATCTAGGAGAAAGACTTAAAACCTGAAAAACCAAAAACAAAAAAGGAAAAACAAAATTAAATAACTTAAAACAGGAAAAACCTAGACTAGATCTCTTTCAAGAACTTGTAGGCACGATTTTGGTCCCCGGCAACGGCGCCAAAAAGCTTGATGGGGATTAAACTTTTCCCAATTTCTACCCCTTTTCTGCAAGTGCACAGATCGAGAGTAGCAACGGGTATATCGAACACAAGGACCAGTTAGTGCACTACAAGGTATGAGATTGAGATTTAGCTAGGAAAGCAATATGAGTTTGGTTGTTGTCACGTTGAAAGCAAGTAAAGAAAGCAAGTAAACAAAGAAAATAAAGTTGTAAATCAATGGATGGAAAGCGCTAAGCAATAGGATAATCGCGGGATGAGTGATTCAAGCAAGCAAGTTCGATTTGTTAGGGATTTAAGAATGTGTACCACCTAGAACATAAGACACTAATTTAGATCTTTCCACTTCCGTGGCTCCGACCCCTATGTTGATCTATCTAATCGCTAAACTTTCGGTATGTCCTTAGATAATCAAACAAGCATTAATTCGATCAAGTCTCAATTGTTCACAACCTCTAGTAAATCAACTTCCGCAGTCTAAGAGAGATTGCCCACCAAATACTAGTTCAGGCGAATGATTCATCACTTCCGTGGCTCAAATCTACCTAGGATCATATGTTGATTGGCCAGATCAATACCAAGCAATGAACACAAGCAAAGGTGAAGAGTTTATGTAAACCCTAATTCTATATATTGATTATCAAGCAAGCATGAACACTATCCTTTGATTTCCTATCACTTAACAAGGTAACTACTCAGACATAGAGAAGGAAATCGAATTTCATGTTCATGAGAACAGAGATCCGAGATCCTCTCTTGAAGGAGACAATGAAAGAAGGCAAAAACTATAAGAACTTTTATTGAAAATAATATGTTTTGTATCTCTATGTGTGTCTCTCTCTTTACAAGGCTAAAAATATGTATTTATAATGCTTCAGAACTTTAAGGGCGGCTTGACCTAGGTCTTGGTTGAAGAATAGAAGTCGGCGTGAATTTGGGCTTGAAAACGTGCAAAACGGGCTTCGGAAACGAGCCGGGTCGAGCGGGATACGTCGTGGTCTAGCGGGGCGGTCGACCGGTCGGTCGGGATGGTAGTCGGGTCGAGCTGGAGGTCGATCGGTCGGTCGGGATGATGGTCGGGCGCGCACGGTATGGTGAAAAGAACTCGGGTCGGACGAGGGCCATGGAGTCCCTGTCCGACCGGCTTGGTCGACCGGATTGGTCGTCGTCTTGAAGGAAGGTCGGGTCGGACGGGAGCCTTGGAGTCCCTGTCCGACCGGCTCGGTCGACCGGTGTCCTTGTGCAATAAAGGACGGTCGGGTCGTACGGGAGCCTTGGAGTCCCTGTCCGACCGGCTTGGTCGAGCGGTCTTGATGATGTCCGGTTTTCGGTTCTTCTGACACTCTTCACTAGAACGATCATATCTCCCATTCTACGAGGCCAAATTGCATGATTCCAATTGCATTGGAAAGCTAACTCATGTAGGCATCGCGGCAAACTGGTTTTGGTGAAATCCATTGAGTAGAATGTTTTTGGACCTTTGCCTTTGTTTTGCTCCAAATTGCATCTTTTGACCTGAAATGACTCTTGGCACTATATATGCATAAAAACTACCTTTTAAAGCAAAAAGCCACGATAAAACCATGCATAAAGTATATAAAAACGATGTAAAAAGGGTGTAACATAGAGGTATATCACCTTTGGATTTAGAGGCAGTTGATCAGGCAGATCTGTTGAGCAGGATCAGAGTGGCTCAGGAGAGTGATCAGAGTCTTATTGATGCTTCACGAGTACCGAGTTCTGAGTATCAGGTATCTGAGAACGGGACTATTCTGGTTCGTGGTCGGGTTTGTGTACCCAAGGTCGAGGAGTTGAGACAGCAGATTCTGAGAGAGGCTCATTCGAGCAAGTTTTCGATTCATCCAGGAGCGACCAAGATGTACCATGATCTCAAGAGGTATTATCATTGGGTTGGGATGAAGAGAGATGTGGCTGATTGGGTTGCGAGGTGCAACACTTGTTCCTTGGTGAAGGCTGAGCATCAGGTTCCGGGTGGTCTGTTACAGAATTTACCCATTCTAGAGTGGAAGTGGGACAGGATTACGATGGATTTCGTGGTTGGGCTACCTATTTCGAGGACGCATGATGCCATTTGGGTTATTGTGGATCGGTTGACCAAGTCAGCACATTTCTTGGCCATCAAGAAGACAGATGAAGCAGCTATTATGGCTAGGAAGTTTGTGCGTGAGATTGTGAGGCTGCATGGAGTGCCAGCCAGTATAGTGTCAGACCGGGATCCGAGATTTGCCTCAGAGTTTTGGAGGGCATTTCAGACTGAGATGGGCACTAAGGTGCATATGAGTACGGCATATCATCCGCAGCCAGATGGGCAGTCAAGAGGACGATTCAGACGTTAGAGGATCTGTTGAGGATGTGTGTGCTAGATTGGGGTGGTCATTGGGCGGATCACTTGAGCTTGGTTGAGTTTGCTTACAACTGATATATCCATATTTTGCATGATTTTACTTAGTATTTATCTATGTTTTCAAGTATTTTCAATAAGGTTTTATGCCTTTAGAGGTAGTTTTCTTGTATTTGTTGGTTTTGGAGTCTTAACAGGTTAAAACATCAAAAAGGATTCAAAAAGGAGCAAAAGAGCCTCTAACCATAATCCATGCAAGTTTCCAAGTCAAGAGCATCAATATAACTCCATTTGTCCGATTCTCGTATTCGGACTGAACCGGAGCATCCGAAAGATGGCCGCGGTTGAAGGTCTTTCCGACGTCCAAAAATCGTGATCTTGGTCTTGCTGGATATATATTTGAGTCATACATCACGAC